>JBAIZL010000010.1:76315864-76645864 GCA_036971475.1 Prosapia bicincta | reverse complement strand
CCCTTCCGATTGGTTACCGGTGGGCTTAGGTATAAAGACCACCTTACTAGCTTTCCAGGCTGCCGGCACATGCCCTAAAGCAATGCTTAGCCTGTATAATTTAGTAAGTACCAGTACCAGCAAATCCATTCCCTGCTGCAGCAGCACAGGATAGATCCCATCTGGACCTGGAGATTTGTAGGGTTTAAATGTGCCAATAGCCCATCTTACCCTTTGTGGAGTTACTATCCTCCTTGCCACTTCCCAGTCCTCCCTCTTACCACGTCTTGTGGAGAGTTTGACAACTGGTTCAGTGTCTGCTCCCCCAAGTTTCCTCAGGGTACTGGAAGGGAAATGTGTTCTGATTAATTCTTCCACAGTTTCCCCTGCAGTTTTTGTTATATTTCCCAGTGGGGTTCTTAGCATCCCCACCGGGTTAACTGGGTCCTTAGATAGCACTTTATGCAGTCGTGCCCCTTCCCGAGTTTTGTCAATCTCTTGACAAAACTCCTTCCAGGACTTCCTGCGTGCTTCTCTAATTGCCCTGTTGTATTCGTTTAGTGTTTTCCTATACTGGTCCCACTCCCCGTTCTTTTTTGCTATATTATAGGGTCTCCTGGTGGTCTTCCGAAGTTTGGCATGACGGATCCCCTACTTTTCTCCCCTCACTAAGAGGGCAGTTATCAGTAAAGGATTCTACTATAGCCTCGCCAACCAATGCGGCAGAGTCTTCTAGCTCTCTCCTCCCACCATACTCCAATCCAGCCTCCTCAATCCGAACTCCCAGGTCCCTCCTGTAGGAGTCCCAGTCTGTTCTTCTTGGATCCCTGGTTGGCCGAAGCATGGCTGGATTTAGAGAGATATCATACCTAATATGTCTGTGGTCAGAAGAAGATGGTTCATCCGACACATGCCAGTTTAGTACATACCTAGCCGTCTGGTTCGATGCCACCGTAATGTCCAGGACCTCCTGTCTGGCCCTAGTGACAAAAGTCGGCTCTTCCCCCTGATTTAAGACTAGTAAATTCTTAGAGCTAAGATAAGCAAGCTAAAAGTTCCTCACCTCTAGTGTTGGTACCTGTAATTCCCCACGAAGTGTGATGGGAGTTAGCATCCATCCTTTGTACAAAAGGAAGTTATGCTGCCGCACCCTGTATATATATGTATAATAAATTTTTTAATTTAATAATTACTTTTAATACATATTCTTGTTTTTGAAATATTTTTAATTTATTAATTATACTACAAGAAAACATATCACCATATTTAGCATATATATATATATATATATATATATATATGTGTGTGTGTGTGTGTGTGTGTATGCTGATACGTATTCTTTCACAAATGGAAAAATATGATGAATAGTTTATTATCTGGAGTACAGAAGTTCATTCTGAAGTGCACAAAATCGCAGTTTCGACGTTTTGCTAGAATCTCATCTAGCATTGACGAGGTGAACCCAACAACAGGTAAAGAGCGAGTCAACTGTTGTTGGGTTCACCTCGTCAATGCTAGATGAGATTCTAGCAAAACGTCAGAACTGCGATTTTATGCACTTTAGAATGAACAGATGTACTCCAGATAACTATTTATCATTCATATATACATTAAATATGGTGATATGTTTTCTTGTAATATAGTTAATAAATTAAAAATATTTCAAAAACAAGAATACTTTTAATGAATATATTTATTCAAAGCTTTTCGCCGATAAAATAGTATCAGCATCTTCAGGAAAATAATTATCTAATAAAATTAGATTTTAATTATCTATATAATCTATATATAGTCTATATATATAGACTATATATAAGATATATATATATAGACTATATATAATCTATATAATTATCTAGATTTTATTAGATAATTATTAATATATATATATATATATACTATTTTAGTATAATATAAAATTTTATAGGACTTGAAAAACAAATAATTCAATAATAAAATAAAGGCATTTAATAATTTTTAAGATAAATATAGCAGAAGAAGTAATACAAATGAAAATAGAGTAAAGCAAATAAGGGATTTATTCCAAAGACATTAAAACATAAATGGTTGAACAATTTCTAACTGACCAATTAATTATAGAAAAAAAATATAAAAAACCAAAAACTGGACTAGATAATACAGCTTCTCTGTATCCTTCTATTAATAAAATTAACGAAATTGCATAAAATCATTTAGCTTTGTTCAGAACTTTACAAGTTATGAGAGTTGGTCAGTTTAACAGATATCACACCAAGAACAAAGGAGAAGTGTGAGTTGAAGTAGAATCGTTATTATCAACTTAAAATTACAATACACTGGAGAGAAACCCATTGAAAATTAAATAGAGGTATATTATTAATTGAGGGAGTGTAATAGGATAATTGTATGATTGAATAATAATTCTAAGAACCTAAATTCTTTTTTAACTCTCCAGAGGGGGCATTAATTATTTATATTATAACATAAACATATGAGGTTTTTAGTATAAAACTAGTTAGTTTTCAAAATAATAATAATAGTAAGTAGAAATATTAAGAAAAGAGTGACAAGGGTAGCGTACTAAAAGACTGACAAAGAGGACTCAACTACTGTATATTTTGGCTGGGGTAATAAACCAGTGTTGTGGGAACCTGTTTAGAAAGAAGGCAACAGATATTTCTAAGATTTAACTACTTCAGGAAAACCAAGGATATCATGGGAAAGTAACACCTGTTACAGTGTGGGAATCATACAATTTGTAAAGGTGCGTGAGAAATGCACAGAAATAACAGAAATCGTTGGCCGAACGTTAGGCGTTCTAAATTTTAGAAAATTAAGAGACAAATGTAGGGACTAGCATAAACTCCGGAGTAGATATGATACAGCTAATCCAATTCATAAGTGCACAGTTTAAAGAGCAAAATACCAAAGTAGACAAAACTAACAAAGATTTAACTGATGGGATAGATAAAACTAATAATTGAATAGAGAAATTAGGGACTGTAAGTTAGATAAAACTACACAAGATTTAAATAGCAAATTAGATAAAACTAGCGACAAAATAGATAAAATAAATAAAAATTATGAAGAATTTTAAAAGAAATTCAGTAAAGATTAGTTAATGATAAGCAAGAATGGAAGAATGAAACCTTAGGGTTAAACAATAAAATCGATACAACCGAACAAAATTTATGAGACGATCGAAGAAAAGATCACAGAATCTGAACAACAAACACGGACACACCAAAATAAACAAATAAATAAGATAGAAAAGTTGTATTGACAGTTTAGAAAATAAATTACAAAGTAAATTAGAGGACATGGAAAATAAATGCGCAGATCAACACCATAAACAAAACAGGAGACTTAGACACAGTCAAAATTAACATCGAAGAATGTATTATTGACAACCCTAAGTTAAAACAGTTAGACAAACACCTTATATAAATCAGAAGTCAGTTAAGGTGATTTCACAGTTAGTTGAGAAGTCAGTTAAGAACTCAAAAGGAAAACACAATTGCAAGTCCAGTAGAAATTAACATAATTTTCACTGGGGAAGAGTGAGCACCTATAGTTTTCCTTCAAGACATAACTAACATTTAAAACTTTATCAGAGAAATGATTCAGACTGGATAGCTACATCTACGAGGGCAGGCTTTAACTTGGTGGAGACTTTATTCTGGAAATTTTAAGGAATTTACGGACTTTATATAAGCATTTAAAGAAAAGTTTTGGATGAAATATTTCAAGGTAGGGCTAGAGACCAGTTAGAGTTTGGGAAATATGATTATAGGGGACATGTCAATATGATAGATACGTCGAACCAAATTTATTGTATTTTCAAGGGATATCCCCTAGAATAACAGATGAATTAATAATTAGGTAACTGGCATAACATTTTGACCCAAATGTTGCCGTAGCTCTAATCACTAGAGCTAATTTGTGAACTTAATTATAGAATTTCACTTTCAACAAAAACAACAGTTTCAGTTAACAAGATACAATGGGCGTGGTCAATTTTAAGATAGAAATGAAAATACACCATTTGAGAGAGGAAAACACCCGAAATAACTTAAGGACAGAGAACTCTGAAGAAATAATGCAACGCTGGTTTTGGCCCTTTGTAAACAATATTCACTAGACCAATATAATACTTCCTTTGATATTTACGGAAATAAGATTTGTGCTACAATGAAACTAAATAAACCAGTTAAATTAACCAGTGAAAAAAACATTTACAGATTAAGAGAAAGAGTGATGAACAATGTGTGGACAAATTTAACCAAAAGCATCATCCTACAAATTATTAAGTTGAAGATTTAGTATACATCAACAATGTATCAAATTTGGCGGGGAGAAAATACAGTAAATTCTTTGAAATTTATGAAGGGCAATATGCAATTAAAAATTGTCTTAATAATAGCAGTTATCAACTCACATTCATAAAATGTTGTTAGATTTAAGAGTAAATTTAAATGTAAAAGAAGTTTCATGAACCAATATTAATTAATTAAATAATTGTCTAAAGGAAAATTATATGTATTCGTACAAAAATAAATGAAAGGGAAAAACTTAAAGTAAATGATTGTAATCGAATTGAGTGACAAGGGTTCCTTTTTTTTAACAATAGTAAGATGGCTACTAGGATCATAATAGGAACAATAGCATTATGATCAGACTCAATAATGAACAAGGGTATATTAAGTATTTTATTATAGTAAAAATAAATTTATTTAGTAAACTTAAAATTGGGTGTAAGAATTTACAAAACAAATTGTTCTTTGATGTCATAATATGCAAATACTGTAAAATGTAAAATTTAAGGAATCAAAGAAAATTAATTTTAAAATTCTGGGGACTCTATAACATAAACATATGAGGCTTATAGCATAAAACTAGTTAGTTCTCATAATAATAATAATAAGTAGAAATATTAAGAAAGAAGTAACCAAAGTAGAGTGCTAAAAGAGCGACAAAGAGGGCTAACCAATGTATATTTTGGTTGGGGTAATAAACCCGTGTCTTTGGACCTGTTGACAAAAGAAGGCAGCAGATATTTCTAAGATTTAAGTATTTCAGGAAAACCAAGAAAAGCATGGGAAAGTAACACCTGTTACAGTGTGGGAATCATATAATTTGGAAAGGTGTGTGAGAAACCATTAGCGGAACGACAGGTGTTAAAAATTTTAAAAAGTTAAATCTGATTTGCTGAAATACTTAAGGTAGGGATATTGTGCTTATTCTTAAAAACTAAAATCATCGGGCAAAGTGAGCTAAGTTTTGGAGACCTTCGGAAAGGTGCAAAAGTATTGGGAGGTGACAAGTTACAAGAAAATGTTTAAAAAGGGTTAATTTGTTGAGAAGAGTTAAGGGAATTGTAAAAGGAATTTATTAGTTATTTATGTATAGAAATTCTAAAAGAGTGACGAGTAATGAATTAAGTAGATAATAAAGAAATTGGGGAAGTAAAGGTAATTATTGTGTAAAAGTGAAGTGAAGCAGTAAACCGGCAGATACCAGTGAATTCCAGGAGTCCAAAAAATAAGTACAAACTTTATTATATTAGATTCTGCCAACAGAGATTTTTATAATTTAGTAAATTCAGAACCAATTTAAATTCGTTGTCTTTAAAAAATAGAAATTATTGGTCCATGAAATCATATGTCATAGTGGGTGTATTTGAGTATGCATGCTAGGAGTGTGCGTGTGTTTTTTAAAATCAGGCGTTACTTTACTCTAAAAATATATTTTATTTTGAAAAATAGTTTCAAATAAACTTGGTTTTTAAACAGTTCTTCAAACCTCGTCTTTTCAAAACGATAAGAAGCTACAATACTGTAAAATACAATGCATTATTTAAGAGCAATGATAATGTTTCAAATAAACTAAACCAAACTGATATATTTTTGGAATTTTAGTAATAAATTTTGTTTCAGGTTCAATGGGACCAGAAGTTGAAGGAAAGCCAAATGAATTTGTACCTGAAAAGGGTGCTTTATATAGAGTTAATAAAGACAAGAGTATTTCCAAGCAGTTGAAAAATATAACCTTATCCAATGGTCTTGCCTGGAGTCCTGACAGGAAAAAGTTCTACTACATAGATACCCTGAAATTTAGGGTTGATAGTTACGACTATAATAATGAAACAGGAAATATTAGTATGTGTACTTGATTAATTAAAACAATATATGATCATGTGAATATATTATTAATTTATTATTATTATTAATTGTGGAAATTCCATCTTCTGCCATTTTTTAATCTAAATTTTAGTTGTCTAGTTTAACAATTTCATTTTCATTAGTTAACTATGAATAAATACTGAAATGTTTCAGTGAATAATGAGTCTGGATCTAAACACAATTCAATCCTCCTTATCCAAAATTAACTTGGCTTCTATAGTCATTAATGTTGTAAATCATAAGTTAAATATTACATGAATGTTGTAGTATTTTTAGGTATTTTCTTAATATAGTTTAATAAAACTCAAGACCTCCAAATAATAATACTTGTTTCTAATGTTTTAATTAAGTAAGCTAAATGTACATGTAAATTAATTAAAATCATTTAACACATTTTTAAAATGTAGAAAAAGCAAGGACATAGTCAGGGGACAAGGAGCATGTGCACCTATGAATTTTATAACAATCAATAATAACAATTTACTCCCCTATTAGTAATGAGAAGTAGTATTCACTATTATTTTTGTAAAGAAGAATATTTCATAGTTATTTTTAAAGGCATTTATATATATTTTACTTATTTGAGTGGACAAATAAGAAATTTATAATATTTCATTTCAATTTTTTAATAAAAATGGTTGGTTTATTGGTAATTACATTGCTAAATTAGCTACTAAATTTGTGTTTAACAAAAAAAAAACACATTTCACACTATTTTTGAATAAAACAGCTTACCAACATTCCGTTGATTTTAAGTGCCACAACAGTATATAGTATGATTTCGGGAGGTTAACATTTTCAAAATTATTATTAAAATAGGTTATTTTAAAAAGCCTTTATGAAAATAAAATAATTATTCAATTAATTTATAACTTGAATGCAAATTTGATTCCTTTACTTTGTTAAAACCTGTATCTTTAAATATTTCAATAGAAAAGATTCACAAATTTAGTAACAATATCCCTGGTCTAAGGACAGATTTCAAGCAGAGATTCAATTGTTTACTAAAATGAATAAGATAACTTTATCTATTATATAAAATCATTTTTCTGTTTATATAGATGATGCCATATTGTTGTACAATTAGAAATAATTAATTTACAATGTAATGAATCACACAACAAATATCGAGAAAAATTTTTTATTAGCAATTGAATAAGGAAAAACATGGAAGTTTAAAAAAATTTCCCAAGAAATAATTAGTACACTGTAGCTTAACTTATATTTGTGAACAAACTTTCTCTTAAATGAATCTAAATAAAGTACATGATCAAGATGGAATTATTTATATTTGGAGGCTGTAGTAAGAATGGCAACTCCAAGTACTGCATATGGCTTGTTAATTTCTTATACTGATCACCAGCATTATAAAAAAATTCTGTAATACAATTTTTCTACCTGATATGAATATTTTTTATGTTCAACATTTTTAAATATACAATGTTTTACTATGCTCTACGAGGATATTGTTTCTTTCCTTTAGAATTTCGTTTTCTCTTATTTAAAAAAATATCACTATATTCATAAAATACTCTTATTTTACAAATAAGATATCCTTCAAATATCCATCACCTCAACCATGATGTTATCTCCTTCCTGAATGAATGAATATTGTATTTAATATATTAGTAAATAAGAGAGCTCATGCTATAATATTATGAAAAGAATTGGTTTGTTTCAGCCAATGAGAAAACTGTATTTGATTTTAAAGCAAATAAAATACAGGGTTTTCCTGATGGAATGACCATTGACGTTGAAGGAAACTTATGGGTTGCTGTCTTTTTTGGAGCTCAAGTATGTTACCCTAAATAATTTTAAAAAAATTTAAAATGACAACCAAAATGATAGAAAAAAAGTTTTACTTTAAATTAGAAATGGAATAAATGAAGGTTTTGAAAGTTTAAATACTGTCTAAGTCACATACTGTAACACACACTGTAATATTTAAAAACTTCCTATAGTAGCATGTAGGCACTTTTTTTAACTAAATGTAAACATTTGTTTCAGGAGATATGTCCCATTATCAACTCAGACCCCATGGTTAAATAACCCTTTGAAGATTATGACTTTTATTGGGAAAGAAATAATGACGTGCTGGTATGTCATTTGTTAGTTTGGCCCGAAGGAGTAACGACAAACCAGTACTTTTTTTTTATTTAACATGAAGGAGTGTTGTTTTATTCCTAATAACATGTTGAGTACAGTAGTAATATATCAGATACTTCTTTCCAAAGTACAAAGACAAACATAATCCTCAGTATGTCTTTGGTTCTTAATGCGAATGTTTTGTATTTATTGTCAGTTTTGTAGCGCAAAATTTCCTCTTGACACGAGTGTTTGTCAGTTTTCGCTGACATGATTTTTGCAAATTCTGTAAGTCTTTTAATGTTTCTTTTTTATTACACTTTTGCTATTACTTGCGACCAGACTTTTTGTTAACTAAAAGTTGTTAAATTGTTAACTTACACTTGGAGGAAACGTTTTCGTCTTACGACTTCTTCAGCCTCGTAATGAAGGTTCCAACATTAACAACTTTTAGTTAACAATAAGTCTGGTCGCAAGTAATAGCAAAAGTGTAATAAGAATTATCAACCAGCTTGTCATGAACAGCTACAAGATTTCAATCTTTCTTTATTATTATACTAGTGTTCTTTGTTATGTTTTCCATTATTTTGTCTTGAGAACAATGAACATATGGCTGAACTAGAATAATTAGTGTCAATCCTAGCCTACAGAAATAGATGCAATATCACAATAATTTACAACCTATAGGACACAGGGAGAAAATTACCACACTAATATTTATAAACAAGGCATTAAAAGTAAATAACATCGAAACTTAAAATAAATGAAGTAATACATTGCATTCAAAATAAACGCATTAGACCATTTAGGACAATACAAACAAAAAAGGAAAACTCTAAGCTACATTCTAAACTAGTTCTGACAAAGTAAACAAAATTTTACAGATTCTAATTCTGTAAACTTAACATTAGGCAAATAGCTGTAATTCTGAACAAAGGTTCAAGGAACACCCTGTATTCAATTAAAAATTATGCTGACTCAACTTTTTATAACCACATAATAGAAACAGACCAGAGCTACACAGATATTAAACTCAACATCAACAAAAAAATCTTGACACCATAGATCAAATTTTCAAATACATCCTACCAGAAATCCAAATAAAAACACATCTAAAGAATAATCTCAATATACACACAAATCATATAAAAACTTTAGTCTCATTATTAAATACTTATATTATTAAATGATCCTTAACTAAGTGAATACGTCTGCTGATGTGTCTCGAAACAATCGCTCCTTTTACGAAGTAAAGCCTCTAGCAATTTCATTTAATTATAGTTTAATCAGTGAACTCAAGATGATTACAACAAGCAATATTAAATAGTTGTTTTCAAAATCATTGCTGCCAAGCTCAATAACACATTTTGGTTAATAATCTAATATAAATACAGATGGTTCTGGTCTAAAAGGTTTTGTCTCAGTAAGTTTAAAAAAATTAACTTTAATTATAAATTAATGCAAGTTAAAACATATTATTACCAGGTTTCAACAAAAGAATAAAGTTGAGCAACAATGAATTTAAAAAAGTATACAATTTCAAGCATTAACATAGTAGGGACATGTGCTATGATTTGAGACTATATATGTAATGAATGACAAAAGTGCATTTAATAATTATTAAATTATTCTTTGGTCCTCTAGTAGATAAAGTTTACAACATTGCAAATTTTACCTTGGATGCTAACCATATTCTAAATTTAATAGGCTCTCTCTCTCTCTAAGCGCATGTATAAATGAGGTTAACAAAGCTAATCTTTATTGAGATATTCTAGAAAATGAGATATTTTCCTATCTACTAGCATCAGCTTCTACTTGATATATGTACAGTACTAATATTTTTTTTATTCCATGCTGTGTTATGAAAAAAAAATGTATTCCTATGTTAGTTTGAAGATGTCCGTTTTACTTTACAGTGATTAGTTTTGTTTGTAGTTTATAACATTATACTTATTTAAGTTAAATAAATAAGTTAAAAAAATAATTATTTTTTAAAAAATTCTAAAGGAAATTTTGAAAAACACACAAAACTTTACATAAAATTTTGAAGAAAAGTTGAATTGAAACTTGAACGAATTGCATTGTATTTAGGGACAAACAAATTATAAGTAAATAAAAAAATGTAATATTCGAAAATTACATCTATAATAATAAATAAAACATTTTGTTTAATTGTGATCTCATTCTCTTTAAAAATTGAAATTTTTAATAATATATTGTTTAAAATTTAAATTAAAAATTGCAGTGATGTGGGAGAGTGCCTATTATACGAGTCATAGTTTATCACTGGCCGGCTTTGAAAGCCGGTCAGAAGAAGCTTCTTAATTATCTAGGTATCGTGTAGAAGCTGAAACATTATAGTTTTTATTTTATTTAATTTATTAATGTTTGTATTAGTTGTTTTGACATGTCGTACATGTTTCAGATTCTAAACATTAATCCAACAACAGGTGAGTTACTTTCTACTCTCAAGTTACCTTCACTGCAGATCACATCAGCTTGTTTTGGTGGCCCTAATTATGATGAGTTGTATGTAACATCTGCCAGTATCGGCTTAACTGAAAGTCAGCTCGCTAAGTATCCTAATGCAGGGCAGTGTTTCAGAGTTACAAATCTTGGAGTAAAAGGTTTCCCCAGTTTACCAGTAAAATTATAAAAATGTATTGTTATCTTTAAAAATATTTTTAAATAAAAATATTTTGTGTTTAAATTATTGATTTATTTGATAAATAAATTTGTTAAACAAAGAACTCTGTTTTACTATTCTTTGTATTTATGTACTTTAGTATTTACTTCATGCACATGACAGTTTGTTAGAGTTGAAATTTTATAATTGTTTGCAATTGCCAGTAAAAATTAATTTAAATTAAATTTATTTTGTGGATAGTGTTTTAGTTTATTTACTATACAAGTTTATTAGAATGTGCAAGTGAAATCAAGATCAGTTAAACTGGCGGTTCAGAAAAACAAAAAACAGACCCAAAAAGTGTTTTAGTTATTGCAAACCTGGATTACAGTAGGTTATAAACAATTCTGAATATAATTTAGTTGTTGAGAAAGAAATAAGAGAAAAGGACAGAAATGGAGAAATTGTAGGAATCCCTATTAATACAAAAATGCCAGTTTTTTGTTTAGTTTTCTAGACAATGAATTTTGTTTAGAAAATCCATATAATAAGATATTTTGAACCTCAAGAGGCAACAATTTTTTTCACCCAGTGTTATTATATAAAAATTTCTACTACACATAAATATAAATATATATATACAGTAAACTCCCGATTATCCGTGGGCGGATTTACCGGTTTGTGGATTATCCGGGGTCTGCCATTGTTTTACAAATATCCAATTTTTATTCCAATCAGATTTATGTGTTTAAATTTCCAAACGGTGAATTACAACGTAAATACATATAAGGCTTAATAGAAGTTAAGATGATGGGAATAGATATGTAAATATGTACATACTAATTTTTACATTGAAAGGGAAGCATCCCGAAGCGGGCCAGCGAAATAAAAGGGGCGAGCAGACTACTGTATATAAGAGACAATGACAAAATGCTTGGACGCCCGAAAACCTAATGTGTATCATAAGATTGTAAACAAATGTAGCTAATCTTGGCTATAAATAGTCTAGTACGTGACATATGCATTATCCATGTCTGTCATATACATTATCGATCTTTATGGTTTTGTGACACAAGAAGACACTGTGCGACAAAATGGTTCTCAAGAAACTTAGATCGCACATTAAAGCTAAATCAATGCTCACAAAAAAAAAACAAACGAAAGTGACAGATTTTTTTGTTAAAAAGTGAAAGTATATGTGTAAAGGAAATTACATATGTACATACATACTTAATTTTGACATATACTTATGTACGTATTGTAAATAGTTAGACATAAAAATGTACATGTTATAATCCGTCAAATATATCGACATTTTAAATTATTTTCTGTATTTATTTTGTCCTCTGAAGATTATTTGTGAATTGCATTAACCGGGGTCATTATTTGTGTAACTTATGGTATAATAATCGATTATTGATCGTTTTGCGTATTCTTTGTTCATAGCGGATTATCCGGGCCACCCTATTCCACGGATAATTGGGAGTTTACTGTATATATATATATATATATATAAATATAAAATACGTTTTCTTGTTTAATAATTTAAAACAACACAGGTTATTCAAATACAAGAATATTTATTATTTTATATCCAAAGCTTTTCGTTGGCAAACAGTACCAACATCATCAGGAATGAAAATTACAATAATCATTAAATTATTTTCTGTATTTATTTTGTCCTCTGAAGATTATTTGTCTCTGAATCATTATTGTAATTTTCATTCCTGATGATGTTGGTACTGTTTGCCAACGAAAAGCTTTGGATATAAAATAATAAATATTCTTGTATTTGAATAACCTGTGTTGTTTTAAAATATATATATATATATATATATATATATATATATATATATATATATATTTGTAGATTATATATATTGTAACATTTTGAAGTATATATATAAAAGGCACTTACCAAATTAAGATAAATATATGTAAATAAATTCAGTATGTAAAAAAAATTACTAAAATATACCAGGAACGAATTGTAAACATAACCTAATTTCACTTGTGTAGAAAATGCACACGGCCACATTTTAGATTTAATCACAAGATTTTATATAAAAGAAAAAAAAACACACAAATCACTATTTATAAAAAAATGTATTAGAAATAATTGATAGGTAACAATTTAAATAGAACTATGTAAAAATACACTTAAAACTTTCACACGGCAAGCTAGTGAAATGTGCTGTAGTAAACACGATGCATAACGGATTTGTGGAGTTGCGTGCGCATTGACCGGCAAAAGATATTCGTTTTAAATATTTCTCGTGGAGATATAATAGAAAACAGTTTTGGATTTAAATGCAAAGAAATTTAAGTGCAGTTGTTAAGAAGAAGAAGTGTATCCGTAAAGAAGAAGAACATGACATCCGTAAAGCTGTACTTACAAGGAATAAACGAAAAAATAGCGGAAATTCACGACTTGGCCATTTTTTTCTAACAAAGGTAGCGTCAGTAGGCAGTTGGAACAAAGCATCGGAACGAGGAAGACGTATTTAGAATTGGCTGTAAAAATTTTATTTTTTTAACTGGTGCGGAAAGTGCAGTATCGTATTCAAATTATAATCACAGAGTAACAATAAGCCAAACCATTGAACTGATCAATTAAGAAGACATTATTCAGGAAATTATTTAATTAGGAACTAAAATAACTTGTAAAAATTTTAACTTGTAAGAATTGTAATTTAGATATTTTTTTGAAAGTGCCAACTCAAAATTTATTAGTCAAAATTTAGAAAACCCACCTATTTAACCCGAGATAAAGAGAGCTCAAGCTCAAATTGAAATAATTAAATCAATTTCAATTCATATTAAATTTTATAACTAAACTTCTTGCTGCCATAACAAAATTTAGACTTAGGCTAATAAAGCTTAATTTTTTGTAATTCTTTGTAGAGGAAATAAGAATTTTTAATTAGTAAGTGACTTTGTAAAAGATAACAAGGAATGTCATTTTAAGATATTAAAAGTTTATTGTAACAAAAAGCAGCATTGAAGTGTTATTTCTTTTAAATTATAAATTTTATTAAGACTTGTATAAAACAAAATTACCAATTATTACATTTGGCACACAAACGTGGGGCTCGATTATAAAAAAATTTTAAGAATTAACCTCAAGGCACTTTAGATAAGATTATTAATTAAATATTTGTATTAATATTGTTTACTTTTCAGGACTTTGCAACCATAAGTCAATAATTTTTTTTATTTTCAAAATTTAAATAGAATAAAGGGGAATTTTGAAATTTTAGATAAAAAAAAAAAAAAAAAATGGAATCTGAAACAGGTACATATAATTTAAGGAGGGAGAAAGCGAAAAAAACAGAAAAATTAGAGGAATATAACAAACAGAGTAGGTCTAGGAAGGGTACAGCAATTGAGGAAGCTGCAAAAGGAAAATATGTGACATTAAAAGAAAAAATAGATGAAAAAGAGGAAGAAGCTACAATAGGCCTAATAGAATTGGAAGAAGGGACAAGCCTAGAAATACAAGAGACAGAAACGGAAGGCACAGATATGCCTATAGAAGAGAGTGAGGTGGAAACCCAGGTAGATGAGGCTAGGGGATTACCACTGATGCAAACCCAACAGAAAAAGGGAAATAATGAGAATGAAGAATTGAGGGAAATGATGAGATCTCTCATGGAAATGAGTCTAAAAGGAAGAGAGGAAATGAAGGAGGATATGAGAGAATTAAAAAAGGAATTAAAAGAGAATATAAATGAAATAAAAGGGGAAATGAAAGATATGAGTGAGGATATGAGGGAAATAAACAAAAAATTAGAGGAAAATAGAGACGAAATGAGAGAGATGAAGGAAGATTTCAAATTCATAACACAGGAAATAAGGGAGGAAAGTAAGAAAATGATAGAGGATATGAGGGAACAGTTGAGAACAGAGAATAATGCTGAAATAGGAGTTATGAGAAGAGACTTAGAGGAGAAGATTAAGGAGAATTTAGAGGAAACAAAAGAAATAATAGCTGATGTGACAGAAATTAATAAGAAAGAGATAGAGAAGGTAGAAAGAATGACAATACAGAACAGGGAAGAGTTAAGAGTTTTAAATAGGGAGATAGCGATTGAGAAAAACAATAATAATGATAGAATTGACCGATTGGAAACAGAAGGAAGGAGGAATAATGAGAAACAAGGGGAATTGACCCAGAGAATGGAAAAGGTAGAAAAGAAGGTGGAAGAAAATAAAGGAGGAGAAGGCCTAAGGATAATACAGGTGTCATGCGGGAATCAGGAGGAGATGCCAAAATTTAATGGTAGGAATGGTAACCCTATGGAGTTCCTAAAAAGACTGGATAGGTATGTGGAAAGAAAATTTGGATGTAGGACAGGGGAAAGATTTGAAGATGAATGGAGAGGAATCATGGATAGAGCCTTGGAAGTAGGAGCGGCAAGATGGTGGGAATCAATCAGAGAGGAGGTGGAAAATTTCGCGGAGTTACAAGATAGATTTATAGAAAGATACTGGGCCATAGAAATACAGGAAGGCATTAAAGAGAGAATAGAAAATGAAAGGTATATAGAGGGAAATGGAAGAGCCAGAGCAGATTATTTCATAGAAAGAGTCATAGTGTTAAAGAACATGACACCACCGCAAAATGAGGAAGAGATAGTCCGGAGATTAAGCCGGCATTTTAATGAAAGGATACAGTTGTCAAGAAGAGTACAAAATATAAAGACGATCCGAGAGATGGAAAGGATGCTAAATGAGGAGGATATAGAGGAGAGAAATAAGGAAATAAGACAGAGAAACAGGGGACCATGGAATAGGCCTACCCCTAGAGAGGAACAGAATGGAAATAGATTTCCACCCAGAAGGGGTGAGGAAGGGATGAGACAGCAGGGAAATAGAAGATTTCCAGGACCAGGAGAATTGTATAGAAGGAATGAATATAGAAGTGAAGGACGGCCATATGTCCAGTTTTTTAACAGAAGAATAGATAATCATATGAGGGGGAATAGTGAACCAAGACCAGGGCAGGAAAATAATCGAGAAAATAGAGGAGACAGGAATTACAGAACAAATGACAGGAGCCAGAAGGAAATAAATCAGATAGAGGCAAGGACAGGCGTGGGGACAAGGAAGGAGGATGGTGCACATAGTCAAACGGAAAACTAGAGAACACTGGTATCGTCGCCTTGGATCAGGAAAAGGAGCATCAAACAGAACAAATGAGGTTGCCAGTGATAAAATTTGATAAAAGCTCCTACGATAAAATTAAGTTAACTATAAATAATGTATTAATCAGTAGAAAATTTTTAGAACAAGAAGATGAGGAGAGAAATTATAATTTAGGAATTGAAAAAAAAATAATAAACCCAGAGATAGAGATTAAGATGGAAGATACAAGTTTACTAGCATTAATAGACACAGGCAGTAACGTAACATGTATCCAGGAGAAATGGATGTTAGAGAATAAAAATAAAATAGGAAAAATAGAAATCTTACCAATAAAAAATTTAACCATTCGGACTGCAACAAATAAGAAAACTAAAAAGATAAACAAAATGATCATGGTAATAGGAGGAATAGGAGGGGTAAAATATCCGTTTCAATGCCTAGTGGTGCCAGGCTTATTGAGAAAATTTATTATAGGTACGGATATGTTGATGGATGTGGAGGCACAACTTGATTTTGGAAAATGGGAAATGGAGTTTAAATATGAAAACAAATTACATAAATCAAAAATGAGTGTAGATGGGCAGACAAAATTTAAAGGGGAGATGAATAATTTTGAAAATGAGATGGAGGAGGAATTGAGTTGTGATGAACAGGAAGGAATGAATGATATGGAAAAATGGGAAGAATTTGAAACTTTTGGAAACCAGAGTAAAAATTATATTAAAATTGTACAAGAGGAGGGAGAGATAAAAAAAGAGGATATTTTTGAAAGAATAGGGAATGAAGAGGTAACTGAGGAACAAAGACAGGAGATGAGTGATTTAATAGAGAAGTATAAAGAAGTATTTTCAGACCAGCCCGGTTTATGCACTGCATATAAACATAAGATTAAAGTTAGGGAAGATGTACCATTTTACCAAAGAAATTACCCAATTCCTACAAAGTACCAAGATCAGGTACAAGAAGAGATAGAGAAAATGTTGAGGTTAGGTATAATTGAAAGAAGTACTAGTCCATATATTAATCCAATAGTCCCAGTCATCAAAACCAATGGGAAAGTTAGATTATGTTTAGATGCAAGAAAACTAAATGAAATTATAATTCCGGATTATGATTGCTATAGAGGAATAAATGAGATTCTACACAGAGCAAAGAGAGTTAATTGGTTGAGTACCATGGACCTCACTAACAGTTTCTGGCAGGTTGAATTGGAAAAGGAGTCAAGAAAATATACTGCATTCCAACATAGAGGGAAAACATACCAGTTTGTTGTTACACCCTATGGATTGAAAACATCTCTAGCAGCATTGGCAAGAGCTATGGACAGTATTATGAGGGAGGAATTAGAAGATTTCACCTTAATATATGTAGATGATATAGTCTGTATGTCTGAGACATTTGAGGAGCATAAAAAACACCTAGAAAAGATCTTCCAATTTTTTTAAAAAACAACATGACCATTAAATTTGATAAATCAGAGTTCTGTAGAAAAGATATTTCATTCTTAGGGTATAGATTGACTACAAATGGAGTAAAAATGGATGAAGAGAAGGTTAGAGCTATATTAGAATTTCCCTCACCTAAAAATCCTCGACAGTTAAAAGGTTTTATTGGAATGGCTAATTATTATAATAAATTTATAGAAAAATATTCAGAATTTGTACAACCATTATTAAAATTATTATCTAATAGAAACAAATTTATTTGGACAGAAGAGGAGGAGCGAAATTTTATTAAATTAAAGAAAAAATTTTTGGAAACAAATGTACTTACTCACCCAGATTACCAGAAAACATTTTACCTACAAACAGATGCCAGTGAATATGCCATAGGAGGACACATCTATCAGATTGATGAAAAGGGGGAGAAAAAGGCAGTAATGTTTATGAGCCGCACATTAAAAGGAAGTGAAGTTAAATATTATACCACTGAGAAGGAATTACTTGCTATATTGTTTTGTCTGCAGAAAGCAAGACAGATCATCCTAGGAAGAAAAATTGTGATCCAGACTGACCATCAGGCCTTAACTTTTATTAAGACTTGTAAAATTTTAAATTCAAGATTGCATAGATGGATATTACTAATGCAAGAGTATGATTATACTATTGAACACTGTAAAGGAAAAGAAAATGTAGTTGCAGACCTATTGAGCAGGAACCCTTGTGACAAAAATAAGTTTGAAAGAAGAGACCAAAATTCAGAATTACAAATAAATTATATAGAAAGAGTTATGGATATGGAAATGTGTACAAAATTTAAAGAATTTAGTAAATTACAAGTAGAAGATTTGGAAGTTAGAGAAATAAAAGAAAACATTCAAAATTATCCTCAAAATTATAAAATTATTAATAACTTAGTATACAAAAGAAATAGGGAAAGTTGGAAAATAGTAGTACCAAAGGGAATGATTAAAGAAATAGTGGGTACTTGTCATGAATATTACCTGCATGCAGGAGCTAAGAAATGTCATACCATATTATCAGAGAGCTTCACTTGGAGGAAGATGGGAAAAAGCATTAGGGGAATTATTAAAACATGTAATATTTGTCAAAGAGCTAAAAATGTAACCCAAGGTAATTTTGGAGAGATGAAAGGGATCCAAGTGGAAAAACCAAAGGAGCAATTGTCAATTGATTTTATAGGACCATTTCAAAGAACTGTAGGAGGCTATAAGTATTTATTAGTAATGTTAGATGTATTTACAAAATTCGTTCAAATCTATAAATTGAAAAAGGCAACCACAGGGGAGGCAATTAAATGTTTAGAAAATTATATAGAAAATTTCGGGAGAGTAGAAAGAATACAGACTGATCATGGAACCCAGTTTAATAATAAGAAATGGCTGGAGTATATAAAAAATAGAGAAATGAAACCAATATTTTCTCCAATAAGGAGGCCACAAAGCAATATCGTTGAGAGGGTGAATAAGGAGATCATTAGATGTTTGAGAACATATTGTCATCATAACCATAGAGAATGGGGAAAGTATGTAGAGGTTATTAACCAGGCAATTAATGAAATTCCTCATGAGACTACAGGATACACACCTAACCAGCTACAACTAGGAATTCAGGATGAAAGGTTTTGGCAAAAGGAAATAAAAAATTTTGGCTGGAGTTCAAAATTAATAAATTTAGAAAGACATTTAGAAATTGCTAGGAGTAGAATTAAGAAGAAGGCTCATAAGAGAGCAGAGAAATTTAATAAAACTCATAAAATAGAAGAATTAAATGTTGGGGACAAGGTATTAGTAAAAGAAAATTGGCAACCACAGGGTATAAGAGGTGAGATGGCAAAATTATTTTATGTATATGATGGACCTTATGTGATCACCAAGAAATATGGCAAAGCGACTTATGAAATCAAAGATGCTAGAAGCAATAAAATTAGAGGAATTTTCCATATTAGCTTGTTAAAGAAATTTTATGAACCAAGGGAGGCACACCAGGGAGAATCAGATAAATTTCAGGTAGAACCAATTAAATAAATAAGGGAGAAGTCGAGAGAAAGGAAAATAACAAGGGATAATAAGATGGTAACAACAGGAATGTCTCAGGATATAAAAGTATTAGGAGAAGGAAGCGAATGTAGGAGGGATAGATAACAAATAAACCGGAAATGACAATAGACCAGAAATGACTTAATAATTAAACAAACACTTGAAAAAAAAATATAAAGAAATAAAAAAATATGTAAAAATAAATAAAATAGGAAGGGATGAATGAATAAGAACAAGGACCTAACCTACAAACAACCTACACATGCTATGACTCGGTTAGGCTAAAATTTAAAAAAAGAACACTGTGTCAGAAGATAGATTATATAGATAAATAAAAAGACTTATGATTGGAAGGATTCCATTCTATTAAAATTAAAATAAAGAAAGAAAAAGAAAAAGTTTATAAAATAGATTCTAAGAATCAGAAAATGATTAATGTACGAGATGTTAAGAGTAAGAGTATTGTTGATTAAATGTTAATTGTTAATTTATTGTATTGTTAGGAGTTAAGTATATCATATATAATTAGAGGGCAGCAGACAAGCAAGAAGGATAGAGTAAGAGTTTACTCCCAAAATATGAAAATTGAGATAAAAAAAAGGAATTTTGGAATCAAAATTTTTTTTATCTAAATTTGGGGACTATGTAACATTTTGAAGTATATATATAAAAGGCACTTACCAAATTAAGATAAATATATGTAAATAAATTCAGTATGTAAAAAAAATTACTAAAATATACCAGGAACGAATTGTAAACATAACCTAATTTCACTTGTGTAGAAAATGCACACGGCCACATTTTAGATTTAATCACAAGATTTTATATAAAAGAAAAAAAAACACACAAATCACTATTTATAAAAAAATGTATTAGAAATAATTGATAGGTAACAATTTAAATAGAACTATGTAAAAATACACTTAAAACTTTCACACGGCAAGCTAGTGAAATGTGCTGTAGTAAACACGATGCATAACGGATTTGTGGAGTTGCGTGCGCATTGACCGGCAAAAGATATTCGTTTTAAATATTTCTCGTGGAGATATAATAGAAAACAGTTTTGGATTTAAATGCAAAGAAATTTAAGTGCAGTTGTTAAGAAGAAGAAGTGTATCCGTAAAGAAGAAGAACATGACATCCGTAAAGCTGTACTTACAAGGAATAAACGAAAAAATAGCGGAAATTCACGACTTGGCCATTTTTTTCTAACAAAGGTAGCGTCAGTAGGCAGTTGGAACAAAGCATCGGAACGAGGAAGACGTATTTAGAATTGGCTGTAAAAATTTTATTTTTTTAACTGGTGCGGAAAGTGCAGTATCGTATTCAAATTATAATCACAGAGTAACAATAAGCCAAACCATTGAACTGATCAATTAAGAAGACATTATTCAGGAAATTATTTAATTAGGAACTAAAATAACTTGTAAAAATTTTAACTTGTAAGAATTGTAATTTAGATATTTTTTTGAAAGTGCCAACTCAAAATTTATTAGTCAAAATTTAGAAAACCCACCTATTTAACCCGAGATAAAGAGAGCTCAAGCTCAAATTGAAATAATTAAATCAATTTCAATTCATATTAAATTTTATAACTAAACTTCTTGCTGCCATAACAAAATTTAGACTTAGGCTAATAAAGCTTAATTTTTTGTAATTCTTTGTAGAGGAAATAAGAATTTTTAATTAGTAAGTGACTTTGTAAAAGATAACAAGGAATGTCATTTTAAGATATTAAAAGTTTATTGTAACAAAAAGCAGCATTGAAGTGTTATTTCTTTTAAATTATAAATTTTATTAAGACTTGTATAAAACAAAATTACCAATTATTACAATATATATATATATATATATATATATATATATATATATATATATATATATATATATATATATATATATATATATATATTTACAGATATCAAGAACACCTCAATGCATACATAAAACCTGAAATTTATAACTCAAACTTAGCCACACACGCAATCAAAAACAAACACACATTCCCCACATTAAAAAACGTACACCTAGTAAAAAGGGTCCAAAAAGGCCTCAAAATGACAATCTGGGAACAACTAGAAATTTATAAAAATAAAAATAACATCATTAACGAACAGATACAAATAAAATCAAAAAACGATAAATTATTCAATCTAATAGATAATATTAACCCCAAAACGAACGTTAAAAACTCGCACAGTGCAGTGAATCTAAAAAAGAAGTTAACGGTACACCAAGGTCAACGGCAAATCCACGCAGCTCGTAGTCCAAAACCCTGTTCAGTATGCCCTGCACGTATATATATAAGTTACGTGTTTTATTACGGCCGAAAGGTTTTTTAAAATTATTTTACATTATTTGACATTCTACAACAGTAAAATGTTTTAGTTTTGAATCTGTCAGACAAGCAAACCATCTGATGGTTTTGAATCAATCGAACTGTTTTCATTCTCAACTTTGCTGTTCCAATCACTGTTTCTAGTGTCACATTACAAGGCTATAAAAACTTTATGTGATTTATTTTTACATTCATATTTTATTGTTAACTTTAAATTGCAAAAAATATACATCAATCCTAATAGTAAATGCATCTGATCTACCATAAACTGTCAAAATTCTTTGTTTTGTACTGAATAACAGCAAAACGTGGCATATTCTTTTTTTAAATTTCATACTAAAATTATCTAATATATTAAAAAAAAGTATACATAACATGCAATCTCAAACTAAAATCTATAAAGTTTCTAAAAATAATTTAAGTTTGAAATATTCAGCTTTCAAGAACAAAGCAATTACAATTTTAATGATAATTGATTTGGATACAATTATGTTTTGTTTAATGAAGTAGGTAATTGTTTCAATTATTAACAATGATATTTGACATGGTAATTAAATAACACAATCAACTTTTACTTTTTAAAATTGTATCCATAAGAATATAAGTGATTTTGAAATAAAACTTGTAACGGTGAACAAGAGTACTTGAACAAGAGAAGCTATAAGCTGTATTTCAAATAACACTTTAAAAATAGGTATGGCTCAGCATGTTACATTTTTCGTTAGTTCAGAAACAGTTTTAATTTTTGTAAAATCAATCTTATTTTGTGTATATCCTTTAGTTTTATTTTATATTTAAATAAAAGAAATAGTAATAAAAATTTTATTTGATACAAAAAATTAATACTTGACACTTAATTTCTAAAATCTGTCAACTTCTATATACCTTCCTAGTTAGATAAAACAAAACTTAGCAATTGGAGGTTTAAAATTTTATTAAAATCTTGATCCTCTATTTTGCATTGATTAAAACTAAACACTTTTTTTTATTCTCAATGTTCATATCTTCTAAAAAATGAGCAATAATGCAAGCACATAATAAACATTAATATTTAATCCTGAAATTTATCTGCTTAAGCCATTTATTTTTATTCTGAGATACTTCCTTGTTAGATGATTTATAATTAAAATTTTCTAATCCTGATATCTTAATTTATTCTCTATCTAAGCATTGTGTATTGGATTATTAATGTCTTTTGCTTCCACCAAGTTAATATTTGAGTAGTAATAGCAATAAAAGATGTTTATGACTATCCAAACTTAAAATTTTGTAAATTTGTGAAAACTTACTAAGACAGAACGTTGTCGATCGCTATGTGGCGATCTTAATCAGTGTCTTCTGCTAGGAGATGTTAAGTCAATTGGTGACAGTTATAAAACAGGTTTTTGATAGTATCAAAGAGTATGTTTGATTTGTATTGTGTTTGTTCGTTTAATATGTTTGTACTTTGTGTTTTTGTGTGTCTGTAAATTTCATATTTTTCTAGTGTGTTGAGATGTGGTCCTTTTTTGTTGATGTGTAGGATTTCTAGATTATGGTAAAGGTTTGTGTATTTGTGTCATGTTTCTTTTATGTGATTGTAAAATGCTAAGTTGGTTTTCTGTTTGTGTTCCTTGACTCTTTAATTAAAGCTGCGACCAGTTTGTCCAATATAGAATATGTTACATTTGTTGAAGTTCAGTTTGTATACGCCTGGTGCTTGTAGTTTATCTTTGTTGTTGATGTCATGTTGTATTTTGTACACCAATGTATTTTGTATTGTATTTTGACACCAACAACAAAGATAAACTACAAGCACCAGGCATAGACAAACTAAACTGCGACAAATGTAACAAATTCTATGTTGGACAAACAGGTCGCAGCTTTAAACAAAGACTCGAGGAATACAAACAGAACACCAACTCAGCATTTTAAAATCACATAAAAGAAACAAGAGACAAATACACAGACATTTACCATAACCTAGAAATCCTACACATCAACAAAAAAGAACCAGATCTCAACACACTAGAACAATATGAAATTTACAGACACACAAAAACACAAAGTACAAATGTATTAAATGAACAAACACAACACAAATCACACATACTCTTTGATACTATCGAAAACCTGCCTTTAAAACCGTCACAGCTTGACCCGACATCTGCACTGATGAAGATTGCCATATAGCGATCGAAATCGTTCTGTCTCAGTAAGTTTTCACAAATTTAAAGTTAGGATAGTCATAAACTATTGTTAAAGTGATTAATTAAGATTCACCGAACGTAATGGACTACAAAATTCAAGAATAAAAGATGTTTAAATTTATTATTGTTCAATTTATTATTTTGTAATGGATAACAGAATTCACAAATAAAAGATTGGGTTTGTTTTCTTACTTAGAGTTGAATAAATCAGTACTGAAATACATTTTGACTAACTTTATATTTATACATAAATTTACTATATTTGTTGAGTCCATCTTCACGTGAGGTAATAGTTTTAATTAAAACACTTGTAAATATTTTACAACTTGCCTATAGTAGCACTTACTTATATTTGTTGAGGACGGCCGTTTTGGGAGATCTGTTACGGTCTGAGTTGACGATGGAAAATATCTCCTGAAACGGCTGTCCTCAACAAATATAAGTAAGTACTACTATAGGCAAATCATAAAATATTTACAAGTGTTTTAATAAATTTACTTTTATTCATTGTTCTGAAAAATATAGTATAGCCCTAGTGTTTAAATGTTGGTCACTGGCTTTTAAAATATATCATGTAACAATTTTTCCAAAAGTAATTTTGTTAAAAAAAATTAAAACTACAGGAACGTACTTTGATGGTACATTTGGAAACATGTCATCACAGTCATTTAATAGTTTTCAATTGATTTTTTAAAACAATTAATTACGAATTAATCAGTGATCAAGATGATTACTGTGACCAACTTAAATTTGTTATTTCTTCTATACAACAAAAATGTTACTGTATTTCAAAATAAATATGTTTCAAAATTAATATTGGTGTTTTAAACAAAGCATGAAAGTATGCAGCATTTATTCCATTTTGATTTATAATTAATTATAAATTCTACATATAATCAATAATTCTAAGAACAATTCTAGCATAAGAGGAACTCTAGCAGTTTTACATTTCACCAGTGAATGCACTGTTTCCCCTATCTTCCAGTAACTATGAGTTATACTCGTAATAGTAGTTATCTTTCTATCCAAGCCCTAGTAACTATAACACCAAGTAGTGAACAGAAAGCTTTTAATGTAACAAAGACTGATTACAAGACTGAATCTGTATAGTTCAATATATTTTCCATATTAGGTTCTGTTGTAAGCCTCTAGGTAATATAACATTTGTAGCTAATATCATCAATTTAAAAATACCTGCTGTCTTTATGAGTAAAGAGTACAAGATTTTACACATAGCTCCAAAAAAATTGTTTGGAAGGCTAATTGTAAATTAGCAAATCCAGTGATGCCTTTAGGGAGATGTTTACAACTACACCTTTATTGTTTACAATTGTTACAAGTTTTAGAGTCTATAGGCTATTTTGTTTTAGAGTTCAAACCAAATATTGCTCTGTGAAGATGCAGATTTTATTGATCTGGTCATATTTAGTTATGAATCGACATTTCACCTCAGTGGAAATATGAAAATTCATTTTGAGGTCAACAAATCCCCATGAGGTGATACAATTTACATGTGCCGAATAATATGACTTGTTTCATATGAACTCTACATTCACCTGATCTGAAACCAAAGGTGAATGTAATTTGCCTTTAGGGCTAATCCTAATTTGCCCTTAGGGCTTTATAAAGGATTTTATGTATGCTCCTCTGCTGCCAGCTGATCTGTGTGATTTATGAAACCAGATTTCTGAAACACTTACTGTAGAAATACTGATCAAGTATGGAGAGAAGTAGTCTATTAACTGGATGTGTGCTGTTTGATGAAATAAATAAATAAAATAAAAAATGCTATAAAGCTTTAAAACCCTGATATTGATTTTGGACACTGTATAATTTTTATAACATTGTTGTTATTTAAATTTAATATAGTGTTACCACATTGTTATTTCTATGTTAAATGGTTACTTAATAAAGGTTAAATTAAAATTTGGATAATGTTTTTACAAGATAATGTGAAGAAAATAATTAAAATTAAATTATCTAATTTACAACGGGCAAATAATTGTACTCTACAGATTGTAGTCTACTTATCTCAAGTTCAGCATGTCAGCACAACCTTATCTCTATTTTACACACAGTTACAAATGTAAATCCCCACAGGAATACATTGCCCAACATTATTCAACAATGAAATGCAGCAGTTACACTCTTCTGAGGGTTGTCTCAGCTAAGAAATAAAATAACCCAGAAGTGAAAAAGACTGGGGTTTTTCATTAGACTACCTGATAGATAATATCTAGTCATAAACTAACCGCCATATAAGAAAACAATAATTTTTCATGTTATACACTTTTAGTTGGTGATAGTAGGTGTATTTGTCAGAGTATGTGAGTTTATAATACATAAAATGCTAAGAATAAAATGTGTAATTCATGGCGAGTCTTAGAAAATGCTTAGAGTTCTTTGAAGATGAGTGTTACAGTGTACAGAAGTTCTACAGTCACTTCTATAAATATGTTTAGAAAATTCCTAATTTCTTGATCACACTGCCCTTGGGTAACATTTTTCTATAATTTAAAAAATACTGTAGATTCAGTAGCAGTGGCAATAAAGATGGAGGTTTTTAGATAGTCTTCTGTGACTGGGGGAAGCAGTATCACTACCTGAAGAGAAGTAACTCCATCAGGTAAGAACATTAAATTAACAATTTCCGATTTTTCAGGCTGAGGATTGAATGTAAAGTAAATACAATAGCTTGTAAATATTTTACAACTTGCCTATAGTAGCACTTACTTATATTTGTTGAGGATGGTCGTTTCGAGAGATGTGTCCCATTGTCAACTTAGACCGTAACTAACCTCAAGGTTTTTGTAGGTTAAGGTGGAGGTGGGATACATATAAATGCTCTAACAAACAATAATTACCAATCAAACTTCGCCGATCATCTCAAGTCCACAGAACATAACTACATAGACATAGCATCCAACCTACAAATTCTTCATAAACAACACAGAAATAACCAACGTTACACAACTGAACAATACGAAATATACAGACATTTCAAACTACACCCTACACACCAACTCAACAAACAATTACATTATAACTTACACACAATTTTTGACATCATAACTCCTAATACTCACAACGTACACCCACCCCTCCACCATAATATCCCACCCTCACCCTAACACCCTAACCTACGAAAACCTTGAGATCAGTTACGGTCTAAGTTGACAGTAGGACACATCTCCCAAAACGGTCTTCCTCAACAAATATAAGTAAGTGCTACTAAGTTTGTAAAATATTTACAAGTGTTAGTGCAAACTGGAAGCTCACGTGAAGATGAAATCAACAAATATAAAATATCTTATAAAGTTAGGTTGCAAAGTGTATTTCACAAAATACAAGATTTCTGTTAATTCTGTCTAGAAGGAATGTAGACTGAATATAAGAAAAGAAATGCTTGTTTCATGGATTCAACACTTGCTACATAGATTATTTAATAGAACATTATTTAAAACAGTTCTCATAAAAATTAACACAATTACAAAACTACAGGTTAGATATAGCACCAACACAGGAAATAAATTAAACCATGCAAGGTAAGTTCAGGGAGGATATCAACATAATAACTGTTACTGTGATGATTTCCTCTGAATACTTGGAAAAGTAAATTGTCTGACAAAGAATCTAGTAGCATTTTGTAATGAAATTCTGAACTTGCAGTTTTTGTGTTGTACATCTTGAGGTTTTCATAAAACAAACAAGTGTATTTGAAATTCTGAAATCAACACAGGTTATTAACTGAAAATAAATGTTACTTTGACTTGTAAACTAGTATGAAAGTATCACAACCCAAGGGCAGCTCCGGGATAGACTTTTTTAAAATGGCAGAAAAACATCGGGTAGTTTAGGGTGAAAAACTTTCAAAAATAAAGACCTGGAAATGAAATTTTAAGCTATTCTTTTACTTACAAAATCACAGGAGCTTTGGCATTATTTTTTTCATCCAAACATGCATTTTACCTGAACTTACACTGATACCAAAATTATTATTTTGTACATAATACAAAATATTGTTTAACTTTCATCATTTCATCAATCGGCTTGGTCTGACGAGGCAAAGCGGAGTCATAGTACACAGACTGTTAGTATAGCTGAGCTTGCACGGAAGTAGTGCGCGACTAGTAACATGTCAGTATTGTTTATGCTGGGTGGAGCTACCAATGTTATCAGAGGAATTTCTACACCTAACCATAAATGTAAAAACAATATACATTGAACTTTTTTGTATTAACTCGGAAAAAAACCACTACTTACTGATTTATATAAAAACCTCAAGACGTACAACACAAAAACTGCAAGTTTTAATATAAATTGCTTTAAAATGAAAGTCAAATAAAAAATACATTTTTATAAGTAAACATGGGATAAATTTAAATGTGTTCCAAATATGAAAAATATATTTCAAAAAAAAATAGTCTTAAATTCTCAGGAGGAAGCAATTGAACCTACTGCTCCTCCCCTGGAGCTGCCCTTGTCACAACGACCAGTACTTATAAAACAGACCACTACCAACACTGCATGTGAATAGAAGCTGTTGAGAAGACTATTTAGAACAGATTGTAAAAAGTATGATGAGATCTGCTGCAGAGACTCCCTACCCCTGTAGGTTTACTGAGCTAATATCTTTTTTTAAGACAAAATGTGATGATCATTAATTAGAATGTCCGATAAACAGATCTCGAAATAAACTCTTAAAAGTCTTTATTTGTTAAGAGAAGGCCATATTAGGTGGGACAATAGTGAGACTGAAGATGAATAAGAAATTGGAGAAGTGAAGTGCAAAACTGAGAGAAATTAAAAGCAGTAGACTGTTGCAGTAGACTTAAAAGATGTCTAACATTTTGGTACTGTTACCCAAGGTGATAATAATAGAGTTTAGAAAACGCTTGGAATTTTTATTTGAGTTATAGCTGCAGGGTTAAAGGTTCTATAGTAATATATATTTACAGTATAAAGTTTTCCTAAAATTTAGTAAATCAAAATTACAAATTAGAATATAACCAACTTCCCTTTAGACATTAAGACTGAAACAATTTTTCCTTTTCAAATTAAAATAGATTGGAAGTGATCCTAGAACTATTTAAAATATAAGGTGAAGGATCAGCAAAGAAGATAGATTATAGCAAGAACAGGTTGAAGACTCGAACCAAATGTTCAAGGTAACTCTATCTTCTTTAACAATAGCAAGCACACTGGACTGGACATAAAAAAATTGTTAATTTAACAAAACTGTTGGATGGTAACTCTTTCTAGAGGAAGATATAACAAATACTGATTTTGTGGACTGAATAAATACACTGAAACTGCTGGCCATATATTTTACTACAAGATCTAAAAAGCCAGAAGTTAAAATGATGTCCTCTATTTTAAATAGATAAGTTGAAGGCATATTATACTACTAACATCGTAGAAGAAATCTTGGAATTTATCTTCCGAATGTTGGGTTTTGTCTAGCTGTCTAATGAAATGGTAAACCTACAATATTCAGAGCAACCGTGTTATGGTCTGAGATGACAATGGGACACATTTTCTGAAACAGCTGTCTTTAATAACAAAAAAAGTAAGTGCTACTATAGGCATGTGTAACAAACATATCAATATGTTCATATTAAGTTCATTAGAGCTTAGCTAGTGAGAACAATTCACAATGGTAAAAATTAAAGTAGTTTACTCTAAATCTTACTACACATTAGTTTATTAAAACAAACATACTAGTTTTGACGACAATGTCACCTTCATCAGTGCTTGGTTACTACGGATGAGAGTTATATCAATAACTGTTCAAGGTTTTTAGTGTAAGTAGTTTAGATGAAGATGGAATCAAATAATAACAAAATAAAAGCTTGTAAAATTTTATTAATTTTTTAATGTGTATTTAATATTGAAATTTTAACAACTTGCACAGATTAATAATTACAGTAATTTGTTTTAAAACGTAATGAAACAAAACTAAAAACTTACGACTATACTAGACAATCATCAGTAGTATTTAGGTTGGCTACCAGGTATATTAGTTGAGATGAGTGACAATTGTCCTTTTTTTAAGATATGAGGAACTTCCACCCATATTTTGTCAAACTGGGGCTTATTTATACTAAAGTTATAGCAAAAGACCATAAAATGTAAAGGCTGAACATGTTAAAAGTATTAACAAGTAAGTTTAATTTTTAAATGATTAGATTCAAATCATCAATCAAATGTGTAATCATAAAATAATTTCTGTACATGAATTAACAATGTTAAAGCACTTAATTACAACATGTGTGGATAATTAACCTGTAAGAGATAAGTTATTTTTTAAAAACAAATATAAGCCAGAACCCCAAGATACATCTCTATAATAATGTAATAAACATGTTAAGAGATGCTTGAGTTAATATATTGTGATATCTTTACAACTAACCAGGCACTACATAATTTTCACTCTGATAAGTTAAAATTAATTTTTTTTCAAATATAGAATTAATATTGCCCCACCTCTTACAGAAATCTTTTTGATAACAAGTATACAGATTCATCCATGTTAATTTGTTCTTTAACAAGTCACAAAACTTGCTGAAAAGAATACGTCACAAAAGTAAGTAAGAGTTATGAACTTAAATTTCTTTTTTTTTAAAATACAACTACAACAATATATATTCTACATGAATATATATATATATATATATATATTTATTTATTTATTTATATATTACCATATGTACTTATTAGTTAGTAACAAAAATATGTTAAGAAATAAAATGTTTAAAAAGAACTTTTTTATTAAAAAAATAAAGCCTGGAAAAATTAATACACTACATAGTTTAAAAATTGTGCCTGATACATTTAAAAAAACAGTCTAATATTACAGTCAAAGTTAATAATATTAGCATTAAAGTTTTAAAATAATGTTGTAATATTATGTTTATTTAAAATAAATTGTTTTTATTTGAAAAATTAGTTATGTAAGAATGAAATAAATGAATTAAAATTGTATTCTTGAATTTTGTAGTCCATTGCGTTTGGTGAATCTTATTAATCACTTAAACAATACTTTATGACTATCCGAACTCTAAATTTTGTAAATTTGTTAAAACTTACTGAGACAGAACGTTTTTCGATTGTGCTAAGATCAGCACATAGCGATTGAAAACGTTCTGTCTCAGTAAGTTTTAACAAATTTACAAAATTTAAAGTTCGGATAGTCATAAACTATTGTTTAAGTGATTAATAAATTTGTATATTAAAAAAGTATTTATAAATATTTTTGTTTTTTCTCAAACTTGAGCTAATATTAACTTGGAGCAACTGTGGTGTAATTTTTTACTATAAATAAATAAAACCTATTAAACCACAAATACGTTGCATGTTCTGGTGTACATTCGATTGCAAAGCAATCATTTTCAGAGGATATTGCTACAGGACTAACTCTTCAAAATTAGTCTTGTAGTAACTATCTCTGAAGATGGTTGCTTTGCAATCAAAATGTACATCAGGACATATACAATTATTATTTGTGGTTTAAAAGATATTATATATTTATAATTGACCTGCTGAAGATTACAAGTATACAAAAACTTTCCTGTAAACAGCACTTTTATTTATAACCTATGAGAGTATACACTAAGTGAATTATGTTTAAACTAATTCAATGTAAATTTCATTATTTTTAACATTTTTACACAAAAGGTTTCATAAGCTTACCAGTACTGGTAAGTGTTTAAAACTTAAACACTAGCCTATAGTAGCACTTACTTTTGTTGCCTATACTAGTTGCTCAAGTTGAAGATGGAAACAAATAATATTTAAATGTTTCTATTTTTTATAATATTTTTTTTAACACTTTTCAATGTTAAAATTTGGAAATGTTTTGGTTATCTTGATACATTAATTCATAGCTTTAAAAATTTAATTAAATTCATTCTTCAATGAGAAATTAACTGGAATCACAATTTTGAAAAATGCATTGTGTTAGTGTGAGATGCATCCACAAAAAAATCCAGTAATTGATATTTAGTCAAGTAGTTAATTCAAAAAAGAAGTGAATTATAACTTCTTGATAAACAACAGGATAAGGTACAATATAAATATTTTTAAATGTTAATAAAGATTACCATATATTTTAACTTTATAACTAATGACCTTCCAAATTTATAATTTGAGTAAATTTATGAAAACATACTGAGTCATAATATTTGTTGATTCCATCTTCAAGTGAGCTACTAGTTTTCACTAAAACACTTGTAAATAACTTAGTTACAGTCTGAGTACACATCTCCCAAAGCAGCCGTCCTCAACAAATATAAGTAAGAGCTACTATCGACAAATTGTAAAATATTTACAAGTGTTTTAGTGAGATATAATGTTTTGTCAACACATCCAGCTTCATCAGTGTCATCATTATAAACATTTTGCAGATGTGAATTTTTTATATTTGAAAATCAGAAGGTTCATGAAATCACATACACATAATTCATTAGTAAAATTATTTATATTATTTAATTTCACCTTCAATTTATACCCTTTGACATATATCAATGTATAACAATTGTCTTCATTAGTAATTGATATCCCGAATAGTCGTCATCCTTAATCAAAAAGCAAGTTATACTGTAGACAATTGTCTAATACCAATGTATATTATAGTGTTTAATAAACATTAAATAGTGTGTTAAAAGTGTTTATGTAACACTTGTTACATCTTATGTAAAAATTTTGCTATTAATTTTTCAATCTTGATACTCTATTAATAGAAACACACACACACGTGTGCGGAAACACACACATACACACAAGTATAAAACACAAGTAATTTAAACATCTTTTGTGCCTTTTAGCAATACCTTGTTAATTAAAAAAGAACTGAAGATAAACGAAGCAAGGATATACTGAATCATGTTGAAAAAAATATTTTTTGACTATTGCTGCAGTTTGTGGTTCTGTTGGGCATTTTGTGCAGCTGTTTGTGTAAAGAAGAAGTACTCGGTTAAGTAAAGGGTTTACTTATTTGTGTATCACGGGTTTTAAGAAAATTTTAAAATACTAAATCTTTTCACTTTATAATACATAAAGCACAGTTTTGGTGTTTCTCTTTAATTTTTTCTATTTATTTTTAATTTTTGTTTGGGGCTGTAGGTTGGTTCCAAATATTTAGTTGTAAGTTGTTTTGGTTAAATTGCTTGGTAATTGTTTAACTGGGGTCATAATTTTTAGCTTTGTTATGTTAAGTGTAATGTTATTGATTACATATTATATATATATATATATATATATATATATATATATATATATATATATATATATATATATATATATATATATATATATAATGATTAGATAATTATTTTTCCTGAAGATGCTGATACTTTTTTATCGGCGAAAAGCTTTGAATAAATATATTCATTAAAAGTATTCTTGTGTTTGAAATATTTTAAATTTATTAACTATATATACAAGAAAACATATCACCATATTTAATATATATATATATATATATTGATCAAAACGGATAGGCCTACAGAAACCACTTTGTTTTTATCGGTTGAAGTTGAAATAATTAATAATTGTTTTGACTTACAATGTTTACAAAAATGTGGTGTATGTTTATTCTTACAGCTATTGTAAACATCGGAAGTCAAAACTATATACTTCCTTGAATTTTGTGTTATCAGTCTACTGAATTTTGTAGTTCATCAGTGAGACACTGATGAAGATCACCACATAGTGATCAAAAACCTTCTGTCTCAGTAAGTTTTTATAAATTTACAAAATATAAAGTTCAAATTGTCATAAAGTTATATTAAAGTGATGTGTAATTTCATTCAAATTTTAAACTGAAATAACTACAAATAGTAATAAATTAATTACTTTAACTAAAGGGACTACAAAATTCAAGAGAACAATAAATTTCGAGATCTTGTTGCTGTTCATGACGAGCTGGTTTTTAATTACTTATTATACTTTTCCTATTACTTGCGACCAGACTTTTTGTTAACTAAAAGTTGTTAAATTGTTAACTTACACTTGGAGGAAACGTTTTTGTCTTACGACTTCTTCAGCCTCGTATTTTTGCCGCTAGGAATACTGCAGTTGTGCTTCCTCGATACCATTTTTTTGAAATCTAGAAGTGATGTGATCGAAGAGTATGTGTGATCTGTGTTGACACAGTCTGGTCACAAGTAGTAGCAAAAGTGTAATAACAATAAATTGTTATTACTTACTTTAATACCTCAATATTTAGTACAATCTTGCTAATCTGGCACTATATTAGGATAGGTAGTTTTAGTTTAACAAAAATACCGGATTAATGGGTCAAAGGGTTAAAAACATTCAATGCGCATTGAAATATTATAAACATTTGTTATAGTTAGTCAATTAACATTGTAGAGTACAATAAAAAAGTTATGAAATTTACAGTAAAATACACAGTGTGTGCTTTTTGCTTAGTGATAAACATTGTAGGGTAGAGTACAGTAAAATAAACAGTGCTAAAATACAATACCATACAATACGTAAATAAAAAAAATCCACAATGGGTTTATTCATTGGTGGTAGAAAAAACTTTCAGGACTTCTCCTGAAATAGTTGTATGTCTGCTTTCTTGAATGAATCATAAATTAAGTGCATCTTCCACTTGGGTAAATTTACCTGATTTCAAAGTTTTTTTATACCAGTGGATTTCTTGTTACTCTTGAAGAACAATTCAAATTTGTCTTTTTTATTCTTGATGTTGTTTATTGTTGCACAGGCAACACTGTATTCTTTAGATAAATGACATAACGTTTTTCCAAACGTTTCAAAATTTTATACTTTTTATTGAAATGTCACATCAAAATGGACTTTGTTAATGTCATTGGTTTTCTTTTTCCTGACATCACACTAAACATGTACACTATACATACTCTCTATACAGCACATAATACTATGATCACAAGTCAACAGTAAACACTAGCCTCAGTGCAAGGCAACAAGGATATTATTACAAATCAGCGAGTCATACAGGTATACAGTGTGGTTATGCTGCTCGAAATGTAGAAGAAAATGAAAGATGGTTAAACAGAAGAGTGTGGCAAGGGAGCACCTAGTCGATCGGCCCTTACCTCCCTTCTCATAGAACGCATTTTTAGCCATAAAGTTAAGAAATCTACCATCCAGTTAATGAGACGTTTGCCCCCATGAATCCAACCTCGAACTCGTGACTCCTGTCCGGGGGACTAGTGTCAGGCTTGAGGCGGGGTTTGGTACCACGACCCGTGGTACCAGTATGAAAGAGTCTTTCGACCTCACTATAAGGCCTTGACTGGTCACCGACCTGCCACTGGGACGTGACTAACTCTACCAGTAACAACTGGCCGGCCGCTCTTCCAGAACTATTCAAGACAAGGAGAACCTTCCAAACAGCCAGGTTTCAGTACCTCAATATCCTGTCTCATTAGCTCAGTCCAGGCCGAATTACAGAGTGTATACTTTATTTGAATAATCATGAAATGCTTTCATTTTATACGTATTATAAACTCCTAAATTTTCACATATTTGGTTTTTAATTAGTAATAATTTTGTTGTTTTTACACCTTGATGTTTATAATCTCTTTAATAAAGTCCATTTTGATTTCTTTATGACAAGGATGTTGATAGTTGTATCATTTGTGATTATTTTGTTCAAATTTTATATTATTCTATAAAAAGCTAGTTTTTTATGAAGGAGCTACTTTGAAATTGATTAAAAGATTTATAGATATGTCTTTTTGCATACATTTGTAGAGCTTTAAAAATTGGTGCATAAGTTTTTTTTGTTTTCCCCTCTTTTGATGAAATTACTTTAAACTATTTTCATTAGCAAAAATCTGTTACTGGGATCTTAGATTTTCCATCCTCTTTAACTATTCCAATAATTTGTTTTTTAACTCCACACAACAATGTTCTTCAACATAGCAATCTATAAACCAACTTAATTTTAAAAGAAACATTAAAAATGTTAAACTAATGTTCACTAACCGTAGACCAACAACAACCACAAAATAATTTATAAAACTAACATAACTCATATCTTCTCAGAATCACTTCACATATAATCACAAATATTACTCCCATTCTAACAAAATTATACAAATTATGGTCTACTCATGAAATCTCCCACATCGAAATATAGTACAATTGTTTTTAGAAATACTCACATACAATACAGAATAAAATTAAGTCTGACACAATGACAAACACAAATACTAAATAAAATAATGACACTGGTGTATATATATATATATGACATTTAATTAATATGTAAAAAAAGTAAAAGAAAAAATCAACACATTCTGATTTTTTTCAGCAGATGCGTGGTGAGTAAATTGTTAAATGCTGTGAGTCACAGATAAGAGTAATGCACTTAGTGCGAAAAATGTCTGCTGAAAATATCAATCAGTAGTGGTTTTGAAAAGTGATATCAATAAGAACATTCTACTTTTAACATTTCATAAAAAACATATCTGAAAAAATGTCATCCTTCCGCAATGTCAAACACAAACTTATAATCAGCTGGAAAATATTCACAAAACTCTAATAGAACCAGATAAATATAACAAGTCATTAATAAGTACAAAACCAAATGCAAAGATCTCCCCTAAGCTTCTAGATAGGGCAAAACATGCATCAACCTCAAACACTTCAAACAATGCACATACCAAAGACATTACAAACATAAAACTAAACAGCTTTGGCATAAAATACAAGTTCACTAAATATATGCACTAAGTTAAGACAAACCAACAAGTTCTAAATATCATACAGAAAACCAAAATTAACATAACAAACAATTTTGAAATATATAACCGCCTGAACACCAACCTGAAAATATTTTAAAATTCAATTCCACTCCAACATAATTTTATACTCATAATAAAAGTAACTCATAAAACACATAATCAATGATCAAAAGACATTACACTTTAGCTACAGATATACAATTACACTTGGCTACCAGTACCAAATAGACTAGTTTGTATCTAAAGTAGGTATTGAACCATTTTTCTGTGCCAGTATGAAACACATCTGCTGAACAATTTTAGTAAATAAGTGGTCTAAAGTCAATCCTAAAAATAGTGTCACTAAAGACCAATTTTCTGTAGTAACAAGCTTTAAAATAGTAATCTCAAATTGCGATTATTTGAGATTGTGTGTATCACAATTATACTGTATCAATAATGTCTGTAGCTAAATTATCTTAATGCTAATGTGACCAAATTATTATTAGGCCAATCAAAAACATCTTGAATTTTAACACTGTCAATAACTGTTATCACTTTAATAATTTTTGTCTAATAATATTTAAATGATCTAAACATACTTGTATGTTCTAAAATCTAAACAGCAAAGAAAAAAAATCATTTAAAGTACAACTATAATTCATGTATTAAAACACAATAGTAAATGCTTTAAAAAATCTAATACTATACATATTTCTATTACTTGCAACTGCATATATCAGTCCAGAATAATTACCTAATGATATTCGGCACTTTAATAGAAATACTAATATAGAAATACAAAAGCATGAAAGCTAAGACCAAAGAGTTATATTGTGTCATATGGAAATACAAATTTAATTAATATTAATTGGATGGTAAGTACATATATTTACTATGCATTAGAGGTTAAAATATAATTTTTACTAAACATTTGTAAATATTTACAAACTTGCCTATAGTAGCACTTACTTATATTTGTTGAGGATGGCTGTTTCGGGAGAAGTGTCCCTTTGTCAACTCAGACCGTAACTGATCTCAAGGTTTACGTAGGTTAGGATATTAGGATGGGGGTGGGATATTATGGTGGTGTGGGTGTATTTTGTGATTATTAGGAGTTATGATGTCAAAAAGTGTGTGTGAGTTGTAATGTAATGTTGAGTTGTGTATTGAGTATGTGTGTAGGGTGTAGTTTGAAGTGTCTATATATTTCGTATTGTTTGGTTGTGTAGCGTTGGTTATTTCTGTGTTGTTTATGAAGAATTTGTAGGTTAGATGTTATGTCTATGTAGTCATGTTTTGTGGAGTTGAGGTGAGCGGCGAAGTTTGATTTGTAGTTATTGTTTGTTAGTGCTTTTATATGTTCTTGGTAATGTATGTAGAAGGGCCTCCCTGTCTGACCTATGTAAAAACTGGGGCACGAACTGCAAGTTAGTTTGTAAACTCCAGTGGCGTTGTAAATGTCATTGATTTTGTTCTTGGGTTTAAATTGTTTATTGAGATTGTTGTGTGTGGAGTAGGCTATTTTGTAGCTATTTATATATAGTTTTTATAAATAGTTTTTAGTTAGATTATGGGTTTTGAAAGATCTGTATGTTATTGATAAGTATTTTATGGGATTGTCGTGTTGTATGTTTGTATATGGGTTATTAGGTTTATTTTTTAGGCGGTTGTATAATTTGTCAACCATTGTTGTGTTGTATCCGTTAGTTTGTGTTATATGTTTTATGGTTTTTAACTCCTGGCAGTGTTCATCTTTATCTAGTGGTGTTTTAAGCAGGCGATATATCAAGGTGTTGTAAGCAGCTAGTTTATGTTGGTATGGGTGGTTTGAGGAGCTGTGAATGATCGTATATATAAATATAATTTTTGTAAGCAACCCTGATTTTCATGAAAATTTGGATTCAAACTCTATTTACCCTCTACTTCAAAATCTACCCTGTGCCAGAGAATGTTTTTTTTTTTTATTGATGAAAACTATACCTTATTGCAAACATTATAAAACTGTAGCTTATATCATTGAATTGATTGAAATATTGTTTAAATGAGTTACTTTTAAATTCATTGATATTTTCGAACATGATTTATGATACATCACATAGTTTCAACCTTTATAAATCATCTCATAGAAGATTATAATTACTAATTTAATTTTTAAAAGATTTTTAGGACTTGAAGTTAAAATGTTTAAAAATACATTCATATTGAATTAGGGATACCTTAATAAATGAATATTTGTTATTAGTTGAAATTCTCCAACCCTTATAAAAGCCACACATTGTGATGAAAAATATAAGAATTGTATTAATTTTAGTAATGTGAAGCCAAATTGTATTGTAAAATTATATTTTTTTGTTTTAGTTTAACTTCAATCAAGTATTGAAAACTAACATATTTTATAAATTATGGACGATAATTTTAGATGTTTTAATATATTGTAACCCTTACAACCATCCCTATTGCAAGATTTTAAACATATAAATATTCATTAATAATAAATACACAAAAACCTCTTAACCACAGCCTTTCTTTATTTTACCCTTATGTACATTTCAGTTACCAAGTAACCATCCTCAGAGAGATAACATAGAAAAACTGTTAGTTATCCCTCTGAGGATGGTTACTTGGTAACTGAAATGTACATAAGGGTAAAATAAAGAAAGGCTGTGGTTAAGAGGTTGTTGTTTATTTATTATTAAATTCAACCACAGTATATTCCTAATAAATAGTAATATAAATATTCAAATACCTTGGAAAGTTCTAATGTATATCTTGAAACTTAAGTTCTACTTCATTATTTAAAATATATTTGTCATTTAGTGCATTCATCTTTAAATACCACTCCTCATAATTACAATATATATATAGTGATAATAAAGGAACAACAAACATATACGAGTATATAGACACACACACAAACACACAAACACACACACACACACACACACACACACACACACACACACAAACACACACACACACACACACACACACACACACACATATATATATATATATATATATATATATATATATATATATATCCTTCATTTATACAATAATTTTTTTTGTATTAATCAAAGTAATAATGAACTACAAAATTCAAGAATATTTTCATGTATAATGGATGTATGTTTGCAATATACAGTATTCATAACGTATTGAAACATTCACAAAAAACAAGATATGTATTCAACAATAATATCATGAATTTTAAGTTATACATTTCATAATATAACCTTGTAGAAAATTGCAAGGGCTTTTCAACATCATATGTAGTAATTTTCAACATCATTCAAAATGTTTTTTTTCATTATCAACTTTTATTGACATTATCAACTCTACAACAATATAGAATAAACATTTTATTATTACATAACACAAGAGGTTTATTTCAATTACTTATTTTGGCATCAAAAATAATTAACAAATAAATGATATATTTAATATTGTATAATATGGTATCAACACTTCAAATTTTAAGACACTCTTAATCTTATCTGTCTAGACAAGGCCTTCATTAAAAAAACCTGCAACAAATGCAGAAAAAATAATCAAGAGTCATGCACTGCAGAAAAAATTTGTTGTCCTTAATGACCAGATATATGAACGAAACAAAATTATAAGAAATGCCTTTTAACATCACTGTAACTAAAACAACAACTGATTTTAAAAATGAGGATTTGAGTTGAAAGTTAAATTAGGTTTGACATTAGGGATGTATTTAATTAAGCTACACGCATAATGAATTAACCCTTATAAGTTACACACTAATCCTAAGGTTAGTTTTTGTAGAAACATATCTGCATTCTTTAAAAAATTATTTAAATCTTATCTCTTTATATCATTGAGGTAAGACGGTTTACTCTCAGTTCTAAACTGAGCCAAAATAATTAAACACTAAAACACTTGGAAATATAGGCAAACTTGCCTATAGTTTGTTGAGGACGACCGTTTCGGGAAATGTGTCACATTGTCAACTCAGACCATAACTGATCTCAAGATTTTCGTAGGTTATGGTGTTAAGGCGGGGGAGGGATATTATGGTGGGGGTGTGGGTGTACTTTGTGAGTATTAGGAGCTATGATGTTGAAAAGTGTGTGTGAGTTATAATGTAATTGGGTGTTGAGTATGTGTGTAGGGTGTAGTTTGAAATGTTTGTATATTTTGTAGTGAAGAATTTGTAGGTTGGATGCTATGTCTCTGTAGTCATGTTTTGTGGACTTAAGATGTTCAGCGAAGTTTGATTGGTAATTATTGTTTGTTAGTGCATTTATATGTTCTTGGTAGGGTGTGTAAAAAGACCTCACTGCCTGACCTATGTAAAAACTGGGCGATGAACGGCAAGTTAGTTTGTAAACTCCAGTGGCTTTGTAAATGTCGTTAATTTTGTTGTTGGGTTTAAATTGTTTATTGAGAGTGTTCTGTGTGGAGTAAGTGCTACTTATGTAAGTAATTTTAGTAAAACAAATATAAGTAAGTGCTACTATAGGCAAGTTTGTGAAATATTTACTAGTGTTTTAGTGAAAACTAGTACCTCACATGAAGATGGAATCAACAAAAAATGAATTAAAAACTATTTAAAAATATAATAATAATGTGTTATTTGGATACCTATTTTGATAAAGGGAGAAACTTCGAGACAGATATATATATAGATTCAAAAACCTGTTTATATTGGGAAGCTTTTCAAAATTTGATATCATCCCATATATTCTTAAAATAAAAATATAGATACTGTTTTTGCTATATATAAGTAGAATTTTTTTTGCTCTATACATGCTTTACTCTTATTTTTGCACAAGTGTGTCTGTGTGTTTTACTGTTTACTTGCACAACTGTATTTATATCTTTGTTTTTTATGTTTACTGCTTTAATTTTGTATTTATTTCTTTAAAATATTAATCATTTACTTTTAATCACATAATTAACTACTTTTACACATATATAAGAAAAACCTGATTTATGGAAATATTTCAGGAAATGTGTGCCATTTAAAATTCAGACAGTTATTGGTTATGTTTACAATCTGAGTTGAAAACAGACAACATTTCTGAATTAAAACAGCAATGCTCTTACATTATAAGCATGCTGCTATTAAGAAAGTTGATAATATTTATATGTCTGAAGTCTGTTCAAGATGGACATTAATACAATTTGATTTTTTGTACTTACCTACTAAAGAAAATTAAAACAAAAATTGTTAACAAATTATCATTCTATTTTAGGCTTTATGTTCAGGTAGATAACTTTATTGAATAATGTAGAAACAATTCTTGTTTCTTAATATTTAAATACATAAGTTTGGAATGGGAGAATTAATGGTTCAACTAATTATATCATGGTTGGGCTTGTTCTTGTTGGTATATAATAAAGTTTTATTTTAATACTCTGTAACAGACAACAATTGCTTAAATTTAATCAGCAGGAAATTAAGCAATAGTTGAAGGTTACTGAAGCTGTAACTATATCAGTACCCCAAAATAAGCTTGGAAAGACAAACAAATGTATTTTACATAATTGTATAATTCTGTATATATTCTACTAATAATTATTTTAAACAAATACCTCAAGGTTTATTCTAATGATAAAAATTGTATATTTTTGAACTAATTTCATTTGTGGTTTTTTAACCCTCAAACTGTTGTCATGAACCAATCCATTAATTATCTTGTATCCCAATAAACTCAAGAACAAATTTTCAACCTTTTATCAAAAAACAAAAAAGTCTCATTTTGAATATAGTGTCAAACACTCCAGATGTTTTTCATTCTCATGGTTTATTCCATTTATCACATATAATGTGTTATTAAGAACGGACGCATCTTAAAGACCACTAAATAGTTATGTCCTGTGTTAAGGTAAAACAGGGCTGTACAAGACTTTTTGTAAACCAGGGGTAGGAGTGAGGTTGTTAGAGTCTTAGGTATCCCAAGATAAACATCCACTCAACTTTTCTTAGGTTGATATTAAAGTAGAATTAGTAGCTTATAGCTCATAGAATGTTTATATTATATTTGAAAACACTATATTTACAAAACAAGGATAGGTATTTGATTTTTTCCAGAAACAAATCTATAATTTTTTCTAAATCCAAGAAAAGTACCTATTAATTCCATCCTACTAATTTAACTTGTAAACTTGATTGTCTTGAATATTTCATTAAAGTAAAAATTATCTTTCAGCATTACAAGTTGTAACTGATAGATATTAATTTGAAACACTCATAAAGAAATTCAAAATGTACAATTTCAAGATAGTTTTAATATAAATATAGTTGAAACTGAGAGCTATAAATAAATGGATTGATACAATGTGCATAAAGTCTTTAATGTATGCAACCTATTTTAGCGATGACAATCATATTCCAGAAATAAAACTTAATAAGAGTGCTTAAAAAGGCTGGCTATGGCTTACAGTCAAGAGGAATTTGTTTACTAAAGACCTTGTAAACTGATTTTCTAAATAAATTTGAGTTTTTATTTATTGTTTTTCGGTGCTTAAATTTACAGTACTTAAATGCTATTAAAATTAAGAATTTATTTAAATCAAGAAGAAATTTAATTCACTCATTTGGTCAACTTGTGTCTAATTTTAAGAGTTAAAATAGCATTAAATTTTTGTAATTTTCCATTGGGGAAAATTGATATAAAATATTAATTCCCATAGAATGTCAATATAAACCTCTTCACCCAGGAAGGATTTCAGACTTCACTACTGGATCAGGGGGTGATAAAACAATGTATAATGTATTAATACAGTATTACTCCAGAATAGAAAGAATGTTAAGTTAAAAAATTAAAAATAGTAAGAAATAATATTGAAGTTGTGCTTAAGTAACTGTCTGAGGTAATTGTTTGAAATCGTGTAACTAATTATTACATGGTCAAAGATTTTACTGGTGTCATTTGGAGGTATTAGTCTGTGTAATTGTGTAAGTACACTATAATATTAAATAATTGTGTGAAAGATAAATTTTACAAACATGGATTTAACATATACTATACAGCTAACTGAGTTTTAAAATTTTAATATTTTTAAATTATTTTTATAAACTCTGTGAGCTTATAACTAAAACATGCAAATACTTATAATCATAGTTAATAAATACTACAGAAACTAAAAAATGGTAAACGTTTAGATAAAGAAACTTTAAATGGATTAAGTTTTGAGTGAAGGTACATGCAAGCCTGTTGTCTAGGTTTAACTTTTAATGCATGCATTTAACTTTTCCTCGTTGTTATACTTTAACAGCTTACTAATTTATACTAATATTTTTGACATTATAACATCTTGTAATTGTAATGAAATAGTTTTTTTTCTTTTTTGAATTTGTTCTGGTTTTGAATAGTTCATCTAAATATAAATTTTCTATACTTTAAATAAAGAAAAATAATTAAACTAACTAATGACAATGTATTGCAGATGGCGCCAATTATTGAACCAATCGGAGATCCTGTAGAACTTGGAGAAGGGCCTATTTACGATCCTGAATCGAAAAACCTTTATTTTGTTGATATTTTTCAATCTTCAGTTTGTAGATATGATACTGTGAAAAAAGAACAGTACTGTGCAAAACTTGGTAAGTTTTTATTGTGATAAGTATTTTTGAGTGGACAGATGAAATGTTACATAGATCTTACAGCTGATTATTTTTTATTACTTCCAATAATTTCAGCTATGTTTGATCACTGAAGCTCCTCATCTTCTTTAGTGATCATGAGGCTTTACACGCAATCATTAATTATTGATTAGATGGTTCAGTTGTGTCAGAATTCATAGCTACAACTGAGCCTGAACTGTGACTTGTGATACGTGCATTATTTTCCCAACATGATGGGTCCTAAATTACTATTTTTTAAAATATCTTTTATCTAATATCTAAAAGTTCTAACCTTACCATCTCCTTCTCCTTATTACTCAATATGTTCATTATTATAATTTATTTTGTGGTTAAAGTTTATTTGTAAATTTCACATTTCCCCAGTTAGATGAGAAACTGTCCTTTTTTATGTGATTTAACTCTAAGGTCTGGTTGATATTTGAATAACGCTTGCCTATTTGTATTATGTAATTAGTAAAGATAAGGTTTTTTGTGACTAAGCATACGTAACATCTGAATTCATAGGGTCTGTTATGAGGTTCTTCTGTATAACAAAACAATTAACTTCTGAGTAGTCATAAAAGCATCTGCTTGTGGAGATGAAAATGAATAACCAGTTGCCAGCCAATCCAATTAATTACAAAAATAATCAAATTTTACAAATAGCTTTGATCTACATAAGTGGTTTAGATGTGATAAATAACTGAATATAAAATTTTCTATCATAACTAGAGTTGGATATCTACGGTTGGTAAAACAATTATAATCTCTAAGTGAATTTTATTTTTATTAAGTCTAGCATAGCATTTTACAGAAATTTAATTGGTAAACAAAAAAAATACAGTTTTATTGAAAAAATGTATCAATTGTAAAAAGTCATATCTTCATATGTAAATGATCTTATATAGTAAATGTAAATGACCTTATATAGTAAATGTAAATGTAAATGATCTTATATAGTAAATGTAAATGTGTAAATGATCTTATATAGTAAATGTAAATGTAAATGATCTTATATAGTAAATGTAAATGATCTTATATAGTAAATGTAAATGATCTTATATAGTAAATGTAAATGTAAATGATCTTATATAGTAAATGTAAATGATCTTATATAGTAAATGTAAATGATCTTATATAGTAAATGTAAATGTAAATTATCTTATATAGTAAATGTAAAAGTAAATGATCTTATATAGTAAATGTAAGTGTAAATGATCTTATATAATTTGACTTGCCAACTAGGGATTTCTTTGAGGTTGAAGATGAGATTGTACTATGTCCATTACCTTGAGCTGATACACAAAAACGATGTGACATCAGCCGTAGTAGTGCAGTAACAACATTTCAGCAGAAAGCATAGTGTGTTTGTGTAAGTTATGGTCAGCAGAGTTCAAACCAGATATAAATAGTCAACAAACATTATGACTTTTTTATGACAATGATCCATTTATGTTAATATAATAATGGTATTAGCAGTCTCAAGAAAATGGAATCATTAATGTGGAAAAATCACTCACATGTTTTCAGTGACTGATGAAGTAGTCAAGCATGACTCCAAAGTTGTGTAAGAAGCCCCAATAAATCAACAGCTAAGTGAAGTTTGCGATCAGCATTCCTAAGATGTTAATTATAAAATGTGTTTCAAAAGTTTGTACGTTTTCACGCTTTCAAAATCAAACTTATACATGGAATTTAACAATGGGATTAACAAAATCATTTTGAAGTTTCAATTGATATTCTTAATAATATTGACAATGACAAGATCTAAAACTTATTGTCACAGATGGAGCTACATTTCATGTCTGGAGATATAAGCCTGACATAATAGTAGGATATGGGGATCACAACAAAACAGTATAATTACTCTGTATGTCAGACATACTTCAAGATTAAACAGATGGTGCAGTTTGTTACACGATCAAGTGATTTGTACATTTTTTTTTTTAATTGAATAATCTATCAGATGAAATGTCTATTTTAACATGCTACATCTGTATGTCTTCCTGCAATTAGGTCAAATTAGAAAGAAAATAATGCAACTTCATTATTTTAAGAAGACGGCATTGCCCCCCCCCCCAAACTTTAAATTATCTCTATTTTTTAAATGCTTGTAATGCACTATTTCCTAAATATTGGATTGGTAGGGTGATCCTATGTTTTGGCCTCTTGACTCCATTAAACGCGTTTATAGCGACATATGAAAAACATAAAGCACCAGTGAACCAATTAAGGATTTGAAATATTTAATTAATAATCTCCAATTTAACACTGTTAATGTAGCTATAATCATGCCAGACTTGATTCACCGAATCTGGGTAGAAATTTACTATAAGTAATTATTACATAACTAAGTGAATATTTTAGTGCTTACTTGGTGACGCTTTTCGAAACCATTGTTTCATTTATGAAGCTAAGCCTCTACATAAATAAATGTTTGATAAGGATTTCGTAAATGAAATGATCGTTTCAAAACACATCAGCAATTAAGCTCTAAAGTATTCACTTAGTTATGTAGTAATTATTTATAGCTTAATCAGTGAATTAAAAATGATTACAATAAGCAACTTTAAAAATTTACTATTGGGGGTTGTTTGAAGAGCCAGCACACATCGAAGCATTTAAAGGTATGAAATGAAATATTTAAGTTGATGCATTTAAGAAAAAATAGTAATTTTGTTAGTTTTGGGTTATAATTTTTTGAAATAGTTGCAACTTTTTTCAATGAATGTTAAAAAAGATCAACCAATTTTTTCAGAGTTGCCAGAAGAGTGAATTGTGGTATATTTCAATGATCACTTCATCATTAAACAGTTCAGAAATTAAAAGTGATTTTAATTTACAAAGTTAAAAAAGTACTTACAAAGAAACAATATATAGGCTCAAACTTTAGAATTTTTATTTTAAAACATGCTTTGTAGAACAAATTCAAGAATAATTTTAAAAAAATGCTACCCTCATTATCCTACCTTCAAAACACAAATCTATTACTAATGTTAATATTTCACTTGAAACTGTTTTAGGTTGTGGAGGAACTGTTTCTATGATCCTACAAATTGAAGGAGAACAAAATAAATTTATCATTTCCCGTAACAATAATTTGGAAATAATATTTTGGGATGGAAGATGTAGTACAATAGATAGCACTGAAATATATGCACGCATTGAGAGTGTCAAGGCCAAAACTAGACTGAATGATGGAAAAGTTGATCCAGTTGGACGGATTTGGGCTGGTAATATAATTATGTTATCTTGTTTAAAAAACACTTAGTATAAGTACGTCTAGTGATAAATATTTATGTTCTGTTCATGTTTTCAAATACTTATATGTTTTAACTCTCTCTTCCTTTTCCTTATTGATATTCTTGCACTTAGTTTTATTAAGACATACCATGATCCATGTAACCTTAACTTAACCTTTTTAGCATAATACTTACTGGTCTTTTCTTACACATCTGACTTTTCATGTATTTGCCTTTTTATTGATAATATTTAACATATAGTACTTTTTTCTTATATATGAGCTGATGTTTAGAAAACAACTTTCTGAAATATCATAGTACAGTACTTCTGAAGTTTTAGATAGAAAAGCCCAAAATCACTTATTGAATCATTAATACTTTTTTCTTCCTTTCAAACATTTACCTTTTGTTTTAGGTGACTCTGAGGGGATGTTTTCTTAATGTCCTGACGAGTTTCTCTTCTTTTTCTTGATCATTTTTAGTACTTCTCAACTGTCTTACAATCTTTTCTACACATTACATTTCTCCTTTTATCTTTCATTTAACATTTCAATTCATCTTTAAATTCTGAATTACAATTTCAGCAATTTTTCTCCAACTTGCTATCATTTCCACCTATGTTATTTTAATTCCAAGTTGGGATGAAAATTAGAAATAACTTGGAGTAAGAAAATACCCCATCTTACATTTGAGGCTGTACATAGTTTGGGTTTTTTAATTCTACTTTCCTAATACATACTCATATACGAGAAGTGATAAAAAAATTCGGAGAATGAATTTTTATAGCGGCAACTGCTAACGTATAAATATGATGTAATTTGACTAGTAGCACGATCTGTTGAGACAGGCAGCAACAAGTTTCAACACGCTGGAGCTTGTCAGTCGACTGCCAGAGCTGCTACAGTAAGGTCGTGTTTATCTTGTCTATCATCATGATTTTCGAACAACCCATTAACATTAAGTTTTGTTTTAAGTTGCAAAAGAATAGCAAAGAACCTCACGAAATGTTAAAATCTGTGTATGGCACTAATATGGTAACTCTGAAGACTGTGTACAAGTGGTATGACTAATTTAAAAGCGGAAATGAGTCAGTTGAAGATGAGTAGTGTTTGGGATGTCCAATTGTTTGTTCAAACAGGCCAATGATGATTCGAGAGCTATCGGGAGATCTTAACATCTCATACAGTTCCGTTCAAAGCATTTAAACGATAATTTGCAAATGAGTCTAGTGAGTGCAAAATTTGTTCCTAGAATTTTGAGTTATGAACAGAAGGAAAATCGAGCGTCAGTCTGCACAGAGTTGAAGAATCGTCTTCAAGCAGATCTGCACTTCATGGCCAATATTGTAACTGGAGATGAGAGTTGGGTCTATGTATATGACCCTCAGACCAAAATACAGTGTTAACAATCTAAGTTTTAACATAAAGTTTTAACAATAAAGTTTTAAAATAAGTTTTAACAAATTTATTACATTTAAAGTTCAGATAGTCATAAACTATTGTTGTAAGTGATTAACAAAATACAGAGTTCCCAATGGAAAACCAGTGCAACTTCTCGCCCTAAAAAAGCATGTCAGTCAAAATCGAACATCAAGGTCTTGCTCATTGTTTTTATCGATAGTGACGGCATAGTGCAATCAGAGTGTGAACTCTGAATTTTATAAGGGCATACTGCAACATTTGTGAAATGACATACAAAGAGAAAGACCAGAAAAATAGGGGAATGGCTTTCTTCTTCATCAGGACAATGTGCCATATCACACCTCGCTTCTCATTCGCCAGTTTTTGGCCGAAAAAATTGTTCCTGTCTGTCCATTTTTACTATACTTACTCAATTCAGCACTATGCTACTTCTGGCTCTTCCCAAAAATTAAAACTGTGCTTAAAAGAAAATGTTTTGACACCATTCCTGACATTGAGAGGGCCACGACCGAGCAGCTAAACGCCCTTCCGAAAGAAGCTTTCCAGAATTGTTTCCCGTCATGGATTCAACGTTGGGATAAGTGCATTGCCAGCCAAGGACAGTAATTTAAAGGAGATGAAATTAAATTCGATGTTAGCCTATTACTTTTTGGAATAAAAAATTATTCACTGTATTTTTTTATCAGAGTTGCAGCAATTTTTTGCTAGGGAAAAGTTGAGCATTTTTAACACTAATATTGGTATGTAAGTAATATGGTAAATGAGCCTTAAGCACTTGAAATAAAGGAAAACAATTGTTCGTTTTTGTGTGCAAATGGAACTAAAATATTTTGGATGAAGGTGTTGCTACATTTGATTTCATTCTCTTATTCATTATGATTAACAATACGATTGGTTTTCTGCTTAAGTTTTATTATTTTTTTTAAACACTCCATAAAACAATCAAAAAGCCAAGAACTCTACAAAGTTGCAGTTTTTTCATGTAACTTTTTTATTTTCATCATATATTTTTATATTAAACTTTTTTATTCTAGTGAATCAGTGAACATTTCATATACATAATATACCTAAATGTTACGGTTTATGAGCTACAAACAAAATAATTAACAAAATTTGTTTTTTACAAGTGAAAAAAGTGTTTGGCTAAAGATATGTTCAACATTTATATCATATATTTCTCCAGATTAAAATGGTAATATAATGTATGTTTAATGTTTAGGGTATATTTATTATGATTTTGTTTGAAGTTCTTCTTCAAAACAGTGAAATATCCAATGGCAGGTGATTATTTACTAATGACCAGGTTTAAGGTAAAGTATACCTGCTCTATAGGGTCTTAAAAAAGTATTACCTTTTATACCCTATAACAGAAAACATAAGAGACGCCAGAAGAAATTAGGTAGAAGGGGCACAAGATAATGATTCTCTGATACTGGGAATAGAGACAAATTATAGCATTGTGTGGTTATGGTCACTTATTGGAGTAAGAAGAAGCATCTACCTTCTACCAGGGTATTAGAATAGTATTTTTCTTAGTTATTTTTCTGTATTTTAAATAATTCTGAGCTGTAACCCAACACATATTATTTTAAAAGTTGTTTGATGTAATCATCTTGAATTCACTGATTAAACTAATTTTAAAAATACTTAACCAAGTGAATACGTAATTGCTTACTTGCTGACACATTTCAAAACATTTGTTCCTTTTACAAAGCTAAGCCTCTACTCAAGTCAAGTAGAGGGTTAGCTTTGTAAAAGGAACGAATGTTTTGAAACACGTCAGCAAGTAAGCGATTATGTATTCACTTAGTTAAGTATTTTTAAAATTAGTATTATTTTATTTTAACTCTAATATTCAATCATTATTAACTTTATAGTAAACTCAATATTATTTTAGTTGTAACCCTTATTCAATTTACAATACAGAACTCGTTAATTATTACAGGTACAATGGGCCCAAAGATTGAAGGAACAGTAAATGATTTCGCTCTTGAACAAGGATCACTATATATGGTTAATGAAGACAGAGATGTTTCTAAACAGTTATCAAAGATGGGCATTTGTAATGGCCTAGCCTGGAATGTGGAGAGAAAAAAGTTTTACTTCATAGATTCTTTGAAATACAGAGTTGACAGTTACGATTATGATAATGAATCAGGAGATATCAGTATGTCTTTGTAATGTATTTTTTAAAACTGTTTGTAAGACTTATTATTATATTTCTATAAAACAATCGCACAAATTTTTTAAAAAAATGAAAGCTGAAGTAAATTTAAATAAACTGGCTTATTGTCTACACTGACCAGTACATCATTCAATATAAGATGCAAGGAACATATCAATGACATAAGAAGCATAAACATGAAATCAAGCTACACCAACATACAAGACACCCATCACACAAATATAAACATCAAAACTAACTTACATATTCTACAATCACTAAATTATATAAAAAAAATTAATCACTTCAAAAAAATTTTAAATATATAAACATCACGTAACAGAAATTCACCATATTTCAAATAAATAATACCAGCTATACTAAGGAAAATTGTTTTGCTTCTTCATGAAAATGCCTTGATTTAAACTGTTATTACAACTGCTACACCAAAGGCCGGGTGTAATTTATGACTGCTGCAGTTTTAATATATATTAAAATAACCATATTATTCTACTCTTTGATTGTATTTACCACCTAGAGACTATGTTAAATCAACCCCTTTCAATTACTTTGATTTTAAATTATTTAAGAATATTATTTTATTAGTTTTATGTATTTGTGTGTGTGTTTACACACATATTATCTAACTATATATTAATTAAAATTTATTAGAAACTAATTTTAAGTATTGTCTTTTTGAAAAATTGCTGATGTTTAAAATATTTTTGATTGATAGATGCAAGTAATTGTCATTTTAACTTTGTGCAAAAAATTTTTAGAACATCAATAGGTTAAACTTAATCATCATTTGGCCAAAATATAATTTGTATCTTGAATACTATCTCGAAACCTTCAAAATTGCGGCATAAATATTCTTAGATTTTTTTATTAGATTATTTTCATTTTGCACATTCTCAAGAAAATCTCAAATCCAGCCCTAACATATTCCATTTCTAAATTAATATAAAAATTATATAAATTAAATTATATAAAGTTATATAAAAACTAGAACTATATATATATATATATATATATATATACTTCTATCACTCCTAAACAAATATTTGCCAATGATAAATACTTTAATAACTTCTAAAACCATTTGAAACTTTCTAATCTATTTTCAATCTATAAATAAACTTAATAGATAATAAACTTTCAATCTAAAACTTTGAAAGAGAAAATCGATGTTATTGAACTTAGTGGAAAATTAAACATGAAACAATTATGTGATATATACAAATGCGGTAAAACACATATTAATGGAATTTTAAAGAACACATAAAAGAAGATTGGTTGAAAGGCAAGAGACCACTTCAGTCTAAAAGGCAAAAAACATGCACAAATATAAAAATTGACAGAATTTTATTTAAATAGTTTAGACAAGCGCGAACCAAGAATCTTCCCATCTCAGGTTCAATATTACAAAAGCAAGCTAAGTCAATTGCTGCTAAGCTGGGAAACACAACATTCAAAGCCTCGAATGGATGGTTGGAAAGTTTTCAATCCAGACATTCAATTCCTTTCAATCAAATTTGTGGCGAAGCAGAAGAAGTTAACCAGGAAACAGTTAATGATTGGAAGCATAAAGTCTGTGAATTAACAGTTGGTTATGAAGTCAAAAATATTGGAAACTGTGACGAGACAGGTTTGTTTTTTGGAGCTCTCCCAAATAAGACTTTAAATTTTTAAAATGAAAAATGTATGGGAGGTAAGCAGTCAAAAGAAAGGCTTAAAGTTTTAGTTTGCAAGTTTTGCAAATGGAAAATTAGAAAAACCTTTGGTAATATGGAAATCATGGAAGCCCCGATGTTTCAAAAATGTAGGCCAGTTACTAGTTCAATGGCATGCTAACAAGAAACCACGAATGACATCAGTCATTATGGAAAACTGACTTCAAAATTTAAATTATACAATGAAATATAACAGGTATATTTTGTTATTTATGGATACGGCAACATGTCATCATCGTTAAGATTACTCTCACATTAAATTAATGTTTTTTCCGCCCAATACTACTAGCGTTACTCAATCGATGGATCAGGGTGTTATTAAAAATTTTAAAGCACACTACAGAAAATATGTTTTACAATCTCTTATTGCATACATAAATTCATGCTCATCAGTACAGGAATTGACGAAAAACATTACTGTTTTGGATTCTATAAGATGGATATCGAGGTCTAATTAGATAATATCAAAGTCCTGTGTTCAAAATGCATTCAAAGAAGCTGGTTTTATTGTACATGAAGAACTCAATAATAATCCTATTGAAACAGGGATGCAAGACATTACCTTGCACACTGTGAAAGATTTGTTGACAGAAACTGGATACTATAACTGCTGAAGAATATTTTTGCATTGACAATGAACTGGTAACAAAAGGGCAAAAATCTGTGGATGAAATCATTGAAATGGAGACTAATGAAATTATTGAAAGTGAAGAAGAAATTGAAGATGGTTCCGTCGTAGAAAACAAAGTAAGAACATTTGGTGAAGCTATAATGAAAATTTGTGAATAAGAAGATTTTGCAGTACGTGTTAACAGCCCCCAAATGTGTCACAACTTGTTACAAATAAAAATAATAACTGAAACAGAAGCAAGTACTAAAGCTAATCTTTTAAAACAAAAGTCAATGCTAGACTCCTTCAAGCCTATTTGATTCTCTTTCTTTTTCACGTAGGCCCACTGTGCATACTTAATTGTAATTAAAGTAAAGGTAAAAATACTGTATAGCTTTCAATAAAGTGCATCTTTCATTTATAGATTTTGTTGACAAGTGTAGTTTTAGTATTTTCTGTTAAAAATGTGCTGTGGACTTGGATAAAGCTATGCAGCATGCATTTAAAAAGAAGATTTTTATTTTGCACTGTAGGTTTTAACATTTTTATGTACTGCACCATACAGCTGATCAGCAAGAATAGCAGTAGGGAATTCTAATAGCTAAGAAACCCCCCTCAATCATAACACTAAAAATAACTTGACGAAAGTCTACGTAATTCATACAGTATAGTATACTACTGTATAAAATTTTCTTTTCGAAAAATAATGCTGATACCAAAAGATTCCGGCTTAAACAGGTTTTACTATAACATGTTTAGAAATCATTATATTAGTTGTAATAAATTACAGTAAATATAAAACTTGACTTAACAATGTATGATTTTTATTTATTACTTCTTACAAATTTTAGGTAATGAAAAAACAATATTTGATTTTAAAACAAATAATATTGAAGGCTTGCCTGATGGGATGACTATAGATACCGATGGAAATCTTTGGGTTGCTTGTTACGGCGGAGGACAGGTACAGTAATTTCATATTCATAATTAAATATTTTTATTAATTTCACAAATTATTGAAAAATTTTGACTATGCAGTATTCATATAAGTCACAAAATTTGTTCTTTACAAAATTGACTCTAATTTATACATCCTTCCTACTGAGAAGTTACAATATTACCATAGTCTGTTTACATTAATAAATTTTCTTGATATTTGGTACTATAACAATGTTTTATGAAAATTATAAAATAGTCTAAGCAATCGATCTGTCATCAGGCTTCTATGATAATTAAACAACAATAACCATTTCTACAAATATTTAAACAACCTTGACGTACATTTCGCTAATACGGTTAGCATCATCAGAAGGTTAAAAACATACTGGGATCTAAAAACTAAAGATCAGGTCTTTTGTTAATATAATTGGTAGGAGACAAAAAACTACACTAAGATTCTAAAAACGATAAATTACGCCTCAAGGAAACATATTGCTTATGTAAAACATTGAGTTATTTAGAATATCATGTCTAGTTATTTTTCTGACAAAGATTCAACACATATATGAGTAAATAAGTTTTACTTGGAAATCCAAAGAAAGAAAAAAAAACAATTTTTCAGTGCAAAAAAATGCCCAATAAAATTAAGTTTTTGAAAACTTGTTTAGAAACTTTTTTTATATTTTAATATTAGGACTTAAAATTAAATAGACTAATTTTATTATAGAATAAAACACTGAATAACTAAATATAAAGGGTGTGAATCCCTTTATATGCGTATATATGTGTGAACTTTCTAATGTTAGTTTACTTCTTATAAGTTGTAATAATAATATTATTTCTTTATAAAATCATTTAAGCATTGAAACAAGAGTTGAATCTCTTTATTGGTACCATAAATGTTCATTTAAGTTTTAATTTTTTTTAGATTATAAAAATTGATCCAGAAACTGGAGCATTACTGCAGACTATTAAATTGCCGTCACTTGAAATTACATCAGCGTGTTTCGGTGGACCAAATTATAATGAGCTTTATGTCACTTCTGCCAGGAAGATTATAACTAAAGAAGAACTGACTCGATATCCACATGCAGGCAGTACTTTCAAAATTACAAATTTAGGTGTTAAAGGTACTCCAAGTGCTAAGGTTAAAAAATAGGGTTGCTACATTACCAATGCAAATCTTTATATTAATATAAATATTCTGAATAAACTAATTTAAAACTAATTACTGTAGTTACTGTATCGTACATCCTTTCCTCTAAAGATAGCATTTACAGATTATATTAAATATTTGTAAACGAATTTAATTCAATAACAATATTTTTAGTTTTACATAACAATTTATTCAGTTGTAGTGATGAAAATCAAAGTATATATGGTAGAAATAAAAGTATAAAGATTAAAACCTAAATAGACCTATAGAATGACAAACAAAATCTAACCCAAAATCCAAATGTGAAATTTGTGTGAGGATGTTGTAACTCAATATAAAGAGGTATGGACAATCATGTCGTATTTAATAATTACATTTTATTAATAAAATAAGTCAAATGAATAGTTTATTTAATACTTTTCTTATTCTTCATAAGGATAACGAATTTATTTTATTTACACTTGTAAATATTTACAAACTTGCCTATAGTAGCACTTACTTATATTTGTTGAGGACGGCTGTTTCGAGAGATGTGTACCATTCTCAACTCAGACCGTAACTGATCTCAAGGTTTTTGTAGGTTAAGGTAATAGGGTGGGGGTGAGATATTAAGGTGGTGTGGGTGTACTTTGTGAGTATTAGGAGTTATGATGTCAAAAAGTGTGTGTTAGTTGTAATGTAATGTTGAGTTGTGTATTGAGTATGTGTGTAGGGTGTAGTTTGAAGTGTCTGTATATTTCGTATTGTTCGGTTGTCTAGCGTTGGTTATTTCTGTGTTGTTTGTGAAGAATTTGTATGTTAGATGCTATGTGTATGTAGTCATGTTTTGTGGAGTTGAGATGATCGGCGAAGTTTGATTGGTAGTTATTGTTTGTTAGTGCATTTATATGTTCTTGGTAATGTGTGTAGAAGGACCTCCCTGTCTGGCCTATGTAAAAACTGGGGCACTAACTGTAAGTTAGTTTGTAAACTCCAGCGATCTTGTAAATCCCGTTGATTTTGTTGTTGGGTTTAAATTGTTTATTGAGAGTGTTGTGTGTGGAGGCTATTTTGTAGTTGTATTTTTGTAGTGTGTTGGTTATAAACGCATTGTTATTGGTAATAAACGCACTAACAAACAATAACTACCGATCAAACTCCGCCGATCATCTCAACTCCACAAAACATGACTACATAGACATAACATCTAAACTACAAATTCTTCACAAACAACACAGAAATAACCAACGCTACACAACTGAACAATACGAAATATACAGACACTTCAAACTACACCCTACACACATACTCAATACACAATTACATTACAACTCACACACTTTTTGACATCATAACTCCTAATACTCACAAAGTACACTCACATAATATCCCACCCTTACCCTAACCTACATAAACCTTGAGACCAGTTACGGTCTGAGTTGACAATGGGGCATATCTCCCGAAACGGCCGTCCTGAACAAGCAAAGTAAGTGCTACTATAGGCAAGTTTAAAACATTTAAAAGTGTTTAGTGATTACTAGTAGCTCAAGCGAAGATGGAATCAACAAATGTGAATATAAATAATTGCTACTATAGGCAAGTTTGTAAATATTTACAAGTGTTTAGTGAAAACTAGTAGCTACCGTGAAGACGGAATCAACAAATATATTTCTTTTATTATTTTTGGATGGTTTAGTGAATCAGACTTACTGAAATAAATTTAATATAAAAACTTAAAATCATTCTTCAAAAATATTTTAAGAACTATTTGTACACTACTTTGCTTTTGTAAAATTATATTTGTATTACACCTTATTTTAGAAACACTGCTAAAATAGCAGGGGTGTAGAATATGTCTGATCCAGCAATCTGTATAATTTTTAAATTATCTCATATTCAACACATATTGATTACAAAAAGTGTAGCTATTTTAATAATTTATATCAAAATGACAAAATTTTAATTCTATATTTGAAAATAAGGAGTTAATAATTTTTTTTCTTACATCTGCTGTGCCTCTTTCTTCAATTTTAAGAATTAAGTGAGTAGACAAAGACTTGCTGCTCAGTTTCTGGTTCTTTCTGCATAGACTGAACCTAAAATCAACTCTTGTAAGAAGATGGTTTATAGCACCTTCTGTCATTCGAGATGGAAAAACATGCAATAAAAATCAATGGAAATTCTAAAAGCCTTATTGGGTTTTTTAAAATACCAGTAGAAGCTATTATCAATTTCTTAATGTACAATTGTTGAAATATAGACTTGACTATTTGATTATAAAATGATAATAATTACTAGTGATAAATCTGAAAGTTTAGTCTTGTAATATTATTTTTTGTTGTGACAAAATTACGAATGTAAGAGATAAACAAAAAGTATCAATATAGCACATCTACTAGTACAATAGTATTTTTTTGTCAGAATGATATCCCAAAATTTATGCATAAAATTATGACAAAAATGGCTCAACGACCTTAAAAAACTATTTAAGAATATCCCGTTTACAATTTGTAGACCATTCTTTATGGTAAACTCTATTATACACTTGATCATTGAATACCTGGTTTATAACCAAACTGATGTTGAAGAATTGCATTCCTCCTCAAAGGCAGTTTTCGAAAAACCTTTTTACTAGATTGTAACAGTAAAATGGGGTATGAAATGTTTTCTAAGGACGCTTGCTTGATTTGAGTAAATTAATGAGTCAGGATGCATGTGAGTGTTGCTTCCATTCTTCTGTTTTTGCTAATACTCTTATCTTTTCAATCCAGTAATAATTTTCCTATAGTTCATTTATTAAATTACTTTTTGAAAGCTATTTATTGCCAAGATGACTTGTACAAATCTCTGATGTCAACAGATAGATGACATAAATTGCACACTCAATTTGATAAGTAAAAACGAGAGTTGTAGTGAAATTGAAAATAAAACTTTCGTCATATTTTGAAAGTAATAGTTATGATCTGTCCTCCAAGGAACATTCATCAGATGATTACATTAACATAATGAATGACCAGAGAAAAATGAAAAAATTTCTTCTATGCACTTTTTAATATTCTTAATAAATTCGGATAAATGAAACATATTAAAAATATGAAAGGTAAGGGATAAGTACAGTTTCAATATGAACTTATGTATGATCTACACAAAAAACTCATAAAACCATGACTGGGAGACACAAGTGTGTTTCATTTCAAAGAGGGGCAAAAACATATTTCTAAAAGATTTAGTAAAAGAAGAAATCATAGATGCTCAAGAGTGCATACATATAGTGTCTATATTGTTATGAAAGATCCAACCAAACCAGTGGTTATAGTGTTGAATTCAAAATTACTTTACATTGAAAAATGATATAGGAATAAACAAATATTTCTTTAGCATAATTGTTTTATTCTTTCTTTGTGTAGTTTAAAATTTAAAAAAAAATGAAACTCTACTAATTAACAATAAAATAGAAATTTATTACTTTGTTATTTAAGGTTCAAAAGCAGATTAATTTTTATTTTATAATGTATGGTGTATTGAAAATTATTAAATTTAAAATTGTTTATATGAGTTTTATTTTAATTACATATATTTAAACAAAAATAATTTAAAACAAATAAATACTGTAAGGCAGCTTTTGTTTTTATTGTTTACATAATAAATAAAATTCTTATGACCTTATACTACAATTTTTACCTACATTTCAGATGCACTTTTTTAAACAATATTGAATTTTTAAGTTGCAATATACTTTCTCTACTTTTTTCTCTTATCTCATTGACTCTTTTAAATGGTACTATTAAAAATAATGTACTAGGAAGAATATACAAATTTTTACAAAATGATGTGCTTTCACTGTTTTTAAAATATGGCTTAAATTATTTACTTAATATGAACAAGTAGAACAAACACAAAATATTATCTTTACATCATTATATTATTAGAATTATATTCACAATAAAGTCTATAATAAATCACAATGTTTTATAAAAGTATACCAACACAATGGTTGTCTGTATAAATACACTTTTTTTCACTTTTTATTCTGTATGGCATTGGATAACCAGTCCATTGCTGAATCAAGTCCTTCGTTTTTAACAGCTGATGTTTTAAATATTTGGAATGTTCTGTTCTTCAAAGCATCAAGCCCAAGAGCTTGATGGACTTCTGCTACGCTCATACAACCCTCCATGTCCTGTTTGTTGGCTAATACTACTAATATTGCACCTTGCAGTTCTTCTTCCTGAAAAATAAATGTGTACGCTAAATATTATTTATTGACTTCAACTATTTAAAAAAATGTCGTTTATATTATAATAATATGTAAACACTTGTCGATAGTACAAGTGTTTAACTATTACATGAAAAGAACTACAAAATTCTAGAGGATGTTGGTGTTTCGACATCTAGACCAGATATATTCTTTTTTTCTCAGAAAATTAAACATATCATCCTGGTAGAACTAACAGTACTGTGGGAAACAAACATACCCAAAGACCACACAATAAAAATTAATAAGTATTATGATCTAATAAATGAATTGACTAAAAATAAGTATATGGTTAATTTACATGCAGTAGAAGTGGAAGCGAAAGGTTTACCAGAAAATCTCTCTACAACCTACTAAAAGACCTTGGCCTGTGGAGAACTGCAGTAAGTTCTACTTTAGAATCAGTATCTAACACTGCATTAGCAGGTTCCTATAAAATGTGGCTAGGTAGAGGGGATAACATGAGTAGTAAAGATGAGTGCCGATGATCATCACAAAGAGGCCTCCTAAACCTACACCTACACGAGTCCTGGGGCTACTCAGGGTTGCTCCTTCTGCAGCATAGTGATCTGTGGAATGCTAAGAAGTTTGTCTCTTTCTCTTGTATTTTAAATCATCTTATCTTTTATCACATAAAGATGCCACTGTCAAGGATGAGATAAATCCTATTGTCATCTTAGACTGCCCTGAAACTCACACTCAGATGTTCCTTATTTAGTAAAACCATAAATATAACTGCAGGCAATTACTATAGTTACATACGAGGTGTGGCTAGAAAAAAACTGAACTGATGCTATAAAAAAATTTTATTTTCTATTATTTACAATTTGATGTTATCTCCTTCAATGTACTCTCCTCCTCGGTCTATACACTGCTCCATACGAATTTTCCACTGTTCATAGCAATGCTACAGATCATTTTCGGTAAGTCCATACATTACTTACGTCGCTTTTTCTTTTACTGCTTCAACACTCTCAAATCTAGTTCCTTTCAAAGCTGACTTGAGTTTAGGAAAAAGAAAAAAATCACAGGGGGCAAAATCAGGTGAGTAGGGTGGATGGTCTAAGATGGGAATGTTGTGATTGGCTAAAAACGTCTTCACTGACAACGCATTGTGAGCTGGGGCATTGTCTTGGTGTAGGATCCATGTCTTTTTTTCCACAAATCGTTCCGTTTTCTCCGTCCTCGCTCACGTAGGGTAGTCAGGACGCTAATGTAGTAATGCTGATTCACTGTTTATCCCTCTGGTACCCAATCAATGTGTACAATCTTTTTGACATAAAAAAAAAAACAATCATCATTGCCTTAAATTTCGATTTTGACATTCGTGCTTTTTTTTGTCGTGGAGAATCAGGAGATTTCCAATGCATCGATTGGCGTTTGGTTTCAGGATCGTAAGTAAAAAACCACGATTCATCACAAGTAATAACATTTTGTAAAAAGGTGGGATCACTTTCAATGTTTTCTAGGATGTCAGAACAAATCATTCTTCAGCGTTCCTTCTGTTCAATTGTGAGACACTTTGGAACCATTTTTGCACACACTTTGTTCATGTTGAAACTTTCATGAAGAATCTGCCTAACACTTTCCTTGTCAATTCCTGTCAACTCAGACATTGCTCTGATTGTTAAACGGCGATCTTCTCGAACAAGTTTACCGATTTTTTCAATGTTTGCATCAGTTTTTGCTGACAATGGTCTGCCAGTGCGAGCGTCATCACTTGTGTCTTCGCGGCCATCTTTAAATCGTTTAAACCACTCAAACACTTGTGTTCGCGATAAACAATCATCGCCATACACTTGTTGCAACATTACAAACGGTTCACTTGCAGATTTTCCAAGTTTGAAAAGAAATTTGATGTTAACACTCTGTTCTTTCTGTACACTCAACATTTTTCCGACGCACAGACAAAACGTCAACTACTTAGAACAGACGCCACGGGCAGACTGAGTGCAGGAGGCAGATGAAACTCGAGCAGTAGGCGGAGCAAGAGTCATGTGACAGGCCAGGCGACTTTCAGCCTTATTGCATTCGTTTTATTCTTTCACCTGTGCTAGTTCGGTTTTTTTCTAGCCTCACCTCATAATGTTATGTCTTAAATTATATACATGTGAACTATTAGTTCAAGTTGAAGATGGAAACAAATAATGTACATACATTGTTTATTGTTTTCAGATAATACTTATTCAATTTCTTGACTATATTTTTTCAATTGCCACTGTTGCGCAATAATTAATGTAAAGAAAATATTGAGTTATTGTGAAATAAAACCTACTAGAATTCTTTGGAAACACTGTTGAACCATTTCAAAATTTTGAATATTTCTATCCAAGATAACCTCACTAACCATGGGTAATTGGAAAAGTTGCAAGGATAAGTAAAAGCTACTGAATACAGAAAACCACTAGATTGTTTTATTTTTAGTATGTTTTCATATTCATTCAGTTCATGTCATAATACTCAAAATTTATAACGAATTTGTTTTATAAAGAAATTTATTAAAGATTCTTAAATATTAGGTAAGCAATATAGAGTTTATCTGTCCCTTTCATTATTGCTAATAAGAATGTTACTTTGCATGCTAATTTTCCCGACTCTGTGCCATTGGTTAAATATATAAACCAAGATCAGTTAACAACTATATTCCCTTTATATGTCCCATAGCTTCAAAAATGAGCCTGGCTTGAACTGGGAATTCACTTCACTAGGTATTGGCATTCACAATGCTCATTATTAAAGCTACTCTGAAGCATATCTTTATCAAAGTCAAGGTAGTTTTCCCTAGTAGATATTTTGCTTATAAGGAAGGCCAACTATAAATTATAAAACCAAAATTTACGTTTATTTATTTTTTTAATTAGACTTTGTTCATCATAGTTGCTTCTTTTTACTTTATTAGTTGCTTCTAATTTGAAATTTACTGCTAAATCATTTACCAATGAAAAACATTAACTTATAAATGGTCTAAAGCCAACTGCCAGTTTCTTATTCAAATTATTATTACAACAATTAATAATTATTGTGAACTAAGTGAATACTTGTGAACCTACTTGTTGACGCGCTTCGAAAGAATGGTTTTAATTACGTAGCTGAACTTCCACTCGACAAGCAACTCTTTATTATTACAAGTCTAGCTTTGATAACATATTTTTCAATTCCTTCTATTAGTACACTCCCTCCTTATTTATATAATAATATAATATATTATTATTATATAAAATATAAATAATATTACATAATAATATCAATATATATATATATTTAGGTTAGTTTTGGTTGGTAAAGATTATTTAGATTTTTTGGACTAGGAGACTGACAGACTTACCTTGGTAAGAGTCCACACTGTAGTCTTGAAATAGAAACACATAAAAGCACTTAAACAATGATATATTTCAACCACACAGTGGTCTTTGTCAATCGAAGAGAAAACACAAAAAGAAATATGAGAGAATGAAATAAAATAAATATCTTTATTATTTATTTTATTTCATTCTCTCATATTTCTTTTTGTGTTTTCTCTTCGATTGACAAAGACCACTGTGTGGTTGAAATATATCATTGTTTAAGTGCTTTTATGTGTTTCTATTTCAAGACTACAGCGTGGACTCTTGCCAAGGTAAGTCTGTCAGTCTCCTAGTCCAAAAAATCTATCTATCTATCTATATATATATATATATATATATATATATATATATATATATATATATATATATATATATATATATATATAGGAATTTTTGGACTTGATAGGAGACTGACAGACTCACCTAAAGGCAATAGTCCAAAACTGCAATCTCTTGGAAATAAGCATGTTTTATATGTGCTTATTTCCAAGAGATTGCAGTTTTGGACTACTGCCATTAGGTAAGTCTGTCAGTCTCCTATCAAGTCCAAAAATTCCTAAATAAGCTTTAAGCTCTACTAGAACTAACCTATATATATATATATATATATATATATATATATATATATATATATATATATATATATATATATATATATATAACTATATATAGTATAAGTTATGTTAGTAACTTATAACACTTATATACATTCCTACATCACTGAGAACTTAAAATACCTACACAATATGTTGTTTGAAGTGCTATTTGGGGCATACACTGACTCTGTACAGAAATCGTAGAAGACAAAACCATTTGTTCTGCTTATCGTAGAAGACAAAACCATTTCTGCTTAATTTTTGGCAGTAAATCTAGGTAGAAAAATAAATCCACTCTTTGTATGCTTAAGAGAAATATAAAATGTTCAAGGTAGTTTTGAACAAGATATTTGAGAAAGTGTTTTGGAAATGAAGATTACGTTTTGGTGAATATTTGGTTACTAAAGTATCTCAAATTACTGCCATGGCTCATTCTCTAATTAATATTCATGATACTTCATTTCCTATCCCATTTAAAGATGAAACTCCACCCAATTGGCAACCAAAGGTGAGACTTTTTTTGAATAAATCTCCAAGTCAACACTACATATGTTGCATTGAAAACTAGGATGTTATATGCTTTCAAATTTCCCAGATCGCCTGACAGTTTATAAAAAAAAAAAATTGTTAATGAGCCCATATCTACTAACCCCAATTAACAATTTGAAAGCCTGTATAATAGCTGCAGTGAATTCAATGTTCTTGCAAGATTCTCTTCTTAGGATGTAGGACACTTTTTAGATGTTATCCATGTTGTTGGCAAGACTCATATTTAATATAACTTACTGTTATGCGTCTTTAAAATTCTTTAAAACCATAAGCAAGTAACTAAATATCTTACCCTTAACATATAAAGCAGCTCATCTTTTGATATGCCTATTCGATCTTTATCTGCAGAGTCAACGACATAAATTATAGCATCAGTATTGGAGTAATAACATCGCCAATAAGGCCTAGAAAAAAAAACATAATGAAAGTTTGAAATTGAAAAAAAGGAATTATTAAACAGAATGAACTTTAAAAATGTAGATTCTTTATTACAAGTAAACAAGTATTTCAAGTAGTAAAGTAAAAAAAAGAGACACACACACACATATCCTCACACACATAGACACTTGCGTGCACACACACATACACACACAATAGAAATACTAAAGGCAAAATATACCGACCAAAAACTTCAGAAGTTGCTTGATGTAATCATCTTGAATTCACTAATTAAACTATATTTATAAAAAATACTTAACTAAGTGCATACGTTATTGCTTATGTGTTTCAAAACATTTGTTCCTTTTATGAAACTAACCCTCTAATGGCGGCATCAGTTTGGTTCAAAGCCTGTAACGGGATGGATTTATGACTGTGGAATGAGGTGGGTTATTTTGGTTGTGTGTCATGTAATGGAAAAGTTAATGTTTTCTTTATCTGTTGAGTAGTGTTTGTATATCTTGTATTTTTCTAAGGTTGTTAGTTTTTTACTTTGTTTTAATGTGTGTAGAACATTTAAATTAGTATATATGTTCGTGTGTGTGTGTGTGTGTGTTGCATGTTTTTTAGGTGTTTTGCAATGGGTTTGTTTGTTTTCTTTGGGTAATGTGTTCTTCAAAATGTGTATAGAATGACCTGCCAGTTTGGCCAATGTAATAGCTGAGACACTTGTTACATGGTAATTTGTAAAAACCTGATAGTTTGTATTTGTCAGTTTGTTTTTGAAAAGGTTGTATGTTTGAAAAAGTGTTTGTTGTTTTGTAAGATATTTGGTAATGGAGTTTTTTTGAATGTGGAGGCTATTTTGTGTGTGTTTTTGTTGTGGTAGGTGAGGGATATGTATTTGTTGATTTTTGTGTGGTTTGTCTGCTTGGCAGTTTGATGGTGTTTATGTTTTATTTTCCTGAGAATGTTGTCTAGCATACTCAGAAAGGTTAAACAAACACCAAGGTAAAGCGTTTTTAAATAAGTCAAATCACACCATGAGCCCACTTTACAATAATCTGGGGGTTACAACAAAATATGTATAAGTATTTATATAAATAACTAATACATTTATATTTTCAAAAATAAATTCAAATTTAACATAAATTAGTATTTTTTTTAATTTTAAAAGAAATTTTCATAGTGAAGAATTTTTTTATTCCTTGAAGCGTAATTGTACTATTTGAATTTTAAGTGGCTTTTATCAAATGGAAACTCTTCTAATTTGAAGAGATTTGATAATTGTCTGAAAACCACTGAATTTGTTGTATAATTTTGTCAGACACAGGCAATTTTTTAATATTTCATATTGCTTACCAAACATTTTTCATACATTTATCACAAATCTTACAGTAATTAGTTGTTTATAGAAACAACTCAGACATCCAGCTGTGACATTTATCAGCTTTTCTATGTCTCTTAATAATATTATTTGAATTCAATGATGAATTTCAACAATGAATTCTCAAGATCACTAGTTTTCAAATTGAATAAAAAAGATTCTATATTATAATCCAACCATATGTTATTTTTCCAATTTATCACATACTTATATTGGATTTAACACTAAAATACATGGTGTAATTTTTAAATAAGGTTACTATAGGATAAAAATACTGAAAATATTAATACAATCTATTTCTTTCCATATTCTTCAAACTTATTTTACCACTGTCTCATTCTTAGTCAACAATGGCCCTCTGAGGTGATTGATCCAGTTGTTCCCATCAAAAAGACATTAATAAACCTAGTGTTTATACCTTAACACTGTAATGGAAGTACAAGTAATTGCATTCTTAACTTGAGTTTTAAACAGTTGTTAAGAAACTCAAAAAGTTGAGTTATTTCAGTTCGAATTTAGGAAAATGTATGTACAACTTTTAAGAGATTATGAGAAGAAGAATAAAATTCTAAGACTTTAAAATTTTTTTAGAAATAAATTTATGTGAGCATATACTTCTACAATAATTTGACTGTGAATCTTTATGTTGTACAAATAATATAGGTTTCAGAAATGGTTTTTGAATGTTTTTAACGTCGGCATTCATAATAATTGACAGTCGATAATCAATAAATTTAAATAAAACTATTCCTTCTTTTTAAGGTTAAATGCAGAATTCAGCAAAATAATCATAGAGGTATGAATTATAATCTCTGAATTAACAAAATATATCTCTAATTATTTATACATTTTAAAATATAAATAAAAATACAATAGAATAAAATAAAGTTTTCTGTATACAATGTGTTTAGTTTCAGTTCCTCCCTTTGACTTTTTTTTCAAGATATTGGGCAAAACAATTAATGTAAATGGTGCTCAATGCATTGCGGAAAGCCTACTCAGATGCTTTCAGTAACCCACTCCTGCACAGCTTGATATTCAAGAGTGCTTGACAAGAGCACTTATTAGTAGTGAAAATATAAAAAGTTGCATGTTTAGAAAGTTAATACTTAATAAAATGGCAAAATTAAATGACTAACTACATGGAAATGTTTCAGAATTTTTTTTCATAACAGAAACATTTTTCCTGAATGTTTCCACCCACAACAAATTATATTTTTGATAAGAAACCAAGGGACAAGGAGAAATTTCAAAGTGAAATGTACACCCCATGCTAATAACTAAATAACTGTTAAATGCATCTGCTACAAGAGCTGGCTATACATTTTTTTTTAGAAAACATGTTGTGTTTCACTTTGCTATTATATAATAAATCACCTCTCACTATCAGTCACTATTTTTTCCTTCAGTTGACCTATGCATTAACATTAAAATGCCATCTCCACCCAATGGCACAAGATGTTTTGTTATTAGAAGGCAAGGATATGCATAAACATTATATATTAATAGCATCTTAATGCTAGGAAGATACTCATATTATAAACCCATTTGAAATATGATTCCACCTATGAATGGGCACGAAGTTTGTATAGTGATGTATTTAGAATGACAACTGTTATAAGACAAATTCAATGCTTGTACAAATTTCACAAAGATGATTATGCCTTATAAACAGTTCCGTTTTTCATTACCTTAACACTTCAGTTAACATTTGAAGTATCAGAATGTCACATGGTTTGATATATATCATTTGGATTTTGTGCAAAAATATATTCAAACAACTATTAAATCAATTACACAGTCTGAGCAGGATTCGCTCCAACTTCATGTTCTCTGGTACATTTAGCAAACAAAAATATTATCTGCACCTAATCTGATAACGCCTACATATCAATTTTAGGGAATTGGTACTACTGTACTTCAATAAAATGTATTGTATCAACTATAGAAAATGTGAACAACATTATAAGATAACTTATTTTTTTTAAATTACCACTTTTGATAATTTATATTGCTTTTAATTATCTTTTATTGGAAATTACAAATACTGATTATTTTTTCAAATTAGAAGGAAAAGAATTCTCTTACCTTATACTAGTTTGTCCACCTAAGTCCCAAACTTGGAATTTTAAATTTTTATATGTTACTTGCTCAACATTAAATCCTATTGTAGGAATTGTTGTAACAATTTCTCCTACTTGCAATCTATACAAAATTGTTGTCTTTCCAGCACCATCTAAACCTAGTATTAAAATTCTCAGCTCCCGACTACCCAGTAAATTTCTAAAATAACTGAGTAATCCACCTGGAAATTGAATAAATTAGAATATAAACTGACAAAGAATAGATTTTTTTTGTTAAACTATTGCTCATTAGATTCAAAATACACACAAATATTTATAAGCAATAAGACAATATCTATTAATAGAACAAAATTTGTTCCTTACAAAGTAAACAATATTATATAGTTGTAAAACAATTACTTTTTTCTACATAATAGATTTTATGATTATTATACTATAACCAAAGTCATATTATTTCAGAAAGAATATAAACACATTTTATAAAATAAAATCTTAAAAGACAATGTAGGCAATAATAATTTGGTCATATTGAATGGATTAGATAAATTTATAAAAAAATCGATTTTCGAATTGATTTTGTTTGGATGTACAGTATAAGGTTTGAACTTGAATTGAGTGTAAACAGTTTTTTTTAAATACCTTTATTATTAATAAAATAATATAAATAAAACCTATTACTTTTTTATATAGTTTTCTGTACACTGATAATTTTGAAACATTTATGATCCCTTCTTTAAAAACTGTCAAGGTTAAGTTATTACTTCAAAGGTGGTTATTTCAAAGGTGGTCTTTGAAAACTAGTTTTCGAATCATTCCCCTATTGTGACTTTTAAACACTATGCATGAACACATACACAAAATAATAACGGGAGTTAATGAAGTATCTTAATCTTATTCCAATAGTATATGCTCCAAAAGCTTTCCCGTTGAAAATGATCTAGAATGTTTTCATTGATTTGAAATCTTACCAATTACCAACATTCAGAAAAGAGGCAGGAGATACAGGAGTAGCTACAGACATATTAAACACCCCCAAAAATATATAAACTTATTCCAATATTTACAATAAAACCCAACCACTGTAAACCATACAAAAATTATAACATACCAATACCTTTTTTGAAAATGTTTTTTTGAAGGAAGATTCTAGGAAATTTGTTGAAGACATTTTTAATTAAAGATTTCATAAATAAATAAATTATGATCTATTAAAAAATAATACGATACTGGCATTAAAATCCAGACTGACTGATATTACTGAACAAAAATAGTCAAATGATTAAAGAATGCATATTGTGCTTAAATGTTCCCCATTTAAGATAACCTTTAGCCAGTCAATCAATTATAGTACTAGATCTTAAAACTAAATTTTAAATTAATTTTGTAACAACAATGAAATTCGTTCAAATTCACACATAATTCTAAAGAAGTTCTGCCTAAATAATTTTAAAAAAAATTAATACCAAGTGTTTAGGTCAAGTAATGATTAATTTTTAAAATTTTTTCAAGTCTGTCCTCTAGCCTCACCACCAGAAAGGAAATAGGGAAGAATAAAGTAATCGTATTTATTAGATAATAATTTAATTATAATTTGGTTTCGGAAATATTATCTTTTGGTCTAAATACCTCCCTACTGAAGTGTGTTTCATAACCTCTTGTACAATTAACTGTTAAAAATAGTTTCGATCAAAAAACTCAGATTTAGGTTATTGTTCGAAAAATTTAAACATACCCATAATATTTGACTGTATCACACTCAAAATTGGAAGTGCATTAAATTTATTTAAGAATATTATTTAATAAAAATACTTCACTGTTTATTACAAAATGTCACTAGCACCTAACATTACCAGACAGGAAACTTGTCGGCGATTTGGAAACAAAGATTATAAGATTTCATCTTTCTTCAATTCATTGACTACTATTCTGAAGAGACTAATATTCACAATAACATATAAAACAAAACCCAACAATAATTTAATTTGTTAATATTAAAACTACCTTACTAAAATATAACAAATTTGTAGATATTATTAAAATATACACTTAATGTTGGAAATAAGTAACTTAGTATATCCTCCTCTACTAGGAATAAAAATTATAATATTAATTAAGGTTTAGATAGTATAAACTAATGTAAAATTAATAATTAATATTAATTGATTCCATCCTCACGTGAGTTATTAGTTTTTAACTAAAAACATTTGTAAATATGTTACACTTGTCACTAGTAGCACTTACTTTTATAGTTGTTGAGGACGGTCGTTTCGGGAGTGTGTCTCATTGTCAACTCATACGGTCTGGGTTGACAATGAGACACATTTTTAGTTTTTATGTTAAGCTTTATCAAGTTTTCATGTTGTTAGTTTAAAAATTATATGCTTTGGTGTAATCTAGTCTACTACTTATGGAATCTTAATTAAATTGAAACTTTTTCGTGGATTTTTGTATAAACGGATGATCTCATAAAGTCCTAAATAAAGAAGTTATAATATTAATCACTTTTACATTAGTTTATGACTATCCAATCTTTAATTTATTTTGTAAATTTGTAAAAACGTACTGAGACAAAACGTTTTTGATCACTCCGTTGCGATCTTACTCAGTGTCTAAACGTTCCGCTTGGAGCTGATGTTAGGTTAAGCGGTGATGGTTTTAAAGGCAAACTTCGTTAATGTCAAAGAGTGTGTGTGATTTGTATTGGCTTTGTTCGTTTATTATGTTTATATTTTGTGTGTTTGTAAATTTCTTATTGTTCTAGTGTGTTGAGATGTGGTCCTTTTTTGTTGATGTGTAAGATTTCTAGGTTATGGTTAATGTCTGTGTATTTGTGTCCTGTTTCTTTTAAGTGATTGGCAAATGCCAAGTCGGTGTACTGTTTTGATGATTTTATGTATTCCTCGACTCTTTGTTGGAAGCTGCAAACTGTTTTGTAGAATTTGTTGGAGTTTGTACAGTATAATTTGTATACGCCTGGTGCTTGTAGTTTATCTTTGTTGTTATTGTTGTGATGTATTTTGTTTTGCAGTTTGTTATTAGTTTTATATGCTATTTTCATCCTATTTTTTGAAATTACGGGCTATTTTATTTGATGTTCTGTTTATGTATAGTATTGAGATGTACAGTATTTGTTTTCCTTCCCTGTATTGTTAATTTTAGTGTTTTTTTGTATTTTGTGCCATAGTTTGTCCATTATTGTGGTGTTGTATCCGTTTTGTGTATGGCAAATATTTAATATTAAATCTATACATAAGTAAAAATATTAAAATATAAAGTGATTATTCAAGTTTCACCGAACGTAATCGACTACAAAATTCAAAATTTAAAACACAAATTAAGTAGAGGCTTTGCTTCGTAAAAGGAACGATTGTTTTGAAACGCGCCAGCAAGTAAGTCCTATGTATTCACTTAGTTAAGTAATTTTTAAATATAGTTATAATACGTTTCATTACTAACCCTTGTCTAATTATGATCGCCATAACCTGTTTAAAGATGAGTAGGATTAAGTTTCGCGTACGTCTAGTTACTCAATCCTGTACAATTGCAACAATGGATTTTATATTCATCAGGAGAATTTATGATTCCTTAATTATGCATTTTGAAATGGCTAGTAAATAGTGAATTGATTTAATATTTCTTTTACAACTGTAACATTTTTCCAACAACACGAATAAATAAAAAAAAATGAGTATGACCTAGTTATTGTAATAGTTCATGAAACTGTTGAATGTAACAGAATTTTGAATTTGTTTCCTATATCATTGATTTGTTCTTCAATTCCGGTGTTGAATGGATAACCGTTTTGGCAGTAAATTGGAGGAACTGGGCTAGTCATTATTGTTATTTTGTAGATTCTTGATATTTTATATTTAACTGTTTGCTGTTTAAGGGGATCTATGTGTATATTAAACATATTATATTTAAAAGGAAAATGTTTACTTACTGCAGTTCTAAAAGAAGTGTACAAGTTATAAGGAAAAACGGATACTAATGGAAAAAACTGAAACTAATAAGAGCATTTTATGGGAAAACAGATCTTTATAAACTGTAGCATATAGTCATTTATTAACGTGAAAAAATTGTAAAAACGGCTTTGGTGAAGACAAAACATTCCTAGTTAAAACTTGCTTATTGTATATCAGACATCAAAAGTAACTGTAGTCGTTACTTCAAACCGTTCGTGTGCTATATTAACAGGTATTAAGTAACAGCTACAAGATACAAATATCAAACATTTCAACAACTCTCACTAGTAATAGTAGTAATACTGTCACATGCATTAATTTGAATGAGAGTGTGGCGTTTAAGTTAATAAAATAGACGTAGTGAGAAGAGCTGAGAGGAGTAGAATAGTGATTTATTTATTTTAGTCGAAAACAGTTTAAAGTAAATTTTGCGTTACTATTTAAATTAAATTAAAACATGCAACGAATAAAGCCAATAATGGGTTCTGATATGGCTGAAGATAAACAGCGTGCTAGGTCTGCAGTACTAAATAATGTGGCTAGCTACTTCATCGTGATTGCAATGATAAAAATAGGTGAGACAAAATAAATAAGGACTCATATACAAATACTAACAAAACGTTATAACCTTAGTGTTAGGCATTAAAATTAAACACTAATTTCCTAACCTCTAAATTTCAATAGAAGAGTAAAGACAACTTAACCTTTCATTATATAACATTGACCCTTCGTTATCAGGCTTAACCGTTTTAGGGAGTTTTACGATAGAACTTACACTGCACAAAACCTTTTGAATTGATGTGTTAAAGTTGATTTTTTTCAAATTTGTAATTTTTTGGGTCATCAGTAAGTTTAATTACGTTTCGAGGCATTTTGCGAGTTGCTACATTAAAAAATAAAGCTAAAACGTTGATTTTGTAACGCTTTAGGTGTGCTGTGGAGGGGTGGGTACTGCTGCTTTTAAAAATTATTAATTTTTGGTACATGATCAAAGGTTTATAATTTTGTCGTTTTTTTAATAACTTTCTACATCGCTGGGTATAAATTTTTTTACTAATATTGAACACGGGTAACGGAAAATAAATACCACAAATCCTTCTTTCGTGATAAGAAGATATAATAACTATATATTTCCTATTTAAATGAAAATTGGTGAAGAGGGTGAGGAATTTAGATTGGTAATTATTAAGATCAGCTACTACCGCTCCAATTGGCAAATTTTTTTCCGATCAATTTGACCTTGCTGAACACGAATGTGAATTTTCTTTTACTGCAAATACATTCGAAAAATATTAACCTAACCTAACCTGACCTGACCTGGTTTTCTTAGGTTGATATGTGTTTTCTGTTAAAAATAACTTCAGATTTGTTATCTTCTATTCAGCAAGGTCAAATATATCAGGAAAAAAACAGTTTGCCGATCGGAGCGTTAGTAAGCACCAAAGACAGGTTAGGTTAGGTTATTTTTTTAAATGTAAATATGTGTTTGCAGTAATAAAACTTTAGATTCGTGTTCAGCAAGGTCAAATTGATCAGAAAAAAAAATATTTTACCGATCAGAGCGGTAGTCGCTGATATATTACCTCTATATTAAACACTAACAATGCGCAAAATATTTGCAAAACAATGCAATATTTATGACATTTTGTGGAATAAAATGTTTGTTAATATTTTCAAGAAAATTGTAGTTGACAGCTGACTTATTAGCTGTGAGAAGCCTGATTATAATAATAAGTAACCCAAACTTAATCAGTACCTTCACATATAAAGTTATTCTTATGTTATTTGAACACATGTGAACTATATAAACTTTTTTTTATCAATCATGTAAGTTAAGGTTAAATGTATTCTTTAACATACTTATTACTTACACTTTTAGAATGTTTTAAACTTGCCTATAGTAGCACTTACTTTGCTTGTTGCAAAGTAGCAAAATAAGATGCTATCACCCAACCATTCCAATTCGACTTCCAAAATCACGGGCAAGATAGCTTTAGAAATATTTTTTAATACCCTTGGATTGTCTGAGCGATAAACTATAAGAGATTGCAACTTACAGTCAACAACTGTATTTGAGCCAAATATCACTGTCAATCGGTCTTTGGCGGCCATAAAACCTAAAAATATTTTCTCTTCATGAGCTATAAAAGTTCTCATAAGCAATTTCTTCCAGAATAGGCCACGTCTGCGTAACTCGGACAGCATGATATAAAACCGCGTAACTTGGGAATCATGTAAGACGGGGTAGTGTAAGTCGAAGTATTACTGTATATGAACAAACATGGAATATATAAATTATCTTCTAACCAAGTTGCTACTACTGAAGATGAAAAGTCTTTGTATAGTTCATATTTTTCCATGTTAATAATTATATTATATTTCTGTTATATCTTGTTAGTTTTATGTTACTTTAAATATTATACGTTTTATATTTAATAATATATTTGTCTAAAAATTACAAAATGTTCTTATCAATCATGTAGATAATTTTTACTTATTACTCATCCTTATGGAATTATGGTAAACAAAATATTACGGAATAAAATCTTTGTTACCACTTGTAACAAAGCCGGGCATTTTCATTTTAAATATCGTACGTTTATGGAAACAACTCCTTAACTTGAAAGTCATGACCTTATGCCTTAGTTTTTCTTATGAAAGTTAGGTCAGGTTAGATAAATATATACTAGGGCTTCAGAAAGTAAGATCCAGATAACCTTAGCTAATGAAATTGTGTAGGTGCATTTAAATATGCATGCAAGACTGAATTCCCAGTATTCCTTTAGCATTACATGGCATTTGTATTGGTATTGTTGCATTGTACTCCTTAGAGTCAGCGTAAAATGTCTAAAACAATTTAACAGGCATCCAAGTTTGAAATACATTCAGTTTTGCAGCAAGGAATGTTTCAGCAGAGGAAATTCCTCGATAGATAAGTGAAATGTATGATCCTAATGTGACGAGCCACAACAAATTGTATGAGGAGTTGGGAACTTATATCTACAGACTGGAAAATATCCATAATGAACCATAATCAGGGCAAGCATCAGTGATTATATAAGATTTTATAATACCATAGACGAAACTATTTGTGCAGCCCAGTGATTCACAATTTCAACTTGAGAATTTTAAGTTTTGAAGTTGAATAGATCACTTATTTACAAAATTGTCTTTGAAAATTTACAATTTTTTCAATTTTGTTTATTTTAGGTGTGACTTAGTGACAAAAATAGGTTGTGATTTTGATTTTTTGGACTGATATGATGAAAAATGTGATAAAAAATTTAGAGAAAAATCTCTCTTTAAGAGATAAAAGATGGGTTTCTAACATAATCCTTAAGTCAAATTATCAGTCAATCTAATTGCATCATATGACAAGACCAATCAAAGTCAAGGCCAATGAAATAATTTCAAAATGGAAATTTTCAAAATTGTCTTGTTTTTATGGGCTAGACATGTGATGCTATCTCCAATAATAAGACCTCTATTGCAGTGAATAAAAGGATAGCGAATGACAATAAACCCTACTTTGGATTTCTCCTAAGCAGCCAGTATTTAAGTTGGAAAACAAAAATGATGCTGCATAAGACTTTAATCTGTCCCGTACTAACTCATGCCTCTGAATCTTGGGCATTAAGGAGGAATGAGGAAAACAACCTGGCTGTCTTTGAAAGGAAGATCCTCAAGAGAATTCTTGGTTATGTGAATGTTGGTGAGCAGTGGAGGCGAGCTTTACAAGTTTTTTGGAGAACCTAAAATAGGGCAAGTAATAGGAAATGTATGACTGCGCTGGGCAAGGCATGTGGGCAAGATGGAGGAGAGTGATGTACCCAGAAGCCTACTAGATAGAACTATCTACAAAATGAGAGCAAAAGGACGTCCTAGACTTGGATGGATGGATTGCGTCAGTCAGGTTGCAAGAACCCTGCTGAATGGGAGGAACTGGAAAGCAGCAGCACAGGATCGATGTATCTGATGAAGGCTGATTGAGGAGGTCAAGGTCCACATCGGACTGAACGCCATGGAAGAGAAAAAAATTTGATGTTAATTGAATTTTTGCAGGAAGGAACAACAAAAAACGTAGCTGCTACTCTTCAGCACGTAACACAGAATAAGCAACATGTTTTTCTAATGTATGAAGATGAGTTAATCCACTAAAAATATGATCAGTTTCTTTAAATGAGAATAGACTGAATTTACCACCTACTGCTTAGTTGATTTTCACTTGTTCATTTACTTAAAGGAGTTTCTCCGCTGATGTTTCACCACATATGGCAAGGTAAAAGAAGCATTTAAGGATTAGTAAATATTTATGACTTCATGATGCAAAACCCAATAGGATATTATGACAACTATTTAAAAAAAGATGAAAACTATGTAGAAAAGTAGATAAAGATTTGAAAAATTTAATGAAAAATATTTTTAAGAAAACAGATCTTATTTTCTGAATTATTCTTGAATACGAAAAAGTAATTGAAAGCTATATAAAATTGCATATTAATTCATTTTTAAAAAAATATCATGTTAAAAACAATAGTAGAACATAAAAAACCTCTCAGTTAAGTTAAAATGTTGGTATTAGATACTACATGTACTTCTTTTAAAGAAATTAATCTATTATAAATTCATTGTTTCAGTGCCACATGCATTAGAACTGTTCAAGGGGCCTAGCTGATATAACCAGGATCCATCTTTGTTATAGCGAGAATATGTTAGTCAATTGTTTTAAATTTAATAATATAATATGAATTTTATATTATGTTAACATTAACTTAATAATATTGTAAAGTATGTACAATAATTTACTGCAACATAACTGTATTTATTTTATATGCTAGACAATGAATATAATTGTATATATTCTGGATTGTCTATAAATTGTTATTTATTATTTCTAAAGAAATTATTTCAATCTTGAATAAACTATCCTCCACATTTATTCCACCTATACTTTTAACAGATTTACTTTGCACATGAACCTTAATTCTTCTCTTAGCTTGATCCTGCGTACCATTAAAAATCCTTGTCATATCGTTCTTAGGCTATAATACATAAATTGATTAATCATCTAAGAAAAATAAAATAAATAATGTTACTTGCACAGAAATGTAAGTTGATTACAGGTTCCATATCTCTCTCCTGTAATTTGTTTTGAGCATGTGTTTTGTGAAATTATAACTGAAAAATATATTCTTTAAATTATACTCTAATTTTTTTGTTAAAACGATAGTTTTAAGTAAATAACCCAGACAACGCTATATACTGGTATAAATACATTGATGACAATATCACATTATACAAAGGAAATAAATGTCAAACACATAATTTTAAAATATCTCAATTCCATATACCCAAAACTATCATACATTATTAAAAAAAAAACAGTTTAAAAATTACAAGTACAGACAAACACCTAAATTTAACATGAGTTACCGCAAACTCACACACTAAAACCTCTATTCATAAACTCTTCAAACCGTCCTCACTAACACAAACTAGTCTTTCTAAAGAGCAGTATTTATGCGTGACAAAATTTACTGTTTCTGTTTGCTTCAATTGGAGTGATGCTTTTGTAAAATAATGTATATTTTCTATAAGTACTTATTGTGTAACTAGTGAATACTTATGAACTTAATGTCAGTTTTGTGGAAGTACCTTCACAATCAAACACGTTTGTATATTCATTACGATCTTCGAGGTAGTTTAAAGGTGGTTTTAAGGGAAGATTTCACAGCTATCGACCATGTCATCGCTTTCTTACGCCACCTGAATCTATTTAACAATATTTAAATTTTGTGTAATTTTAATTTCTTTAGTTTTAGATAATTAAAATTAGTTTCAACTATTTATTTTATTTTGATTAGTTTCATTTATGGAAATTTTATTATAAATAACACTTGAGGGAGGCAATGATGATTTTCGTCTGGCAAGAGAATAAAAAGCTGACACGTTTTGAAACAATTGTTTCATTTATGATACCGATAGTCTAGTACACAATAATTTTTCCTAGTTTAATCATTGAATTCAAGATGATTACAACAAGCAACTTTACTGTATATTTACTGATAATTGTATAATTTATCAATTATGTATATATATTTTTTGAATTTTTGGTAATTTATACTTTTTTTTATTATGGAGGAAAAATATTGGCATGTACCAACTAATACATGAAAATAATGAGGCAATTTTCAGTGGGCACAACAGATGCTGGAACTGGAGGTAGATAAAACAAGAAGTACAATTTCTTTCTCTGATTTAAATTATTCCTTTCATGCTTAAACCTGAAATTAGATTTTCATTTTTATGATAATTCTTGACAGTTGAGTCTCATTTGCTCAAAAAATGTGGATCATTTTACCCATGTTTTTAACCATAACAAAATAATCATAAATATTTTTAAAAAGATAACTTACGCTTTTTTTGTTTTGAGACTGAGTTAATATATCTTCAATGGGTTGCTTTATAGTACACAATATTTTAAATGAACCCATCTATGCTTAAATAATTTTTCTGCTCTAGAATATTGATCAGTTTTTCATGTGGTTTTACTATTGTTACAATATATTATATGCATTGTTGGTTGATCTTCAGTGCTTGTTACTGAGACTTTTTGTCTCCTTGTACTTAACTTTTGGTACTGGTAAGCTCTTTTTATACCACCACAAGTATTGGATCACCATAGCCACATTATAGATGGTTTACACCCACTATTACTCAGTATGAATTATTTGATATTAATATTACACTCATTTGAAATTTCCAAATATTGAGCTTCCAAGAAGTTTGAAAATATATAATAACTCGATTTCCATTTTGTAAAGTTCTTCCACAAAGGGTGATCATTTTCTAATTAGATTTTTTAATTTGTAGTTTTGTTAATTTAAAATATATCTGTCCCATAATTTCTTACAGTAATTTAATTTAATAAGTATCCAAATACACCTTTATTAATTAATGCAAACTTAATTTTGCATACAAAAATTTAAGATAAAAAAAATTAATATTTTACATATGAACAATAAGTATATCTGACCAGAACTTTGCTAATTTAATGCAACATTTAAACCTTTTCCTTTATAGGAATATATTTTTAATTAACACATTTAAAAATGAATATATAATCAGTAATGACTCAATTATACTCAATATTTTTATAATGTATCACACAAGTAAATAGTATCAAACCTTCTTTGAAGCATAGTATTTATTGGTCCAATTCGCTCCCTTATATACCATATAGCTTCATTTACTAAGCTGACACTATACTGCAGGCGGTCATACAAGGTTGCAGACTTTAAGATAACATATACAACAAACAGACAAATATAATTTATCTGGTATAAACAAAATAACATGTCATGACAGTCCTAGCTTCTACATTGGCCAAACAGGTACATTTAACACAGGATTTAAAGAACACATGAACGACAAAAACAAACCCAAAATCCAGCTACAAAACAGATATACACAACACCAATAATAACTTGAATATTCCCCACATATTAGGCCATAGTAAAAAACTTACCACTACAGAAAAATACAAAATATACAAACATCAAACAACAGAAAAACAACATATCTTTTATAAAACGACCACACACACACTTTTAATCCAACACCCTATTCCATTATGTAGTAAACAACCAGCTTAACCCACCCCTCTACATACATAAATCATATACCTGCAACCTTGTGTGAGCGCCAGCAGTAGAATATCAGCTTCGTAAATGAAACAATTGTTTTGAAACGCGTCACCAAGTAACTTTAAAAGTAATCATTTAGTTACACAATAATTACTTATAATTTCATTCTGACTGAGTTACAATTAAAGCAAAACATACTGGCCTGAGGGGAAATTATTTATCAATCGAACCAATCATTGTTAAAAAATAAAACTATTCAGGAAGCAAATATCCACTCCCTTAATATAGATTTGTAATAAATCTAAGACAATAAAAAATATTGTAAGATTTAGCAGATTCTAGAATTGTCAGAATGGAGGGCCTGTAACTAGTTATGGTTTTTTAGAACCACATGAAGGATGAGATATTGATTTATTACTTTTGTATCAAGTGGACTTGTTGAAAGTTTTGAGATGACATTGTTTTTATTTTATGTCATTTTTGTTTAAATAAATTCTGTTGGTTTAAGAGTCAGGTACAACTATTTAGTTAACAGGCAACATTTCAATATGGCTACGTGACTGCTGGAGGCGTCAGCTCCGCTAAAATATTAGAAAGAAGACGAAAGAGAGAGATAGTCGCGGTCGTTATTGTGATTGAAATTGTACATGAATAAAATTAAGGCTGGCGGCAAAAATGCCTAATCGACAAATAAACAGTGTTTATCACTAATTAAGCCTCGGGAAAAATAGGCACAAGTTTATGCTAAAAGTATTTGGAACTGATTAACACTTACCCTAAGCTGAACAAAGGGGTTACGTGCACGGTAGGTTTGATGTCTTCTGGACTTCTGCAGCAGGGCCCTGGGTGAAGTGGTGATGGTCAGACGGCTCGTGCTGTAAAACTTAATAAACGGGGTTCAATTCTAATGTTATTCACAGTTGAATAAGTATTTAAATAAGCACGGGCGACTCCGTAGCGACGGCTTGTAACGGCGAGGTTAAGGCGCATACGAACACGGCACTTGGACTAAATAATGTACACTTTCGCGGTTAACGAGCATATAAAACAAGTACAACACGAAACACTTACATTTAGACATACGCGGGGCGAACTTAACGTCCACGAGGTTGGCGAAACAAGGTTAAACCCGCAACGGACGTGCTGGTCTGTCCACGGCAAGCAAAAGACTGGGGGAGAGGGGAACTGTGTTAGGGTGGGGATTAGGCGCGCGGCAAGGGACAACGTGGTCTTAAACTATCGACGATAAACCATAGATTGAGCTATCGAATAGACAAGGCACAGGCTGATTGAATTCGAAACTGGAGCTGTTTAATCTACCAAAGCTGACTCCAACATTCCGCCCACCAAAACGGATGTTTTTAATCCGCCAGGTGGGTAGAGGGCGAAGAACTAGAGAGCACCGGAGACCGAGGGTGCCGAAGAAGAAGTGGTCGGGGTACGAAGAAAGCAGAAAAGAGCAGATGAAGTGAATAGCTCCATTAGCTGTGCTGAAGACAATAGACTACCGCCCACCCTGGATAACCACTGGGTGACGGTGAACGGGGTTGACTGGAAGGAGCGAGGTGCTGGAGATGTAGCGAAGAAATCTATGGCGTTGAAGATACTTAAAGAAACGAGGTTGCACAAAATTGCTGAAGAGGCGAAGAAGTCGAGTGAGATTAAGAACTCGAGGAAACGCGGTTGTACCACAAAGGTGCTGAAGAAGCGGTAAAGAGATTAAGGTTGTAGCGGAAAGCCTACAAGCTTATGGACAGGTCGCTTTAACTGTCCATGTGAGGTCTTGACGGTGACTACGCGGGTTATCCGGTCGGGTCCAGGGTGAAGACGTACGATCCGACCCATTGGCCAATGAAGAGGGCTCGGATGTTCTCCAGTGATAAATACAAGCTGACCCTTCTGGAGGGGTGAGGCGTCTTTGTTCCATTTACAGCGTTGAATCTGCGAATGTAGGTATTGGGTAGACCAGGTTTTCCAAAACCGATTGGTCATCTGCTGTAGCATAGTCCATCGGGATTTGAGCGCGGGTTCAAAATGACATTCCTCAGGGAGTGCTAGAAGGGGACGGCCGATGAGAAAATGTCCGGGCGTAAGGAACGAAGCTCCTTCGTTGGGGTCAGGCGAGACCTCGAAAATAGGTCGACTGTTGAGAATAGCTTCGATGCGTATAAATAACGTAGCTAACTCCTCGAGGTTCAATAACGTAGTGCCAAGAGTACGGCGTAGGAGCCCTTTGACGGATTTAACGGCGGCTTCCCAAAGTCCGCCGAAGTGTGGTGCGGTTGGAGGGTTGAAGTGCCATTCAACCCGTTGTGCGGCGAGCTTGCGTTGGATGATTGACTTGGATTGGTCGAGCATCTTATAGACCTCGTGCAGGCGGTTGGCGGCGCCGACAAAATTGGTGCCATTATTTGAATAAATGTCTGTAGGCAGACCACGTCTTGCGACAAAACGCTGAAGCGCGGCGAGAAAAGCATCAGTAGAGAGGTCTGATACTACTTCCAAATGTACAGCCCTAGTGGCCATACAAACAAATAGGCATAAGTAAGCTTTCAGGATCTTTGCCGTACGAAGATGGTTGGCCTTAGTGTCGAAAGGTCCAGCAAAGTCAATGCCTACCTTACAGAAAGGTGGCGACGGAGTGACGCGAGCAGACGGTAAAGCTGCCATCATAGGTGGCCGAGGTTTCGACTGTAGTCTAAAGCATCGCATGCAAGCATGAATGCGTTGTCGTAACAATGAACGTAGCGCAACGATCCAGAACTCACCATTGATCATCGCTTGCGTGGTAGGCGGCCCAGCATGTAAGGCGAGGCGGTGATAATGATCGCATACAAGATTGACATAATGATGCCGCTTAGGCAGTAAAATGGCATGCTTAGCTGCGTATGGTATATCAGCATGATTAAGACGTCCGCCCACCCTAAGTAGCCCCACTGAGTCGATAAAGGGCGTTAGGCTGCGAAGTTGAGCACTGATCGGGACGCCGCGGTGTAGGCGTTGCAACGTTTCGCTGAAGGCTAGCTCTTGTATGAGCTTAACGCAAAGATTTCTGACGTTCCTTAATTCTTGTACTGAAGGTGCAGCGAAAGGAATCTTGGCTACGGTGTTCTTGGCTTTGTAGCGAGTGTTGTGACAATGGCTGGTAGACTGAGTCTTAATGCGGCAATTGTTAACGAAACGAAGCACGTAAGCGAAGACATGATGCAGCGTGGTTAGATTGGAATGACGCTCAATAACGTTCAATAAGTGGTTAGGCGCTTGGACAGTCGCGCAGAGCACCTGAGGCTCGGTCTTGAGCTCGGTCAGGTCGCGGTTCGGTCCAGTTGGCTTAGACAAACGCCAAGAGGTAGTACATTGTAACGCCCATGGTGGTCCGTGCCACCACAGTGGATGTGTAGCAAACTGCGCGGGTAGACACCTACGGGAAGCAACGTCAGCGGGGTTGTCAACAGTTGAGACGTGGTACCAATGATTGGTCGAAGTGTTCGAGGTAATTTCAATAACACGGTTGGCAACGAAAGTTTTCAAAAGATGTGGCGGGGTGCTAAGCCAATGCAGCACAATTTCTGAGTCGGTGAAGAAAAGCGTAGCGTTGTCGGCCACAAAATTCACAGCAGGCTGAACAGACTTATAGAGCTTGGCCAGTAAGACGGCGCCGCAGAGCTCCATTCGAGGTATAGTGAGTGTTTTGACGGGAGCCACTCTGCTTTTAGCCTTTAGAAGGCTGACGGAAACTAAACCGTTCCATTCAGTTCGCAAGTAGATGGCGGCTGCGTAACCAGCTTCGGACCCATCACAGAAGCCTAATAAATGATGTTTGGCATCACGTGTGCCCACATGTCGAGGTATTTGAATGTCAGCTAACTTAGCGAAGTGGACAATGAAGCTGTCCCAACGACTGCGCAGCGCGGTTGGCAAAGGTTCATCCCATGATAACCTTTCGAGCCACAATTGTTTCAAAAATGACTTGATCCAAAATGTGATAGGCGTAAGGAAGCCCAGTGGGTCGAAGGTGCGAGCGACATAAGAGAGAATGGTGCGTTTCGTAGGCACCGACACAAAGTTTTGAATACGATAAGAAAACGAGTCATTAACAGGATGCCATTGGAGTCCCAATATTTTAACAGCGGTAGAGTCGTCTTGGAATAACAACGGGTGCTCCAGGTGAGAAGATGGCAGCGTCGACAGCAGCGCGGGATCGCTGGAAGACCATTTCCTGAGCTCTAGTCCTGCCAGTGCGAAGATGTTAATAAGTTGCCGTATTAATTCCTGGGCGTCCTCGGACGTATCGGCGCCAGTGACGACATCATCAACGTACGTTTGATGAAGAATGGCGTGCGACGCAGCAGGGTAACAGTCGCCCTCATCTTTGACGAGTTGTTCGAGTGTACGTAGGGCTAAATAAGCAGACGGGGTAAGCCCGTAAGTGACAGTGGCTAGTTCATACTCCATCAGTGGAGAATGAGGAGTCGGCCTGTACAAAATGTGCTGATGACGACGATCATCCTTGCGTACGGCAATTTGGCGGTACATCATTTTAAGATCCGCACAGACGGCGTGAACAAACAATCGAAACGAGATAATAACGTGGGACAGGTCCCTTTGTAACTTAGGGCCAGCCAGCAATTGCTGGTTTAAAGAATGCGCGTTGCAATCAGGCGCAGAAGCATTGAAAACTACTCGTAATTTAGTAGTAGAACTATCGGCCTTGAAGACGCAATGATGTGGTATTAAATAATTCGAAGGCTTAACGGCAGGGTACATATGACCTAAAGTCATATATTCTTTCATGAACTGATGATATTGTCGTGCGACATCCGGTTGTCGGCTCAGACGGCGTTCCAGAGCATGATAACTAGCAAGAGCGACATTACGGTTTGACTTAAGTTCGACGGCGTCAGGTTTAAAAGGCAAAGCTACGACATATCTCCCAGTGGCGTCACGTTCAGTAGTGGTGGCAAATAAATTTTCGCAGAGCTGCTCATCAGGGCTCAACAAGTTAGACTCGTTTACCTCTTCGATTTCCCAAAATCGTCGCACGTCGATAGACTTGAGCGAGGTGATAAACACGCGTGGTTGTTGTGGCGTACTGTAAGGTACAGATCCCATAATGACCCAACCTAAAAGTGTGTTAAGTGCCGATGGTTGGCCATGAATGATGGTACGAGGCCCGTTGATAATTATTTGCGTGAAGACATCGGCGCCCAGTATAATGTCAACAGGGGCAGGTAAGTCGAACTGAGGATCAGCTAACGGTAAGTGCTGATATTGAGCGCTTAAAGCAGAGGATAATTTATCAGCTGGCAGCGGGTCAGTTATATGGTTGAGCACAGCGGCTTCCGTAGTCAGCATGACGCCCGCGTCATGTCGTGAGAATAAAATTAAAGTTACGTATTCGTGAATACGTGTAGACTTGGCAGCGACGCCAATCAACGACAGGTTCGAACGCCGAGTAGGTAGGCTCAACATATCGCTAGCTTGTTTCGTAATGGCAGATATCTGACTGCCGGGGTCGATAATAGCTCTTAGAAAACGAGGTTGACCATAATGGTCCTGTAGGACGACTTGCGCGGTACCCAACAGGGCGAGAGACGAGGTAATGTTGCATGACAAAGAACGAGGTTGAGCTATAGTATCGATTGGATGGCTAGCGGTTGGCCTAAGGCGTCGTGGGGCGGCTAGTCACTGCTGCGGCAGTGCGTCGTTGTGCAGCAGGGTGTGATGTGCTTGGCTGCATTGTCTACAACGATGACGAGACTGACACTGAGCTTGATAATGAGAGCCGAGACAATTATAACAACGTTGTAATTTTGAAATAGCGTCAATGCGTTCCGCTATTGTAAGAGAAATAAATCGTTGACAATTAATGATGCTGTGACTTTCTCCGCAGTAGTAGCATTTACCTACACGCGTGGTAGGCATGTTAGACTGATTGAGGTTAAGCGGTGGCGAGCGATTGCGAAATGTTGACTTTCTAGGCGCGCTCATAATAGGCAACAAGTTAGGTTGTAGTGGTTGATTAACCGGTTGCATAGTGACTGGCGCAGCACGTTTGGACTGAATAGTACCTTGGGCGTCCTTATTCTGATGGCCATTGTCATTTGACGCTACTGATTGAAATCTAGGGCTGTGATCCAAAGTGAGGTTAGGTTCAGACAAGTAATTATTCGGTTCAAGTCCCCTTGAAACCCGGGTTTATCCATCGATGACACCAACATGCGGGGTCTTTGACCACGTCCGGCGTTTGCTACAACCACGGCAGCTGGTTGGCTAAGCATCTCCAGGGCTCTAGCCTGTTCAGTTATAAAGTCGTTCAATAATTTATATGTCGGCATGCGGTTAGTGCCTAGTCGGCTTTCAAAACTTAATCGTGTCTTGGCATCCAAATTATTAATTGCCATAGAGAACAATAAGAAATCCGCTAAGTCTTCGAGAGGTATAGCTCTTAATGCACAGACGGCATTAGAGTGCGCGGTTAAGAAACGATTTAGTTCCGCGAGTGAAGCATTATTGATGCGCTGAAAGTCTTTAATTATGTTAAAGTAATGATCTGCGAGACGTCGCGGGTTCGCGTATCGGTTGCGCAACGCATTGTAAGCAATGTTGTAATTTGCTTCGGAGATGGAAAGTCCGGTGACGATGGCCAGTGCATCTCCCTTTAAGACGGACTTTAAGTATTGAAAACGTTGGATATTGCTAAGCGTCTCATTGTTATGTACCATAGAGTCGTACATCGTAACAAAATCTATCCAGTCGTCGCTCTGGCCCGAAAAGCTTGGCAAAGTTAGACTTGGAAGGTTAGGTGAAGTCGGTGTTGATTTGACAGGCGAGGTCGAGGTAACCTCCGTCTTAACGAGGTTAGGATATTTTACTATCATGGGCAGATAGGTGTCCTGAAATTGACGTTTTGCTATAAAGACATTCTTGACAAATTTGGAAGCTTGACTGTCAAAAGTCTGCTCCGCGCGGTCAAAAGTTTCGATAAATTCGACATGAAGGCGCCTGACTTCCTGCACTATGCCCTCAGACATTTCACTATCACCGAGCAAGCTGTTTACTTGCTCTAAATCACTGCATATAGCCTTCAACTTATCAAGGCAATATGCGTTGTTATTAGCCATCGTGACAAAATTTAAATTAACAAAAAACAAAATTTAAATTAAATTGCAATTATGTTTAAACCAAACCTAATGACTACACAATGGTACATTTAATTACGAAAAGTGGACAGTATAATAAAGTTAATAAAAGACATAACGTTTTACAAATCATAAGCATTAGATTAGAACGGCTGCAAGTTTTCCTTATTGAACAGGATAAATCTACAGTGTAGCTACACGGATCAATATTGAGTCTATCTTGTTTAGTCAAGTGTTCCTTATCTGCGCTGGTGTCCCATAAATCAGCTGATAACAGCGGTATGCAGCTGCAAGCTACAGCTTGTGACGTCACTACTGCGTAATGAATTTAGACAAGGAAATAAATGCGGGAAAGTTACACAGGATTACGCAATGCTTGCAACTTAGCTTATTACTGTGAAATTTAACACGTTTCGAAATTGTTCGCATAATAAATAACACTTATAAATCACTATGAACTTATTTATAAAGCAAATGCCTTGGTATTAAAACTGAATAAGTTTCGAGGTTACTGAGAACTTTAACACTTGTTCTTTGCACCTTAAATGATTATTGGTCGCTACAATACAAAAAAATCCGGCCCGACGGGACCAAAATGGAGGCGTCAGCTCCGCTAAAATATTAGAAAGAAGACGAAAGAGAGAGATAGTCGCGGTCGTTATTGTGATTGAAATTGTACATGAATAAAATTAAGGCTGGCGGCAAAAATGCCTAATCGACAAATAAACAGTGTTTATCACTAATTAAGCCTCGGGAAAAATAGGCACAAGTTTATGCTAAAAGTATTTGGAACTGATTAACACTTACCCTAAGCTGAACAAAGGGGTTACGTGCACGGTAGGTTTGATGTCTTCTGGACTTCTGCAGCAGGGCCCTGGGTGAAGTGGTGATGGTCAGACGGCTCGTGCTGTAAAACTTAATAAACGGGGTTCAATTCTAATGTTATTCACAGTTGAATAAGTATTTAAATAAGCACGGGCGACTCCGTAGCGACGGCTTGTAACGGCGAGGTTAAGGCGCATACGAACACGGCACTTGGACTAAATAATGTACACTTTCGCGGTTAACGAGCATATAAAACAAGTACAACACGAAACACTTACATTTAGACATACGCGGGGCGAACTTAACGTCCACGAGGTTGGCGAAACAAGGTTAAACCCGCAACGGACGTGCTGGTCTGTCCACGGCAAGCAAAAGACTGGGGGAGAGGGGAACTGTGTTAGGGTGGGGATTAGGCGCGCGGCAAGGGACAACGTGGTCTTAAACTATCGACGATAAACCATAGATTGAGCTATCGAATAGACAAGGCACAGGCTGATTGAATTCGAAACTGGAGCTGTTTAATCTACCAAAGCTGACTCCAACAACTGCGCTTGAGGATTTTACATCTACCACTTCTCAGGACCCACAATCAAGCTTTCTTGAGTTATTGCTAGATAAGATGGACAAAGGTGTTGTCATGAAAACGTATGTGCGCTGTTTTCATAAATATACTAAGGTTATGTCACAAGGCTATTTTTTAGTAGAGTGTAGGGGAAATAAGGCCTGATGACTATAACATCATTATTGAAACTTTGCTTGTTAATTTTTTTAATTAATTAATTTTTCCTGGTGAAAAACCAACTGTGGTTATCATCGCCAATTAAATAGTTATACCTTACTTGAAAATCAACCTGATTTATTTAAACAATAATCCCTCCGAGCATAAACATGAATAGTTATGACAATTTTAGTCTGTTTAATATCAAACTCCTAAACCTTTTAATGTAATTTAGTCTATAGAATTACTAAACTAATTTTACTTCTTAGGTTGGTTTTAGCCAGTAAGGTAATTATATGAAACTGTTTAAATATATTCAGACTAAAAACTAGTCTTCTCAAGTATATATGATTGTAACTGAGAACTTCAGTCATATCATTGTTCATGTATATTATTTGAGCTTGAAATTTTTTAACTGCGCAGAAACATCTCCTTAGTGATGTTTTAATTTCCATAGGGTTTTTTTTATTTCCTGAAAAGTTTGCTTTGAGTAAAGAGATGGGTTTAGATATCTCAATCCATATTGTTCTTAGTATATTTGTCAGTTTATGTTTCACCTTCAGAATCAAAAGAGAAATACATATTGTGGTGGAGGGAGAGAATTACAGTGGCACTTTTCTGATGAATAATCAACATACATAATGAACATACTATGAATAATATGTTCGAAATCTTGTTGCTGTTCATGATGAGCTGGTTGTTAATTACTTATTACACTTTGATATTACTTTGACCAGACTTTTGTTAACTAAAGGTCGTTAAACTGTTGACTTACACTTGGAGGAAACGTTTTTGTCTTATGACTTCTCCAGCCTCGTATTTTTGCCACTAGGATTGTTGTAGTTGTGATTCTTTGGTACAAACTACAATGCAACAACTGCAATAAGTTCTATATTGGACAAGCAGGCAGATCTTTTGCCGAAAGATATAAAGAAGACAAAAGCGTACTGCATGCTATTATTGAATCTGCCTTTGCAAATCACCTCATGGACACTAAACACTCAAGTAATTGTATGAGGCATCCATACATGCAACAAAGGCCATAAATTAAATACACCAGAACAATGTGAAATATACAGACATAGCAACACACATAAAAATGACATCCTAAATGAACGAACACGACACAGATCACAAATACTCTTCGATCACATTACTTCTAACTTTCAAAAATTGATGCCAAAGAAGCACAACTGCAGCAATCCTAGCGACAAAAATATGAGGCTGAAGAAGTCGTAAGACGAAAACGTTTTCTCCAAGTGTAAGTTAAGAAATTTAACAACTTTTAGTTAACAAAAAGTCTGGTCGCAAGTAATAGCAACAGTGTAATAAGTAATTAAAAACCAGCTTGTAATGAACAGCAACAAAATTTTGAAATTTAACAACCTTTAGGTAACAAAAAGTCTAGTCGCAAGTAATATCAAAGTGTAATAAGTAATAATACGTTCATTATTTATTACAATTTGAAATTTTTTGCAACCAGACATTCTATTAATATAAGTTGTTAAATTGTAAACACACTTGGAGGAAACGTTTTTGACTTCCGACTTCTTCAGTCCCAGACATTAATAGAATATCTGGTCGGAAGTAATTTAAAATTGTAATAAGAGTTTAACAACCAGCTTGTCATAAGCAACAACGAAATTTCTAAATGTTCATTATACTCTTCTGTAAAGTAAATAAAAATATTTATAAGAAAAACGTTTTAAATGTACAAACTAGGTATTAAATTAAACTAAGGTTGTTTAAATTCATCATATAATTTTATTTCACCAATTAAAAAAATTTATCTAAAATTTGCAAGGAGGAAAGTTTTAAAACTATTTAACAGGAAGTTGTCTTAGCAGGATATTTCAATAAATAACAATTTTCGCAAAGTTTTAACAATTTTTTTTGTTTTGTAGAATGTAAACATGAATCTGCTGAGATATGAAGCTAAAGCTTTTCTCCAGATATTTTTTTTTTATCTAATACTAATTTATATTAAATAACATGATTAGTATATAATTTTAGACTTAATAAAGACATTTTGTTGAATATAATCAGTGCTATAAAATGTTGAATAATCTGGTATGAACATAAAGAGCACTTACTTAAAAGGTAAAAAGTCTAACAAAATTTCTAAAATAATCTACAGAAATTTTGTTTTCAATTATACAAATTGCAAGACAATAAATACTAAACAGTTATATTATACAGTACATTAAGTAGGACATACTAAAAGTGACAAAAACCAGGTTAAACAAATAAAAATAAAATCCAAATATCATAAATACAAGGTGTTAAAAATTTGATTTTTGTCTTTTCTTCTACTTTAAAAAAAACAAAAATTAAAAACACACAAAAGAGCGTTAGTAAATTTAATTATGTACATACAATGCAGATATAAATCACAATTGCTTGAATTAAGTATTTAAAGTAAAAAATGATAAGTGTAATTATAAAAATGGCAGATGGTTAAATTTATTTTTATGAGCTTATATTAAAAAGAGCTGGTTACATCTCATTTTAGAAAACTTTAAAACTGTTATCAAGTATATTGAGATTGTCATTTCTAGAACAATAATTTTAAAAATACAGTATAATATTTTATGAGTGTAAATTTAAATAATTTGCACACTTAAAGTTTATAAATTAATAAGCTGCTGTATACATAAGTACACTAAAAAGTAGAAAATTAATATATTTATTAATACTAAAGGTTTTTTTGAATGTAGTAAAACCTTCTTAAAACATAATTCTGTGATATCTTGTACAAATAGAGAGACGGTAATTGAAATTGATCCTCTATCTATTCCATAATTTACTGCATTTTAAAGTGAGATTGGAAGAAAGATACATCGAACCATTTATCAAAATATAGATTAAATTAGTTGGAAAATTCTACCCATGTAAACAAAGATGGTTTGGTTCTTCATTTTTTTGTCTTTTAAAGTTTTATCTGTAGGCTATTTTATAAAAATTTTAAATTTTCATTCGATTTTATAAAAATATAAAAACGGCAACATCAACATGAATTAATAAATATATACTGCACCTTTGTGTATTTGGTATAGATTTTCTTAAAAATTATTACGAAAATAGAAGTGTATAAAACGAAGATTTGGAAAAATGTGATCAACAATTATCACACCTACCTGCGAAAGATAGGATTAGCCAGTTCAAAATTAACGAGCTGTAGTCGAAACTGATTTTTCCCTAGCCATTCCTCTGTTAGTTTTATGTAAATAACTTTTTTTAAATCAGAAAATTGCATAAATAACCAACACAAGATATTATTTAGACGGGTGGTACTTGAAAATGTTTCCCACTACAAACAAATCTCTTAAACATTTTTTTAATATTAGTTGTTTGCAAATAATTGAATATGCAAATGGTCATATGAAATCTCATGTTAATGAGGTAATCGTGAATATTTGAAACTTGCGAATGTTCAGGAATTATTATACAGTATAGAATTCTACGTTTATTGACAGGTGTATATTTCAAATAAGAAACAAAATGTACAACATAGTATTACAGTAGTCTAATGCCGAAATAAAAACATTGTATTTTTGTTTGTTTCAAGGTTATCTTCATCACTCACTGCAAAAATGTTAAAATATTGAACTGGCTTTAAAAAACTGTCAAAAGCCTGTTATCATAGAAAGTACTGAAGTGCATGGAATTCATTCTGTTGATTGACGTTTATACAGCAGAGAATTCTTGGTAATTTTTCAGTAGATCTTTCTTTAATAATACCCTTTTCTATTAGCTAACATTGATTTAAAATTTTCTTGCCTTCCAGACATATAATGTTTTCATGAATATTTTTGGAGAGGTTGGCTACTTCAGGAAAGTTAAAAAGTCCAATTTTGACATACTCAACTTTTACTACTCTTGGTATATACCTACAGTTGGTATATATCTACAGTTGCCAAATAAACCACTACTTACTGATAGTTTTCAGCAGTTACAAGGTCAGTGCATTATTCAATGCTGTGAGTCATAGACAAGATGTTGCTCAGGCGTGCTGTATTAGCGTAAGTTGGTGTTGGTCTTCTAAGGTGTGTTATTGTTCTTTTCATTGAGTAGTTGTTTATTATCTTTTCAAATATAGTATTAGATTGTGATTGTCTTTTGTCCTTTAAAATGTATTATGGATGGTATTTCTATCTTGTAGTTTTCTGCTGATTTGTTTGTTCCTTTTTTTGATGTAATGAAGGACTTTTAGTTTATTGTCTATGTGTGTAGTGTGTTCTGTATATGAATGGTGAAGTTGATTTGGGTTGTATTTAATGTGTTACTTGTATCGTGTGGTGAAGTTTCTCTCTGTTTGGCCTATGTAAAAGCTAGGACAGTGGTTACTTGTGATCTTGTATACTCCTGCCCTGTCGTGTTTATGTACTGTGTAGGTGTTTTTTAGTTGTGCTTTAAAGGGTACTTTGTGTTTGAATTTGCGGAAAGTTGAAGTAATTTTTTGTGATGTGTTGTCGTGATATGTTATCACTATGTATTTTTGTGCATTATGTTATTTATTTGACTTTTCTTATGTCAACCAACACTCCTGAAAAAATGTTTTATTGTTCTTTGTATACTATATTCCATGCATTGTATATCATATGTACCATATTTAGTAAACATATTGTTGAAAATTTTCATCATCTGGGTCACTTAAAATTTTTAAAACTACTGGTTTATAATAATACTTTAAATTCGTTTATTACTTTTTAGTCCATAGGCGTAATAACTGAAGTCATGTTTGTACGAAAGTATTCAATACTTTAAATAAGAGATGGTGGTAGGATATACAGTTATAACAGTTTTTTCATTCGGGTTTAAAAACAATTTTTCTAGTAATACATCTATCATCCAAGCTTTATAAGTAACTGGCAAACTCTAAACTGATTTGAAAGATCTTAGCTTTGCATATTTTTAAAAAATTCGTCAGAGCCATTCATATTTGTTTCAACTCAGCTCTCTACTTTTTCCCCTCAATAACTTTCCTTTTTTGAACACATTTCTTATACTTGAAATACTGACCTGTCACATCTGCAATGAAAATATCTTTTTAGATGATAATCTCCAATAATCTTTTGTCAAAAAAGTATCTCGCTTATTCAGTTGATATTTTGTTAATGAATTTGTTTGAACCAGTTTATAAAACAATCATTCAATCCAGAATCATAACCAGCTACAACTAGCTTTCAAATGTTGCTGAATAAATTTCTTGATTATTTATTAACTTTTTTTAAAGACCACAGCGTATTTGGTAAAATCCCTTATTAAAAAAAAAATCATTCCCTGTAATACTTTAACTTTGGAGTCCAATGTTAAACTGTTGTCATGTTTACCCAATCATAAAATCATAAATCACTAAAAACATTAAAAAAACAACTGAAGAAAACACGTGTTGAATTGACTAAATTAAACCACTTAGTTGAACACTGTGCTGTATAAAAATATATATTCTGGGTACTTGTCTCTGCATTAATGACTGACAAACTATGGGTAGATTTACACCTAAGTTTAAAGGGATAGGCATTATCAAATTGAATTTTCAAACATCATTATACAAAAGTAAATGTGGTTATTTCTGCCCTGCAGTAAACATGCTTATTATTTACACTTTAAATGTTTTAAACTTGCCTATAGTAGCACTTACTTTGTTTGTTGAGGACGGCCGTTTCGGGAGATGTGTCCCTTTGTCAACTCAGACTGTAACATCTCAAGGTTTACGTAGGTTAGGGTGGGGGTGGGGTGTATTTTGTGTGTATTAGGAGTTATGATGTCAAAAAGTGCGTGTGAGTTGTAATGTAATTGTGTATTGAGTATGTGTGTAGGGTGTAGTTTGAAGTGCCTATATATTCGTATTTTTTGGTTGTGTAGCGTTGGTTATTTCTGTGTTGCTTATTAACATTTGTTGAGTCCATCTTCGCGTGAGCTACTAGTAATCACTTACACTTTTAAATGTTTTAAACTTGCCTATAGTAGCACTTACTTTGCTTGTTGAGGACGGCTGTTTCGGGAGATGTGTCCCTTTGTCAACTCAGACCGTAACTGATCTCAAAGTTTACGTAGGTTAGGGTGGGGGTGGGATATTTTGGATATATAGGCACTTCAAACTACACCCTACACACATACTCAATACACAATTACATTACAACTCGCACACACTTTTTGACATCATAACTCCTAATACACACAAAATACACCCACACCACCAAAATATCCCACCCCCACCCTAACCTACGTAAACCTTGAGATCAGTTACGGTCTGAGTTGACAAAGGAACACATCTCCCGAAACGGCTGTCCTCAACAAGCATAGTAAGTGCTACTATAGGCAAGTTTAAAACATTTAAAAGTGTAAGTTATTACTAATAGCTTACGCGAAGATGGAATCAACAAATGCTTATTATGTACTGTGCATATTTTAACATTAAGAGCTTTATAAGTAGATAATAAAAAAAGAGAAATGTATATTATCAAAATGCCTATAAATGTGTTTTAACAGAAATTGTGTATTATGAGACCTGGCTGAAAAAATGCATATTTTTCACTTTGAACACGTTCTGAATCATCCAAATTGAACATATTTAAAAAATTTGAATCAGTTTATGTTTTTAATGTGGTATGATAATACAAACTTCAATGGGAATAAGTTTTAAACGGATCATCCAAATTTTAGAGTTATCGAAGTTAAACTAACCATACCCCACTTAATTTGATAGCACACATGTATATTTTTTTTAGTGAAATGTGTGCCAACAACAGTGATATTTAGTAATAATACTGGTGGGGTTTCATAGTAACATTGTCATACTGATATAAAGCCAATTATAGAATTTAAAAAAAAAAATAACCGACTATTGTAATTAACAAAAATGAGAGATATCTTTCGTCTAAGAACTATGTTATTTGAAATTTTAATAATTATTTCCTTAATGATTGTCATTCAATACAAGGTGGCACTAGAAATTAAAAGCATACATGTTATAAATAGGGAGAAATATGTTTATTTAAGTTTGCTGAGGAGGATATAATTTGTACAACCAAACTGCGACCTACAGTTAAAAAAACTAAAACTTTTTGTTTAGTAATATGAGTTTAATAAAGTTAATTCCATTTCCAGTCACTTTTATTAAAGAATAATTCATCAGTTTATAAGTCAAGCTATTATTGGAAAAGAATTATTTGAGAAAAAAATAATTACTGTATTGGTTATTCTGAAATATTTCATTCCAGTAACATGCAACCTGTTGAAAAATTAGAAGAAATATCTGACTATAGTTATAGAAATTTTTTATAAGTAATCTTTAGCATGAAGGTTATAGAAAACAGACAGAAGATAGTTTTGAAGAAAGAAATTATCTATGGTCGAAACATCTCACCCTTCAGAGCCAAATTGTATCTGTGATAAGAAAAATAAGATTGGGGTAAGCTATTTTAAAAAGTCAAAATCAAGAAATAAATTTTTAAAATGTTTTAATGATATTGGTTTGTGAAAAAAAGTTATTTCTTCAATATAATTGGACTTTTGATAAAATATTATTTTATTGTTGTACAATTAGAATTTGAAAGGGAGTGTTGAGTAGAATGACTTTTCAATGCTGTAGCCACTTAAAGTTAAAGCTTTCTTTGTTATTGTATAAGTTCATTCCTTTTGCATAACATTTAATTATAATGTTCTTTGTATATGGATACTCCTGTGGCAGGCTTATTAAATTTTTAGTCATTAAATCTATTTTATTGTTTTTCCCCCAATGAGGTTATCAGCATAACAGCCAGATAAAGATAAAAGATGTTTATTTTTGTTTAAATAAATAGGTTATTTACCCAGTTTATCATTTGATCAAGATGAAGGACATTCAAGATCAGTGTCATAAGTCCCCTGCTTTCTAAGTCAGATTTAGAATTAAAATTAATGCCAAATCCTTTTTTACTGCTATCTAGTGACTTATACATAAATTATAATACATAACACCATAAAATATGGAGTAAAAATTCAATTGATTCTCCCTCTAAACAGCCAATTTTCATTACCAAGAACTGACAAAAGATTTAAATTATTAAACAAAAAATAGAACCATCCCACCTATTCTACATGGTTGGCTCATTGTGAGGTCATTCTTTCGGATCCAGGTGCCCTGTAGGGAATGTGTTAATAATAATCTTGAATATAAAATTTTTATTTTGAAACTATCGAAACTATTCAAGCAATTCCAATTAATTTATTACAAAACTAAACCACAAATTATTCAAATAGTATCTAGTCCTGAAAATATTTCCATAGAAATTAAAATGTACATAAATGTGTTATTGTTAGTAGAAGTTTGTTACACACACATACACAGTATATATATGTATGTGATATTTCACGTTCATTATTTTTCCGTTGCACTGACTTTGTGAAGTTATTATTATTACTTGTAAATAATATTTTCCACCACAAGTGCAATAATTTTACCTTATGTGATGAGGCACCTTTCGGTCACTTTACCATTGTGGAATCACTGGATCCAGTGATTCGACAATGGTCAAGTGACCGAAAGGTGCCTCATTACATAAGGTAAAATTATTTACAAGTAATAATAATAACTTAATAAAGTCAGTGCAATGGAAAAATAATGGACAATGTGAAATATCACGATATATATATATATATATATATATATATATATATATATATTTATATATTTGTGTGTAACAAACTTCTACTAACAATATCACATTTATGTACATTTTAATTTCTATGGAAATATTTTCAGGACTAGATACTATTTGAATAATTTGTGGTTTAGTTTTGTAATAAATTAATTGGAATTGCTTGAATAGTGATTCGACAATGGTCAAGTGACCGAAAGGTGCCTCATCACATAAGGTAAAATTATTGCACTTAGTGGTGGAAAATATTATTTACAAGTAATAATAATAACTTCATATATATATATTTATATAATGTTCAAATTTTCAATTGTTAATAAAATACTTTTTATTCCTCCACTCAACTTCAAATACATTTTTTAAACTTGTAGTGGAAAATACTTGATGTAATATAGGTTTTAAAAATATTAATTCATTAATAATATTTAACCAATTAGTTTTAATAATTAATTTTGTTTTCTATTTTACTATTTAATAATGTGATTCTGTCATATGTATAAACATATTTATAATAATTGTAATTATTTAATAAAACGCAAGTTAAAAGATTTTTCTGTCTAGCTAAGTAGGAATTGACGTTAAATTACTTGTGTTATGGTGAATGTTGTCATTATTATTATATTACATCCCGAAGTGATAATACTGTTTATTATCTGTTCCCCTGCTAAATTTACAAAGATGTTTTTAGTCTGTGTTAAATTACATTTATAAAATAGTGGTGTTTCAAGGAAAAAAATATGACATTTGATTGAACTGTAAAATTTATTTAATCTTATTAATTCATAAACTTGGCTTTTTAAGCACTGCGAGAGTATAGCAGAGGCATTAGGAAATGTTAGCAGTTTTGGAACTTTTAAACATAACTATTGTCGAAAGTCTTAATATAGTAATCTTCAGTTCTGTTAGGAATATTTGTATACAAAATTTTTCTGCTTTCCCCATCATTAAAATATTTTTCTTTGTTGACGCCTTTCAAAATAAGTCTGTTTTAAAAACTTTAAATAGTACTATTTTTAATAGCAGAGTATTATTTTCTTTTTAATAAACACTGTCACATCACACAACACGTAGACCTATATGAAGTTTAAAATTAAATTTATATTAATTTTGAAATGCAATACAGTAGAGCATCAGTAATCAGGAATGGCAGTGGTTTCGGCATACACAGCACTCAAAGCTACTACAATACTTACTAAACTGTGTTTTCTTCAATTGCAAAGATAAATCAGTTCTGAAAAAATGTGTGATAACTAAATTTACACAACATACTGTATATTTAATCACGATTAAAATTTTTTAGATTTGTATATTTTGTACGCTAATCAATAATCCGTATTGAAAACAATCAGCAAAATAATGAAATTTATTATTAAATTTTAACTTAGCTAATTTGTCAATAATATGCTTTTGTTAAAAAAACAATAAAATAATTTTTCACTCAATAAGTTTGTACTGGTCTGTTCTTTTGCTTTCTGTGCTATGTTTAAGTTTGTACAATATATGTTCTTTCACTAAATTCTTTTATTTTTTTAAATCCCTCTTACATCTATTTTGTAATAATTTCTAGTTAGATTGAAACCTACACAATACTCTAAGCATTGAAATAGATGAAATATAATAAGCATTATAGTTAATGAAATATCAATTATACGCTGTAATTTAGAGATTATTCAAAAAATCCGGATAAATCAGTAGTCCGAATGGGTCCCAGTCCCAATTGATCTGGATTTTTGACGCTCTACTGTATATCTTAATTACCAGTACACAAGGCACCATCATATAAACATGATGATTATATTAAACTTGTATCTTATAAAACCAAGTTAGTATCAAAGAAAACAATAATATTAGGAACTCATAATATTCCACACCAAATGGTCTTGATATAGTTTAAAGATATTAAAAAATATTTATGTAAAGAACAAAAATAGTAGACTTAGCAGCCGAAGAATAGGTTTAGGGTCTTGGTAATCAAAGGGTTAAGGAAGTTATTACTTTTCTGTTTCAATTATAACTATTCCAGTGTTTTTATAAGTTTTATGAAAATACATTAATTAAATAAACAAATTTCTACATATTTTCTACTTTAAAAAAACTTTTAGAATGATTTGCATTAAAAAATAAATGCTTCCTAAACATTTTAATGAGGGTTAAGTGAATATAACTGTAATTAGCATTGATGTTATTATAATATGAAAATAGGAACAAAAAGTTAACAATATGACATTAACTTTAACAGTCTGTTGTGTGTTTTAATAAATGTGATTCTAAAAAAAAACTTCCAATTTTACTTTACAATTTCCATTACTTATATCCGGAGTAAAACTCAGTCATGTGATGTGAATAATCAATTCATTCAACAAATTTTGCATTTCCAACTTATAATTAAATATATTTAACTACAATTTTTATTTAAAAAAATATATGCTCAAATAAAAACATGTACATTATTAATGAGTTATTAAAATAGCTTCTTATTACATTTATTTACATTTGCTAATCTAATTTAATACAATTTTTACAATAGAAAAAAATTCTTATAACCATAAATCAACATGATTTAAGACTAATAATTTTACATATATACACAAAATTTATATATATATTTATAAAATGTTAATATATATGCAAATTGTTTGTGGGATACATTTTAAAACTTTCGGATAAAATATATATTAAAAAAGGAAATTATTCTAAAGACAAAAAAAATAATAAATTAGAAAATTATTGTCATTAAATTTATAATGATTTGCATTGTTTTTCATTACCAATACAAATAATACCTATTAATATTTACAATATAATTTTATATATAATGTAATTATTTGAAGAATTCTTAACAAATTGGAAAGAAATATTCATTACAAAAATTTATAAATTATTCTATAATTATAATAGAATTATTGTGAAATTTATTAAATTAAATTGATTAATTCTAATCATGAAATTTATTCTAAATGACTTTTTAAACGTTAAAAAATCTGTCAAATACAAATAATATTATGAAAACAGTTGGAATATATTTTATTCACAAATTCAACACTGGCTTTTAAAATCCATATATGGAAAATAAAAATATGTACACTGTATATCTTTTAAAATTTTCAATATCAATATTTTAAAATAAGAAATGTTGAGTGTGAAAAAAAAGAAATATTTACCAATGAAAAGATTATTACGTAAATTTTTAATTTCAAAAGTCATTTCTATAATATTGTAACATTTTAAGATATAATTTTGGAAAGAGCTTAACGTTTAACAGGATTTGTATCTTCTAATTTAAACTTTTATATATACTATAACTTTACTAAAAATTATTTTCATTATTTTTTTTTGTTACGAAATTGTTATAAACCACTAATCTACTGAAATTTCTCAGTTCCACTCCATTGTTCAGATCAGAGATATGGAAGTTAACACTAATTACTTTAAAGTCTAAAATTTGAGTGCTCTGCTAAAAAAAAGCGGGCTAGGAACACTATTAATAACCCGTTTTGAATCACCAGTGTATAAAATACGACAAAAAAATATTAGAAATGGCCCAGTCACTAAAATAAATTTTTACTGGAATATTTCAAATAAATTGATTTGTTAATTAAATAACACACATTTTAAATAATTTATTGTCTTATACAAATTTCAATCATAAAGCCATCATCATGTCAGTTATTGTATTTTAATTATGTACAGCATGATGCCTATTATTACCTTTGTATCTTGTCCATTTTGCAATTTATTTTCTGTTGAGTTCAATGCGTTTTGTCATCATTGTCCATGGGTAATTGATTCACTTTATCCTCAATCCTATTATGAGTCTACATAAGGATTTTAGCAGAACTGATTTATTTTGACAATTTTAAACTTGGGTAATCTGCATTTTAGGTAATTCAATATCTTAAAAAAAAAATTCAAGTAGGAATATTTAATAACACTAATACACAGGCAAATTGTAACTAAAGTTTATAGTTATGATTTATTTCATTGAACAATTTCAAATTCAATATTGATTAGATCCCAAGTTCATTAAAAAATAAACTATTAATCTATACTGATAAATAAAATGTGACTATATAGCATTTCTTCTTGGGAAGAGATAGTTTCAACTAAAATTGTTAAAAATGTTATTAATTTGACACTTAGATTTAAAATTATGTTCAAAGTAATATAATCATAGTCACTTCCAATCATAACCTTGCAGCTCCATGCAATATGTATTGGATCTGTTCTTTCTCTGGTGACTGAATTATATTACTTGTAAATTTAATTAACCTTATCAACAGTCATGTAAGTGATGATGAATAAAGTTAGTTTATGTTTGTAATGGCTAGCATTAATGCCATTCATTGGAAAGGATCTGATTCATTAGTCCCCTGTGTATCACTTATCAAAACAGAGAATCGTTACAACTTATGGTTACAATAAGAAAGTTACAGGCATGTTAATTTAAACTATAATTATTGTTACATAAAGATATATGTAACTTTAGTTCTTTATACTTATATAAGAATACTTATACTTATATAAGAACTTTACACTTTAGTTCTTTATACAAAATATGACAAACCTACTTTCATTCACTCACTGTGATACACATTTGTGATTTCAAAATTCTTTTTATGAAAACATTCAGTTTTATGTGAGAAAGCAGAGCACGCGGACTTAGTTTTATTTCACAAACAAAAGACAAAAACATGAAAAATACAAAATCAATAAAAAATTACTTAAATAAAATTATATAAAAATGCTCACAAAAACCAATATTTAAAAAACACTCACATAAAGCAGAAATCTAACACTCCATACTGACAAGAAAGAGAAGTCATTCACATCAGATGCTAACCTAATACTAGAGATTATGCTTGTCATTCCACTATGGAACAAGACCGACGTATAATCTTCTGGTACTAGAACACTTATCTAATAAATCGTGTTCCAGAACCAATACATGCTGCATGCAATATATTAATATTTTTTAATGACTTTTTTTACACTATAACCACACTCCTTTTTAAAGGGTGCTACAAAATCCTATATAAAACAAACATGAAATCCTAGAAAAACTTATGAGTTTTTCAAGTCAAACGTAGAAAAAACTCAACTTTAATAAAAATTATCAAACGTAGAAAAAAGTCAACTTTAATAAAAGTTATGCTGATCCTAACCTCAAGTTAATAATCATGGCTATATTACCATAATTTATTTTATAAATTGCACTGAAATAGAAAACTGAGTTACAATTATAAGTATATAGAAGTTATGAATTTACAAAATGAAGTATTTAGATATTTGAGTATAAATTTTAAAAAAAATCAGAAGCAACTCTAATATAATACCTCAAATATTTTTTTAAGCGCTCTTATCTGACTTACAAATAGACCAATACCACTGAAATCTATCAAAAATTGTAATGTTTTTTTTTCTTTTTGTGTTCTTACACTGAAGACAAAGTAGGTAACTAAAGTGTCTGGCAGTTTCCTATTCATCCTAGAAAATCTCTTTTTCTCTCACTTTATTGTAAATGGGTACATCAATAAATGCCTTTTATTAGATACAAATTTCAATTTGGTTCAACCTATTGGATAAATTATATTAAAAACTTGTCTATTACAAGTTTCTATTAAAATTATAAAAACACTTTTAAATGTTTATATTAAACCTTTGCTAAACAATTGATTGAGAGGAAGTCTAATTCAAAGTGCCTATGCACTATGCTATAATTTTGGCCTTAATTCCAAAACCAGGGGATCATTGTGTGTTTCAACTTATTTCCATCTTGTTTTAGAAGGTTGATGGGAGACTTCTTTAAGATTCCAATACAGCCTGAAATAAACCTACTCCCTACTATGATGGACAAGTATTTAACAGCCATCAAGCAGGTTGTTAAATAATGGGTATAGGTTGATGGGAGACTTCTTTAAGATTCCAATACAGCCTGAAATAAACCTACTCCCTACTATGATGGACAAGTATTTAACAACCATCAAGCAGGTTGTTAAATAATGGGTATAACAGCTCTTTAACACGTTCGCTACCGCAATGTTAAAAAAAAAATAACTATTGATATAGATCAGACTGCTCACATATGAGCCGCTCTGGGAAGTTGAAATGGACCGACGGCTCATATTTGAGACATCGTTTGCGTGTTACTTTTATTCCTCTGACAAATCAGGGGTTTATTCTAAAGGTTTGATATATTCATATCAGACTATAGACATATCTGATGTTAATGTGGGACATTTGGTCTCTCAGTTATCAAGGTCAATGACGTCAAAATACTCCTGACATATTGTTTATTCCTTCGTGAACCATTCCATTTCATTAGAATCATAAAGAATGTACTCTAAATGACATTTATCAATAGAGGATGTAATCCTGTCACAAGTGATGAGTGAGTTTGTAAATATTCTGTTGGCCCACTGTATATAGAACATATTTTGTCTGTTGTTATATTATTTTGTTGTTTCATAAAACTGACATAGTCAGTAGATTTCATAACAATCCTCCACATAGGAAGCCGCATATGTATTATTCCCTATAATTTAGACCAGGGGGTTTTATATCCAAGCCCTGATCCTATTTCTGATAGTTTCTACAAAATAATCTTTTCTACATTTTTAAATGCATTAAAAATTTGGAAAAGTTTATATTTTGTGTACATTTTAATTAGATTTCCACTGCCCAGAGTTATTCTTGTAATAATTTCCTCTTAAGATTCCTCTGCAATCGAAATGTACATCAGGACTTTAATACATGTTTTTGTGGGTAAGAAGTTTTATTTATTCATAGAAAAAATTATGTTTCAGATGCACTACACTCTCAATGAATACCACTGTTCATAAATACTAAAAAAACATATATTGGCATATTATTTTTTAAATATAAAAAAATATTAAATAGATGACTAATTTTTTTCAAGATAAAAAATTAACAGAACACAAAAGTAATGTAAAATTTCACTAAGAATCAATTTATCAGCATAGTTATTATTTAAACTGTAGACAAAAATAGTTTAAATTTTAAAATTGTTGGGTAGTACATCTTGAGAATAAAAATACTTTTATTGTAAATTACCTTTGAGGATGATTGCTATGCAATTGAAATGTACACAAGGTTTTAAATAAAAGAAAAAGTCATTTGTGGTATAGAGGTTTCAATTATTTAAATTAAATGTGGTTTTTTGTTAATTTATATTGATATATATATATATATATATATATTTAGGTTAGTTTAGGTTGGTTGCTAATACACCCCTCAGCAAATAGTTTCAACAGCCAAACAACAAAAATGGTCTTCAAAATACAGGGTCATCATAATTGTACATCGAAAAATGTCATATACCAGCTACAATGTAAACTTTGCTCAGCACAGTACATAGGCCTGACCACGGATGGTCTGAATATCAGAATGAATGGCCACAGACATGATGTTAAAATTATGAATATGGATAGACCAACAGCTCAACATGCTGCGAGTCACAACATCACAACTTTTGATGACTGCTATACCACAAAAATAATTAAATCACTCCCCCCTGATTGCAATCCCTCAGAACTGAGAAGGTGGGAACTATCATACCAGTGGTATACCAAGTCCAGAGAATCCCCTAACCTCAACATCAGATAAATCCATTCATTTTTTTTTCCAAATAGCCATATCTCTTTTCCCCTGACAGACTTATATAAACTATAATCACTCATATGCTCCTGGAAACAATATATATCTTTAATCTGTGCATCTGTAACATCTGATTTCTACTCTACACAATCTGTGATTACAATTATTTTATTTCATTCTCTCATATTTCTTTTAGTGTTTTCTCTTCGATTGACAAAGACCACTGTGTGGTTGAAATATATCATTGTTTAAGTGCTTTTATGTGTTTCTATTTCAGGACTACAGAGTGGACTCTTACCAAGGTAAGTCTGTCAGTCTCCTAGTCCAAAAAATCTCTCTCTCTCTCTCTCTCTCTATATATATATATATATATATAAGAATTAAATTTTTTTCTGACCAACAATTACTGAATACATGAGTTACGTTTCTCCATCAATTCCCCAGACTGGATACTTTTATGACAATCAACCAACTTGGCATGTAGAAAATTCTTGACTATTAGAGAACGTCTATATGTGGTAAACAACCTTGTCTGTAAATTTGTCTCCCACGTACCTAACCCTATAAGGGAGAGCAGCGGGTAGACATTCCCCTATAAAGTAATAAATACAGAAGGGATACAAAACCTTCATTTAAGACATGATGTTTGGCTACATAGAGACTAGGTTAGGCTTACATCCTTAACCAAATCTTACAAAACATTCAACATCTTTCTAAGATGTTTCATACAGAAATGATTGCCTCAGTGTTTGCTCACTGCATAGAAACATTAAACAAACAAACAAAATTAAGAAAGTCAAATCTCTAATTTACTATTTTCCCATTACCAGACAAGACCTGTTAACTAGCCTCATCGTAATCATCTCAGGGGAAAAATATTACAAAAAACTAGTTTCAACAACTTTAAAAAATTCTTAAGTGTTAACTATGGAATATTTAGAGCTTTCTAGCAATTAATATAAAAGCATGCCAAATAGCATCAATCTGTAAAATACAAAGATTTGTTAACGACTTGTACAGCGTCGGTGTAGTGGTGAATGGTTTCGTTTCTGGGGTATAGTTTTATATCTTTAAATTGTTTCCAATATGCATAGCTCTTCATTTTGAAAATATTGAAAAAAGTAATGTAATGATAAATGATAAAGTAACAACATGCAATTTTGAGTATTTATATTAAAAATTCAAGTTAGTGAAAACTACAGATTTAAAAAATTATTTCTACAAGGAATTTGATAAGCGTATTTAATATATTTTGTCAACTATATACCAATAATTGTGTTTCGAACAACCTCTTCTACACAGTCAAGTTGTTATTTGTATTAAAAACTTCTTCAGTGCTACTTTCCTTTAAAAAAAAATAATTTATTTTGCTTATATTTTTAGCAAAGTATTTTTTTTTACTATGTGTATCTTCAAATGTAATAACTAACATTTATATTGATAACTTAATACAATGGATTACACTCAATTGTTTTCTTTATTGATCACCCCTTTGATTAATTTAATGACTTTAACTGGTTAAATTGTGATGTTTTAGGAACTTTCTTTTTGTTTAGAGTTTCACAAACAGTAACAATGTCTGTAACTTTTTCAGAATATAAAATGAGACCTAGTTGTTCTATTTCAGATAATAAACCCAATGTTATCATAACATATTATTCATTAAAACATATTTAAATTCAACAAAAAATAACATTTTATAATACAAATTTTATCATTCTATATTTAACCATACTTGCCCACAAACAATTTCAATATTCAGCCTAAAAGATTAGTTTTGACTATCTTAGAAGTAGCCTTACAATCTCAAAATAAAAATCTAAAAGATTCTAAACACAGTGCACAAACACATTTTTACAAGAAAATAATACTTACATTATATATTTGATCTGAAATGAAATAAAAATGTCAAAGTATTATAATCTGTTATTATAATTGTATCAAAGTATTATAATTATCACAAAATATAGGAAAATAACAAAATACTTTTTGTTTAACAGCCGAAAGATTTAAAATGATATTAAGAACAACAGCCTTAATCTATGAGAAAATATGAATTCATGATCTAATGACGGCAGCATCAGGAGGTAAATCAATTGTTCTAGTTTCATTACCTAAAATCAAACGAAGTCTTTTCATTGGTGGATGGAGCGTACATTCTGTAATATTTCTTTTGAGTGGAATATCACAAAATTCTTTTAACTTTTTCCGCCTTCTCTCTCTGTCTTTGGTTTTATGTTTCTTCTTTCTATGCATTAATCTTTCTTCAATCTCTCCTACACCTTCGACTCTTAGAACTTCATATTCAGGTTCAAACCTTTCTTCTGGCCATTTAGCTCCTGATTCTATAACTTCATCTAGAATTGGACTTCGTTTCATTCTCAATGTCAATTTTAACCTACCACCTGTTTGCTTTTCTGGTGTAGTTTGTTCACAAAAAGTATCTACTTTATTTACTTCAGGACTTTCACTATTCCTACTATTTTCAAAAGTTTTAGTTCTTCTAAGCGACATAGGTTCATTTACTTCACTTTCATCTTGTTCATTGAATTCATAAATATCTTTCTTTTCATCTGAATTTATATTTTCACATACTGTTTGCTTTTCAACAACTTTTTCTGGCAATATATCTGTTGTTACTGGTTTATCAGTCAATAAGTTTGTGTTATTTCTATTTGATTTACACAATTCTTCTAATAAATCCTTCTTTAGATTAACATCCAATCTTTTATTTCTTGTTAAACGTCTATTAGATAAACTAATAGATTCAGTTGTGTTAATTTTTCTACTTAGAATCGAACCTAATTTTTCACTAATGTTTCTTCTACATCTTTGTGATCTTGCAATATAAGCTAATGACTTTTCATTCTCCTTCTTAGAAACTTCAGTTCTTTTTGTTTTAGAATCTACACTGTTAATTACATCAGTTCCATCTAATCTATTTCTAAGTTCACTACAATTATTACTATTATTTATTTTTTCTTTCATCACAGATGACGTGTCTGTAGCAGGATCATGTAACCGTTTGTGATTCCGTAAAGACATCCTTGTTGAAACATCGTTGTTATTTAGAGTAACACCTAATTGCTTTCCGTCACTTTCACTAATATTTTTTCTACGCCCTACACATTTTCTTAAATTTCTATTACATAGCCTACTCTCACGATCCACATTTTCCCCTCTAGTTCGAGATGGAGTTAACGTTTTACTATCACTACTTTCACTTCTAGTCCGAGATGCAGTTATAATTTTACTATCTACATTTTCACTTCTAGTTCGAGACGCAGCGAAAAGTTTACCTTCAACGTTTCTTTTCGTTGAGTCGTTAATGTCAGAAAACTTACAGCCTTGTTCAATCAACATTTCGGCATCATATTTTGTTAAGCCCTTTTGACGTAACTCTTTCATACTTAATGGTGTCACAATATCATTCACTTTTAATTCACTATTTGTTGAAGAAGACCGACTATTACTTTCACTTCCACACTCTGATGAAAATGATGATTCATTTTTTATAGTCATCCCAGTTGCCTGATTATTGTGCTTTATTCTATTAATTCTGTGATCAGTTTCTCGAAGTCTGTATCCAGAATTTATGAAATCTTCACCAGTTGTTTGCTTGTCTTTTGCAAAAGCACCCATGCATCGCCTGAAAGCAGTAAACAACTATTTTCAGATGTTGTAGTTTAGTAAATCATTAAAATATAAAATAAACACAAACTAATTAAAGCTAGTTTATCAAAACTAATCTAAACTACATCCACTTAAAAAAAATATATATATTACAAATATAACTTATAACAAGATACTTTTTTTTAACACTCAACAATTTAAACAAATATACAGATATCCTAAACCTTATAGACTAGAATACAAAATATAATTTCAAAATTACGTGATGTTAAAATGAATATCATCCAAGCAAAAATCAAACCAAGGGGGAAGTTACATTCGACCAATTTTTAAATTTATTTTGAAATATTAAGCATTGCAATTTATTTATAATAGTAAAATTATTTCAAGTAAGTATAACTAAAAAGCAACAAATTTTAATTGTCATTAATCAAAATTGTGTGGTTTTAAAGCACAAAACTGAACATGTTATCATAGTCTATTAAAAAGCAGAACAAATGTAATTTGTAGAAAGAATATTAACATAGATAATATGAAATTAAAAATAAAATCTCTCTCTAAGAGAGAGAAAGAGAGAGAGAGAGAGAGAGAGAGAGAGAGAGAGAGAGAGAGAGAGAGAGAGAGAGAGTGAGTAGGTTCTTATGCATAAATAATACTTTTCGGCAATTAAGAGACACATGGAATGAGGTTCGGTATTTTAAGCATCAAGAGTGATGGTGGCTAGTTAAAAATTAAAACAGTCTAACATTCTTGCTGCCAAAGAGCTTGTTACAGAAATGATGCAATTTTAATAATAAAATACAGTAACTAGGACCATTCCTACACCTTTAACAAGGAGCTTCGGCGTCCAAATTACGAAGCAGGAAGGGCATTGATATTTCATGTCTAATCGATTATTTTGACACCGAATTCTGTAAATGTTTACAATTATTAAAGCGAGCAGATCTGAACAGAATTTTTTAATGAAAATTGAAAAATAGATCCTTTGCTACAGTTTCCATGTGCTTGGAACAGTGACAGTTATATACATAACAGGACTGAATATTTAGCTTTATTTTTTATAAACCTTTCTGCTTTTTGGTAGTAATTACATTTTAATACCCTAACTGGCTATTTAATAACAGAGAATACTTAAAAATAAAGCATTAAGAAAGTCGGATGTGCCTTTTCCTCAAAAGGAAAAAAACTTAGAATATTGAGAATGAGTTATAACTGAAACGGAGTCTTGAGAATATAAAAACTTCAGAGCTTAGATGGTTGATAGCAAGGGAAATCAGTACTTAAAGGCGAGTCTTGAGCAGTTATGAGTCTGATTCTACTAATTTGTGAACTGTCTAAAAATATAGTCATTTGATTAATATTTGTTACATGATGTAGACAAACTAGAGGTAAATATTATATAAAATCAAAGAGAGAAAGAAGTGAAGATAGAATTCATTGGCAGAAGGATGGCTTGGAGGCAGCAGATCAGCAAATCCATCCCTGAACTATGTTCCACTAATACTGTTCTGATCTCAGTGAATTAAAAAAAAAAAAATACAACCATAAACAGATCTGTCAGCTAAATCTAAATGAGAAGCTAAATCCATTATGGAAAAAGTCAAAATAGCAAACTCAAAATCTCACTACGTCTTAGTTCTGCATAAGCCGGAAAATCTGATCATATACATGCTGTAAAATATAAAGTTACAATGACTTCCGTTTAGATAAAATACAGTTTATAATATATTTTTTTACCATAACAAAATTCACAGATAGGTCTGCTTAATTGTAACGGATCGTATTTATTTCTGAGAATTCTGTAACAACGTTAAGGTTTGCTAATACGCACAAGATAATGCAATGGTATTCAAACATCCATAATTTACGATAGGCTATGTTTCAGCACTCGTTTACTTCAAGATAACGCAATGAATGGTTTACAAACATCCACGGTCAGACATATTGAAAGGCGAGAGACCGCTTCATTCTAAAAGGCAAAAAACATGCGCAAATAGAAGAAAAAGAAGAAATTAAAGACGGGCCAGTCGTAGAAAACAAAATAAAAACATTTGGCGAGGCTTTAATGAAAATTTATGAGTTAGAAGATTTCACGATACGTATTAACAGCCCGGAAATGCGTCACCATTTGTTACAACTAAAAACAATAACTAAAACACAAACAAGTAAAACTAACTTTTTAAAACAAAAGTCAATGGTAAATTTTTTCAAGCCTACTTGATTTTCTTTTATTTTTACGTAAGCCTACTATGTACAGTATTTAGCCTAAATACAGTAAGACGAAAAATATAGTTTTTAATAAATTACATCATTAATTCTTAAATTTTGTTGACAAGTGTATAAGTGTTTTAGGTTTATAGTTTTAGTGTTTTCTATTGAAAGTGTTTTGTGGAGAAGGATAAAAGGATGCTGAATTAGAAGGTAAGATTTGTATTATGTAATGTAGGTTTTAACATTTTCTGTAGTGTGCATAGCCAACACCACGTAGAAAACAAGGTTTGCGAGTTGTGACGTCACAGGGCATAGGCTCGGGCTGTCATTAGACAATCAAGATAACCGATATTACTGTTGAATGATGTTTATTTAGACGTTAAAATTTGATAGTTTTATTGTGATTTAAATACACTTGCTTTATATGTTGAAGTGTTATCTCTGTAGGAAATAAACAGTCAGTACTTAATCGGAAATAAATAATTAAATTAAATTCTGTATTAGAACAAATGTAGACACGATGACAATTAATTGTCTGTTATCTAATTCGTGTTGATACAGCGCCATACAGCTGATCAGTAGAAATAATAGTCTTATAGCTAAGAATCCCCACGGCCTACTCTCACCCCAACCCTAAAAATAGACTCGGCAAACGTTTCGTGATGTTACAATCATACAGTACACTACTACTGTATAAGCCGGAAACCTGTCTTAGACGGAAAAAAATGCCGGTTCCAATGGATTCCGGCTTAAACAGGTTTCACTGTATATATATATATATATATATATGAAGTTAATATATTACTATGCAAGTAATTTTATCCACCATTAAGTGCAATATTTTTACCTTGAGTGATGAGGCACCTTTCGGTCATTGACCATTGTCGAATCACTGTAAAAACTTAAATAAAAAACTTAATAGTCACTCACCGTAACACCCAAACTATAACAATAAATTAAAATACCACACAAGATTATACCTATTCAAACCATGCGCACCAGTATTATCAGGGATACCTAAAATCCACAAACCCAACACACCATTTAGACCACTAATAAATTTCACAACAGCACCATCTTACATAATCGCAAAAATTCTAGACAAAATCCTAAGATCTAAAATACATATCAACAACACATACAATATAAAAAATGGATACGAATTAATTAATAAAATAAAAACGATAAAAACAAACAGCAACACAAAAATAATAAGTTATGACATAACTAACATGTACCCTAGTATCCCTAGTTACCCTAGTAATATATTACTATTGTAAGTAATTTTATCCACCATTAAGTGCAATAATTTTACCTTGAGTGATGAGGCACCTTTCGGTCAATTGACCATTGTCGAATCACTGATGTTTTACTGTTGTAGATGTTCGGTCTGTGAAGTTGGTGTTTGTTGACGTTACGCGCACTTTTTCTTGATCTGTGTGTATGATGTTTCTATATAGTATGTCTTCTGTATATGTTGTTTGTAGATTCATTAAATTGTTGTGTATGTTTTTATAAATGTGGTATTTTTCTAGTGAGTTTAGTTCTATTGGGTTGTTATTTATTTCAAGTATGGTTAGGTTATTTTCGTAATTTGTTATTTCGTGTTTATGGGACATTAGGTGTGCTGCAACATTTGATATTTTAGAATTTTTGTTTTTGAATGCTCTATAATGTTCTTCAAATCTTATTTTAAATGTTCTGGTTGTTTTTCCTATGTTTTTCCTATATATATATATATATATATATATATATATATATATATATATATATATATATATATATATATATATTTAGGTTAGTTTTGGTTGGTAAAGATTATTTAGATTTTTTGGACTAGGAGACTGACAGACTTACCTTGGTAAGAGTCCACTCTGTAGTCTTGAAATAGAAACACATAAAAGCACTTGAACAATGATATATTTCAACCACACAGTGGTCTTTGTCAATCGAAGAGAAAACACAAAAAGAAATATGAGAGAATGAAATCAAATAAATTTATTTATTTCATTCTCTCATATTTCTTTTTGTGTTTTCTCTTCGATTGACAAAGACCACTGTGTGGTTGAAATATATCATTGTTTAAGTGCTTTTATGTGTTTCTATTTCAAGACTACAGAGTGGACTCTTACCAAGGTAAGTCTGTCAGTCTCCTAGTCCAAAAAATCTATATATATATTCAATGGAGAAACAGAAAAAGGTGTTATTGGAAGCTTAAATTCTGAAGAATAATGAAATCCTTAATGAGTAATTTACTTTTCATTCAACAAAAATTAAATTCATTTTACATTTTAATTTAAATGAAGTTTTCTAATTTTAAAAAGGCAAAAGCTTTTATACCTTTCACAAGTTTCACATTCACAGTAACCATTTCCATCTCCAAAAAAATCTTCTCCATAAAAACATGATATTTCCTCTCCAGCCTCTATATCACGCAAAACTTTAACACAAGCTGTGTCTCGTCCAGTTGCCACAAACTAAAAACATAATCACAGACAGTATTTTAAGACAGTTTTAATGTTTTTTGAGAGTTTAAACAGATAGGTTTGTGATTTCTTATTATCAAATTGAATTGGAACAAAAATTGTATTTTTATAAAATAAGTCTATAGTTATTTGCTAAACATTATCTCCATCAATACTAATTTACGTGTCCTAATGATGAGCTAGTTTTTTTATACTACACTCAAAGACATCTTTGTTATGTTGTCTGAAAAATTTTCCATCAAATTTGTAGACCTCCTTTTTTAATATTTTAAACTTTGGCCAGAATTATACCAGCACCAAGAAAAGCGTTTGTTATAAGAAAAAAACCGGCAACCAAGAGTTTTGTTTCACTTTAGTGAGAAACAGTATCAATAACCTCTGGAGAAAAAAAATCTTTTCCAGTCATCTTCTGATGTAAAATGCAATCCTCCTATTTTCTATTAAAAGACTTTAAAGTTTGCTTTCCATTTAAAAGTTATTAAAAGGTTTTGATAAAATACATATTAAAGGTTGTTAAAAATACATATTAAAAACTCAATAAATCTGAGACAACATTTCCTGCTACATATTGAAAATGGTGTCTTCAATTTTCACAACTTACAGTAGAATCTCGATAATTAGAGTTAGACAGGACCGGGACCTCCATGGATGACCGAAAATTCGGATTACACAAGTATACGTTCCTGCCCATTAGCAAAAATAGGAGATTTAATGAAGTTATAATTCAGTACTTTAATTAAGAATGCAAAAAATAAGTTTATAGAACTTTACATAAACATTTCTTGGAAGCCAGATTCACTTTCTTTGCATACCGTATTGATATAAATATTTCTTGGAAGCCCCACTCATTTCTTTTGCATACCATATTATTATGAATGTTTATTGGAAGCCCGACTCATTTCCTTTACATACCGTATGTGTATAACATTTCTTGGAACCACAAATTATCATTTTCTTTCAAAAAAAAAATAGGCTTGAATTTAACGAAAATTCGAAAATATCAGGACTTGGCATTTTGAAACTCTACTAAATTTAACTAGTTAAATAATGGTTTGTATAAAATTTTTAAAACACCAACAGAAATGAAATAAGTAAAAAGAATATAAAGAGTAGCAACTAATTTACCTTACAATTAGCTCTACAATCATGGTTAATAAATGCTGCAGGTCCTAACCAAAGCTGGGCACAATTTTTACGACAACTAAACATTACAGAAAAATCATTTTTTCCTGGATGAAGCAACTGGTTTTCTTCTTCTTGAGTTAATTCTGCTATACATCCAACTAAACATGAGATTTTCTCATTTTTGTACCTAGAATTAAAACAAAACAAGGTTATGATTTATTTGTTGTAATGACCAATTAATTCAAGATAGCTCCGAGGAAAGTTATATTTGTTAATAAAAGGAAAATTATAATGTCTGAAAATATATTATTGAGCAATTTTATATTTAGTAGAACCTCAATATATTACCAATTTGATCGACATGATTCTTGCCAATAAACTTATTTATTGTCCAATCCTTCACCAGGACAATATAGTGTTATTTTGTATGTAGAGTAACATTTTTTGAGTACTTGATTACTTAATGTTTTTTCTGAAGATATCAAGAAAACAATGTTTAAATTAAACACTTTAATTTTATTGTTGGAAATTTTTATTTTTCATTCAGTAAAAAATGTTTTGATGTGCTATTTTCACGTATGAATGGACATTTTTTTTCTTTCCGAGAAATAAGGTATTACATATATAAACACAGATATTTGATTGTGGATAATTGTTATTTCAACCTTTTAACCAAATAATAATTACATTTTTCTAAACAAGATCTACAACATTTATAACAGTTATTATATTAATAAAGAGTAAAATGTTATTGTTTTATTAAATTATCATTTGTTGATTAAAAACATTAGGTGCAAGGGCCATGTTATAGAAGCACTAATGCCGCCATGTCAGCGCCAACTGGGCAATGAGACTATCGTGGAGCAAATTATACAAACAACATTCGCATCGGCGAGTCCGGGGGACTGAGCAGTAGGTTGTGAAATATCATGTTTGTTGCTGAAAAGTTTATTTATGCTGTGGAAAAATAGCCCCCCCCCAGTTTATAATTTTATAGAAATAAAACAACTATTTTGCGAGTCAAGCATTGTCATTTATTAATTTAATGTCTTCATATTGGTGTGAAATGTGTAAGAGACCTACACAAGCCATCTGAATTGTGTCCATCTTTGAATTAGTAAGAAAACAAAGCATTCACAACGCGAATCTCCTGCGGTATTAGCGCTCGTATAACATGGCCCAAAGCGTTCACTACGCTGAGCAACTATTGGAAATTTAGCGCCTTGTTTCCTGTGTCACCAACGCTATGGAATTAGCGCTTGTATAACATGGCCTTTAACCTCCATTTTAATGATATAATCACCAAAATATTTTGTCATTTATTTTATATTTTGATTTGAATTAATTTAAATGATTGCTTGAACCCTTTGCACTCCATTTCGGGTATAAATCGGCAATGGAGATATGCGTTTCAGCTCCAACGAACCGAGAAATAATATTACCCGTTACCATATTAATATTACTAGTTCTCCAAAGCCAAGTAATAATTAGCAATATTTTTTTATCACTTTTACTCAGATGCCGAGTTTAAACCGGTGTTGTTTTTCTGGAGTTCCATGTCTAAACAAATACAGTTTGGCATTTTAAAATTATTAGACAACAATCTTTGGGTTTTGTATTACCTTTATACCAAACCTTGTTTTCCTAAGAGATGTTTGTATGGTTTAGGTAAAACGTATTAATAGAACAAAATGTCCTGTCATTTCATATCTTTATAAAGTGTCTCGGTTGTCATACTCAAGTACTAAGTTTTAAGTGCCTGTTTGCAGAATATATTATTCAACTGTTTTGTTAATTTTTCTTTAAAGTTTAATAGTGAAGTCTTATTTCATAATGGAAGAAATCAATGTTATGAGAATTATGCAGATTTTAGATGAGGAAGAAGGTATGTTATCAGAATTATTTGATCATGAAGGAACTAGTTCAGAGTCTCTCTTCACCAATGCCCTGATTATTGTTTTAAGGTATAATTAGGTAGGTATAAAACGTAATCTAAATATGACAATGAATAAAAAACTAATTCAATGATTCCAATCAAAATTATTAATCTAAAGTAATAAACAACATATATTTTAACCATCGGAAATAATCAGTCTCTAATATTTAACAATTTAGTTCTCTGTTATTTAAATTTTATATTTTAATATGGTTTTTGCATTACATTTAATATCTACAACTTATCATTGTTGCAATATTTTAAAAATTTTCAAACAAAAAAGTTCAATTATAAAAATTATACTGAACTGAAAATTTGTAAACCTTCTTGCACAACAGTATACTTTGTCAGCCACCTTCCTACTCTGCCATAATTCAGTATAAAGATTATGTTAAAAGTAGACTTTAAATATGGCAATGACTCCCATGTGCTATTCTGCACACACAAAGCACTTCCTAAATCAATCACTTAGTTGTTGCTGCCAAATGTCACTTCCTAGATGTTATAATGCACAGAAGTGTTACCTGCACAACAAAAATACCATCTTGTGACCGGTTTTACAGATATTGTTCACTCCTACTTTAAATTGAACAGAAAATATCTATCTTTTAAAATTGTTCTAACCGTCAATATTTAATTGTGTGAACATAGTGACATATAAACCCCTTGTTATATATAAGAGCCAAACTAAGGTTTGTACATTGCTACTTTTTAGTGTTAGAGTTTTGCAAGTTAAATCAAAATTATCAGTTAACAGTATAGACCTATACTGCACTAACTGCAGTGTAGTTCTTTGCATCTAATCTTCATGTCAAATTGAGCCTACGTGAACTGTTTGGACAACACTCTGATAAGTGGTTAATGCAAGTGTTCCATTCCTCGGTGTTATGTTTTTAGTTATCAAACATTTAACAAAATGCTTTTATGTTTTTTTATGTTCCTCTTTTAAATTATTAATAAATTAAAATATGCCATTATTAGATTGAACAGATAACAAAACCCTGTTGCATAGTTTATGAAAGACCCCTAAAATGTTCAAACTATTATTAATAATTCTAAAAAAAACATTAAACATATACATACATTAAGTAAACAATAATCTCACCACTTTTTTGTTGCTGAAATCTTGGCACCTTTTTGTCCTTCTAAAGAATACCTATAACAAGGCTCTATTATGAAGCCAGAATCTCTATCAAACACCCTTAGATATCTATAAATCTGAAACAGGTTAAAAAATATTTATTTCACTAGCTCAGTCATGAACTTAACTGAATCATTAAGTAGATAATGATATATTTGTATTAAACTACCAAATCATGGGGTTAAAATGAACGAAGAAAACTTTAGACATTATAGCATTTGTATGATATTCTAACGACTTGAATTCAAGTATAAAATAATTCTACTATCTTCCCAACAATACATACACACACTCACAAACATACATACAGAGCAAAACCTCATTAAAAGGAACTAATGGGGTTGAAAATTCAGTTTTAATGAAAGTATGTTATAAAGTAAAAAGTTCTTGTAAGTGGTTAAGATGAAGATAAAACAAAAATAGCTGTAAATCGTCAATAAAATAAAATAAACAAATTAAAAAATATGTGTGCAAGTTTCATTTATAGAGGCGGGTGTTTGTTTGCAATACATGTGTTAACAGAACATAGAGGAAGTGTTGTGGGGCCAGCTCAGACTAATGTACCCCTACAGAGGAATGTGTCACGCACTATATAGGTGAGTGTATGTATGTATATGTTTATATATACTTAAAGGAAAGAATAATAAAGAGAGATTGACAGTTTTGGTTGGGGAAGATACAGATGGCTGTAAAAATTATTGCTTTTAATGTTTGATAAAGCAGCAAAACCAAGATGATTCAAATCAGTTACTTAAAAAGCTGATAACATGGCTTGGCAGCTATACTATTAAAAAAATATCTTTTTAACCTAGAAAAAAAGTGAGTGAAACAATTTTCTTTTTCTGTTTATTGAAAAAATGTTAGCCGGATAATCGTCTCTATTCTTTAACACTTTAGCTGCCGGTCACAGTATCAGCATTTTCCTGTAGAATTGCCAAAATATTATAAGGTTATTTTTAAATAATGTGTACTTTTTTGTTCTCCTATCATACCTAAGTATGAAAAAAAGGGTTCTTATAAAGAATATATTTAAAAATCCGTGTCGGGCCAATTAGCTTGGCATAGTTTTTTAATAGCGTAAATGATACCTAAATAAACTCTGTCAAGCTAATTGGCCCGACATTGTTTTTCATGTAATTATATTTTCTCATATGTGTAACACTGTCTTAATATTTTTTGTTTTATTTGTACACAATAAACAATAAAACCAGAATTCCATGTTACGGTTACCTACATAATAACCATACTGATGAGAAAAGTGTTTTGGTGCCTATCCCAAAGACATACATGTAAACGTGTCATATGTGATTGATATGTGAGTTTATTAATATTTTCTATATAGAACAAAAGTCTAAACATATTCTCTCTCTGATAAGTAATGCTTCATATCCTATTAATTCTACACAAGATTCATAACAATAAAAGTTTTAAAACTTAATAATTTACTTTCTAAGGAATCTACGTTAAAATTTACTTCCTAGTAAGGATGAGTTTATACCAATATAAACCTATACCAATGTTTGTACTTAAATTCAATTTTGTCAGTTTTTTAAGAATTATTTTACAACTAATTATTTAGTAAATATTTCTGACTTCCTGTTTAGGTTTTGTGAAATTTCGAAAACAATAGTAAATATCAATATAATACATAATTAAAAATGATTTTTGTTATTATTAAAGAATATAAGATCAACTTCTTTCAATTAACCATTTTTTTGGGTCAATTTCACTAAAATTGATAACAAATAAGTGTAGGGCTGTAACTCGTGACAAATAGCTCTTAGAATAACACCATGTTTATAATGCAGCATCTGCATTTATCTATCAAACAAAAACCATCGTAATTATATCTGTAAGTAGTGTGAAGCTTGTTGTTTAATACTGTGCATTCATTTTTCCAAAAGTAGCAACACCAGTTAAGTAGTAGTAATAAACATAAAATGTTACGAGACAACAATGTCAGGCCTAGTGGCATTTGGTTCAGCCTACTGGGCCGTCGGGCCAATTGGCCTGACATGGTAGCTTAAGTGTTTAAGTGGATTTCTGTAAAACACATTCCTGCAAATATCACTTCTGTCAATAAAGTGCAATATAAAATGGAAACCCGCTGGCAACTTTCATGACTGTATTAGCTGCAATACTTGGAAAAGGATTTGAATTTGGATAAAAAGGTTGATTAAATTATTGTGCAATGATTACAAACTAATCCATACGCGAATCATCACTGCCTCAGTTAATGTTTTAAATACTTATCAAGCATGCAATGTACTTGAAAATTATAATATAAAATATATTAGTTTATATAGTAATATGCATATATTGGATACATATTGTAATTTTTTAAAGTCTTCATAAAATTTATATCACAAGTGTTTTTTACCTTTAAAAAAATATTAGTTATCGTTGATTCAAAGACTTTTCTTTAAATAAACTTTCAACAAGACTGGAGACTTATTTTTAATTACAGGATTCATTTAAAACTTTTACAAAAAAAAAAAAAAAAAAAAAAAAAAATTAGTTTTAGCAGTGGCTCTTGATAAAAAAACTTTTAATTTTAATTGATGTTACTGGAAATTAAGTGTACAAAAAAAAATTAAAAAGAGAAAATCAATATCACATTAAAATTGATCAAAAATTAAACCTATAAAAATAACAAATTTAGTAAAATTATTTAAATATGTTACAAAGCAATATTAAAATATGTAATTACAAGCTGTATTTACTTATATTTAAAAAGTACTTAATTAAGTGAATACATATTAGCTTACTTGCTGACACGTTTGAAAACATTCGTTCCTTTTACGAAGCTAACCCTCTACTGGCATGTATTTACTTACTTATCAAATTAACAATTTCTACTACAAAATTTAAAAATTTCTGTAATGTAAATAAATGACAAAATAAAGAAAATGTTTACATGTTCTTCCAACCGCTGTTGTTGTAATTTATTACGCAAGTGACTTGGAGTGCGTGGCATCCACTCCCCTGCTAACAGTCTTTTATACGCTTTTTCATAGTTTTGAGTTTGAATAAATTCCTCTATAATGTTTTTCAATTCTTCTTTGTTTGCTTTTAGAGGTCGATACCTGAAAGGCAAAAAAATTGACATTGCTATTTTAGATAATTAATAAATCAACCTTTTAATTTTATTCTTCATCAACTGAGTATCTCAAGTTTTGTTGAGATCAAATGTTTTTACAAAAAGTGCAGTAATAATAAATTTTTATTACAACTAATTTTAAATGACTTGCATAATAAATTCTATCAATTTTCAACATATTTTGTAGGAATAAATTTAACCTTTAGAAATGTTACAACTAAATATATGTAATCAGAAAAACTGTGACAAAAGGTTTGGTAAAATGTTGCATACCTATAAAAAGTATTAAAACAAAGTTTAAATAAAGTCTATCATAAGGCAATGATTGAAAGCGGGCTGGTTGATTTTCTTGATCACAGTACCAGGGTTAGGAAAGTAAGGCTATAAGAGAATACAAAACTAATATATTTTAATCAAATTTAAATGGATTGTAGTATATTATTTCTCCGCATATTTTTTTAGTTCCACAGATTTTTTCATCCATAGAACAAATTTTTTGTACCTGTGTCGTAGAAGTTTCCTATCACACTTTTGAGCTAATGGTTGTTCTCTTCAATTTTTAAATCATCTTCAGAAAACAGCTTTCCTCGAAAGTGTTTCTACAATTTATTGAACAGATGGTAGTCATTAGGAGTTAAATTGGGGCTGTAAAAATAAAACATCAAAACCAAATGAAGTCAACAACTTTTGTGCTGCTCGAGTGGTGTGCAGACATGCATAGTTATGCTAGAGAGATATTCCCACCATCAACAACCCGTGAAATTTATTTAATATTGCTCTACGAAGTCTCTTCATGATCTCAATACTTTTTTAGTATTGACGGTTTCACCTTTTTTCAAAAAATTAACAAGAGGGGCCCATTTTCTATCCCAAAATACTGACAAATTGATTACTCTCACCAATTCTTGTCTAGAATTTTTTACCTGAATGAGTATGGCCCCACTGCATTGATTGGGATTTGCTCTCTGGAGTGTGTAGATAAGTCCAAGTTTTATCTCCTGTCACTATAGAGTTAAGAAAAGCTCTAAAGGAAGTGACTAAAGAAATTTTCAGGAATCATTGACTATTAACTTTGTGAACTTCCGTAAGCTACATAGGTACCTATCGAGCACACAACTTTTCAAAATTTCAGTCTGTCAACTACAATTTCATGAAGGATGCATTGTCAAACAATGTTAATAAAGAAGATTTCTATTAATCTTCTGCACCACTTTGTGAATCAAAATAGATGGCTATCCACTTCTGTTTTCATCATGAATCCCTGTACTTCCGAAATTGACATTTCTCACCCATACTGTCTAGAAGATAACATATTACAGCATACAATTCACATTTGGTGGGCAAGAATGAAGGGCTCATCTCTAATAATCTTGACTATAAGTGGGACTTCTCATTCAGCTCTGCAAGGTTCATGCAACATGGCAGTGGAACCAACTTCTCCTACAAATATTTCCTGAGAGCTAAGCGCCTTGCATCCTTACTTTCCATATTTTATATTCTTCGCAATTCAAAAACGTTAATTGTCAAACATGTTATTGTTGTACAACTTTGTCATTCACAACAGACGGATGTTCACTTCTATCTTCGTCATGAAATTCTGTCCTTCCAAAATTGTATTTTCTCTGAAACAATTTAATGATGAATGCCATTACGTTCATGTCCTTGGCATTTAGGTGCCATATTACACCATACATATTTTACATTTTACACCTGGTGGGACAGGATTGGAAGCACTTCATCTCTGACCTTGACAACTGGAACCCCTTGTTCAGTTCTAAGACTTCTTGCTACCAGGGGGAAAAAGATATTGTGAAACTCAATTCTAATCAACTATTTCTTGTTATAATGCACAGGTTTTTTACTACTATTATTTTCACTTCTAGCTTAAATACCTTCAACATGGTGCTGGGAAAATTTCCTAAAATATAAAAACTAGTACAGTAAAACTTCACTCATTCGGACTTCACAGAGATTTCAATTCTATAAATTTAATTTTTTTGTTGGCACGTCTAAGGAAATCTCAACTACTTCAACCAGATATGCATACAACTAGTGGTATGGTTTTTGTTTTCCTCAATACGGTATCATTGGCATGCAAAAACAATAGAAATGGACTTCATTGTGTTAAAGCTGAGAACAAATTGAATTAAATGATCTCTACCAGGAATTTATACAATACAAGGAAAAAGAATGTTTTGTTTTGCAAGAATGATTAATCAATTCCTCAAGTAAAGATTCACACTTTATTTGTTCCAAGAATTCGGCAGGAAGTGTTGAAATAGTAACTCTACACCAAATGTCTAGAGTTAGTGGAGTGCAATTGCGAGTAGACTACAGTAGTAAGCTTTGCCCAGATTTCTATACCAAAAAACAATTTGTGCATGTGAAATTGGCTTACAAAATGATTTCAAGAAAGTAAAATTTGTTAATGCTTCATTAAAAGGTAACTATTGTGAGGTGTGTTGACAAAGTAAATGAATGATGAGCAGGTTTGTAAATACAGTTTGTATGTATAGTGTTAACAATATAGTTTAGACACCCTAACGACTGTCAAAATGCCTTTTTCGCATGTAGTAATGCCCAACTTTTACCATAAGCAATACATGGTCGACTAACACTAGATGCTGATGGCTGATCTAATGCAACATTTATGATGTCATCAATTACAGGCATTAAGGGGAGAAACTATTTTTAATCATCTTTCCAGCATTTGGATTACCATTGATAATATTAATTAAATTTATAAATACTGTGTTATAGTTTGTTTAGTACTGTAGTTTGTAAAAGCATTTTATCCACTTCACACCCAAAATGTTAATACTAGGGTTATTCATAAAATAAGGTTCCCTATGCTGCTAAGAAAGAATGCGACATGCTAGGAGAAATGTGGTAACACTGTTTTACTTATCAATTCCCCCTCTATCCCCCCTCCCATATCGCTACATTGCTTTGTGCCTGGCTAGCAGCCTTTGAAGTTGGAGCTCCCCATTGCTGTTACTGCCAGTTGCGAAATTCGTGCTGATACGGTTTTTTAATGCAAAACGGATTTTACCTTGTAACATTATTTTAAGCAAAAATGTTACATATTACAGCAGCATCAGAAAATAAACCGAGATATTAGTTTAAAAATAAAAATATGTAAATTATAATTCTATGTATAGCAATACTGGTTGAGATATGAAATCCAAAAAGACTGTGTTTTTAGAAATGCGCTAGAGAGTTGCGCAGAAGGTCGGGAGTCACTAACCTTCTCTTATTTTCTGGTCTTCGAACCAAAAACACGTCGCAAGATGGGGCGTAACAAAAATGGATTAAAAAAAAATGTTAACAGTTTTAATTTAATTTAAAATAATGTGTCTAATGTGTTAAAGTATTTAAAAGTTTCCTTTATTATTTTCTTTTTCTTTCAAGAAATGTTTCTTCGCTGAATATTCAACACCGGGCGAAGTTGCTAGCCAACACGAATCCAAAATGAATAATGGCAAGGTCTGATCCAGGAACCACGTTGTACGACATAAATTCCAGTTCCAGATAAGTTATAAATTTAATGTAAAGGGATGTGAAATCAAAATTTAACTGGGCAGGGCAAAATAGTACAAGTTTTCATATTTTACAAATGCAGGAAGTTATAATTAATTCGTATGATGCAATATCAATTTTTCAACTGTTAGATAAATTAAATTACATTTTATTTTAAATATAAGCAATGTTTTTGTGGATATCATATGTCAATGCCATAAATTCTAAAATAGTAAAAGTGTTGCATAAATTCATAACATGTTAAACAAGTGTAAAACCAGATCTAAAACAGTGTAAACGTTTCAAATATATTTTCTTTTCTCTGTATCTTTTGTGTAATTTGTGTATTAAAACTTGATTTATTTTAATTTGAAATTATTAGTAAATTTATTGAATGCACCATTCTTAAGTTCAATTTAATACTTGACTTTGCAGGTCAATTAATTAATTATGTAACAGACAATTGCAATATTCAACATCTAAATTCCTTACGAATTTATCTAAAGGTGTTACAACCTACTGACATTTATCGTCAGTTAATCGAAGGAAACCATAAACAGCAACGTGTCAAGTGTGCTCAGTAGTTTTTGAAACAATGTGAAGACAACAAAAGGAATTATTGGATTCCATTGTTGAAGGCGATGAAACATGGCCGTTTCACTTTACCCCCAAAACCAAGCAGCAATCACTTGAATTGTGTTACTCAATTTCGCCGAAGCTGAAGAAGTTTAAACAAACATAGTCTGCTGGGAAAGTCATGGCAACTGTCTTTTGGAACAGGAAGGGCCTGCTTTAATTCGACTTTTTGCCTCATGGAACAACAGTTAACTCCGACAAATATTGTGATACATTAAGAAAACTGAGACTTGCGATCCAGACCCGCTGGAGAGGAAGATTGTCCAGTGGTGTGAAGCTCATCCATGACATCGATCTCGCGATCAACGACCTCATGTCTCACAACAAACTCAAGAACTGCCGACAGATTTTGGCTGGACTGTTGTGATTATTATTTATTCCCAAAATTAAATGAACGTTTGGGCAGTTTACGCTTTAGTACCAATGACGAAGTTAAGGAAAAGGTTACTCGATTCCTCAAAGGTTTGGTGGCAGATTTCTAACACATGGCGAGAGAAACGTTGGAGCATCATTTTTAAAGGTGTTTGGACAGAAACGTGATTATGTGGAAAAATAGTGTAAGTTTTAAGCTTTAAAATGATGTATTACATTAAGAACAAAAATAAAGCGGCCATTGTTTATAAATTATGGGAACCTTATTTTATGATTAACCCTCGTAAATAAGATTTTGTCTAGTATGTTATTTTTGTCTTTATATCTATTTATACATTCAAGATATTTTAGGGCAATAATTTTCAAAAAGCATTTTTATTATAAATAAGCAGTAGGCGTATATTACAGTACTCTACTTGTTTATATAATAGAATACTATCAGTAAAATTTGTATACAAGAAATAACTCTTAATTCAGAATTTTTGTAACTATGCTATTATATTAATTTAGCAGAATAATTAATATAAATATTCTTTTTAATGAAGTTTTATAGTTGTAAGAAAATCATTATTACATTTCATGTCAACTATTATAAATTAAAATTATTTGATTGCCAAACCTGTATTTACCTAATGCTCATTTTATGTGTAACAAATCCTAAATACGGATCAAGTACTAAAGACGTTGCTAAATCATCATTTTCAGAAAGTTCCTTTGGCGTCATTGCTGTAGGCTGCATCTTTAAATTAAGATGCCGAAATCCTGAATCAACAACCATCCTGCTCCTCCTGCTTAAACACAGAAATAGGATTAATATCACTAGATCCAATAAATTCAATGAATAATTGGAATATATGATACTCAACACTTTCAATTATAATAGCAAAATCGAAGTTTCTATAATGGCATCTAATATTATAAATAAAGTCACTGTGATAGTATCCATCATGTTGTTTGATCCTCTTTCCTATACCATTTATCATCAGACAAAATTTTCGGACAAATGGCATCCGTCATCTAAATTCCAAAGATTTTGAGCACATATATGACTTCAAATGGCCTCACAGAAAAACACACACACATTGACAAGAGTTGGACCTTGGTACAGAATATTTCCCAAAAGTATTTGTCCTTCTGGCACCCTTGATGCTTTCAAAGGATATGCTGGCTAAAATGCTGCATCATCTGACTAAAACCACCCACTCCTTTGATTTATTTCTTTTTAAATAAGATAGGACATAAAAAAATTACGGATCATCTGAATGTTAGATATAAGACACTATCCATGACTCCATCTGATCAACAAATATTCTACCCAATAATGCTAGTAGTCAATAGCAAATTACATTATGACTTTGTTATTCATGAATATTTCATGGAGTTTCTAGTACTTTAGGTTGTGTTTATTAACTGTCTCATGTAATAAGCTTCTTTGCTTATTAAAGGTCAGAAACTTAAAATGTTTTCCAAAATCACTTGCATTATTTTAGAAAATACAAGATTCAAAATATCTATTTCAAATTTGCTGAACCATATGAATTTTGTAATTATGAAATTTCAAAATCTTATAAAAATTTTGGTACCAGTGACAAAATATAGTAAATACCAGTTCCAATAACAATAGATCGATCGGAAGTTGCCTCAGAGTATAAATATAAATATAGTAAATGCCAAACAGCTTTAAATATTATATTAAAATGTATCAGTTTTTAAATTGTGATAAGCCAATTATCTAAATGATTTCTACGTAACAAACTGATTTCTTTCTCTTTTAGTTTGATCCACCACAATATTGCTGTACTAGCATTATTTGAGACGATATTCAAATGGAACTTATTGGTCTGCAGCACATGATCCAGTTAAAGTCAAAATTGTATGAAGTTTTATTAATTGATTTCTACAAAAAATATTCACCACTAAAAATTGTTTTTTTGAGAGAAGTATTTTTAGAAATTTCGTACCTAAACAGTGGAATTTTTATTTGTGAGCTTGCTTATTATCAAATCTAAAGCTTGTACGCATTTTTCTGAGTCACTTGGAATCAACTTTGAAAATTGCAGCCACAATCATTGAAATACACAATGAACAATTATCAAAAGAAAAACCGTATCAAATTTCTCACTAACATGACCATTTTATAGACTTCATTTTATGTTTATAACAATTTCAAAGTGAAAATTGTTTCATGTTTTAATCCTGATGTAATATCAATACTGTAACATCATAAAAATATAGTTATTGAAATCTGGATATATTGTTACAGGTATGTATGCTATTATATATTACATATGGTTGTGTATTTATGGTATTTAAGTATATTACAAAATAAAATGTTGAATAATATTTGAAAATTTATGCAAAACTAAATAAGACGTATTTCAATTGTTGAACTCGGTAAATTAAATCCAAGCGTCCTAGCTCGAGAAAAATTAGCAATTAATTGGCCCGCTGTTCCAAAGAGATTGTGAATACTAGGTATATACTAACAAAATTTAAATAAGAATTTCTCAAAATATTTAAAAATTAAAACATTTAATTTGATTGTAAGGTAATTATTTAGATTTGGGAGCTACATAGACGTCTGCTTCTGTGGAGTGATACTTTTTGCTAGGTGACGTTATATGATCTCTATTCTAGTGTTATAAAATTAAAACTAAATCTATCCTGACTGGATACTTCATAGGTATATTTTAATATAGTTATATAGTAATGATGTATAAAATTATAGCAGACAGACGTAGTACCTCTAACTACTGTGCATTCAAACCAGTCCCCAACTAAAATTTGATACAACATAACTTTCTGACAAAAAAAAATTATCAAAATAGCTTTAGGAGATGTTTAGGAATATTCTCATACTAATATCAAAATAGTTTGTTAATCTAAATTTTCACCGAATAATTATTTATATAAACTATTTTCAGTTTCGGATAACTCATTTGTTCCCAAATTTTTTATATACACATAACCTCCTAAGAGGTTTTTAAAAATGTATACAAACATAGGTACTGAGACTGATTTTATTCAAATGAAATCAGATCTATGACTAAGAACCATTTAAAATATACTAAGAGAAACTGTTTGATCCAAACACTGTTTTTATTCCAATTTTTTTACATGGCTTTAATTAAAAGTTTGTTTACACAAGGGATTAAACCCTTTTTAACAAAATCAAATTGTCCTTATGAAAGTTTAAAATTTATATATTATTGCTAGGACACAATAGTATTGCTTTTGTTCTCAAATTATATATTTAAATGAATTATTTAAGAAGAAATTTGGAATGAAGGGATGTATTGATACTCTTCCACCCCACCCCTTTAATGTAGTAATGTAATTATTGTAATTATCACTATCACTGGTATGACGATTGTTATATCGTAGAAAAATATCAATAAATGTAAAAGGTATTTTCAAGCTGACCTATAACAATTTAAAAAACCAATTATTCAGAAAAACATTGGAATTCATATGACAGTCAGCCATGTCCGTCTTCTGAACTGATGGTTAAAACAACCGTTTTCATAACCCGTTTTAGACTAATTATTGAGCCATATACTTACCACTTTTGTTCAAAACTAAACTAAATAACTATAAGTTATATGAAGAAAGCCATACAATGTTTATGTAATACATATTATTTTTAAAAAACTATAAAATTAAGAACAAAGTTTCTATCAGTGAAAGACGCTAAAATCAATCATGGCAGTGCGAATGCAGAAATGTAACTGATTAACAGCTGATAAATATTTAAAGTAATTCCTTTGTAACTAAAGTTGTACCTATTTACAATCAGTTTGTATTTGTTGTCTTTCACTTCAACTGTAAGAAAAAGTCATTATTAACAAAATATAATAAAATACTTACTTGCTGTGCACTATTTTTTCCTTCGCGCATTGATATGTATGTCTTGCGTTCTGAAATGACGACCTCTTTGGGAAAATAAAAATATTTAAAATAATTCAACAATAACTTTTTCTGATTATGAATGAATGGTGAATTGATCAAAACTTGTTTTTTTAACAAACATTTTAAGAATGGATTAAATCTGTACGTTACTTTTAAATTGCTTCAGTTTAATCATTATCGAATTAAATAATAAACTAAATTATTTAAAATTTGATGTTAAATTGTAAAATAAGTAACAGACAATTTTTTTTAGTTACAGTAAAAGAAGTGAACAAAATAATTGGAATTTAACAAATTGTAATTCGAACCATATACTTTTATAAGAAATGTAAATTACAGAAGTGCAGGTTGTACTTCAATTGTTTATAATCTGTTTCCATAACATTAATTAAACACATATTGTAATAAATAATAAAAGTGTATACTCACTTTAATTTTCATCAAAAGTTGTATAAACTCAAGTCAAATCTTGCTTTATTCTGAATATGAATTTTGTTAAATGCTGACATTTATTTTCAGTACCAGTATGTTAAAATATTTAATTTCATAGGTATATCTTGAAAATAAATACTTGTAGCACAAAAATTGCCATCTACACTGGATTATTTCATTACTATAAATAAATAATAATTAACTAGAATACTTAAGAGCTTAATTGCTGGCATGATTCGAAATAATCTTTCTCTTGTAGAGGCTTTGCTTCGTAAAAGGGACAATTGTAGGCTCTGAAGTATTCATAGTTAATTATTATTTAATTATAGTTAAATCAGTGAATTCAAGATGATTAAAATAAGCAACTTTATTTTATAACTCTATATCATTACATTTAAACTAAAATTAGTAGGGTAGAAATAGTAGCTCAAGTGAAGATAGAATCAAATAATATCATTACATTTAATTTCTTTAACAGCATGTTATATATAAGTTATTGATTGACACAATATGTTAATGTTATGCATTTTTTTTTGTATTATTGTTGTTTTGTGTGTATATTGTGTTGTTTTTACATATTATGTTGCCTCTCCTTGTGCGTTTGTATCTGTTTCTATGGGCTATATATTTTATCGAAATAAGTTTGTGTACGCTGTCTTCATTGTTCAGGGAGATGTTGATTAGTCTGTATTTCATGGAGTGAGAGGCTGCGTGTTTGTGTTATAAAGGATAGTCGGAGGTTTTAAGTATAACTCTGTCTGTGATTGTAGACGTTTTGAGTATTTCAAATGTGTGTTTGTTGTTTGTGAGATATAGGAAATTGTGTTCTGTTTCCAGTATGAATTTTATATTATTGTGTATTTTGTTTATGGATTTGTTGAGGGTATTTATCTGTCTATGAAGGTCAAGTAGAGAGAAGCTTCATTACACGATACAACGAAAACATAAAAACAAAGGTCAAACAAATTTCGCTATTTATATATCGAACACGTTACTCATATAACAAAATTAAAACAAATCTAAAAGTTTTTCATCAAAAAAAAAAAAAAAAAAAGAAACAGAAAACTTTGAAATACATGAACACTACAAAAACCAACCATAACACATTCTGAACAACAAAGCAATCACAATCAAATACTATATTCGAACACATAATTATTACTAAAACACTTGTAAATATTTACAAACTGGCCTATAGTAGCACTTACTTATATTTGTTGAGGAAGGCCGTTTCGGGAGATATGTCCCATTGTCAACTCAGACCGTAACTGGTCTCAAGGTTTTCGTAGGTTAGGGTATTAGGGTACTCCCATATACTTTTTGACATCATAACTCCTAATACTCACAAAGTACACCCACCCCACCATAATATCCCACCCCCACCCTAATACCCTAACCTACGAAAACCTTGAGATCTGTTACGGTCTGAGTTGACAATGGGACACATCTCCTGAAACGGCCTTCCTCAACAAATATAAGTAAGTGCTACTATAGGCAAGTTTGTAAATATTTAGAAGAGTTTTAGTAAAAACTAGTAGCTCACGTAAAGATGGAGTAAACATAATTATCAACTACTCTATCAATAATGACACACCATAATACACCAAAACACACAGTCTCACAATAACACTAAAAAACCTGAGCAACAAACTTATCCATGACTCACATAAATGAACAATGCACTGATCTAGTGCAAAACATGTCTGCTGAAAAATATCAGTGAGTAGTGGTTTTTATGCCAAGAGATATGAATAAGAAAATTTTTTATTAAAAAACCTAAAGATGTACAAAACAAAAACTTCATACAGTTTTTGTGTGGCACATCTTGAGGGTTTTTAAAATAACTGCTTGGAGTGTCATTGAGCAAAAAAACCACTTCATACTGATATTTTTCAACAGACGCGCTTCACACTAGATCAGTGGATTGTTCAGTACTGTGAGTCACGAACAAGATTCCAGAACACACCTGAGCAACGGTCTGTTTGTGAATCACAGCATTGAACAATGCACTGATCTGGTACATTTCATGTTTCAATAATTAATCATTTTTACATTAGTTTATGACTACCCAAACTTTAAGTTTTGTAAATTTGTAAAAACTTACTGAGACAGACAGAATGTTTTCACCACGAAGCAATTGCAAACATTCTGTCTCAGTAAGTTTTTACAAAATTTAAAGTTCGGTTGTCATAAACTAGTCTAAAAGTGAATTAATTCACCAATCATAATGGACTACAAAATTCAAGGGTTTCAACAATATTTCACACTGCTTTTTTTAGTATAATTTTTTTCCTTGGTGTTCTTTATATATTTAAAACATATGGTAAAAATTAATTGCACTTAGTGGTGGAACAATTGTTTACAATTAACAATAATAACTTTATAAAGTCAGTGCAATGGAAAAAATAACAGAGAATGTTAAATATCACAATTTTAACACCGACCTAGGTAAACAACCCGGCAAGCTGGCCTGAGCAACTGGGCGGGTCCACAGGTGGCGGATAGTGGGACGGCCTACAGAAATGTAGGTTACCTGTGAATAAGGATTCCGGAAGGTTTCTGAATATGCAGGCCTGGACCAAAGCTATGGTTCAAAGGTGAGGAATTATCCCTCCTCGTCAGTCAACCGGTTGGGGGTGGTAGAAATAACTGCTCTGACTGGGGAGACTGGGGTAGTTGGGAATTAAGTCCTCACAATGCTACTCTCACCTCCCAGGTGAACCAAGGGCAATGCAACAGTGAAGTATGGGCGGGAAACTACCCTAACGACACAGTTGTAAAAAAGAGAATAAAGCAGGCGGTTCGCTCCATGAGCAACAGTTAATAATGTCCTGAACTTGGGGTGTGCTTCAAGGTCAGTGACTGAATACCCAATCCAAGGTGAAAGGCATCGTGCCGAAGGATGAATGGCTGCAGGGTATAAAATGCAGTTGCACACAATCCCCTTCAGGAACCAGACAAAACCTCACTGTATGTTGTCTTGCCAGGGCAGTGGGGGCTCTGCTCTGGTCGACCGTTATTTCCCCCATACTCGTGGGACGTTAATGGACCAAGTAAGTAAAATAATTGATTTAGAGACTGCACAGACAGCGGGAGCCAATGAGACAGCAAACCGCCGTCTGTAGCAGATGTGTCAACGGCAATTATCACTGGGGGTGCGGGGGCGGCTGTCAAGCTGCCGACTGCAGAAACCGGTGAAGTGGCTGTAGAGTTGAGCACGCTGTCTAGTCCTGGGGCTGCTCTGCGGACCCAGGCGACTGCAAATTAAGCAGAACAATGATCAAGATCCTCCAAGTGAACCTACAGCATAGCAGGGCGGCGAGTGCTGTTGTGTGTAGGATGCTGGACAGGGGAGAGGTGGACTTGGTTCTCATCCAGGAGCCATGGATTTCTGGAGGATGAATATGCGGGCTGGCGACATCTGGAGGTAAGTTGTTGTACGATAAGGACTCCGGTGTTCCCAGGACGTGTATCCTGGTTAGGAGGGGGTTGAGTGCTATTGTACTAACGGACTTCTGCTGCAGGGACTTAATAGCAGTGACGGTGGAGCTGCGAGCGGAGGAGAGGATGAAGAGGCTGAACCTTGCCACGGCATATCTCCCCTTTGACTACGCGGGGGCTCTACCAACACAAGAGCTGAGGAGGCTGGTCGAGCACTGCGGGGCTGTGGATGAGGAGCTGCTGGTGGGGATGGATGCTAACTCCCATCACACTTCGTGGGAAAGTACAGGTACCAACACTAGAGGTGAGGAACTTTTAGCTTATCTTAGCTCTAAGAATTTACTAGTCTTAAATCAGGGGGAAGAGCCGATGTTTGTCACTGGGGCCAGACAGGAGGTCCTAGACATTACGGTGGCATCGAACCAGATGGCTAGGTATGTACTAAACTGGCAGGTGTCGGATGAACAATCTTCTTCTGACCACAGACATATTAGGTATGATATCTCTCTAAATCCAGCCATGCTTCGGCCAACCAGGGATCCAAGAAGAACAGACTGGGACTCCTACAGGAGGGACCTGGGAGTTCGGATTGAGGAGGCTGGATTGGAGTATGGTGGGAGGAGAGAGCTAGAAGACTCTGCCGCATTGGTTGGCGAGGCTATAGTAGAATCCTTTACTGATAACTGCCCTCTCAGTGAGGGGAGAAAAGTAGGGGATCCGTCATGGTAGCACAAGAAGCTAGCCAAACTTCGGAAGACCACCAGGAGACTCTTTAATAGAGCAAAAAAGAACGGGGAGTGGGACCAGTATAGGAAAACACTAACCGAATACAACAGGGCAATTAGAGAAGCACGCAGGAAGTCCTTCCTGGAAGGAGTTTTGTCAAGAGATTGACAAAACTCGGGAAGGGGCACGACTGCATAAAGTGCTCTCTAAGAACCCAGTTAACCCGGTGGGGATGCTAAGAACCCCACTGGGTAATATAACAAAAACTGCAGGGGAAACTGTGGAAGAATTAATCAGAACACATTTCCCTTCCAGTACTCTGAGGAAACTTGGGGGAGCAGACACTGAACCAGTTGCCAAACTCTCCACAAGACGTGGTAAGAGAGAGGACTAGGAAGTGGCAAGGAGGATAGTAACTCCACAAAGGGTAAGATGGGCTATTGGCACATTTAAACCCTACAAATCTCCAGGTCCAGATGGCACAGATATCCTGTGCTGCTGCAGCAGGGAATGGATTTGCTGGTACTGGTACTTACTAAATTATACAGGCTAAGCATTGCTCTAGGGCATGTGCCGGCAGCCTGGAAATCTAGTAAGGTGGTCTTTATACCTAAGCCCACCAGTAACCAATCGGAAGGGAAAGCATACAGACCTATTACACTCATGTCCTTTGTTCTTAAGGGACTTGAAAAACAGGTTGATAGGAATATTAGGGAGGGGGGGTGCTTTGGCCATAAAACCACTGCATTGGAACCAGTATGCTTATCAACCGGGGAAATCCTGCGAGGGAGCTCTCCATCAAGTGGTTGGTAGGATTGAGCAAATGATCGCCAAGAAAGGTTGTGCCTTCCTAGAAATTGAAGAGGCTTTCAATAACCCCTCAGTGGAGACAGTGGTAAGTGGTGCAAGACGTCATGGAGTGGATGCAACCACTTGTGGTTGGATAAGTTCCATGTTAACAAACAGAAGCATTTCTGTAGAGGTGGCAGGGGAGGTCAGAAGGGCGGATACAAGTCTGGGCTGTGCACAGGGGTGGTTCTCTCTCCTCTGTTATGATGCCTAATGGTTGACAACCTTATTGAACTCCTGAATGAACAGGGGTACTTATGTCTAGGATATGCGGACGACATAGTTGTTTTGATCCTGGGCAGATTCCCTGATACAGTCCTTGAGGTAATCAGAAATCCTCTACGACTGATTGAAGAGTGGTGTAAAAAGGAGAACCTTAGGGTAAATCCAAAAAAGACTGCTCTCATTAACTTCACCAGACAGCGAAAAGATCTGACGACCAGGATGCCCCGCTTGTTTGGTGAATACCTTGAGTTTGTGGGGGAGGTGAAGTACCTGGGAGTTACTCTGGACAGGAAACTCACCTGGAACCCACATCTTGAGAGGACAGTTAACAGGGCCAAAAGGGCACTGATGACTGTGAGAAGAATGGTGGGTAAGAAATGGGGACTGAAGCCATCAATGATGCACTGGATGTATCTGAGGGTGATAAGACCTATGATTACCTATGGAGCTCTGGTGTGGTGGACAAAGGCCAACCAGGCACAGACAAGAGCTAAACTGAGCTCTATCCAGAGATTGGCCTGTCTGTGCACACTGGGAGCGATGTCAACTACACCAGGTGCAGCAATGGAAGTAATGCTTAACCTCCCTCCCCTTGAGCTTGTCCTTAGGGGAGAGGCGAGGCTGGCGGCATGGAGATTGCGTAACTCGAGCAACTGGGCTAACCTCCCAGATGTCTCGGGACATATGATTATCGAGTGCGTGGTCAAAGAACCCGTCTTGGAAATGGGCAGCGACCACATTACTCGAATGTTTGCACCTGACCAGGTCCACCAAACTATGATGGAATGGTCAGGGACATTAACATCGGGAGCTCAGATCTGGTACACAGATGGCTCCAGGATGGACTTCGGCACTGGAGCGGGGGTGTATTGTAAAAACCCAAGGGTAGAACTAGTTTTTTCCTTGGGGAGGCATACCTCTGTCTTTCAGGCCGAAGTATATGCTATAAATGCCTGTCTGGGAGAGATAGCGAGAAGGGAAACACACGGGACCCGGATTGCTATTTTCTCCGACAGTCAGGCAGCAATTAAGGCACTAAACGGATACGTGGTCACCTCGGCCATAGTCAGGGAGTGCCTAATTAACCTACAAGCTCTGGCAAGGCACAATCAAATCATGATAGGTTGGGTGCCAGGGCATAGGGGAATACTTAGAAATGAAGCCGCAGATGCGCTGGCCAGGGAGGGGTCTTCGACTCCCCTGATTGGACCGGAGCCTGCGGTAGGTATTTCCAAATCCATGGTCAAGATGGCAGTGCGAAGGTGGATGGCTGAAAGACACTGTGAGCACTGGATCAGGGCCGAAGGGATGAGACACAGTAAGCTAACCCTTAGGAAACCTTCCTTGGGGCTGCAGAAGTCTCATCTATCTGTCTAGGCAGGAATTGAGGATAGCCACAGATCTACTCACGGGACACTGTGGACTAAGGAAACATTTGCATAAAATGGGTATCTACAAAGATGAACCAGTGTGCAGATTATGCGGGCAGGAACTGGAGACTTGCACACACATTATTTACAGATGTGAAGTACTTGCTGAGAGGCGCTTCAACCTCTTTGGTGATGGAACGGCTTTGGTGGATGCTGAAGGTAAAACTCTAGTCAGGTAACTCCTAAACCTGGTAAGAGGGAAGGGGTTATTTGACTAGATCAGGGAGGTAAGTACAATATACCTTAAGGTAGCAGTGCTTCGGGCAATTCAAACCCGCTCCCAAGTTAAAAAAAAAAAAAAAAAAAAATAGGTAAACAACTCTACTTGAAATTTCTCAACCTAAACATCAAACTTCAAAAGTGCATTAATAAAATAAGTTTCAACAAAAATGCATATCACTTAACATTACACCTAAATACACAAAACTAAACTATGAAATAAACATCACACCATCATAAACAAAGCAACAAAAACAGCCGAATTACAAGTGATAAAAAAATAATATGAATCTTCTTACAACAAAAAAAAGTCAAACTAACTTACAACTGTTCACAACTAATTTAGAAATTATGAAAACTTTTGATACAGTTACACCAATAATACATGCAAAAATACAACAAACCATAACTAAACACAAAATAAATACAATGCAGAAACATAACAAAAAAATCAATCACATAAGATAAAAACTAATTGCACTTAGTGGTCGAACAATTGTTTACACAATTGTTAACAATAATAATTATATATATATGTATATATATATATATATATATATATATATATATATATATATATATATATATATATATATATATATGTATATATATATATATATATATATATATATATATATATATATATATATATATATATATATATATATATATAATTAGTTTGTCAAAAAATGAGTCACTAAAGAAGGTTATTGAAGCTTAGAGATAAAGATTTTAGTGATGAACTTTGTAAATGTTTGGGAAATGATAATGAAGACACTGATTAAAGTGAAGTTAATGACTTTGATGAGGATCCAGATTTTATAATTATTTGTAATGGGAAAGTGGTCAGTGATAATTTGTTTCCTTGTAGTCCATTAAGTTTAGTGAATCTTTTTAATCACTTAAACAATAGTTTATGACTATCCGAACTTTAAATTTAGTCAATTTGTTAAAACTTACTGAGACAGAACGTTTTCAGTCGCTATGTGCCGATCTTCACGTTCTGTCTCAGTAAGTTTTAACAAATTTACCAAATTTAAGGTTGGGATAGTCATAAACTATTGTTTAAGTGATTGATAATTTGTTAGATATAATACCAAGAAAAAATGAATTTTATGTAATGGTTGAGAATGATCTTCAAGAACAGGAAACATGTTTGTAGAAATATTACAGAAAACAGAACAAAGTACTCAAAATCCATAAAGTAGAAAAGAGTTTTCAAGGAATATAAAAACATTTCAAGAAAAATAATTAGGAATGTATGTGAACTAAAATGAAGAGTAAAAGTTTCAGGCAGCAGGTTAACCAAAAATGAGGAGCCTAGAATCTAAGGGATAATAGAGCAAAATTTAAATTTTGGAGTCAAGTACACAAATAGCTTGCTAAGTGGTAAGGAGTTGTAGAAGCTAATGGTAAAAGGATCTAAGTGTAATTTCTGACAAGTGCTGGGATCTAGAGAAAAATATAAGTACTACTTCAAAAATCAAGTTTTTTTTCTTAGAAGCCAATAGGCATACATTGCACTAACCTTTATCATCGAACCTTAAGCAATAATTTGTTTAGTTGAAAGCAGTTATATTTGTTCATTTCATCTTCAGGTGAGCTACTAGTTTTTACTAAACACTTGTAAATATTTACAAAATTGCCTTTAGTAGCACTTACTTATATTTGTTGAGGACGGCCGTTTCGGGAGATGTGTCCCATTGTCAACTCAGACCGTAACTGATCTCAAGGTTTAGGTAGGTTAGGGTATTAGGGTGGGGGTGGGATATTATGATGGTGTGGGTGAATTTTGTGATTATTAGGAGTTAAGAGTCAAAAAGTGTGTGTGAGTTGTAATATAATTGTGTATTGAGTATGTGTGTAGGGTGTAGTTTGAAGTGTCTGTATATTTCGTATTGTTCAGTTGTGTAGCGTTGGTTATTTCCGTGTTGTTTGTGAAGGATTTGTAGGTTAGATGTTATGTCTATGTAGTATGGAGTTGAGATGATCGGCAAAGTTTGATTGGTAGTTATTGTTTGTTAGTGCTTTTATATGTTCTTGGTAACGTGTGTAGAAGAACCTCCCTGTCTGACCTATGTAAAAACTGGGGTACGAACTGCAAGTTAGTTTGTAAACTCCAGTGGCATTATAAATATCGTCGATTTTGTTGTTGGGTTTAAATTGTTTATTGAGAGTGGTGTGTGTGGAGTACTCCATATACCTCCATACAACTCTACATACTACTATGCTCTCAATAAACAATTTAAACCCAACAACAAAACAAAGAATTTGCTACTAAACTTGTTGTCTGTTTCGACTTACAAAAGACACTTCCTACACCACATTTGACTTGTAAGAAAGCCTATTACAGACATCAGTTATGTACGTATAATTTTTCTGTTCACAATATATACAATTGCAAGGCTAAAATGTTACTATATTTAAAAAGTACTTAAATAAGTGAATACGTAATTGCTTACTTGCTGACATCGTTTCAAACATTCGTGCCTTTTACGAAGTTAACCCTCTACAAGTACTTTTTAAATATAATTTAATCAGTGAGTTCAAGATTATTACATCAAGCAAATAAAATGTTATTAAGGCATGAGGACCAAGGAGGTAGAGGTTGACATGAAATTTCCTCTTGTCTTTGGAAATTTGTCAAGACTCTCCCACCTACAGCAAAACATATCACTGTATTCAAGGACAATTGTGATGGGCAAAACAAAAGCCACTTCATAGCTAAGTTTTGGCAGTATCCATCTCAGAAAACTACCATTCAAGCAGTCAATTACAATTATTTAGTTGTGGGTCACTCTTTTATGGAATGTGACCAGGATTATGGAATCATAGGGAAATCAAAGAAGAGAAAAAAATCAACAGTTGTACATACCAGGCGAGAGGGCAAAAGCTATAGAAAATCCAGAAGGTAATTCCTTGTCACACAAATGGAGGATGGTGAGATTTTGTCTCTAAACTCCCTGGAACCTTTCTTCAAAAAAACTGTAGAAGGAATTAGTAAGACACTGTGGTTCCATTTTGAAAAAAAACCATACACTCTTTTCTATAAAGAGAGCTTCAACAAGCCCACATTCAACCAGTTAAATATGAAGAGGTATGGCAGGGCATTTCATAATTTACCGCCGTTTCACCACCTGCTCAAAAACCAAAAATCGGAAAGGTAAAATTCGATTTACCTTCAGTCACTTCTCCCTTATTTCCCTCCAATTCACCATGATTTTTAAAAGTTTATTATTCTCTGGAAGCCCTAATTCAAATACTGACAACCAGAATGAACCTCTTGAGTTCCTGGAAACATCTGTGATAGTGACGAAGAACCTTTTGACTAATGAAGACCGAAACACATATTGACAGAGAAAAAAAATTATCAAGTACTCCATTACCTTTTTTTTGTTAAATTTCAATCAGAACATCTTATTCCATGTTGGAACTTATTCTTTTTTAATAAACGGTTTTTGTAATATAATGTTTATTTTTTAGTAACAATACCCATCACTTAAAGAAACAGCAAACTTCCTTTGGTAGCCAAGATGTACAAGTGAAATTTTTAATTATGTTGTGATATCTATCTATCTATCTATCTATCTATCTATCTATCTATCTATCTATCTATCTATATATATATATATATATATATATATATATATATATATATATATATATATACAGTAATACCCCGTACTTACGCTATAGGTGGGACCGAGCAATAACCGTCTAAGTCAAATTCACGTAAGTCGGGGTATAGTTTTACATACAATCACATAGGAATCATGTTTAATTAGAACCAAAGACTAAATAAACTAATAATTTAGAAAAAAAATGTGTATTAAAATCTTAAATACATAATACTATAAAAATAATATTGTATACATATATATTGCAAAGAAGTAAGTAAAAAGAAGTTATTTTGACATAGAAGGCTTCATAAAATCTAGTAAATTCGATTGAAGAATGAAGATTTTTCTTCTCATTCAGAATTTCCTCGTAACTTGCTAAATTTTGTGATGCAGAAATTCGCTCATCGTTGGAGTTTGAGTTTTCCAAAATTTGTAAGCCTTGCTCAATTAAACTAAGGCTTTTTGTCAAGTTTCTAACCGTCATTTCATCTTCTACATCAATTGGGTCTAAAGAATCTATGTTTTTAAGGTCTTTCTCACGCATTTCTATGAGCTCATCAATTAATTGTCAGCTCCTGGTTATGTAATCCCAGCAGTTCTTGAACGTCATCATTATCTACTTCTGAATTGAGTTGTTTGGCAAAACAGACAACTTCTTCAATCAATCACTGATTCCATTTGAGTTTCAGTGACGAAAAAAATATACACACCTTTTTTCAGACGCCAATCAAAGTTTTTTGAGAAATTTCATTCCAAGACTGTTCAGTGATTCTCAAAGCATCTAAAACATTCCAAAAATCTTTAATACAGAGCTAGTTTTTCTGTCCCATAGCTTCAATGCAGATGCGCAAATGATCTTTTTATGTAATAAGCTTTAAATGTTTTGATGACTGATTTATCGGTTGAAGCAAATTATTTGCGTTTTTTGACAAAAATATCACTTTAACGCATGTGTTGAAATTAGTTAAAGTAGTAGGAGAAAGGCCAGGGACATTGTTAATTAATGGGAATTACTTTAAAAAGAATTTGTTTAGACAGACAATAACGTTCAACTTGAGGTATAAAATGATGACCAAACCAGTCCTCAAAAAAAAGCTGTCACCTAAGCCTTCCATTTCGACTTCCAAATGACGGGCAAGCTAGCTTTAATATTTTTTAATGCTTCGGATTTTATGAGCGATAAACTATGAGAGGTTGCAACTTATAGTCACCACCCGTATTTGCGCCAACCATCACTGTCAGTCTGTCTTTGGCGGCCTTGAAACCTTAAAATATTTTCTCTTTATTAGCTATAAAAGTTCTCTTAAGCATTTTTTTCCAGAACAGACCAGTTTATGCGTAACTCGGACAGCATGATTAAAATCGTGTAACTTGGGAATCTCGTAAGACAGGGTAGCGGAAGTCGAGATATTACTGTATATATATATATATATATATAGACACACACAAATTTGTTTATAGTTAGATGCTTAAATCTTATTCTAGATGTTTTTTAATATTAGTATTTTTATTGTTACTAAAACTCGGAGGGACCTTATCGGTATAGAGCACTTAGCTACAGCCTTTGTACTCTCTTCCCATTCCTACCACTGGACTAGCTTAGTGGATACCTACCTCTTTGCAGAAATTAAGTACCCATCTGATGCTAAATCTTCTGATATCCTCTGGTGTACATACCTGCCAGCCAAACCACTTTCTCCTTGCAGCTCCCAAAGCAGGACACTCACAGAGTACATGGATTGGGCTTTCCTCTTGGTCCTCGTCACATCTCTTGCACACAGGGGACCTAGATTTTCCAATTTTGTATTGGAACCCCCTCAGATTCCCATGGCCTGTAACCAGCTCTACAGTAGCTCTGAGTTGATGTCTACTTAAGGAGAGTAGTTCTTTGCCCCACAAATCTCCTGAGTAATCCCACAGTATCTTGGATTTGTTACACCCCAAGGTTACATTCCATTCTTCCCTGCACAACCTGTCTATATGTGCCGTGATCCTCTTGCGCCCCTCCTGAGGCGGCATGCCCACTGCCCTCAGCAACGGTCCTTGAGTTATACACCCTTGTTTTGCTAAGGCGTCAGCTCTCTCATTCCCTATCCAGCCAGAATCCAGGTTAGGTTGAGTGAATTATACTTACTCAGCTCTGCTAGAGAAGCTATAGTCTCAGCCACCAGCCTAGAGCTGGTACTAGCTTTACCTAAAGCCTTCAGAGCTGCCTGACTGTCCAAGCAAATCCAGATGGTCTTGCCCCTTCTGCCAGACCCTATTATTTCCTCAGCACATAGTTTGATGGCGAGCACCTATCCCTGGAAGACAGAGTTGTAGTCCTCCAGGCGATTACAAAATCTGTCTTGGTGTCTCGGTCCACTAAATCCTGCTCCCACTCGTTCCTTCATCTTGGACAAATCGGTGAACCACATTTCACCATGTCTGGGTCTATACTCCGCCCATGCCTCTCTTGCAGGAATAAGGATTTTGTAGTTTCCTTTTTCCCTTTTAAGAGACAGTATCTTATCCTGAGGTTCTATCCAGAGCTCCTTCAGTGAATCTCCAAATAGCTGTTTATGACATTTTCTACTTGTCTTCCACTGCCCGGTAGAACTTAGCCGGTATGCAGTTTTCATTGCCTCCATCCTAATTTGAAGACTCAAGGATGGAAAACCCAACATAACCCTCGTGGCCGCACATGGTGTGCTTCTCCTTGTAGCTGTTATGCCTCTAAGGAAGAGCCCCTACGCGTGGTCCAGCATTCTTTTATTTGTTTCTTTCTGTGCCCTGTCCCACCAGACGATTGAGGTAAGACCAACCTCGGCACCACAATGGCGGAATAAATCCAGTTCATCTGACGTGGACCCAAACCCCATCTCGTGCCTATTGCTCCTCTGCATTGCCAGAACGTAGCTATGGCTTTTTTGCACTTATCCTCCAAGTGCTTACGCCAGAGTAGCTTCCTATCCAGAATAACTCTCAGATATTTAGCGCTCTCAACGTAGCTTATTTTGGTATTACCAACTTCCATCATCTCCAGCAATTTAGTTTTATATCGCCTAGTGAAGATGAGTGCCACAGATTTCTCTCCTTGAATGCATAGTGCATTCTCCCTGCACCATGCTTCTGTTACCTTGAGTGCCTCTTGAAGTAGGTCTTTGAGGACCTCTTCAAATGGTCCCCTAACAAGGATAGCTATGTCATCCGCATATCCTACCACCTTGACACCCATTCCACTGAGCGTCCTTAGTAGGCTGTCCACGACAAGGCTCCACAGCAAAGGGGATAACACTCCACCCTGTGTGCAGCCCTCCGAGACCATCCCATTTATCGTGCACCCCATCCAGGATGCAGTACTTATCCGGTTTTCCAAAGGACTCATAATCCAATTTATAATTCCATCAGAAATCCCGTGATCCATAGCTGCTCTCTTGATGGCCAGTCTAGAGGTACTATTAAAAGCCCCCTCCACATCAAGAAAATCCGCAATACATATCCCCTTGTTGTTGATCTGACCCTCAATAAATTCCACGACCGACAACAGCGCAGTCTCCACTGACTTACCAGTTCGGTAGGCGTGTTGGTCCTGATAAAGCGGATACTGCTTCAAAGGTCCCTCCTTCAAATAGTAGTCCACCAGCCTTTCCAATGTCTTTAACAAGAAAGATGTAAGGCTGATAGGTCTGAAGTCCTTTACCTCTGTGTAACCTTTCCTCCCCTGTTTGGGGATAAAGATAACTTTCGTTTTGAGCCACTGCCTGGGCGTGTAACCCAAGGCAACATAGCCTCTGAGTAATTCTGTCAGTGGCCCTATTATTTCCTCCAAGGAATTTTTGTAGTAGTGCTGGAGTAATATTATCTAATCCAGGCTCTTTAAAAGGCTCAAAAGACAGAATCGCCTCTCTCACCTTTTGCGCTGAGATCACCTGCCCAGCAATATTCCAGTCCGCCCTTAGCCCAGTATGTCGGAGGTTTTGAGCACCGTCCCCTACCGGTCTAATATCGGGAAAACTGTTCCTCATAAGCAGACGCAGTGTTTCCTCCGGGGTGTCAGTAAAGCTACCATCAGTCTTCATGACAAACTTAAGCTCTCCCCTCGGTCCACCTGCTAACACCTTAAACAGTCTAGCAGTGTCACTTAGTGGGCTTGTCTCTGAGCACCACTTTTCCCAAGAAGCACGTTTAACCTCTTTAATAAGATTTTTATAGAGACCCTGGCTGTCTTTATATGCCTGCCAGGTCTCCTCGGTTTGCCCTATTATAGAGCCTTCTAGTCTCTTTCCGTCTTGCCTCTAACTTGCTGTTCCACTTAAGCTTACCGCGCCCAGTGTTTATCCGCGAGAGAGGGCAATTTTCCTCAAACGACGTGGAAATTGCAGTCCTGATGTAGGCCTCAGTATTTTCCAGTACGTTTGAGGACTTATAACCTTCCCAGTTTGTCCTTCTCGGGTTCCTAAGCCACACCAAATGGGGAACAACTCCCCTCATCGTAGCAGTGATGATCCGGTGATCAGACATGAAGAGCTCATCCGAAACCTGCTAGTCATGCACCCACCTTACCATTTGTCTATTACAGAAGGTGATATCTAGAACCTCCATTCTGTTTGAAGTGACAAATGTTGGCTCGGCACCTGTGTTCAAAACCACAAGGTTTTCTTCAATCAAGAAGGCTAGGAGCTCCTCATCTCGCTCATTTGTGTCTGTGCTGCCCCACACCTCATTATGAGCATTGGCATCACAGCCCACTAAGATTCCTATATTCCTCTCCCTGCAGTACCAAACTAACTTACGTAATTCTGCAGGGGGCGATTCTCTATTGTGGGCGCAGTAACTGGAGGCCACGATGAATTCCCTGCTCCCACTTAGCTCGCTCTTACCTCGAATTCTAACCACCACAAGGTCTTTAGTTGAGAATTCTTGAATCAGCGTGGCTTCTAGTTCTCTGCCTATTACACATGCTCTGTGCCCCTCATGTTCCCCACTTGCGTAGGTGCACCCAGCTGCAGTCAGACCCCCTGACCAGCCACGGTTCTTGCCCTAGCACAAGCGCTGGTAATGTGTGCCTCACATTTAAGCACCTGGTTAGGACCACCGAGGCGCTTTTACTGTGGTGCAAGTTAGTTTGCAGGATCATTGCTTGAGGGTCAGCCATATCCAACTGACCCCTACGCCTTCTCCTGATTCTCTCTCTCGCCCTTCTCTTCCGGGTCCTAAGAGTTCCACTTAAAGGTGACCTCTGCAGTCCCCAGGAAGGCTTTCCCATCTCTTGCCTTTAATAGTCTGGCCGATGCCTCATCCAATCTTAGGAAGAGGAGGCTTGCAGGTCCCCACTCAATGCACTGTAGGATCTTCCACTTCGACGTGTCAATTTCTGGGTTTTGCATCCCCATGAGCTTGACCAACTGAGTGGCCTCCCTTTTTGGTGGTGGTACTAGCACCGTCACTTTCACCCTATTGATCAGTTCATCAGGCAGGACTAGCCTTGCCTGAGTCCCGTCCTCGAGCTTAACTGACGGTACCACTTCTCTCAGCCATTTTGCCGATTACTCCTCAGCACAAATAAATGCTCAGACTCCATCCCTTAGGCAAGTGTCTCTGAACCGCGGAACAAAACCTCCACTAGGAGTGTCCAGAATCCGGTCCATGACGTTGCCCTTAAGGTGGTCGAACGCCCCCATCTCCATCCTCATGCCTACACTATCCCCAAAGGTCACAAGAACCCTCGGTAGGTTGGCGGAGATCAACGAGAAAGTTGGCCCTCCCGACCCAGCAGGCCTAGACCTTTGTCTATTCCTCTTGGCCTCCGACTCTGGAGTAGGATTAGAAGTACTCCTTTCTTTCTTTTCCCTCTCTCTCTCTTGTTGTACTAAGGTCCTACCGGATCCACTGGCTTCCGGGACGACAGGGCGGGTTCTAGCCCCAGCCTCCGTCAAACCCTTCCGCTGACCAGACCGGTGTTTCCTTAAAGGGGGTGGCGGTGGTTCTCTGCCCTCCGCCTCCGCCTTCTTTGCTTCCTCATGCTAGAAAAGCCAGAGTGCTTTCCTCCTTTGTGCCCCACTCATTCTTCCTGTTGCCTTCGCAACTGGATTTCCATCTGTCTCTACGGGGGCCGAAGCCACCTCCATATGGACAGATTTGTCAGTAGGTTCTAAGCCCTCACCAGTTGAACTAATTTTTTTTATCTCTGCCATGTGTGTTCCCACGAGCAGCTAGGGAAATAAAGGTCAGCTGCCGCAGAGCCCCGCTTACTGCAGTAAGGCGACTTAAGTACTCAGGGGTGGCGCCAGATTAAAGACCCTCCTTACCCTGAGGGCCACGAATCTACATCGGCACGGATCGCATAACACCTTCAGATCGGGGGTGTATGTGCCCATCCAGACCACCAACCTGGATGAGGGGTGCTTCTTGGTTACCACCCGCAAGGGAAGGGCAGGGCGAGAGCCGGGCAGATAACAACCCTTCAAGTGCTAGGACTGGCCCCTTTTTTTTGAGCCGCCTTCATTCACTCACACATTTGCCTGGACTTCCCGTTTATAGGGAGCCACATACGTACAGCTCCGCTCCACCCGTTCCCCACGCCCGGATTAAGCCTCTCCACCACGTCAAGGGAATGCAGCCCTTAGGAGAGGTAATATTAGTAAGTCACATTATCACTAATTATAGGCTTATCAAGTAACGGTTCGTAATTATGGGCTAGAGGAAAACTTTGATCACTGCTATCTCAAAAGTCATTTTTAGTCACTTGTGCTTCTTGGTTTCTACACTCCTTGAATAAGGTTTGGGGTTTGATAAATGACGATACCAAGACCAACATAAGTATTATTAACTCAAACCAAAAGTTAGTAACTGTTAAAGCAAGTCTGTCTATACAAAGAAAAAAGAGCATGCAGTTTTTGGGTGTACATCTTGAAGTTTTTTTGAAGATTTACTTATTGATTAAACTTGACAAAAAACCATTAATTACTGATGTTTTCCAGGATTTGCATTTCATACTTGATCAGTGCATTGTTCAATGCTGTAAGTTACAGACAAGAACAATGCACTGATCAAGTGTGAAATGCATCTGCTGAAAAACATCAGTAATTAGAGTTTTTTTTTTGTCAAGTGTAATCAATAAGTATATATTGAAAAAGAATCCAGTAGGGTAATATGTATTCCATCTTCACATATCAAACAGGAAATCTTTGCTTTGATATGATTGCTGTTACTTTCTTATAAACTTAAATCAAATAATAACATTTGTAGGCTACTTATTTTTCTAGAGCACTCTTTAGTTGACCACTTTATTTAACAATAATGTCACAAAAATGGTTTAACATACTGTTTATATTCTTGAATTTTAAAGTTTTGGTGAATCTCAATTAATCACTTAAACAATAGTTTATGACTATCCGAACTTTAAATTTTATAAATTTGTTAAAACCTACTGAGACAGAACGTTTTCAATCATTTTGTGCCGATCTTCATCAGTGTCTTCTGCTTGGAGATGTTGGGTCAAGCGGTGACAGTTTTAAAGGCAGGTTTTCAATAGTATCAAAGAGTATGTGTGATTTGTATTGTGTTTGTTCGTTTAATATGTTTGTACTTTGTGTGTCTGTAAATTTCATATTGTTCTAATGTGTTGAGATGTGGTTCTTTTTTGTTGATGTGAAACTGTTCTTACCAAGTGTATAGTGTGAATTGACCAGTTGATCATATAGAGAAAAGAAAAACCGATGGAACTATTCCATATATATATATATATATATATATATATATATATATATATATATATATATATATATATATATATATATTGATTTTTCAAAGTATTTCTAAAGCATAACATTAAATAATCTTACACTATTTTGTATTAACTTGGCAAAAAACCTCTACTTACTGATTTATTTAGCAGATGAGTTTCACACTAGGTCAGAACATTATTCAATGCTATTAATCAATGACAAGAACAGTTTTTTCTGTGACTCACAGCATTGAATAATGTGCTGATCTAGTGTGAAAAGTGTCTGCTGAATAAATCAGTAAGTAGTGGGTTTTTGCCAAGTTAATACAAAAAAGTGTAATTTATACAAAAACCTCAAGATGTACAACACAAAAACTGTAAGATTAAATAATCTATTTAGGAAGGATTTTTAACACTGCTAATTATTTTGATATATCTTAGAAACCCCTTCCCTGTATCTTATTTCATAATTTAAAGTTACTGATGGATAAAAACACTAAAACACAAAATATTTTTGTCAGTGGTGGCAAAACATAGGTTTCTGTTAACATTTTTAACACTACAAGTTTAAATTGTTATAAAACTTTCCTGTTTTGTATAAACAAAAATTTACTGTTCATAGTAATTTGTAAATCTTTTAAAACTTATCATACTGAAAACACTTATGATAAATCCTAAAATAGTAAAACAATCTAATGTTTTTTGAAAGAAGTTTAATTTTAAGAACATGCAAGTGTTTTAGATAACAAGGTTTTATTTATTTACAAAGCCTAAAATGTCTAATGATATTATTTGTTTTAATAACAGAATTAAAAAAATGTTATTTTAAAACATATAAAGAATTTTAGCTTTATAAAACTTGTAATCAAAAGGTTTCACAAATTTATTTTACTAATTTCTTTTTAAACTTATGGTTGAATTTTTCATTTTGAGGTTTTCATACCACACATTCACTACAGTAAAAAAAATCATATTTGAAAAAAGTGATGTTTTCAAACCATTAATTTTTTGTTGTAACAACTACAAATTGTATGTAAACCCAATGCACGATTAAATATAAGGTTATACATGAACAAAGTGGCTGTTGCGGCACCCAACATAATGCCTCTTAATTCAATTCAAAGTAATAATCATAATAAGTATAATTTTAGGTAAAGTGAAGCCGGTACCAATATTCCAGAAATAGTACCAGGCAGACATTATATAGAAAACAGAGAAAAGCAATACAGTTATTTTTCAAGATTTCATAATATGATGCAGGAAAAACTGAAAAAAGACTTTAAGTAGTAGTTTTACAATTTGAATTAACATATGTTAAAAATTCTTTGTTCGGAGTTATTTAACAATTTTCAAACTAAACCAATTAGAATGAATAAAAACTGGTTAATAAACGTATAGTTGGGAGGGAGAACCAAACAAAAAGAATAACTTTTATAAACTGTGAATTACAAAATTTTATTTTTATTCATGTTTGAGAGGAAGGGGGATTTAGGAATGTTTCAAGAAGTTATTATTATTTTAATATCTGAGAAATTTATAATATTATTATTCATATTATTATTATCCTTCACGTGAGCTACTAGTTTTCACTAAACAATTATAAATATTTATTTGTTGATTCCATCTTCACGTGAGCTACTAGTTTCCACTAAACACTTTTAAATGTTTATAAACTTGCCTATAATAGCACTTTCTCATGTTTGTTGAGGAAGAACACTACCAGGAGTTAAACACCAAAATACATATAGCACAAACTAATGGATACAACCCAACCATAATTGACAAGTTATACAACCGCCTAAAAAATAAACCTAATAACAATACAAACACACAACAGAACAATCCCATAAAATACTTATCAATACCATACAGATCATCCAAAACCCACAATCTAACCAACACACTACGAAAATACAACTACAAAATAGCTTACTCCACACACAACACTCTAAATAAACAATTTAAATGAGTAAAAATAATTTTTTTAAAATATTTACTTATTGCTATCTTACAATATATTTCCTCATTATTTATGAATTTATTGTTTCTTAAAATAATGAAGGCAAAATATAATTCATACTTTAATCTATCCAATGCAAGATCTTGGTATCTCTGCCATTCTCCGCCTAACCTCCTAACAGAGACAATGCTGATTTTGCTCTTTCCCATTTTGCAAAGCTGTGCAGTTCTGAAATTGTAGGCCGTCCATCTTATAACAGTTGCAAAAAATTTCCGAGTGCATAGAAAGGCTGTTGGAGGGCTGATGATTGGTCCACTATGACGAATCTAGTTCAAGAACGTAGTATTCAAATTATTTTTAGCTGCTAAAGAACAATGTAGACTTTCATCTGTAGATTTTGCCTGGATTTAGTTTCTTCACTACAATTAAACCTTACTAAAATTTGGGGAGCATTAATTAAGTTTCAAAACTTAGTGGATTTTATGTAAATTGAACTGACAAATAAAATGAAATTGGTCTCATACCTGTAACTACACTGCAGTATATTTTTAATATCTGATAAAATACTCAAAACTCAGTCTTGAAAAAAACATGTGCATTGTTAAATAATAACTAACAAATATGTATGATTTGTAGAAAAAATTTGTAGAGAATTCAATTCCGAGGAGAATGATTTAAGATTATCTGATAATAAACGCATATGTTTTTAGAAAATAATTTTCAAAATTAATGCGCTCCACATTGTTTCATGATAAACCAGTATCATACATACTAACTTATATTTGTGCCTGGGCTATGTTGAAAATGCTGAATCACTGGATTTTCTTTATAGAGTCCATTCAATAGTAACTGATCCACTCCTCTGTAAACACTTATACACTGAAAACAAGTATTCACATTCAGACTATTTATTCAATGGATCAGTGTTTACAGAGGAATGGATCATTTCCAACACATTCATTTTCTGATGAATTCCAACCAAATCAACAAGTCTATAAAGAACATCAATTAACTCAGTATATTCGATGTAGTCTAGACACAAGAATCAAGTAAATTGTATATTGCACCGGTTTATCATGAAACAAAGTAACCCAATAGCCCTCAAAATTCAATTAATCACTTTTACATTAGTTTATGACTATCCGAACTTTAAATTTTGTAAATTTTTAAAAACTTACCTTTCGGATAGTCATAAAATAATGTAAAAGTAATTAATTAATTTTTACCGAATGTAATGGACTGAAAAATTCAAGAATTTAAAATTCAATTTTTAAAAATTATATTTTATTATTGGTTATATTTATATAATTTTCTTCAGAGTTAAACTTTATAAACAAATTCTTTTAAGTTAAATTTTTATAAACAAATTTGTTAAATGAATACATGTAAGACATGTACACACATACAAACGCAAACATGCACACAAGCATGCATGCATATGCATACACACAAAAAAAGAGGATGAGATGTTCATAATTGGTGAAGAAATAAGCATCTTTTTTAAACCTACAAATGAAGCAGTCTAGTATAAGTAATATATCTATTAAATCTAATGTATTTACTTTGTATGAGGGTTTCTGTGTTTAGAAGATACTGCTAGTTTTAAGATAAAAGGTAATCAAATTAAAGAAATTTCTAGACTAGGAACTATAACATGAGCTTAGATACAACATAGATTGTTGATTGATGAGAGCCAATCTCTTAGTTGTTAAAGCAAATTCTTTAAAGTCAGGGAAAGCGTAATTTCTCCAAATAAGGTGCATGGAAAGAGGTACAAACATATTTTAATTAATGTGACAAAGATATTTTAATTAACGTGACAAAGCAAAAGAAATACAAGACCAGGAATGGCTAAATTTGGAAACAGGAAGATGATTGGTGAAGAAGATAGGAGAAAGAAAAGTGATGAAATAGAGGAGCAATCAAGGAGTTGATGAAGAAGGAGGAGTTAAGTATTGGCAGTTGACGAGAGAGGCTCGGAGAGCCAAAGGATATCAGTCAAGTTGGGAGCTGGAGGCTTAACTCTGGAAGTCAAAAGTAAAGGAGTCCAACCCTGGGAGCCGAAGGTGAGAGGATAAAAGTGAATGCATCCTTGGACGCAAAGTGGATCACGACATCAACACACGGGAACTCTGAGGATCGCCCAAGCTACTAAATAAGTACTACAGTCATTAATTAATTAATAAAAACTTCAATGTTTAAAAAATTAAATTAAAATTCAACAAAAGAATAATAACTAAATTGATTAAATTACAAGGCAGAACACAGTAACATCAGGCCTAGAGATAAAATGAATTTAATTAACACAAGTTGTTGCTATGACAATATTAGATTTAAGACAATTTAATTTGTAAGGAGTTCTTTCTGTTTGTTTTACTGTTAAAACTAGATAGCAACTTATCGAATTTTATTATTTAAAAATGTAATTAGGTAATAATAATTTTTTTAGTGTACTCTATTAAAACACAATATCAAGAGCACAGTGGTACAATATATTACAATAAAAATATTGAAAAGAACCCCAATACCACAAAAATAATCAAAAATAACAAATAAGACAAGTTACTTAAGATTAAACCCTTATGTACATTTCGATGACCATGTCATCATCATCAGAGGGTCTAGTTACAAAACACAATCTAGCACACAAGAAGTTACAAACATCATTCTAGTTTGTAACTTCTTGTGTGCTAGATTGTGTTTTGTAACTAGACCCTCTGATGATGATGACATGGTCATCGAAATGTACATAAGGGTTTAATCTTAAGTAACTTGTCTTATTTGTTATTTTTGATTATTTTTGTGGTATTGGGGTTCTTTTCAATATTTTTATTGTACTCTATTAAAGTTAAATATAACAAGGAATCAGTGAGTTTTTTGTTGTTAAATCCAGGAAATCTTGCATGAATTTTAATTTATTGAAAATACAGATTTGGAGTTCAACAATAAATTTATTTATTAAAAATAATAAATTTAATCAATAACTTTAAATAATTATTTTTTATAATTTTTAAGTCAAGTAATTTTAAAGTTGACTCCAATAACTGAGCAAAGTTTTATCTTATAGTTGACACACAAAGTATCCTTTTTATGTTAATATATATATATATATATATATAAATTTATATTATAAAATATGTTTTCTTGTATAATAATCAAAACAACTAAGGATATACAAATACAAGAATTATTTATTAATTTTGATTATTAAAATAATAAAAACTAATAAATACGTCTTGTATTTGTATACCCTTAGTTGTATGTATGTATATAAATATATATATATATATATATATATCAAATAATAAGACTCCAGCATGATATTTACCTATCAACTTTCCTTTAACTTATTTCTATAGGCCTATTGCCTAAGTTAGATTGATAAACTACTAGTTTATCAAATACTTTATTTAACCCTGCGTCGGTCGCACTAGCTGTGTTTGCACCGCACATCTGGGAAATCTTCTCCCAGTGGTACAAAAGTCAGCGCATTCTACCGATCGCCCCATGAATTCGTTAATTGACATCTCCAAAATGTAGGTGCCGAGCTACTACGGCTAGGTTTATCGCTAAGACACATAATCAGTCAGTCAGTTTAAGCACGTGCGAAAACAACTCCTTACGGTGTTTACACAGCTGCGTGACAACAGGCAGTCACAATGTAAGTTTTCGGTATTTATGTCATTATATATAAAAAACAAGTCTTGTTTTTTGTTTCTTACGTATTCTAACGTTTTTTTCATGGATTACTATTTTTTTTCCTTTTTCGAACCTCACTTATTTTTCGACTTTTTGGCTTCCAAGATGAATGTGCCCTGATATCATTTACGACAAAGAAAAAGAAAGCGGTAATCTTGCTCTCGTCCATGCATGATGATGACCATGTTGATCCCAACACAAATAAGCCTGACATTATTCTTGATTACAATAATACGAAAGGTGGTGTGGATTCAGTAGACCAAATGTGTTCTACACTGTCTACTGTAAGAATAACCAGGAGGTGGCCAGTAGTCGTGTTCTACAGGGACCTAGACATAGCAGGAATCAATGCGCAAAAAATTTTTTTTTTCAACAAACCTGAAAAAGAATGGAAAAGACGGGTGTTCTTGAAATCCTTGGCTTTTCAATTGATGGAAAAACACCTTCAGAAGAGGGCTGAGATTAAATCGTTACCGAAAATTCTTTACGACTTTCTTGAAATATATCGACAAAAAGAAACAGAGGCACCAAGGCCATTACGTCAGGGTATTTGTTACTTATGTGGCTCACATAAAAACATAAAGACAAATGTTAGGTGCAATCAATGTAGTAGAAACGTATGTCAAAACCACAGTGAAAGAGTCGTAAAGTGCCAAACATGCTTGGAAGAAGTGGGAATGGAATGTGAAGAGGAAGATTAGTTGCTATTATGAATACACCAAATCGGTATGTGAATTTCAATAATTTTGTAGTTTTTTCTTAATTTTTTTTTTAACTTATCTATATAAAATTACCTAATACCTAATATGTTTTATTACTTAATTTTTCTTTGTTTGCAATTTTGTCAATGTAAGGCTGTGTTTGATATTGATGTAAGAGGAAAAGTCATAATTAAAGTGTAGGCAAACGCCAACGATTTCCCTGTTTTTTGTTTTTACTTAGGAAATATTTCTAAGTATTTCTATTACCTATACCGTTACCTATTTTGTACAACCTTTTCCATTTTGTATAACGTTAATTACATTTTTTTATAAGATAATTATTTTTCTATTGTTAATGCAATTTGTAATAAGATTGCAGTGCTAGATATTGTTATAATTTAATATTGGAAATATAATTAAGGTGTTTTTGCAATAATATTGAGTGTTTCAATCTGTTACCATGTACCTATACCTTTTTAAAACATGTAAAAATATGATAACCTACCCTTTGAATACATCTAATAACAAAATTAGGTAAAATTTGAGGACTTTTACAATTGCGGTGTAAACACAGCAGCGCGACCAACTATTTTCAACTGGTGCGACCACCGCAGGGTTAAAAAAATAACCGTCAAAATGTACAAGCAACAACTGCTAATCTCATATTTTAAAGACAATTTTAAAATATTATTTTTCATAGAGTGCTTTATTATAAACTACTTTAATGAAATAATTTAAATACATATATGATAAATATAGTTCCTTTAATTGGAAATATTTATATTAGCTGATTCCATCTTCAGATGAGCTACCAAAAACACTCCTAAAATGTTCACTTGCCTATAGTAGCAATTATTTTCATAATTGTTGAGAACGCCCGTTTTGGAAGATATGTCCTATTGTCAACTCTAGTGAATGTTTTTACAAGTGTTTACATTTTTACAAGTGTTTTCGGTTGGAAATAATTATGAAATCGATGTTCAAATTTAGAGTATGCGCATAACTTTGATAAATCTGACGAGTGGGGGAATTACAACCATTGAAGTGTGAACAACAAGGCTAGTTTGCTAGTATGTTAATGTGCAAATTGTCATTACGGAAATTTTCTCGTAATGCCAATCCAGCTACCAATTAAATTAAATCTGTTGATTTGTTCACGTGTTGACGTTTCACTTTCAAATTTAGTTATAATGACGTTGAATTGCATTTTTATTTATGTTGTTCCATGGTCTTTATCATTTAAAAATAATATGTGATTACATTACAAAAATGAACGTAGCAGGTTATCAATTTGAAGTTTTTAAAAATCTAAATTAATAGTCTAATATAGGTATAACCAAAACTACTTTCTAAAATTTCTTTTCAGAACTTTCTAAAAAGAAAGTATGCTATGAATGTATGCATTTATTATGGAAGTATAATTATCTAAGCACAAGTGTAGCCTTCTGTTTCTAATTTTAGTTAGTGCTTGTTAGATTTTGATTAATATTAAACTTGTTATTGTTAATAAAAATTAAATTAACTTTGGTATTAGTACATTTAAAGCATATACTTTTCTCAAATGGAGTTGAATTTAGTAAAAATTGGATTCACTTTGATAACTATAAGCATTGTTATATTGGGAAGTTTAATTAATAATTTCGAAAAACATCTTCCAGCAATAATAGTACAGACTTTTCGATATGGAAAATGTGCATCTAATTCTAAAGAAAAGCACTCATTTATTAGATGTATTGAAGTTCCTAAGAGGTAAGAAAATAATCTATTGTACTTGTGGGAAGGTTTAACAAATAACTCTGACAAGCTAAATTGAGAATTATAATTCAGGATTCTGATTGTAAATTTTTGTTTGATTTTTAATTTTAGGAATATTACGTAGCGTAATTAGTCACTTAAATACTCTTTGCAGGTGTTATCTTCAACTATGTTCATTGTAAATTACTAGGTAATCATTTATTAATACATAAGTACAAATAGATGTGTATAGTAATTCCATGCGTGAAAAAAATATATTTTGTAGAACAACCAGAACGACTTTTAGGTAGAAGGTTTTGGTAAGGATTGGGCCAACTCCTAACTGTTTCTGTTTTCATGTGTTACTCGAACATAAAAAGAAACAATCTATTTAAAGTGTCGTAAACCGTAGTTAAAATTTGAAAGAGTATGATCGTAATGTCAATACACAAACAGATAAACCATAAACTGAATGATTTTTTAAAACGTATTAGAAAAATGTTGGTAAATATTTCCTTACCCCACATAATTGATATTGGCAAAAAAGAGTTATACCGGGCAATGCAAAACGTCATCAGGAACACAAAAAAATACTAAAAACTTTAGCCCACACCCTAAAATTACAAATTTTGAACAAAGTATATATCACTACAAGGCTAGGTTTATGGATATAAAATCAAGTTTTTATTTTTCTAAAACAAAGCACTTCATTGCAATATAGCTACATTACTATATGGCTAATTTGGTTAGAATGAATTTGATTTTGATTAATAAATAATTACCAATCGACGTAATAGCTTTTCGGTAACTTGTATATAATACGATAATATCTGAATTACTTGATAAAAGAGTTTGGATTCTCTCTACGTTCAAGAAACATTGTGCAGGAAACATTCAATAACAAAGTATTATCAACAAATTTAATCAGTAATGAGAAGTTTGAACTCTTCAGCATTACTAATACAAAATATTTGCCTTTAAAATAAGAACACACATAATACATACAAAAATAGATTGATGAATATTATAAATTGATACATATTTTTAAATTAAAACTATTGGTTAGCATTTTCAAAATCTATGATAGAACTGAATAATCAAACTAAATATAGGTCAGTAACATTTTAACATAGATAGTGGAATAATACAGTATATTCACTATTTCAGAAAAATGCCTTCTATTGTTATAATTACCTACTATAGTTTTTGTTTTGTAGTTAAATATGAAGTCTTCCCTCCCAATAAATACACAAACTGATCTAATATGCTTTCTTTGATATGATGTATAGCTTCACCAACTAACTTGATAGTAGTATGAGATCTATCAAGCCATCAGTACTTGTCTGAATCTCGAGTTGTGCTTATTTCTGTTGTGATCATTTTTACTGTTTGTCGCAATGGAGAGTGTCAAAATAAATCACTAAGCAACAATTCAGTATGAAGCTTTTTGGTAAAACTAGGGAAAAGCTCTCAAGAAATTATTGATATCTTGAGGGCTGCTTATTGTGAAAATAATCCAAAAATATATCTTTTTAAAGATCCGGATTAAGCGTTTTAAAGATGGTCTAGAGGATGCCAAGGATGATGTAAAGTCAGGAGAACCTTCTACTTCCTGTGTTGATGAAAACATTGATCGCAAACAGTCCATTATTTTTACCAATGATAATTTTTACCAATAGATAAATCAATGGTACACATAACACTAACTGAACATTTGGGGAGAAATTATTTGTGTAGAGGTGGCTGACACCAGATCAAAAGTTGAAGAGAGTTGATTACAAAAAATCATTTGACTGAAAAAATTCAGTTGAAAACAATAGTGGAATTATAAAGAGATTGCAGGAGATAAATGATGCCGTTACAATGATGATCTTATAACCTGGATCTAAAATGGCAGAGCAAGAAGTGAAAAGATGAAGGTCTGAACAAAAATCAAGAAAAAGTCTTGCTTTTGAATTTTTTGATTTGTAAGGTGTTGTTCACATTGAACATCTTCATGAATAAGTCAGTAAACGCTGTCATCTGCATTACAGTTCTCAAGTGCTAGTGATATTTCATGTAACTAAATATGACTCAAGGCAATGGATGGATCTTTCCCAATGAAAACACACAGCACATTACAGTCAGCAAGCAATTTGTTTGTGAGTTTGTGGCAAAAAATTTCAACACTATCCTTGATCATCTTCTTTATTTGCCAAATGTCATCCCCAGCGATATTTTTCGTTTTCTAAAATGCAAATTGTAATGAAGGAAGCCGTCTTGGGAATATGTGGAAGCAAAAAACTGAAAAAACCTTTCAAGGGTGCTTTTAGTTATAGAAAGAGAAATGGCAGAAGTGTATAGTGGGAAATGAAGAGTATTTTAAGGGGTCAAAATTAATGTAACAAAAATTTTGTAAAATAAGCTATTCATGGAATGAGTTTTTATATTCGACAGATCTTGTAGAAAATGCAAGTTGTTAATATTACTAACATACTAAAGTGTAGTCTGGTCTTCATATTTGTTGACTATTATTACATATACTACTTACATCCATGTTTCCTTTCTTACTTAAATGTTAATATTACTAACATACTAAAGTATGGTCTGGTCTTCATATTTGTTGAGTATTATTACATATACTACTTACATCCATGTTTCCTTTCTTACTTAAATGTTAATATTACTAACATACTAAAGTGTGGTCTGGTTTTCATATTTGTTGACTATTATTACATATACTACTTACATCCTTGTTTCCTTTCTTACTTAAATGTTAATATTACTAACATACTAAAGTATGGTCTGGTCTTCATATTTGTTGAGTATTATTACATATACTACTTACATCCATGTTTCCTTTCTTACTTAAATATTTTGATGTTTTGTTGAAGATGGTTCCGTCACTTCTATGTTTTTGCTGGAATTTGGTCTACATTCGGCCTGATCCTTTGTGCCTTTGTATATTTTTCATTTGGAGAATTGCCAGACATTTTATTTAAACTTCTTGACATTGTTGGGACATCTCAACGTAAAGCTGGAGGTAAGAAAATATTGAAAAAATTTACATTAAATTGCAAATTTGAACATTTGAAAAAAATATTTATACTTAAATAATACAGAGTAGAAAACTACAATTTTTCATGAACAATTGTTGAATAATTTAATTAAAACAATTTTTTTTGGTTTGCAGTGTTTTATTTCGATAGGTCTATCACTTTCCCTGATGTATGAGAAAAGCTACTTTTCTTAAAACTTATAAACATTTATATCCATCCTCTGCTCTGTCTAAAAATAAACAGTCTATCTATAGAGCAGACATGGAGACCCAAAAAAGAACAAATTTTGAAAAAATCAACGTGGTAAGTTCTATAGATTTTAGACTAAAGTTAAAAATGAGAGGTTTGTAAATGTTCAATGCAATATTTTTTGTGCGTAGAATAGTGACTGTAAGTGTTTCTTTTGTTCTTTTGAATAATTTTGCGAATTAGTATCACAAAAAAAGATGTCTGCGAGTTTTATAATTCTATGAAAGTTGTGCGATGGGTAAAAAAAGGTGCTAATAGTGCTTTGTTAAATAAATTTTTTCAAAATTTGTAATTTTTTTTAGTCAACACCAAATTTAATAAAACTGTGAGGCATTTTGTGTTACTACGTAAAAAAAATTAAGCGAAAACGCTTTAGGTGTGCGGCAGAGAGGAGAAATTGCTATTTTCCAACATTTTTAATTTTTCGGGTATGAGCGGAAGTTTTTGTAATTTTGTTTATATTCTTGATTATTTTGTGCATTACCCGGTATAATTGTTTTTGCTAAAATCGATTACATTGGAACGGGAAATAAGTACCAAGAAAATAACAAAATCTTAAAGGGTAGAGGATAATTGAAAAAGCTTAAAAGATTGCAGACCTGCTGATAATATAACAATTATTATACAGATTAGAGCAGAAAAGTCCTTGAAAATTTTATAACAGTGAAGGTCTTTAAAATCCATGCTATTCTATAACAAATTACACTCATATTTTCATATTGTAGTCTTATTTTCAACTGTAGTGGTAGGTCTCTACTTCAGAAGACCTTCATTATAATTTTTTAAAGAACCCTATTTAATAGGTTCGTTCTATTAAACCTGTGTATAAATGAACCTGTGTAAAGTTTAGCTCTATTTTAATTTTTGTATTAATAATGTTTGGAGCTTATGTATTTAGAAAAATATAATTTGGTTGACTTAACATATAATTCTATATTATGTATTTAATTCCTATTAAAAAAATCACCTGTAGTTTTATTTATTGGGTTTAAACATTTTTTGGATTAACTTTAATTTTGTATCATTTGTGATATGCCTCATCATTATCATGTGCATTTAGTGCATACAACCACTAGGTAATAACATAAAGTAATATTAGAATACAATTTCTGCAAATTCTTAACAAGTATAAAGTTTTATTGATAAATTTGTCATCATTAATTTTTGCATGTGTATTAGCATCAGTAATAATAATTGTTATTGCTTTTATTACAATATGTACAGAAATAAATGAATTTTTTAAAATTGTTTTAGTGAGCGCAATTTCAACTTTAATAGCTTCAAGCTTATTGTTTATGCAGTGTTGGCGAAGATTCTATGAAACATTCTATGTAAGTGTTTTCTCTGAATCCAAAATGAATGTTTCACACTACATTGTTGGCTATGCACACTACTGTGGAGCAGTTACAGCTGTACTACTTGAAGCTCCTGGCTTTACTGCAATATCCTTTGGTTAGTTCTTTTCAGCATTTTTGTATATTTTATAAAATATTTCAAGTCGCTAATTTTTTGTCGCTTTTTATATAATTATTCTAAAGAAAAAACACCACTCTAGTTTAAGTCAGTTAGAAAAGAAGGAAGTTTAGTGGCCCTGAGGTTATGCAGCGTCTCGGTTAGAAGTTCTATGGCAATAGCTGCGAGTAGGAATATGGGAACAGGGTTTTTGGTTTAGGGCCGGATTATGGGATGGATTTCTGATATTAGAAAGGATGATATTTGGCTAGGATAGTAGACAAAAGTGTTATTCTGGAGGACAACATTTACTTCTTATCATGGAGAGGGGACACTGGCTGACTCTCTATTTTTTCCTGTTATTTTTCACCACATGTGTGTGTGAATGTAGTGCTACATAGAGAGTGTAATAATGTGTATTTAATCACTTTTACATTAGTTAATGACTATCCGAACATTAATTTATTTTGTAAATTTGTAAAATCTTAATGTGTATTTAAAACTTGCAATTTTTGTGTTGTACATCTAGAAATTTCACTTGTTTGTATTATCTTGGCAAAAAAACCACTACACACTGATTTATTCAGCAGGCTCGTTTTGCGCTAGGTAGCACATTTTTCAATGCTGTGAATTACTGACAAGACTGTTGCTCAGGTGTGTTGTGTTGATGTGAGTCTGTGGTGTATTTTTGTTCTGTGGTGTGTAAAATACAACACAACAAACCTGACAAACAGTCTTGTCAGTAATTCACAGCATTGAAAAATGTGCTGACCTAGCGTGAAACACGTCTGCTGAATAAATCAGTAAGTAGTGGGTTTTTTTTGACAAGATAATAAAAACAAGTGTAATTAATGCGTATTTATTTTAACCTGACAAAAACAGTGTTCTTAAATCTATCTTAAAGCTAATTACATAGTTAGAATTGATACAATATTTAAAACCTATGAATTCATTATGCTAATTACATGTGAAGGTGGATTATTTACAATATTGTTGAAGCTAACTACATGAAAAGTAATTGTTCAATGTTAAACTTAAGACTGTTTAGAGCTATTTACTTAGAAAAAAGTTTTTTTAAAATAGAGATCATAAAAAAATATTGGTTAACCTAACAAGGAACTAACAGAAAACTAAAAACTATTACAATTTGAATGATTTAATACTTAACAAAGTATAACTTAGAATTTAATTATACCTTAGAAATAACTAGAGTTATGGCTGAACTTCGGTAAATGGGATTGAAGAAAGAAAGGTCATAAACCGTTTTAGAATGGACCCTAATCAGACCTTGGTTAGAGGTTTTAGAAAAATGTCTTACTGCTTTTTCATGTTGAACTTCAACTTCAATTAGAATAGTCAAACTATCAAGGAAAATATTAAAATAAAAACCTAATGGTGTAGCCACAAAAAAAAAAAAAAAACAATGGAGGTGTTCGTATCTTGCCATAAAATAAAACATTGTGATTGTATTAACATTTTAAGGGAAATAAATCTTCAGTAGTCATCATCAGTATTTTTTCCAGTTCCTTTTTAAAATAAAAAACGTAAATATCCCACACAATTCCACCTTAGTCCCTTTTGATATATCAAATCTATATACAAACATCCCCATTCCAGAAACCATCGACATCTCAAAAACATGCTAATAGACACAAATACACCACATATACACATTGACGAAATCATCCACCTCACAAGATTAATCACATCTCAAAATTACTTCACCTACAATAATACATTCTACAACCAAAAAGATGGACTACCGATGGGCTCCCCCATAGCTAGCATCTTAGCAGAAATATTCATACACTATATTGAACAAAACCACATTTTACACAACAATAAATACTCAGATAACATAATTTACTGGTACAGATACGTTGACGACATCATAACATTATATAAAGGCAACACACGCAGAGCACACATATTTCTAAAACACCTAAATTCCATACACCCTAAACTAACATACACCATCGAAACAGAACAACTAAACTCCCTCAACTTCTTAGACCTCACAATAAAACGAACAGACAAACAAACACATAAATTCAACATATACCGAAAACCCACCAGTACTAATACGACCATACACAGTTCCTCAAACCACCCACACCAACATAAACTAGCTGCTTAGAACACCATGATATATCGCCTGCTTAAAACACCGCTAGACAAAGATAAAAACTACCAGGAGTTAAACACCATAAAATATATAGCACAAACGAACGGATACAACCCAACAATGATTGACAAATTATACAACCGCCTAAAAAGTAAACATAATAACCCAAATACAAACACACAAGATGACAATCCCATAAAATACTTATCAATACCATACAGATCATCCAAAACCCACAATCTAACCAGCACATTATAAAAATACAACTACAAAATAGCTTACTCCACACACAACACTCTCAACAAACAATTTAAACTCAACAACAAAATCAACAACATTTACAACACCACTGGAGTTTACAAACTAACTTGCAGTTCATGCCCCAGTTTTTACATAGGCCAGACAGGGAGGTCATTCTACACACGTTACCAAGAACATATAAAAGCACTAAAAAACAATAACTACCAATCAGACTTCGCCGATCATCTCAACTCCACAAAACATGACTACATAGACATAACATCTAACCTACAAATCTTCATAAACAACACAGAAATAACCAACGCTACGCAACCGAACAATACGATATATACAGGCACTTCAAACTACACCCTACACACATACTCAATACACAATTACATTACAACTCACAAGCACTTTTTGACATATAACTCCTAATACACACAAAATACACCCACATCACCAAAATATCCCACCCCACCATAACCTACGTAAACCTTGAGATCAGTTACGGTCTGAGTTGACAAAGGGACACATCTCCTGAAACGGCCGTCCTCAACAAACAAAGTAAGTGCTACTATAGGCAAGTTTTTAAAACATTTAAAAGTGTTTAGTGATTACTAGTAGCTCACATGAAGATGGAATCAACAAATGTTAGAAATTATTTAATTATGTAAACATAATCTGTATTTTAAAAATAAACCTTTAATTTTTAAAAAAATATAGAATTACGATACAATAAGCAGGGGTTTTCAACAAACATCTTGTAAATGAATATTATTGTTTTCTTTCTTACGTAATACAAAAATTTATTGAAATATTCATTTAGAAACACGTCAGCAAGTAAGATAAGAAATATTCACTCAGTTATGCAATAATTACTTATAATTTAATTAGTGAATCCAAGATAATTACAATAAGCAATCATAATTTATGTTTAAGACTTATAAATTTGCTTTTACAAAATATTCTTGTTTTCACAGAACATAAATCGGTTGTAAATCTATCAGAACTCAAACTAGCAGATGCCTTCGGGACACTTATCTTTATATGGGCATGGTATCATCAATACAGATCTGCAGTTATTTTGGCAAGTTTACGAAAGAATAAGAGTGGTATGTAGGATTTCATTTATTTTCATCAAAACATAGTAAGAATAAATTAAGACTTTTGGATATATTTAGAACATTAAATTTTGGTGTAATTTTGTGTAAACTGATAAAATAGTGATTTTTTTGATAAAAAACTTTCAGTTTTTTTTAGGGTGTTTTTTCCCTAAGAGAATCTCGGCTAAAAGATTGCTGATATAGGATTAAGTACAAGAGTAAATAAAATGCTGTATATTAAAGGATTAACTTAGATGTGATACATTTTATTACTTGTTATGCATTAGCTCCAAACAAAAATATTATTTTTAAAAATAATAATGCTACTCTCTATTTATTACTTACTTACTTACTAGCCAATACCCACCCTTGGCTGTTGAGCCATTTGGTGACTCGCTGACCAGTAGAGACGAGCTGCCCGGTGTACTTCTTCTTCTTCATGGTCTGTTTTCATGCAGAATGCAGCAACAGCTCCCGGGAGATCGTTTCCAACAGGCCCAGCGGTAACAAGGCTTTCCCATTTTGTACCAGCTGCCTCCTGGGTTAGATGCTGTTGGACCCACTTCTCTGTTGCAGCACTTATTTGCAGTTTAGAAGATTTTAGAGATGGTTGGCACCCAGGTTGCTGGAGTGTAGTACCTTTCCTTGCTAGTTTGTCAGCTCTTTCATTTCCGAAAATGTTGACATGGCTGGGGATCCATTGAAGTTTGATAAGCCATCCTTTATGTCTGAGTGTATGTAGAATTCGTCGGCACTCTAGTATTCTTGGGCAATATGTTATTATTTGACAGGTTATGGATAGCTACCTGGGAATCAACCAAAAAAACTGTGTTTATAGGCTGGTTGATCTGCTCTAGCTCCTTAGCAGCCAAGACTGTAGCAACTTCACATATTGCTACAGAGGATTGCTAAGAGGATAGTCTTCGGCTATGATTTGATTTGTACTCTCTATTTATAGACTTTATACCTCGTTAAATGAAATACCTTCAAAAATTAAAAAATTATACCGGGCGACAAAGAACGTCATCAGAGATACAACAAAAATTATGAAAACTCTCGCTTACGCCCCAAAAAGTTTACAATTTTGGAAAAATGTAATTCCTCCCAAACATGGTGGTAATAGTGCTGGTAAAAATGCATACTGCCCACCCTAAATACAACACATTTAAAATGAATCAAAAACATGTCCTGAGCTGTATAGACAATTATTGTTTGTTATTGCCACAAAAGGTTAATTTTATATACCTATGAACTATTCAGTCAGGATAGATATGATTGTAAAAGGTTAATTTTATATACCTATGAATCCAGTCAGGATAGATATGATTGTAAAAGGTTAATTTTATATACCTATGAACTATCCAGTCAGGATAGATATGATTGTAAAAGGTTAATTTTATATACCTATGAACTATCCAGTCAGGATAGATATGATTGTAATTTTATACGTTTAATCAAATGTACACATGTAAGGCTAGAATAGAGATCACGTGACAAAGTATTACTCCGCAGAAGTAGACTTTAAGATAGACAGAGGATACTTTATAGGTAGGCCTATATTGAAATATATAGTACCTCGCTCCGTTGATATGCAGACGTAGATCTTCTTGATAAGACAAGCCCTTGATAAACCAGGGCAGTTCTTACTGCAGTCTTTGTTTACTTATAATTTATGTATGGTCTAGTATAGAAAGAGAATATACATAAAAATGTTAAAGATTGGTATAAAGTATAATATTCTGAAATGAACCCAAGCATTTATTCAATAACGGTCATGTAAAGTATGATATTACTAATAAAAATCTCACATTCTATAGACAGGTATTTCCCGAGGTTGTTGAAGAAATCCGCCGTATGAGATCTTAAACATTAGTCAACGTCTTGTAACCAGGGTAAGACAACCACTGTGGTTCTCGTCGTGACTATTGGTAGAGCCATTTTAAAAATCAATACACCATTGCCTCACACTGTTTTTACTCATTATTCGACTTCCATAAGGTTCACAAAGATAGTTACAGATTTGATTTGTAGCATTTTGCCAACAAAAACCCAATCACTAAATGCACTTTACAAGTGGCGGAGTTTTCAAAAGCACCTCGCTCATTTTAACTAATCACAGTGAGATAAGTAGGATAGTATAGTCCTCCCGCTATCACAGCTCGAAACATACTGAGCGTAGACAGTTTACGCTTGTTTCAAACCTTTGTTAATTTCTGGATTCACTTTGTAGTAGCATAATGGTATGATGTCAATAATATCAAAATTTATAAAGAAAAAAATTTCAATTCTTTTTTCTTAACACTTCGAAATAATATTCCTGAACCTATGTGGAGAAAAATACAGCTAAATCATAGGAGTGTTCACCTCCCTAGAAGTAACATTCTATAAAACCCATTTTGGAAACCATGTACAATCATTAAACAATGGATACTATATATAAAACATAAGTCCAACTATTATAGATGATCCACAATCAAGATCTAAGGTTATACTCAATAGGGGCAAAACAAGACCAATTTACATAATGTTATTGCTAAGGGGAACTGTCTCTTTCAAATCAATGAAAGGAATATTGATGGTCTTTGACTATGAAAAACTACCATGACTCAAACAATGTCGATCTAACAAATTATCTCTAATATAACGTAGTCTTCAAAGGACATGTTGGGAAACTAAATGTATTAATAAATATCTATATGCATTATTATTAGGTTAGCTCTAGTATAATTCATAGTTTATTTGAAACTTATAAGATGGGAAGCTGACTGACTATTGTGACTATTATTCCAATGTGCCTTCCTAATAAAGACACAGAAGGAAAACACTAGATAATTTGATTAATTTCAGAAAACATGAACAATGATGTAGTATTTATATTTGTCTTGTTTGGTGTGTTCATAATATGAAGGCATACTGGATTACCACGGGAAGTCTATTAGTACCCGGCCTAATCCAATAAATAAATTTGTATGCTATTATAGTTATAATTTAAAACTTATATCTAAATTATAGTTATAGTAAAAATTTAATACTAAATGTTATGGTACGTAATATTACGACAAATTAATACCATACAAAAATACATTTTATTTCTCTTTTAAATTTTTTCAGGCTCTGTGGTTTCATACAAACATTGCATGCCAAATGGGGAATTATTCAACCTTGTATCTTCACCTCATTTACTGTGCGAGTGCCTAATGTACTTAGGCCTAACTCTTATTTTGTGGGGTAACACAACTTGGCGTTACGTTTTCTTTTGGGTGTTATCAAATCAGGTAAATGCACTTACTGCTATTCAGTTATTTATTATTTTGCACAAATATGTAGTATTATTGAAATAAAGATATTTAATTTGTAAACATTAATTTGTATTGTTACAATTATTTTTGAGTGTGTCCAACAGATTCTGTTTTATCTCATTTTGATAATTATTTTTTTTTACAATAAATTGTGTATGAAATTTCTGAATAACTGAAAGGTTTATAACTACTATATATTATACTATGCTTTCAATACAATAAATTTGAATTATATGAAAATGATTTTTGTGAAACAGACACACACAGTTCATAAATTCTATGTTATATTCAGTGAGGCCACATATGCATCCTTTGTTTGTATGATTATATTTTCTGTTTTAGGAAAAAAAACATGAGTAGAGGTCGTGCGGAACGAGGCGAGCCCCGAGTAGGGGAGAAGGGAGGGTTACGTGGGAGTGATCGCCGGCGTAGGGGAAGCGCCGGCGCAGCGTGCCGGCAAAGCGGCTATGTACTACCCTGAGTTTAAATATTGCCTATAAATAAATAACTACTGCACGTATAAATACTGTACTTGTAACATACCGTTTATAAACCAGTAAAAACAAAAAGTACTGCTGATAAATTTAAATGAAATAAAATTATGTAAAGAAATACTACCAGCCTATTTGAAAATTCTTATTCATGCAATTTATTTAATAAATAGACACATATGGCGTTACTTAATTCTTAGGCCTTGTTAATGAAGTTCGTCCATGCCACTAATTTCCCCGTCACTTTCTTCTCCGTGGCTAGACTGCTCACTGTCACTATTGTCGTCATCACTACTGTCCCCATCAACATTGATGATGAATCTGTCTGTGATGACATCAAGAGATATTTCGTATTCCATATACTTCTGTTCAACGTCTCGAGCGTGCTGGCATCTCTTGCCCATTCCTCTGGTGTAATGTCTCGAACCTTTTCTTGTACAAGTTGGGGCCGGATTTACTTGCTTGTGTGATATGATGCATTATCTATAACGATCACTGATTTTGGAGGTAAGTTTGGGATGAGTTTTTCTCTTAGCCACGTTTTGTAGTTTTTATAATTCATGGAATCGTGGTAATCACCTGACTTTTGACCAGTCTTGAAAATAAGCAAAGCATTATTTACAAACCCATTCTCATTTCCTGCATGGACTATTATTGCATACTGACCCTTAGAAATTGGAGTTAAAAGGCCTTTGTTACTACTGTCTGACCACGATTGGGGTTTAGTATGGGAAGCATGCACGTATGTCTCATCTGTGCAAATAATGGGTCGACCTTCCTCCCTATAGCGTTTTATTTGCCTAAGAAAACGGACCCTCTGTTCTCTTATTTCATGCTTTTCCGTCAGCAGCTTTCTGTTATCTGCAGATTTCCTCCATTTGAAGTTTAGTTCCTTAAGAACTTGTCTCAGAGCCCATAAGCCTCCCCTAAACCCAATTTTTCTTTCAATACAGGAAGTGTAGGGCGTTGTCCATCCATCTTGTGGAACTCATGTACAGTCCGCCTAATAACAGTCTTGTCGAACTCGTCATAAGATGTTTTATCATTTTTTTTACTCCATGTTTTCCTTGGCGTTGAAAAGTGAGGTCCTGTTGCCGGCGCGGTTCTATGTTCACTCAAAATTCGTTTCACAGTTGTCTTGGACAGTCCCGCAGCATTCGCAACTCGTTGTTGAACTTGTTTCAGTAATATTGGTCCTTCTTCAGCTTGTCTTTTCATAAAATTGTGCAAATTAAAAATTATTTCTCTTGCTAGGCTATGTAGAATTTTACCACCGACCTTATTGTTTGGCCTGTTGACAGCAATTTTAACGTCACACTTAATGGAAAACAGTACACTTAAACCAAACACTGCACTACACTAAAAATTAAACTTAACTAGAAGTTAATACACTTTTTTTCTATTAAACACTAACTAATCAAAACAAGTAAGACTAGATGTTTAGAACGGTGCGTATTTACGATGTGAAACCGGCGGGTGAAAGCAGCAGACTGACGACCTGCCGCCCCACCACTCCAAAACCAGTTGTATAACTATTTTCCCGTTCAAGGTCAGAGCTCGCCTCGTTTCGCACGACCTCTAACTCTAGGGTTATGTGAATCTTAATAAATTAATTTCACAAAAATAGAGAAGGATAGAGATAAGGTGTTAAATATTGACATTTTTTTCTGTGATGAAAAATGATTTTATGTTTATACAGTAGTTTATCATTCCATTTGATTTATGGAAAAGAAAGAGCAGGATGTTTCAATTAAAAATATTACTTCGTATATAAAACATGATTGTCACCAAGTTTAATGTTGATACCAGGAATAAATTGAATAGCTTTCAGTTATAGGACCAAGGAAGTTTCATAATATGGATAAATGAACTTTAGATGTATTAAAAATATTTAGAGTTTGTTTTACTAATTAGTACATTTTATACATTAGGTATAATACTGGTATACATCAAGTATATATTTTAAATATATTTATAAAGATTTGACTAAAATAATTCTATTTATTACCTTTATATAGTTGAAAATTCATTAATGCAGTATTGATTTTTAAAACATTTCAGATGGAGACAGCTCTACTTGCACACTGGTGGTACGTTTCACATTTCAAAGACTATCCAAAAAACAGACGAGCATTCATTCCTTACATCTTGTGATTTATAAATTGTTTTTATACACTCATGAAGCTTTTTAATTGCATTATAGTTTTATATAATTTGACTAAAACAGTAAGCTCTAGATTTTTAAGATGATAGTTTCAATAATTTGGTGCATAAAATGGCCCTTGTCAATTTCTCTAAGGGTAAAATGCTGGGCAAGGAAAGGACAAGCTTTATGGTAATAGATATGCCATTTCTTGTGAGGTGTTCCACACACAGTGTGGTTGGGAACGTGTAAAAGGAAATAAGCGTTGAATGTCTATACCTTTTTGTTTATCATGAACAAATTTTAACCGGTGTTATTTATCATTACTTATACATATTCCTCTTAAACATTATAATTTTGTTTGTAAACCTTTTTGCGATACCTTATTTGGTGATATAAAAGATACCATAAGATATTTATGAGTATTAAATTTAATGGGGCAGATATTTCCTGCAGTTTAAAAGAATTAGTAGCTTTATTGTAGTTGGCTTGATTTTTAATCAATATTTTCCCACGAAAAAATTGCTCGATCTTTAAAAAAATTCTGATTCACTTAGACATATATATATATATATATATAGATTTTTTGGACTAGGAGACTGACAGACTTACCTTGGTAAGAGCCCACTCTGTAGTCTTGAAATAGAAACACATAAAAGCACTTAAACAATGTTATATTTCAACCACACAGTGGTCTTTGTCAATCGAAGAGAAAACACAAAAAGAAATATGAGAGAATGAAATAAAATAATTGTAATCACAGATTGTGTAGAGTAGAAATCAGATGTCACAGATGCACAGATTAAAGATATATATATTGTTTCCATGAACATATGAGTGATTATAGTTGGTATAAGTCTGTCAGAGGAAAAGAGATAAGGCTATTTGGGGAAAAAAAATGAATGGATTTATCTGATGTTGAGGTTAGGGGATTCTCTGGACTTGGTATACCACTGGTATGATAGTTCCCACCTTCTCAGTTCTGAGGGATTGCAATCAGGGGGGAGTGATTTAATTATTTTTGTGGTATAGCAGTCATCAAAAGTTGTGATGTTGTGACTCGCAGCATGTTGAGCTGTTGGTCTATCCATATTCATAATTTTAACATCATGTCTGTGGCCATTCATTCTAATATTCAGACCATCCGTGGTCAGGCCTATGTACTGTGCTGAGCAAAGTTTACATTGTAACTGCTATATGACATTTTTCGATGTACAATTATGATGACCCTGTATTTTGAAGACCATTTTTGTTGTTTGGCTGTTGAAACTATTTGCTGAGGGGTGTATTGGACACGTCTTGCATCTAGGTCTATTGCATGGGAAGGAGCCATGAGGAAGTTTGTGTGGTTTCTCTGCATCAGGGTCTGGTAGTTTAGGATGTTTTTCAAGTTGGGAGGTTGCTTGTACCAAATTTGCGGTGGATCGGTGAAAAGATTTTTGGTGTGGACGTTTGGGTCTCTGTCAGTCTCCTAGTCCAAAAAATCTCTCTCTCTCTCTCTCTCTCTCTCTCTATATATATATATATATATATATATATATAATTATCAATTTTTATTAATTATTTGTTATATAGTTTTTCCAATTATTATTTTCTTTATAATATACAAATGCTTTACTTTTTAAAAATTACCATACTGATATTTACATACTGACAGTAATTAATCCTGACAATTAAATTTATAAGATGATTACTCAAAATCATAATTATTAGCTACTATTCTAATAAAAAAAAATTGAAATATATATACACATATGTTAGTAAGAATTGAAAAGTAATACATACCTATGGTAATTGTAGCACCAACTGTTTCAAAAATTGTAAATAGATCCGAAGCAAATTCATTGTGTTGATGTTTAATTGATAAGTTTCCTGCTAATGTCCCAACCTGAATAATATAATTTAAAAAATGAAGCAACATAACTGCATACAAATTAAAATTATGGGCTGAAAATTTGTGTCTAGCGTATAGCTCGTTTTAACAACTCTGATAGGGAATGGAAACTGGCTGGTTAAGTGTTCGGCCAGTGATCCGACATTAAAAAATAAAGCCAATGAACAAGATATTATAAATTCATCAGGTGTACCAATTCATCATAAGAAACTCTAAAGATACAGTAACTCATTTTATTGTATACTGTACAGTGTACAAACATAAAAACAAAAAATTACAAAATTAACATAAACTTTAAGTTCTTGAATTTTGTAGTCCATTACGTTCGGTGAATCTTATTAATCACTTAAACAATAGTTTATGACTATCCAAACTTTAAACTTCGGATAGTCATAAACTATTGTTTAAGTGATTAATAAACTTTAAAATTTAATGTATCTACTTTAATGAACTTTATAATTCTTTGCACAAATTGATTATACTTTTGTGTTGTATAGATTAAAGAAATTTTTTTTAATAAAAATCTCTGCATTTCATATATTCATCATATACATTTCTGTCAAATCTTGTTACTGTTCTACATATTACAATAAAGTTACTGCTCCTCTTGCTTTTTGTGACTTATGTCTTGCATTTTTGCTATTGTCATCTCATTTGCTGTAATCTTTAAAGGTAATACCGATAATTTGTTAATCTGTAAAAATTGTTTATGATTCTTTTATCATCAACTTCCTTACGATCTCAAACAGAATTTGGCACTGACCTAATGGTTGCAGATCATGTAAAATTGCTTTATTTTTTATACCTTCAATCTCCAAGTTATTGTTACCTTTGACCAAACTTTTTAATTCAGGACAGATTTGTGTTTACAGTTTCTCAATGGTAGAAGAGGGAACTTCCTCAAATGCATTAACTAATGTGAAAATTACATTGATAATGTTTATCTTTTTCACTTTCTTCAAAAGAGACAAGTTTTCAATCTCGAACCTAAGTAAAATTTCAGTAGAAAACTTGTGTTTGGTGCTGTCTCTTGAAACACTCTTATCACTCCTTGGTCCATAAGCTGAATAAAGCTGATAACTGTCACTCAAGTAGAATTGAGTTGGAGTATTATCAAGAACTGCTTTCATTGCAAAATTTTTGTTTTTTAAATGTGTCTTCCTTTAGGAACAAATTTGTTGTTGAACCATTCTTTGAACAAATTTGAGGTAATCAATGCCAATTTTTTGGACTTGTAGTATAGTGGAAGATAAAACATAACATAGTAAATGGCTGTTACCTCTGCATCCTATAGTGCACCATTTTCATTAATTCAACATCTCAGGAAGTAGCGTATACAAATAAGTTAGCAAACAGCAGAGTTGTCTCCAATGACAAGACTGCCATTTCCTCTAATTACAGCTTCATCAATGTCTAGAGCTTCTGTCACGTAGTTGTGTACCAGCTGTGTTGCTTTCTGTGGCATTGTAATTTACTTCTAAAGATAATGAATAGCTTAAACTAAAAATGTATTTGTTTTTTTTAAACCATATTTTTTATTTACTTCAGTATTAGGCGATACATCAAATATAATAGATTAGCAAATACCATCAATAGAAAAATATACGAAACAAATTAACATCAGCAACAAACTTTATACTGGATTTCCCATGTGACATTACATCATCAGTAGCATGTCCTTATATTCATTTTATAACTAAACCATCCATTATATTTTGGATGAGTATTTGTCAAAAGTAGGAATTGTACACAAACATTTTTTTTAGTTTAGAAACATGTGACTGGTTACAAAACAAAGAACAAAGATTTTTTGATTGTAAAACTTTTGCCAAATTGCTAACTTATTAGTTAAGTTGGAATAATTATTTAAATTTAGAAATTCCTTAGGGAATAAATAAATGATATTACTTTTCTCATAACAATAATAAACAATTTGTTAATTTCAACAAATAAACTAAAATTGTATATCAAAAGTAAATTGCTTTTTATAAAGTTTGAAAGCAAGGTGTATAATGTCACTGATTCAAATATTTGTAGCTACTAGAATTCCAATAATATAGCAAGTTGACAAGTACACATATAACATATACACTATATAAAACTAGTTTTTTGTAACTATTTATTTTATTGTTGTTGTGGTTTTACATAATCACTCAATTTGACTACTTGTTACCCATGATGGATGAGGAAAAGATTGTAATAATGGAAAATTGTATACAATCCTAACCGGCACACATGAAAAATCGTAGTATCGTGCGAATACACTGAAGGACATATATCTATTCCTTATGCTCTGTTTCATGGTATAACATTTTCATTACACTGAGAAATTATTTTAAACTAAGTATTTTTTATTATGACTGAGCTACTGTTTGCTGAAGTTAAATTGTGAAAGTACTTTAAGAATATAGAAAAACCTCCTATATCCTAAGGTAATATGAAAATAAAGTAAGCATCTTTATTCTGCAAATAATTATATTATATACTTAATGAGCACACTTCCAGCACCTGCAGAAGAGGAAAGAAAACAAAGCATGGAGAAGCTTTCCAGGCATTTGATCAGCTGATCGAGTATGTCAAAAAACAATACGAATCAACAGCAGCCGATCGTCTACTTTTTTGAAGGTGCAGGGATATTTCATCAAAGAAATGTGTTTATTGAAATAAAAAAACCTCATTGCATCTTTTTTTTACCAAAATGAATAACTAATGTACATATGTATGTAAAATAGAGTATTAAGTAATTGTACATAAAGGCATGTAAATAAATTGTACATGTTTTATATTGCTATTAAAATATAATTACTATCTTCAATAAGTGTAACTTATTTAATTTAAAACTATTATACTTCTACTTCCAATTTGAATAGTTGTAATAAAGTAAAAACATACATCATTACATAATCCTTCCCATAATTGGATTTTTAGTTATCCGGATCAGGCTCTCGCCACTTTGATTCAGATATGAGGGGTTTTACTGTACTTTTGAAGTATTAGAAGCAGTGTAGGAGGATGAGTAATTTTTAAATCAGGTTAAAAGCTAAATGTAATAGAACTGATGTATTTAATTGATGATCATTCATAAAAGTGACCATAAATTTAAAAAAAGTGGTAAGTTTTTATTCATAAAAGTAATTTGTTCTTACGAAAATTACCCGAAGAAAAAATCATGTAAATTCTAAATATTAAGGAACTTAGGATTGATATACATTACAATCAAAATGTTGAACTGAAAAACAATAAAGTTTTGAAGACTTGGACATTTATTAATATATGAAACCTATAACAATGTGCCTGTAGCATCACTTACATTTTAGTTTAATATGAACAGTCAATTCAGAAGGCGTGTCTCATTGTCAACTCAGACTGTCAAAACTTGATATTAAGTAAAACAGATTGTAAAGCTTATTTTTTTAAAGAATTTTTTAACCAATAAATATTTATTATTTTTCAAGAGGAGAGAAAACATATTAGGGAATTTTTTCTCCTGAAGGTTAAACTAAACATTATTGCATAAAAGTAAGTAATATTTCATGAACATGATAAAACTAGCCGCCATTTTTCTCTACCACACATATTACAGGATATTTCAATAAGTTAGATCTCCGACAAACATATATAAAGTAATGTCTTGTGTATACAAGTTGTGACATCTATATCCCATACTACCATAACTTCTTATACATACCATTCTTCTTCTTCATAACATTCTTGAGCAAAGGGCAGCCTTTATGCCCATACTCATTTATACTCATTTGATGCGAATTCTCTGAACCCATTATATACTCACAATTGCCTGAGTGTGATGTTTTGTTTTGCATTTTTGTGTTGTATTACTATTGAATTTGGATATTCTTACAATTATAAAACTTGTGTATGTAGCCCTAAATTACACAGAGAAAAATGCATACAAATTTATCATAACCATAAAAAATTTTGCAAATTTTTAGACTAAAAAAATGTCTAACCTACAGAAAAAAAATTTGTTTTATTTCTTTTCATCCTTACATAGATGTAAAAACAAATTTAAAAAGAGCTTCAAAGTAACATAAAATTTATTCTTACACCCTAATTCCGTTCTAGTGATAGATAGTCTGTTTCAAATGATGCATGCTAAGGTTTTAGATAAAAGGGTGATAGGTTAGAGCAGAAGTCAAGAAGTATTTGGGTAAACCAGTGAAAGATCTACCTTGGTTAGAAAATTAGAAATGAATAAATGATTAGGAGAGAGTAAGTCAGACACAGAGGGGGGAAGGGGTAGGAGAGGTACAGGGAGGAAGAGCAGGTAGGGTGAGGTAGGAAGAAGTAGGGGAGAGAGAAAAGAGGAGATAACAGAGTTTAAGAAAAATAAGTTTTTATTATTATACAAGGTGATTCATGAAGATATACAGAAGCTTTGGAAGCTCATTCAACATGTAAAAATAATGACAAAATTTTATATAAACTTGGGTCTGGAAATGCTTTGTTAGCGAGTCACAGCTAGGGAAAGATTTCACCCGTATTTCAGTTCACCATGTAAAACGAGATCTTGAAATTCTGGTAAGGTAGATTAAGGGGTCAATTCAAATGTTTTTTTATGGGTTTTACCCAATAAATCGAATAAAACAGGTCCAGAACTGTAAGTTAGGTAGCTTTTGAGAAAACTAGTGTCAAATGCAAAAAATAGAGTGAAAAAACACATTTTTCCATCTTTAGGCCACACCAACTTTGTTATATCACCAAGAAACAAATTATATTTGGAAAACTTTTGGAAAATTTTATTCTGAACAAAACTGTGTAAATAAAGAACACAAAAACCAAGTATATGTTTGGTTAAATGAATTTTTATTCATAACAGTACAAAGTAAACTAACTGGAAAACATTAATCTAAACCTATTCAACCAAATTACACTAAATTTTCAAAAGTTTCTCTTCCGACTTCAATGCGTTTTTCTGCTTGTTTAAGGATGACTCTTGTTGTTTTTTGTAGTTCAACAGGGTTTTCTTTCAACTGCGTAAAAGCTTCATTAATATGTCTAAGTAGCACCTCACGGGAATTAACTTTGACCTCGTAAACTTTCTCCTTATCCATCCCCATATCCAAAAATTCAACTGTTTATGATCTGGTGACCTGGGTGGGCACTGTATAGGACCTCCATGACAAATACATTTATTTGGAAACTGTTGATTTAAGTACATGAAAATAATATTTGAAAATTGTGGCGATGCACCATCATATTGGAAGTACAAATGCTGTTGCGTTGCAAGAGGAACATCTTCAAGCAATGTCGGTATTTCTTCTTGCAGAAACTGTAAGTATGTCTGACCTGTTAAGCGCTCTTGAAAAATAAAGAGTCCAATCAGCTGATCAGGGATAATACCACACCATATGTTAATGCTAAAACACTGTAGAAAGTTACGTTAAATTGTTGCATGAGGGTTTACTTCTGCCCATAAATGTTGATTTCATAAATTGTTGATGTCATCACAGCTTCTTAATAGGAATTTAATTTGTTCAATGGATAATTAACAAAGTTATTGTCAGTCAAATTTAAAAGGCGTGTTATGCTGTTATGAATAAAAATGCATTTAATCAAATATCTATTCGGTTTTTCTGTTCTTTATTTACACTGTTTTGTTCAGAATAAAATTTTCTATAAGTTTTGTTACAAATTTTGGTCTATTTTTATGGTGGTATAACAGAGTTATTGTTGCCCAAAGATGAAAAAAATGTGTTTATTCACTCCATTTTTTTTATTTGACACTTGCATTTTTTTAATTACCCTGTATATGAATCACTCATGGCAGTTATTATAAATTTTACAAGATCAAATTTTAACATTTAAATCAAATTTAGTATGAAGCACTCTCTACAAAAAGATTATAAACATAACTAAAATATTATCTTGTAATAAAGCTGATTTCTTAAGACACATCTCATACAACAAAATGTATTTACAAAACCTGTGAAGATTTAAAGCACGTGTTTAGGGAAAACCATTGTAACATTTTAAACTAAATTTAAAATTTCTTGTTTACAAAGTAGACATCTATTTTACTTACATTTCGTACTGCTGTATTTGCGATTCTTTTGATATGATCAGCTAAACCCTGTAAATAGCTCATCGTTTGAGACCGTTCATGAGCCACACCATTAAATAGCTTGATTGTATCTGTTAAAGTGATATTTGCCCCTACACATAAGCTGTTTACACCAAAAGTATGGCCTTTAAGAGCAGCAACACTGTTGATATCTATATAAACTTGTGGAGGGGGAAAAGCTTTGTAGACTCCTGAAATACATAAAGTATTAATTCTTAAGCCCTTTCGTATAACATGAGTTATAAGGTTTTTATTTTATGTCCTGCAAATGTACATAACGAAGTAAACCTAACTTGTTTTTATTAGTATCACTTGGCAAAAAATTCTAATGATATTTTTCAGCAGACAGGTTTTGCACTTCATCAATGCCATTGTTCAATGCTCTGAGTCATGGACAAGACTGTGTCCTGCCCTGGTCCAATCATTCCAACCTTTATATTTCTTTTGCCCCACATCTATATGATATTAATTTCTAATATTATCTAATCACTTTAAGTGATTAATTAAGATTAACCGAACGTAATGGATTACGAAATTCAATAATTCTAATATTATATCTGAAACGATGGTTACCTGATAATGCCCAATTCAACGGTATAAAACAACAATTTACTTATAAGTTACTCTCTCTGATTGGGAATTATTTGACTTTAATGTTTATTAAACTGCTAAAATTATTTACTTTTTTATATTTTATTAAATTTTCATTGAAAACATATATAAATTAATGCCTCCTTGTATAAATTTAATCCTTTAAAAGTGGGGAAGTGAAGTCATCGCTTGAGTAAAATTTTAAAAACATTCCTTTATTTTATATATTTAATTTATATGATTGTACAGTACTTGCACATAACTGATTTATATCTGAGCGTCCAGCCTCCTAAATTCACTCTTCCATAGAAAACGATCAAAAAACCCAGTCTTCCGTTGGCAAAATGTTTGTACTTTTCAAATGAACTTTATTTTACAACTGTGTAAGATGATAAATTTACATTTATTCTACCTTGAAACTACTATAGGAGGAAGGAATATATTATCGAGGAATATATATGCGAAATTGAAATCTATTGTAAATCGCCATCTCGGCCATGATGTTACACCACTACTCACGCATGATTTTACTTTTGAGCATTTCAACTTGATACCTAAAATCTGAGTGCCTCTTTCTCCTATTTACCTTTTCCCCCTCTATGTTCCTTCATACTACTACTTATTAAATTTAATTTGTTTAAATTTTTCTTATTGGCTGAATGTCTCTTATGCATGGGACACTGTTTATCTCTTGATCTGAAATCTTTTTAAAACTGTTGACTAAATAATTAAATTTTTATATTTGTTGATTCCATCTTCACATAAGCTACCAGTTTTCCCTAAAACATTTGTAAATATTTTACAAATTGCCTATAGTAGTACTTACTTATAATTATTGAGAATGGCCTTTTCAGAAGACGTGTCTCATTATCAACTCAGACCGTAACTGATCTCAAGGTTTTTGTAGGTTGGGGTGGGGTTGGGATATTAGAGTGGGGATGTGGGTGTATTTATTTTGGTGAGTATTAAGGGTTACGATGTCGAAAAGTGAATGTGGATTGTTCAGTTGTGGATTGTTAGTTATTTTTGTTTTGCTTATGAAGAATTTGTAGGTTGGATGCTATGTTTGTGTAGTCATGGTTTGTGGATATGTGATGTTTGGCGAAATTTGATTGGGTGTTTTTGTTTCGTAGTGATTTTATGTGTTTTTGGTAGCGTGTGTAAAATTACTCCCCTGTCTGGCCAATGTAAAAACTGGGGCACATACTCCAAGTTAGTTTGTAAACACCAGCGGAGTTGTTCCTGCTTAGAACGGATTCCTGTAGGTTATATTTTTCAGCTAAAACAGCACCGCTTATGAGTGGTTGAAGTCGAGATCATTTCAATAGAAAACTCAATGTATAAGTGGAACCAAATTAGGTGCAGAATTAAGGGATACTCTAAAAAGCTTGTGAAAATATAGTAAAAGGAAATTGTTAGATTATAATTTTTCCATCTTACGCTTTAACTTACAATGTCAATGAGATTTCTGTAGTAATTTGTTTTTGTGTTATATTTTTTATTTTTTTAAATCCAATTTTTCTGAATTTCTTATTTTTAACATCAGTAGTTTGTTTATCTGTTATTATTTATTTATCTATTACATTATTTAATGGTTCTAAGGCTTATATTACATGGTTTAGTGTACCTCTTTTATTTTATTATTATGTTTAGTTCATTATTAATTTGTTTGTGATTGTAATTTGACATTTATAACAATTTTTATATTTATTTTTACCAAATTCTTGTATTTATTTTTATTTTATTTAATTACATAAAGAATTTTATAATTTAAGTAGCAAAAACATTTTTTCTATGTTGAGTTTTTAGGCTTTAAGTTTTGCTTATCTTTGACCTTTACTCAGGCCGATTATACTTTGAGTTCTACATATATCAACATAATGTAGTTTTGACATACTTTTTATTTAAAATTATAAAAAATTTTTGTAATGATATTTATTTTCTCCAAATTGCAAGACAGAGTTTCACTTTCACAGTCTGTGCTGAAAAATGTCAGTAAATAGTGTTTTTTGCCAAATGATTTCCATAGAAATTTTTTTTTTAATATCTCAAGATGTACAACGAAAAGACTACAAACCTAACTTGATCAGGAGGTTGTGTATCAAGATTAATAATAAGTGACAATGAAGATAAATGTTTCATTGACTATAAATATTTGCTTTACTGAAGCAAAAAGTTTTAGACTTACTAAGATTTAACATTGGCTTTTATAAAAGCACATACATGAGCAAATATAGTAAAACATCTATGCTTTATAAGAAACCATCATTTTTACCTTTTGCTGTATTTCTACTAACTAATATAGATGATTGATTAATCATTTGATATATTTTAAAAATTTCCTCAACAGTCTCAACTTTGTACCATACACTGCCATCTGTAAATTTCAAGTTGAGGGAAGCTGATAAAGAAGAGGTTTCACCAAATTCAAATCCAAAATTGTCTTCTTTCTTATTGTGATCACACCAATCTCTATTACAGTTTTTGTTACATTTGCCATTACAGATATTCATGCCATTTGACATATCCTGAAACATTATTCAAATTGATGTAATAATGTAACATGTACATTAAATAAACTATAACAATGAAGTATTAATGAATCATGATGACAACTTAGTTTTGAGTTTTTGGTCTTAAAGGGACGCAGGAACATCAGATTTTGAAAAAAAGAATAATTTTATGTTTCAGAAATCAATAGTTCCCACATTTTCTCTTTAAAACGATAAATAAAATATGCTTATATATTCAAATAAACCGGTGTTATAATAAATTCTCAAGATAAGTAGAACAAGTGTAAAGTGAAGGAATTTGTGAAAAAAAGAAAGAAAAATATCATCGATTTTAATTATCAATATCTTTAGCTTCCGCGCTTGTAAAATCATACATTTCTTACCAAAGTAGTTGGGGATTTTTTTAAATGATTGTACTACTTTCAATATTCTGCTTTATTCTCATTGTAAGAATGTCTATAATCTCAGAAATAACATTGCTTCAGCAGTTGTAGCAATAGCAAAACCAATATTCAGAGATCTAGCTGCTCCAAATTTATTTTGAAAATATCTACAATGAAAAACACAGAATTGCATAATTGAGTTCGTGAACAATGTTGTAAGGTCCACAGTTTCAAAAAAATATTTTTGTTGGACAAAAAACTTTGGAGCCAGGAGTATATGGCGCTGTATCCAGTTTTAACAAGGAACATGTGGTAATAAATTGTGAAGTATTTACAAACATGGGTATGCATGGATATTACATAGAAAACATGGATATTATGTGGTTCCTGAAATGAAGGAACTGGACAATAAACGATTCAAAAATTCTGAGAAATCATTTTCAGGAGTGACAGAAGACTTTAAAAAAAAACCTTGAAAACGATTACAATAATCGTTCAGACTTTGAAACCGGAATATACTGAGCATATTCTTAGTTTTTCAGATTTTATCAAAGATTAAATTTTTCCCTACTTAAGGGAGATTTTCTACTAAACTGCTTAAGGTTATATTATCAAATTCTCAATAGGTCTTAACCCACTGCATACGCAACTTTCCATGGTGTAGGGCCTAATAATAACAAATTTTCGTGTAGTAATTTATTTAGCATATAAATAAATATAAAATTTTAGACAGTTTTTAATGCATCTTGAATTTTTTTTAAAATTAATCAGACCATATTAATAAAATATAAATTCATAAAGTGTTATACAATGAACTTATAAAGCACTCGATGCAATTTCAGAGCTGTAAGTTTCTCCAGAGCTGAGAAAATGTTCCTAACATTAACATGGGACATCACATCGCTCCCAAGCCTCTTAAGTAAAAAGAAAAAACACATTCTCTTAGCTTCTTATTATTTATTTCATGAAATTTTATTGAATATTATTTGTAACTCTGTGTTTTAAAATTTATATTTATGAGGACATGCTTTCAACCCTTATTTCTTATGTATTACAAAACTCTTCAATAGTTAAACATTTCCAGCTTTTAAGTTGTACATCTTAAGATGTTTTTAATAATTATTTTCATTGGTACACTTGGCATAAAAAACACTACTTACTGATATTTTTCAGGAGACACGTTTCACACTAGAGCAGTGCATTGTTTAATGCTGTGAGTCGTGGGTCTTACCAAGAGCCAAGTGCATCAATAATAATAAATCAACAATAATAAACGTATAACATTATTTTTAATGATGACTGAAAATCTAGCAAAAATCTTAGCACAATTGATATTTCATTTGCACTTAATTTTTTTACACTTTCAACAATAAAATGAATTAAATTTTAGGTCTAATTACAAAACTAATTTCACATCAATGTAATGATATTTAGTTAAGCTGTAAATTATTTATTGTAAATGTTGTTACATGGTGGGGTACAGAAATATGGACAGAACAGAAGCTATTACTTACACAATGAAGCTTTTGAGAAAAAATAGGCATGTTAAATCGTTGAAAACCATAAGGATAGAAGGAATAAAAAAATATAGCAAGACCTAGAAAAGAAAGTGATTAGAACACTCCCAAAGAACAAAACAGTTCATTTCAAAAGATTACAGCAGAAAAATCATATTCCGTGACAAAGCAGAAACTTGAAAAAAAGGATTACAAAAACACTTGTGCAGTGAAGAATAGAGCCTTCATAGAATAGAATAAACATATTTTTATGTTTAAAAATATTTATTAATGAGAGACTATTGTTTATCTGCCTGCTTTTTTCTCCGATTATTACTATCATTTGTCTAACTAAAAAAACAACATGTACTCTGTTTCCAGAGTAAAAATTGATTCTTGCTATAAACAAGAATTCAAATTAATCCAAAATATTTATTTTCATACTAGACATATTTTTACTTAGGCTGTACATCTTGAGGCTTTTTTTTAATATACACTTATTGATTACACTTGGCAAAAAAACTACTACTTCCAAATGGTTTTAAGCAGATGCATTTCAGTACATTCAACTAGATCAGTACATTGTCTAATAGCCACTGACCAAACAAAAAAAAACCTTGAAAACGATTACAATAATCGTTCAGACTTTGAAACCGGAATATACTGAGCATATTCTTAGTTTTTCAGATTTTATCAAAGATTAAATTTTTCCCTACTTAAGGGAGATTTTCTACTAAACTGTTTAAGATTATATTATCAAATTCTCAATAGGTCTTAACCCACTGCATACGCAACTTTCCATGGTGTAGGGCCTAATAATAACAAATTTTCGTGTAGTAATTTATTTAGCATATAAATAAATATAAAATTTTAGACAGTTTTTAATGCATCTTGAATTTTTTTAAAAATTAATCAGACCATATTAATAAAATATAAATTCATAAAGTGTTATACAATGAACTTATAAAGCACTGGATGCAATTTCAGAGCTGTAAGGTTCTCCAGAGCTGAGAAAATGTTCCTAACATTAACATGGGACATCACATCGCTCCCGGGCCTCTTAAGTAAAAAGAAAAATCACATTCTCTTAGCTTCTTATTATTTATTTCATGAAATTTTATTGAATATTATTTGTAACTCTGTGTTTTAAAATTTATATTTATGAGGACATGCTTTCAACCCTTATTTCTTATGTATTACAAAACTCTTCAATAGTTAAACATTTCCAGCTTTTAAGTTGTACATCTTAAGATGTTTTTAATAATTATTTTCATTGATACACTTGGCATAAAAAACACTACTTACTGATATTTTTCAGGAGACACGTTTCACACTAGAGCAGTGCATTGTTTAATGCTGTGAGTCGTGGGTCTTACCAAGAGCCAAGTGCATCAATAATAATAAATCAACAATAATAAACGTATAACATTATTTTTAATGATGACTGAAAATCTAGCAAAAATCTTAGCACAATTGATATTTCATTTGCACTTAATTTTTTTACACTTTCAACAATAAAATGAATTAAATTTTAGGTCTAATTACAAAACTAATTTCACATCAATGTAATGATATTTAGTTAAGCTGTAAATTATTTATTGTAAATGTTGTTACATGGTGGGGTACAGAAATATGGACAGAACAGAAGCTATTACTTACACAATGAAGCTTTTGAGAAAAAATAGGCATGTTAAATCGTTGAAAACCATAAGGATAGAAGGAATAAAAAAATATAGCAAGACCTAGAAAAGAAAGTGATTAGAACACTCCCAAAGAACAAAACAGTTCATTTCAAAAGATTACAGCAGAAAAATCATATTCCGTGACAAAGCAGAAACTTGAAAAAAAGGATTACAAAAACACTTGTGCAGTGAAGAATAGAGCCTTCATAGAATAGAATAAACATATTTTTATGTTTAAAAATATTTATTAATGAGAGACTATTGTTTATCTGCCTGCTTTTTTCTCTATTATTACTATCATTTGTCTAACTAAAAAAACAACATGTACTCTGTTTCCAGAGTAAAAATTGATTCTTGCTATAAACAAGAATTCAAATTAACCCAAAATATTTATTTTCATACTAGACATATTTTTACTTAGGCTGTACATCTTGAGGCTTTTTTTTAATATACACTTATTGATTACACTTGGCAAAAAAACTACTACTTCCAAATGGTTTTAAGCAGATGCATTTCAGTACATTCAACTAGATCAGTACATTGTCTAATAGCCACTGACCAAACAAAAAAAATCCACACACAAATAAAAAGTAACATAAATAAATGCACACACATAATAACAAAGAACAGCCTATAAAATAATGTAATGGAATAGATATGTAGATGACATTTTAATTGCATTCAAACACAATAAAAGACAGTTCTATACCTTCCAAAAATACATAAATGATAAACACAACAATATAATGTTCACACTGGAAACAGAACAACAGAATGCAATCAAGGTCTGAGAAAAAACAAGACAACAAATACACATTTAAAATATAAGGAAAACCCACCCCCGCAGACAGAGGTATACACAATACAACCACTCCATACAACAAAAAAACATGGCACCTTCCACTCCATGATATACAACCTAATTATTACCCATGAACAATGAAGACGGAATGAATGAACTCAACACTATAAAATACCTTCCCCATAGAATCGGGTACAAACATGCCCTGATAAACAATACAATACCGAAAAACAACAAACACATATCCCAATACACATCACAAATAATAAAAGAGATTGGAAAACAAACAACAACATAACACATTAACAAAAAACAATATTACATAAAATTAATTTATCACAATACATCACAAAAAATAGCTTCATCATTCAAAAAACTCAAGGACAAAGTCTGCTTTAGACATTCCAACACAACCAAAAAACACCTACACAACACAAAAGCACTCCAAAACAAACACAATAAAGCAAGAGTATACAAGATCACATGCAATGACTGCCCCACCTTCTAGAAAGGTTAACAGAAAGAAACTTTAACACAAGATACAAGGAATATATAATGGACATAAAAAAGACACAATCAAATCAAATTTTGCTATACATATACACAACGTACACACATGCACTAACATATACAGTTGCTCCACACATACACCAACATTGATAAAATTAGAAAATTCTACAATTCACCAAGAGAAACAATAAACTAAACAACAGAAAACTTCAAAATATACAAACACCACAAAACCAACCAAAACACATTCTTGAGGATAAAACATATTACCAATCAAAGACTATATTTCAACACAAAATTAAACAACCCCTCTATGAGCAACAAAACATCACAGAATTTCAAAATACCACAGATTCACGATAATATAAGACATCTGAGCAAAAGTCTTGCATGTAACTCATAGCATTGAACAATGTACTGATCTAGTGTGAAACGCTGAAAAATGTAAGTAAGTAATGGGTTTTTGCCAATTGTAGTCAATAAGTATATAATATTTACCTTCATCTTTACACTAAATTAGAATTAAATATCTAATTTAAAAGACGTCATTTTTAAAAATATGCAAACCTACTGGAGAAAATAGACAGGTAACAGTAAATTTGGATTTACTCTTGATATATTGTGCTCACAATTTATTGTAATTATCTGTAAAAAAAATTCAAATACCTCAATGTCTAATATTTTTTTTGATAAATCTTCAGAAACATCCACTGCAAAAGATTTGGCAGTGTCTAAAATTGGGCGGTAACCAGTACATCGACAAAGATTCCCATCAAAGGAATTTTCAAGTTCTGACATAGTCCTGTGACAATCAAACTGAAATAGATGTACTCATAATGAAATCACAGTTCAGTTAATATTATTTCTATATTGTGTTTATTGGCAGTAAAAGCAGTGCAACGTGAGTCAACTTTCAAAGTGTTTTAAACATGGCATTTGGTTTTAATAATTTGGTGAGCAATAAACCAGTTTTTAAAAAATAAATAAATATGCTAGGCAAATGCACGATATCTTCTCTAATTAAAACAAAATTGATGAAGTTAATACTTGTACTAATGATTAAGTAATAAAAAAAACACATCAATTATGTATTATGAATTACTGTGTAGTATTTGTTTTATTATTATATTCATTTTATTTAAATAATTTTATTTTATATATTAATTTCGTGTGTCATTCTGTATGTTATGTGTATTGCTTGTTTAGATGCTCTACTACTGTATTACAACGTATTTCAACTTGTTAGTGTTTGTTGCATATAACTTGTATATTGTTGCATATAACAATAATATCCATGTTTTTGTGATTAATTTTTGAATAATTTTAAATGGATTTAAGACTCAGATAAGATTATGTATCACTTACTTTCATGGTTGACAGGTAGAATTACAAAACAGTGAAATATTATTAATAAAGTAATACAAAAGACACAATATCAAGAGCACAGTGGTACAATATATTACAATAAAAATATTGAAAAGAACCCCAATACCACAAAAATAATCAAAAATAACAAATAAGACAAGTTACTTAAGATTAAACCCTTATGTACATTTCGATGACCATGTCATCATCATCAGAGGGTCTTGTTACAAAACACAATCTAGCACACAAGAAGTTACAAACTAAACTAATCATTCTAGTTTGTAACTTCTTGTGTGCTAGATTGTGTTTTGTAACAAGACCCTCTGATGATGATGACATGGTCATCGAAATGTACATAAGGGTTTAATCTTAAGTAACTTGTCTTATTTGTTATTTTTGATTATTTTTGTGGTATTGGGGTTCTTTTCAATATTTTTATTGTAATACAAAAGAGTAAAAATTCATGTATGGAATTGATATAGAAAAGATATGAAATTAAAAATTGTTGGCCAAGGTTGAAGATAAGTTTAGATCAACATCAGTACTTGAGTTGAGTTGATTTTCAGAAAAATCTTTTTTAATATATGGCGTCTCTTTCTTTCATAAGCACCTGGTATTCTAGATGTTTCACTCAGTAAAGGAAAGCGAAAACAACAATTTTAAGGGTTACACACCTGTATAAATTCATAACCACACCAGGAGAGCAGAACCCACACTGTGTGCTGCTGAAGTTGGCAAGCCTCTTTTGTATCTTATCATAGCCAGTCTTCTTGCTGCCGACCCCTTCTGTAGTAGTGATTGCCATTCCATGACATGAAAATACAGGAAACAAACACTGAAAGAACATATGCAATTATAAAACCAAAAACACAAACTTTCATATGGTATCTAATTATATTGTTTTCATTTAATTATTTTAGAGCTGTCTGATGATATTATTTGGTTAAAAAATAATACTGAAGAAAATTTTGCCTAAATATTGGAAATTATTTTTTTAAATTGAATATTTGGAAAAGATATAATACCTAAAAAGAAAAAATAACACTTGACTACGTAAAGGTTTCTAGATTTACTCTTTTGTAGAATAAAAGAATTTCAATGTGACTTTTCAGCTCACTAAGTTTACTTACAATGTGAAAATTATTACTTGTAATAAATGAATACCTAAATTGAGAATAATGTGCGGCCTCCATAAAAGTTCACTACCCACACAATCATGTTAAGATGGTTTAAAGCTGACTCTTAGGATTGCAGTTTGTTAGTTAGTAACTGCTTTGATAACTTCAGAGGAAAGGAGAGGAGTTCTGAAAGATTTATTTACAAAATGGCCACAAGACACACAACTGTTAGTGTTGAGCACATAGTATTATTTGCCTACTTGTACAGACAGAAGTAATAAGTCCCATTAGCAATGAGTATAATGGTTAGTAATCATAGGCATTAAAATTAAGGTTGAGTAGAAGATTTATATTTGCTACTCAACATGTATATTTTTCTGCCTTTCCCAACATCAAAACATTGTTCTCCATCGTCTCGTTTCAAAAATGTAAACTGTATTCTTACATTATGAAAACATTAAACTGTATTGTTTACCCAAGCCTTGAGCTTGTCCTTATACTGCATACTGTTAGTGCTGCCCCCCCCCAGCATATAAATTATTGAAATATCTTAAGCAAAGGAGTTAGACACTCAAAGAGAGGACAAGTATGTAAATAGAAAGAATTATTTTAACTGAAGAAAAGAAAGTTTAACTGAAGTTTAAACGAGTAGTCTACCCAAAAAGAGATAACCATTAAAATACTACCTTCGGTTCATAAGGAACAATGAATTATTTGATACATTACAAAAATATAATGAAAAAATTAATTAGCTAACATTACTGTCTATATTAGCACAAAGTAATTGTAAAACCAGATTTAAAATTAAAACCTTATTAATAAAATTAATTTAAAATTATAACAAATCCAAATATGTAAAAAGCTTAAAAGCCCATAACATTGAATATGGAAAGTGCAAACACGCTTTATCATTGGTCTGTGTGTAGGTGTATAAGTGTGAATTTGTGTGTGGGACAGAGAGGGTGATAAATAGAAAGAAGGGATTATTTTTAATAAAAGGGTAATCATAACAGCAATAAAACAAATATTTAAGTAGTTATAACACCACACAAATTTGGTGTAATGCACACTAGTGTAAACAAAATACATCAATGTTTAGTGTAAAAAAGTCAGTACTACTCACTGAATTAACAGAAATATTCTTCTTCTGAAGGGTGATGGGATCCCTGAACTGAAGACTGACTAGGCACACCCCACATCCTCCTTCCAGACACATGAATTTGGTTCCACGCAAGTTTGCATACTCCCAGATAAAGGTGTTTAAGGAAGTATCAGCCGGCACTTCATCTGACACAGCAAAATTTCATTTAATATTAGAAAAACTAAAATAGTTACAAAACTATATAGATTTTACACATTATAAGTGTATATAGAATGCGCAGGGACTGCATAAAATGTATCTCTCACTATACAGGGACAGTGTGAAGAGTAATCTCCCAATATACAGGGACTGTATAAAGGGTAATCTCTCATTATACAAGGACTGTATAAAAAATAATCTCTCATTATACAGGGACTGTATAAAGAGTAATCTCTCATTATACAGGGACTGTATAAAGAGTAATCTCTCATTATCCAGGGACTGTGTAAGGAGTAATCTATCATTATACAGGGACTGTATAAAGAGTAATCTCTCATTATACAGGGACTGTATAAAGAGTAATCTCTCATTATCCAGGGACTGTGTAAGGAGTAATCTATCATTATACAGGGACTGTATAAAGAGTAATCTCTCACTATACAGGGACAGTGTGAAGAGTAATCTCTCATTATCCAGGGACTGTGTAAGGAGTAATCTATCATTATACAGGGACTGTATAAAGGGTAATCTCTCATTATACAGGGACTGTGTAAGGAGTAATCTATCATTATACAGGGACTGTATAAAGAGTAATCTCTCATTATCCAGGGACTGTGTAAGGAGTAATCTATCATTATACAGGGACTGTGTAAGGAGTAATCTATCATTATACAGGGACTGTATAAAGAGTAATCTCTCATTATCCAGGGACTGTGTAAGGAGTAATCTATCATTATACAGGGACTGTATAAAGGGTAATCTCTCATTATACAGGGACTGTGTAAGGAGTAATCTATCATTATACAGGGACTGTATAAAGAGTAATCTCTCATTATCCAGGGACTGTGTAAGGAGTAATCTATCATTATACAGGGACTGTATAAAGGGTAATCTCTCATTATACAGGGACTGTATAAAAAATAATCTATCATTATACAGGGACTGTATAAAGGGTAATCTCTCATTATACAGGGACTGTATAAAAAATAATCTATCATTATACAGGGTCTGTATAAAGAGTAATCTCTCATTATCCAGGGACTGTGTAAGGAGTAATCTATCATTATACAGGGACTGTATAAAGAGTAATCTCTCACTATACAGGGACAGTGTGAAGAGTAATCTCTCATTATTCAGGGACTGTGTAAGGAGTAATCTATCATTATACAGGGACTGTATAAAGGGTAATCTCTCATTATACAGGGACTGTATAAAAAATAATCTATCATTATACAGGGTCTGTATAAAGAGTAATCTCTCATTATACAGGGACTGTGTAAGAAGTAATCTCTTATTATACAGGGACTGCGTTTTGAAATAAGATTGATTATATGTCTCATGTCTTCAAAGATCTGTAGTTATATCGCCTTTTTGGCACATGGTGTGTGTCATGAAGCAGATACCTCATCTTTCCAATAGAGGGTGGCCTTTCAAGTTCTGAATCCTACATGGTTAGTGTCTGGATCCTACCAGGTTAGGTTTTGGATGCAGAACTATATTTGCATGGATCATTAGCATATGGTAATCAATGGGTGTGCATTATCTAGCAGATAAGATTTGCTACTATGAAGGAGTAGGGGGAGGGGATGGGGTGTGGTTTGTACAGACTAAGATAGAGTGACTCATGTGTTTAGTGGATAGCTAAGCTGGCCAAGAACCAATGGGAACCTTTTCATCGTGGTGGTTGCAGCCAAATATCAATTAGAATTCGGGCATAGTAATAACATTGTAATAAAAAAATAGAGGCTGTAATTCATGAAATTGACGTATTTTTAATAATTTTAGACATAAAAATTATTTAAAAATTTTGAACAGCCAAATCTTAAAACAATATAAGGAAACAATATTTTTTTTAATTAGTTAAATTTTATAATTGTAAACTTTAAATAAAAGTACTGTATTACATGAAATGGAAAAATGAAGAATTTTAAATTAAAAATAAAATAATTTAAATTGTTTTACAGGCCAGTGTCAGGATGAGAAATGGTAAATGTATATATAGGTCTGTATATAGGCCTGTTATATATATATATATATATATATATATATATATATATATATATATATATATATATATATATATATATATATATATATATATATATAACTTTACAACACTGTTTTCTTGTATTCACTTAAAGTTTACACTCTAATGTACTTAAACCAGAACCTTACTTGGTATATGCATGCTTCCTTTGTGTTGTACATCTTGAGGTTTTTCTAAGAAATTACACTTTTTTCATCAACTTGGCAAAAGAAACATTTGTTACTGATATTTTTCAGCAGACAAGTTTCATACTAGACAGGTGCATTGTTCAATGCTGATAGTCATAGAATAGTCTTGTCCTTGACTCACAGCACTGAACAATTCACTGACCTAGTGACCTAGTGTGAAACATGACTGCTAAAATATATAAGTAAGTAGTGATTTTTTTGGCAAGTAGATACCAAAAGTGTAATTTACTTGGTATAATTGCAAGTCCACTTTCGAGAACTAATAATTATGTGCTCTCATTTTGTGAAAGTTGACTCGCAAAATATACCAAGTAAGATTCTTGTTTAAGTACATTAAAGTCACATACTCACACACACACACACACATTATTATTATTTACAAACCTGTATATATGGTGCCATTAATAGAAAGCACTACTGCTTTTGATATTAGCCTGGAACATAAGATTAAAACAGTATTTTAAATTTTGCATAATTATTTCCGGGTTTTTCTAAAATGTTCTAACGAGTAATGACTACTTTGTCTTCCTCTTATTTATTTATTCAAAACAAAAATATATAATAAAGAATTATTTAAAGAACTAAATGAAAATAGTTGTTTCATTAACAAAGCCTAACCTAATACTGCTGACTTTCATTAAAGGTTAATGGCATGAGATTAATGAACAGAGTGTGTAATGAGTACATATTGGAAAGTGGTGTTAGATTCAAAGTGTGTGTGGTAGTTTAAAATCGTGCATGTCGTTTTGTGTTATTGTGTAATTATATTGTATTTTAAATTTATCTTTAGTGGTTAGTTTTATGCTACGGTTTAGTATGTGTAGAATGATTAAATTAGTCTGAATGTTTGTGAATTTATGTAGGGTGTTTTGTATATATGTTTTGTAGCTGTACTTGGGTTTTTTTTGTCGTTAATGTATTCTTTGTATCTTGTGTTAAAATGATCTAACAGTAAAAGCTGAGGCAGTCATTGCATATTATTTTGTTTAAACTGCATAGATTGTATTTGTTGTTTAGAGGGCTGTGTGTCTTGAATTTAAGAGTGTTTATTGTTGTATATGATAATTCATAAATTAATTTTCTGAAGATTCAAGCAATTTTGTGTGTATGTTTGTTGTCGTATGTGATGGAAATGAATTTATGGTTTGTTTTTGTGGCTCAAAAGTGTGACTATTTTAACGTGTTATTTATTTAATCACTTTACCATTAGTTTATGACTATCCGAACTTTAAATTTTGTAAATTTGTAAAAACTTACTGAGACAGAACATTTTCGATTGCTATGTGGCGATCTTCATCAGTGTCTTGTGTTTGGAGTTGTTAGGTTAAGCGGTGACGATTTTAAAGGTATGTTTTCGATAGCATCAAAGAGTAACAAATCACACATACTCTTTGATACTATCGAAAACCTTTCTTTAAAACCGTCACCGCTTAACCCAACAACTCCAAGCATAAGACACTGATGATGATCTCCACATAGCGATCGTAAACGTTCTGTCTCAGTAAGTTTTTACAAATTTACAAATTTTAAAGTTCGGATGGTAATAAACTAATTTTAAAGTGATAAATTAAGTTTCACTGAACATTATAGACTACAAAATTCAAGATATTGTTTATGTTCTATTTTCTTCAGTATATTTTCAATTAGTGTGTTCTTGCAGCTTTATGTTCGGAGGGGGTGATGTATTTTATTGTATTGAACTCTTTATTCTAGTGATTTTTGTTGCATGGTTATATTAGCTAGATAGTGTAAAATATGCTTAAACACATCATGTTTGCATTGTTTTGGCTAATTAGATTTATTCTGTTTAAAGTGTCAATGGTTGTAGATGTTTGAAATTGTGTTTGTTGTTAAGTTTGGTGATTATGAGGCCTAGAAAGTTTGTTTTGTGATTATATTCTACTTCAAGTTTGAATGATAGGTTTGGTTTATGATGTTGAAATAAATGTGTAGTTGTTTGAGTTGCTTTTGCTGCTATTGTATAACATTAGAATGTTGTCTACATATCTATGACAGTATACTATTTTTATACTATTTTAAGTAAGTTGATAATTTTTACTTAGGTCTTTAAATTGTTACTAAATTAATCAGTGAAAACAAATGATTACAATAACCAAAACAAATAAAAATAATTGCATAGCTTTAGATAATAACTTGTAAGCCCTGCAGTTATAAACTGTCACCTGATCACAGATTTTATAGAAAATTTAAAAATTAAAACTAAACATAAAGTTAATATAATATTATAATGAAGAGTATATTATTTTTATCTACTTTCTATCTTTCTCCATTTTGAGAGCATTTTCAATTACTTCATTAACTAAATCATAAGATCTATGGTTTTAAGGTATTAAATCTTTAAGTAGCTGTATGTAATTAAAATAATAGTAGCTGATACTTTAAATGTAACTAGTGTTTAACACTCATTAGAATAGAAGGTATTTTGTTACCTTATTAATAAGCCTATTATTAATATATGAATACAGAAAGTGTCTTGAAATCTTTGATAGGTGTCAAGGATCCCTTATATATATATATATATATATATATATATATATATATATATATATATATATATATATATATATATGGAGTTAATATATTACTATTGTAAGTAATTTTATCCACCATTAAGTGCAATAATTTTACCTTGAGGCGCCTTTCGGCCACTTGACCATTGTCGAATCAAGGTAAAATCATTGCACTTAATAGTGGATAAAATTACTTACAATAGTAATATATTAACTTCATAAAGTCAGTGCAACAGAAAAACAATGGATAACGTAAAATATCAAGAATATATATATATATATATATATATATATATATATATATATATATATATATATATATATATATATATATATATTCCACAGACTGTTTTATTTTTGTAGTGAAGTACTTGTTCATACCGTTTACCATATATTAGGTTTAGTTATAAATTGAAATTTCATTTTTTATTTATTATATTTAACTAACACATAACACTAATATTAATACCTGCTTATTTATTTTTATTATTTCATATTAATTAATTTTTACTTTTCAAAGAACTTGACTCCATTAAAGTCATTTAAAGCTGTTAAGTAGGTTGTCTTAATTTTAGAAAGCTAAAAATCATTAAAACTTTTGAACTTTATTGATATGTTACACTTAACTATAGTAGCAGTTAGTATTTTGATTACTTAGTAATGCTCATTTATAAAAATACTATTTGCCTCAATAATAAAGTAGTAAGTGCTACTATAGGCAAGTGTAACATATCAATATATGTTTCAGTTTTAAAACTAGTAGTAGTTCATCAAGTGAAGGTAAAATCAAATAATATTAAAAATCATTTTTCACAAATAAAATTATTTACTCAATTGAAAATAATCCAATATTCTAAAAAGTAGCTTATGTATATAAAAACCATAAAAAAATTAAAATATATATTATCAATCTGGGATCAGCCCAAATTACTGTATCATTTGTAAACTGGATATATAATTTCTGTAACAATATATTATACAACAGAAAAAACAATTACACTTCTAATATTTATAACTCTTAATATTTGTTGATTCCATCTTCACGTGATCTACTAGTTATCACTAAAAACTTTTAAATGTTTATAAACTTGCCTATAGTAGCACTTACTTATGTTTGTTGAGGACTGCCGTTTCGAGAGATGTGTCTCATTGTTAACTCAGACCGTAACTGATCTCAAGGTTTACGTCGGTTAGGGTGGGGTGGGATATTATGATGGTCTGGGTGTATTTTGTGAGTATTAGGAGTTATGATGTCAAAAAGTGCGTGCGAGTCGTAATGTAATTGTGTATTGAGTATGTGTGTAGGGTGTAGTTTGAAGTGTCTGTATATTTCGTATTGTTCGGTTGTGTAGCGTTGGTTATTTCTGTGTTGTTTATGAAGAATTTGTAGGTTAGATGTTATGTCTATGTAGTCATGTTTTGTGGAGTTGAGATGATTGGCGAAGTTTGATTGATAGTTATTGTTTTTTAGTGCTTTTATATGTTCTTGGTAACATGTGTAGAAGGACCTCCCTGTCTGGCGTATGTAAAAACTGAGGCACGAACTGCAAGTTAGTTTGTACACGTGTCATTTACAACGCCACTGGAGTTTACAAACTAACTTGCAGTTCGTGCCCCAGTTTTTACATAGGCCAGACAGGGAGGTCCTTCTACACACGTTACCAAGAACATATAAAAACACTAAAAAACAATAACTACCAATCAAACTTTGCCAATCATCTCAACTCCACAAAACATGACTACATAGACATAACATCTAACCTACAAATTCTTCATAAACAACTCAGAAATAACCAATGCTACACAACCGAACAATACGAAATATACAGACACTTCAAACTACACCCTACACACATACTCAATACACAATTACATTACAACTCGCACACACTTTTTGACATTATAACTCCTAATACTCACAAAATACACCTACACCACCATAATATCCCACGCCCACCCTAACACCCTAACCTACGTAAACCTTGAGATCAGTTACGGTCTGAGTTGACAATGGGACACATCACCCGAAACGGCCGTACTCAGCAAACATAAATAAGTGCTACTATAGGCAAGTTTATAAACATTTAAAAGTGTTTATTTATAACTCATTAACACTTCACACCATATTTTGTGTTAAATATGAAAAATAGTAGATTGTATGCCTTGTTAATCAAACCCACATTTTTCTGTTTGATTACAATATCATTCTTTTTGTTCGAGTCATGTACTTTAGAGGAATAAATAATTAAAAGATAGAAAATGAGGGAACATGAAAGTAATGAGTCATCACTAAAAGACGTACATCGTGGGTTTACACTTTTAACAGTTTATGATCTTTCTCTGGAATTGTATTTTAGTTTAGAGTTAATCATTGTATTTATTTCTTCTAAAAATTAAAGGTTTCTAATGCCTGTTCACCAAAGCCTTTATGATAAAATTTTGTGTTTAATCATTTTAAATTGTTTAAAACTCTGAACAACTATTTTATAATGATAAACATCCATCTAGTTGTGACAAAACTAACTTCTTGAAGTAATTACAACCAAGTGATTAGAATAATTTCCAGGATCTTTATTATTCTGGTGATATTCTTTGGGCTCGTAATTGAAAATGTGACCATGTAAATTTCTCTTCGTGACAGAGGTATGGTTCGAAATACTTAAATTTATGAGAGTGTACACTTTTTATTACAAAATTTTTCTTTTTAAGCTCAAAATTTCACTCTTATTAGATCAGTTGTTGGATTATAGACACAGATTTTCTTTTTAAAAAATTCCCCAATCCACCAAATCTTTAACAGGAGGGCAGACTTTTGTCTTTGATGTTCAGCTTCGTAGTCATGGTGTTATGATTTGGGTGCCAGAAATTCACCTTTATCTCCTGTAAGCTATACAAATAGCAATTGGATTTTGTGCATTTCTCACTCTAATCTTTTTGTACATATGGAAGCAAAATCTCCTGTCATAATTTGTGGCATCAGTTAAGATTATTGGCTTATCTTACTGCATCCAAAACCTGTCATTTGACTATTTTTTTTTCTATTCGAATTTTAGAGTATTCAAACATATTTAAGTCCCTAAAACACATTTTCCTAAAAAAAAAAATTTGTTTTTAAATGTTATCTTCTTGTTTTAAAAGTAAATTTCCAGTAATTCCTTACCATATAACTGAATTTAACCACACTGTGCTCCATATTTGATGTATCAAGAGAATGTAAATACTTATATATTTTATACTTATGCTAAGAAATTTATACAAGAATATTTGCTTGTTTTGTTGTACAGAACTTCCATGCTCTTTGTGTACTATTGTCTTGGATTTTAATTGTCTGCAATACAGTATACTTGTAATATACTGGTCACTAAGGTGTTTAGTGTCTATGCATGTTCATTTACCAATGATTTATTTTGAAATTTATACATCCTTAGATTTTTTTATAAATATTACGACATTGAAAGATTGAAGGCATGCTTCTTTTTCACTAAAACCCTTGACCTTATATTACACTTGCCTATTGTAACACTTATTATTTTTCTTTATTATTTAGGCTAGCCGTTTTGAGAGATGACTCCCATGTCAATTCAGACTGTAACTGTGTATTTTTGTAGCTGCTGGGTTACTGTTTTAATGTGTATTATGGCGTAATTAGGTGTGATTTTATTCTTTAAACATTGTATGTTGAAGGAAATGTGCAGGGAAAGTTTTGTTACCTTGAGACGTATGTTGTAGTCAATGTTCGGCATGCAAAATTAATATTATTTGATTCCATCCTCACTTGAGCCACTAGTTTTTCACTAAAACCCCTTGAACATGTGTTAGTATGTTACACTTGCCTGAAGAAGCACCTTTTGATTAATGATGTCAGCTGTTTCAGGTCCATAGCAGTTACGGTCTGAGTTGAGAATGGGACACATCTTCCAAAAAATGAAAAATGTAAGATTTTTTTTGTGTGTGTGATTAGGAAACCCCTAATTAATGAAAACAGTAAGAGCTAATATAGGCAATGTTAATATAATAATATATGTTCAAGTGTTATTAGTGAAAAACAAATTGCTCAAGAGAAAATGGAACCAAGTAATGTTTCTTCTTATTATCGAGTAATACCAACTCAGCAAGAACTATTTATGACTAAACAAAAAAGATTTTATTGCTCAAACTCTATAATGTAATTACTTAATACTAAGGAGAATATATGTTGCAATGAATAATAGTTTTAAAAAATCTAAAGCTTTACCATCCAAAAAAATCATATACCAGTTTAAAAAAAGACAATTATTGCAATTTTTCGTACTTCGAAATAAATATAAATTGCAATAAATTACTTTAGGTAAAATAATTACAAATATGAAAATCTTGAAGTATTTAAATAACTTTAAAAAGACCAATGAAATGCAAATAACCATTACCGAAATATGAGTAAGCAAAGACACTAGATTTCCATGTTTAAATCGAAGGTACTTGTTTTCTGACAGAAATTAATTCTGATTAAATAACATTGATTTCCTTCGAACATTTGCCACTTTTATATAAACGAAAATACTTCATCCTTAAGTTTTTCATCCATTCAACTTGAGAAATATTGGTTAAATTGAAACTGTTACTGGCCAGTTTGCATTACATTTGATAAAAAATGCATTACCTGAAGGAAAATGATAAATGGCAAACAGTAGCTAAAATTGATTTGATCTATTTCATAAGATTGGATTCATTTTTCAAAAAGCAAATCCTCAGCATACCTACCTACAGAATAGTTTTTATTTTGACGTCTGTATTTTGACATTAGAAATAAGTAAAACAATGGTAATAGATTTTAAAATCCTGATACTTTTTAACAATGGAAAATAGCTGATTGTAAATTGAACTGTCTCTGTAATGTCTTTCATGTTTACGACGTTTATAAATAGACTCCAGCTGATTTCCAATTAGTTGTAATTCCTTCATACACCACTCAATAGGGCTTGTTTCAACTTTCTGTAATATTTAAGGAAGTGGCTAACTTGCTTGGCTTTATAGATTTTAAAATACTTTTGCTTTCCTTTGCTAAGCTCTTAGCACATTTTAATTGAAATTTCTTCCAAGAATTAAATCTATTAATAGTACAAACAAATTTTGAAAGATTGATATCCCTTACTAATTAATTCTATTCAGAGTTCTTTTCAAATTCTGTATTCCTTTGCAAAATATTAGATTTATGCAACAACTTTCATAACAACTTAGAGCAGTAACTTAGAAAAGTAAGATTCTATTGTTAATATCTACTACCTGATGCTTTGACATTCAAAAAGATATTTTCCACAGTGAATGGTGCATCTGAAATTGTAAACATTGGTTATTTTCTTATGCATTTTGTTATCAGTTGTGAAAGTAGATTTGAGGTTTTTTAAAAGATCAACTGTGATCAATTAACATTTATGACATTCTGATTTGTTACCATAAATGAGGTTTTGTGATTTATTGTATAAATTTCATAGCAAAATGAAATATTTTTTAGTGTAATAAACGTTTTAAATTAAATCTAGTACTTCTAATTTCGAACCGCTAAATATTAAACCTAGTTGTGACTCCAAACTTGTTTTTTCTTAAATCTAATTATGGGCAATAGAATTTTATAGTTGATTCAAAACAATTAACAACTTACCGAATTTATGAAATAATTAAATGTTTTACTGAGGTTTAATGTTTTTTGTTAGAGGCAATGATCTTTATATGATCCGTGGATGTTCCAGTTCCTATAGATCTGTATGTAACGCCTGACACGATGGCTGGGTTTATAAAAATTTATGAATTCCAAAAAACTGTCAAACTCCACAACTTTAAAGAGGAAACTCAGAGTTTCTCCTGGTGAACCTAGTGTTGAAGATTTAAGTAAGAATTTAATGGCAAAGTCACCGATATTGCTATCACCAAAATATTTAATATATTCTAGTGCCGAGGAAGAGAAAGATCTGTCAAAAATTTCTCATTTCCTTATTAATAAGGTTATTACTCCCTATGTGGGAGGTCCTGTCACATCTATTGAGAAACTAAAGAATGGGACACTGCTTGTTCCACCCAATAACGAGAGACAAATGGGTTCTCTTTTAAAAAATAGCTACTTTCATTGACATGGTCATGGTGTCTATGGCCCCCATAGATCCTTGAATTTCTCAAAGGGGATCATTACCTGTAAGATTTGATTCACGCCTCTATAGATGAGATCAAGTTGGAATTATCCCATCAGTCAGTAATAGATGTGTTCCCATTATGAAGATGAACAAAGGCGATAAAGTTGAAACAGCCTCTTTCCTCCTTATTTTTGCACAACCAGAGAGAGATACCCAAATTCATTCAGACAGGATACCAGAGACTATCAGTAAGGCCGTATGTGGCTAACCCTAGGTGAGGTTTTAAATGTCAACAGTTTGGCCACATTAGTTATTCCTGTTCTAAGCAGAGGGTGAGCTACTTTTACAGCTACCAATCCCTATACGACCTGTGATTACCTGACAAGAAAAATAGAAGTTCTTACTGAACAAGTCACTCGCCTTTTGACGTTAGTCACAAACACTAGTGCAACCAATTTGCTTCCTTTACCTACCTCTTCTGTGTGAGAGCTTGGTGTATGAGGCAAATTAGGTATTTCTGCTATAAAGCCACTTGGCAATAAACGTAAGGTAAAAAGTAATAATTTAGAGAAACATGCTTCAGTAGTAAAAATCAGTAAATTGGTACTGACAGTAACAAGTGAAACTATTATCAAAGGAAGGCGTGGTAAAACTACCCCTCCTAAATCCAAATCTTCCTCCAATTCTAGTAGATATGGGGTATGTAGAATTTAAGCCTGGAGACGTTCCAGGGAATCGAGGGAGCACCAATAGGTGTTAGAGAAATCTATTGCTAAATTGATAAATGACTGAAATTAGCATGTCAGTGATACAATGGAATGTCAACGAAGTTAAGATTCACATAGAAGATCTAAAGATACTCGTACGAGATGTGTATCCAATGCTCATATCCAATATTTAAGATACACATCTCTACACAAGAACACTTCCATGTAAGGCAATATTCAGTTTTTAGATCGGACCTTATTACAGAAGATTGAGCTAGAGGTGGCGTAGCCATACTAGGACATAACTGTATCGATGCTGTTTCTTTAAACTTAATACCTGCTTTACAAGCACTAGGTATTCAAACAGCAGTCCCTTATAAATTCACTGTTTGTTGTATCTCATTGCCGCCTAATGGCAATCTTCAACACAGTGGTTTAGTTGAGTTGATAATCCAGTTACCTACTCCTTACTTATTGGTAGAAGATTTTAGTCCTCACCATTTGTCTTGGGGATCTCTGACTTGCAACTCAAGAGGACAAGTAGTGGAGAGTGTCAGAATGGAACTGTATTTATGTCTGCTAAATGATGGTACTTCCACTAATTTAGTAGTGTCTACTGATGGATGGACAGTTGTTGAGTATCGATATCCAACCCTCTTTTGGCTAATAGATGCACATGGTTAGTATTTAATGGCATGTATTGTAGCGATCATGTATCAATAAAGATCAATTTATACAATTCCTACCTTTGTTACCCTCGACATCCCTGTTGGATCTTAAAGCCAACTGGAACACCTTCTCAAACTCTCTTGTATCACTTGACATCCGTTGATCAATTAATTGATACTTTCAGAAAAACCATTTTGAATGCTGTAGAAAAGACCATTCCGATGACATCTGTATATCTGCCTGTCCTGTGGTGGAACGATGAATGTTCAGAAATCCTGTATTTACGATGAAGAGTTTTAAAGAGATTTAATTGACACACAACTAGTGAAAACCTTAAGGAATACAAGAAACTTTGCTATAGGGCGAACACGGAGAATCTTCAGGCTGAGTAGAAAGAATTCTTGGGTAACCGTAAAAATTAAAACAAATGCTACGCACAAAGCCGGCAAGGAGCGGCACTACCTGATTATGTGAACAAGGCCGGTCCATAGGGTCAACTTTGTTCACATAACAGAATGCTAGCATATATGTAACGTTTTCCTTTCAAATAGATTAATGAAAAAAGTAATAAATTGTTAATTAGATTAATTAGCAAATGTAACTATAAAATTTTAGAAAATAAACCACCGAAGCTAAATATAAAATAAGATAAAAAATAATTATGTTGAAAGCAAATTTAATGAAAAGTATATAATTGAAATTATGTACTAATAGAGTAAAAGAAGGAATGGTTATGTAAATGCCCCAAAAACGATAAACTGTCGAGGGAAGGAGTATTATGTCTAAAGTAGCACAACTCACGAACGGAAAGGGTTAAAAATGTCAATCAAGTTTGTAGCAGCATCTCAAATCAAGATAATGGATCATGGTTTAAGGAATTATCTAAATTTGCACCGCAAGGAACACTTACGAGGCCTAGCTAAAACCGGACCAAAACAAAAAAGAAAGTTTAATAGACAACCACCTTTGCAGGTCTGGACTGGCTTGTCTAAGGTAAATAATAACGGCTTGTCGAAGGGGTGGGGAACCGCTAGACGTGAAAGTGAGTTGGGGGACGCATAAAAGATTTGAAAGAGAATGGACGTATTTTAGCGAGACATCCAGAAGCGTTTCCAGGATGATGTTCCGTGGCTAAAGACAACAACTAGCCCTAGATGGACGTGAAGATGGTCTGTTTTGCGAACTTCCGCGAGAACAAACTTTTTATTATTTTTGTAAAATGTAAATAATGTAGAAAAGTATTAAAGACGGTCCTTAAACCGATCTACTGTGATTGCTGCCAGACCCAAGGACTCCAGGACCATATCCGAGGGGGAACCAAGGATTCCAGGACAACCTCCGAGGGACAAGAGAAACAATCACAATGAAAGTTTTGGGGCAAGTCTAAATTTTAATAGTAAAAACCAATTTTTTAAAATTTATAAATTTTCTAAAGAATAATTACCAGATTTTTGAATTAACAATAAAATCATCAATTAATAAAGAAGTAAATTAAAATTAAGAGAATATAGGCTATAAGCAATTGACTTATTTTCAAAATAAAATATTGTTCAAGTAATTATTATCAAATATGGAAAGCAAATGATTAAAGTTACATTTATTTAACGAATAAATTAGTCTATCCACTTGATATTCAAAATAAGAAATAAAGTAATGTATATAAATTTTTAATGCCATATGTAATAAGAGAATCTTGAAACAAAAGAATATGAAATGATTTACTTTATAATCACAGTTTAAAATGTTCTATGTCCATATATCTGTTATGAAGAAAACAGGATTAGATAACTGATTAAAAATATATCAAGGGAAATACTTACTAAAGTCCAGTAGAATTATGTGTGGGAGCACAGAAATAATTAAAACACAGTATTACTAAGAAGTAATTTCACCTGCTGCTTTCATGAAAGGGTTATATGGACATGCACGCAGTAAAACAAATTAATATAAATTATTTTCTTGTCTAATTGAATATGTGAGTAAATTTAAGGGTGTAATTTGAACTTTAAGATACGACCTGTTCAAGGATAGACTATGAACGTAAAAGAAGATGAACAATAATATAAGAAAAATTTTGACAAATTTTAAGAAAATGTAGAAATAAATTCAAAAATCAATTAAAATGTATTTAATGTAAAAATAATTGCTTATTAGAAAAGAAATGTAAAATGAGTTAAATTTACAGAAAAAGTAAACATCATGTAATAGAATCGATTTTAAATAATATTTTAAATTTAAAGAATTAAACAATTTATAACAAACAGTGATTGAATTTATTACAACCATCATGTGGTGAAATTAATTAAATAAAATTCGTAGAATTGTTCCAATCAACAAAAAGAGTAGAGATTAAATAAATCACATAGAATTAAGAAAAAAGTTCCTTAGAAATAATTTTAACCGAGGTATAAGACATAAATTAACTCTTAAGTAAGGTAAAAACCTTGTGGTCGGTTTTTCAAAACAAAAGTCCAAGGATTTATCCACTGGCAGATCGAACTCGACACACCACAGGTACCAGAAACTGGTAAGTCGGGTGAGATCATATTTTGACTGCAGTCGGACTGGAGCGTGACGGCTCTCGCCGAGGAACGCGTGTTTCGGGGGAAAGGAAATTTTTCTACGCAAAGGGCCGCGGCAGTACGTCCATTCAGTTGCCAGTCATAGCGCTGAAGAATCAGGATGGATGGTTGATCGCAAACAGTTTTTATACAGCTAATGTACTGGGAATGTCTATTCCGTCTACTTCAACCTATACTAGTAAATTCCGAACTCACAAACTCAAAGAAGCAATACCTTTTACTGCTGAATTGCCTGGAGATTCTCTTTTAAACACTGTGTTCTCTATTTGGGAATTGCAGTCGGCTCTCTTGTCAACAAAGGATTCTGCACCAGGTCTTGATTCCATGTATACTCTATGATTAAACATCTACCATCGTGGGTTAAAATAGACCTCCTTCGGATATACAATCGTTTATTCGAGGAGCAGTGTCTCCTGATGGATGGTTAGAAACAACGGCAATTCCTCTTTTAAAACCAGGTAAAGACAAACCCAATCCCAGTAATTATAGGCATATATAACTTACAAGCGCTTTTTGCAAACTACTGGAGACGATGGTCAACCGACGTTTTGTCTGGTATTTAAAAACCAATGAGATTATTTGTAAGGAACAATGTATTTGAAATTGCTGTTTTTTTTTTTTACTTATAAAAGGGATATGATATGTCTTGGAAAAGAGGGATTTTGAACACCCTAAAATCATGGGATAGACAAGGAAATATTCTGGTATTCATCGTCAACTTTTGTCTAATAGGTCTTTCGGCTTAAGTCACTGAGGCACACTGTCGAAGAGTTATCTACAGAAGAGCGGTGTTCTGGAGGGCAGCGTGCTAAGCGTCACGCTATTTGTCTCCGGTTCACTGTTCTCTATTTGTAGACGTTTTTATGTATTTACGTTCCTGCTCGCATTTTGGCAACTGTAGAAAGATCATTGCAAATTGTAAGACACAGATTAGAGGAATGGTCAAAAAGAAGGGCTTTACATTCTCTGCTTCGAAGATGTTGTGCTCCAGCGTTTAACATTTAGTCGTCGTAGGCAACACCATCTTATTATTATTCTATTATCTTCCATTTTGATGGGATTCAGCTACAAACCACTCATAGTGTTCGATTTTTAGGTCTTTTATTCGATTAACCACTTTCATTAATCCCACATGTACGCGATTTGAAGATGAGATGCAACAAGATATTAGATATGCTAAAAGGCCTTAGTGGCACTAATTAGGGAGCAGACATAACTCGTATGCTACGGTTCTATCACACGGTCGTTCGACACCGCATATATTATGGTTGTTTAGTGTACTCAACTGGACGACCTACAGTTCTGAAAACTCTCTGGACTTGCTACTGGTGCTTTTAGATTTACCCCTGTCCTCAGTCTTCTCGTCGAGGCTGGGTAACCTGCCTTTTCAAAGACGTCAGATGCAGCAGATTTCTTACATATCTGGTCTTCGAAGCAAACCTATTCATCCGCCACTCAACGTCGTTTTTAAAGACTATTTTGAACAGTATTGCGATGCACGTCAATGTTCCACCGTTCCATTTGGCAGACAAAAGTTTCGTACAATGGATAATCTTGACTTGCAACTTCCTACTATGTTCGAACGATCAATATGTATCTACCTCCATGAATAAAAAAACGCCCATCTTAAATTTTTCACTACCCAGTTATATCAAAAGCACTACCGGTACTTCTGATGTCGTTTACCACCAGGAGTTTTTGTCAATATCCAGATCCCACCAATATAGTGAAGTTATCTTCTCAGATTAGTCTAAACTGAACAATGGTATTGAGTGTGCATTTTACTCGTCGGGTCTGTTGAAAATGATTTTCGCCTCACAGCCATACTTCAAATGTAGAAACTCCGTCTGCAAAGAGTTATCAAGCATATCCACAGCTTAACACGAAAATGGATCTAGAATATTATCCAGAATTTGTAACTCGGTCAAATCTTTAAATCTTGATTCTGTGTCAGTTATTTGAAGATGATCAGTAAAAATTAGTATATTCTCATCTGGTAGTTCAGGCGTCTCGCTATCTGAACACTCTAAGGGTCAACTGAGTCAGCTCTTTACCTTCAGTATTTACCTTGCGAATATCAAACTTGGCGATGAATGGTGAAATAGTTCCTTTGGCCTTGATAAGGTTCATCTCATTTCCTTAGAAGCAATTTTTTTAGATGTGTTATCATGATATGTTAAGTTATGTGTTTTTGTGTTTTGTTTTTTGTTCTGGTGTGTTTTTTGGCCATTATGTTGTCTATCAGTGTCTGTTTATATCAGTTTCTATATGCTGTGTATCTTATTGTGTTGAGTTAGTTTATTTTGCCTTCATTGTTCATGTGTATGTTGATTAGTCTGTGTATCATGGAGTGTTTGTGTTGTATGGGGTGATAGGGAGTATTGTGTATAACTCTATCAGTGGTGGTGGGTTTTCTGTATATTTTAAATGTGTGTTTGTTGTTTTGTGAGATCTAGGATGTTTAATCTATTCTGTTGTTCTGTTTGAAGTGTGCAGTTTGTGATATTGTGTAATTTGTTTTTGTATTTGTGGGAGTTGTTTGTAAAGGCTTAAGATGTCATCTACGTATCTGTACTGATAGATTTCTATTTTGGGCTTGTTACTATTTATGAAGTATTTTTGTTCGAGATTGTGTATAAATATTTCTGACAACATGCTTGCAATGGGGAATCCCATTGACAGGCCTTTGTTTTCAGTGTAGTGTTTGTTGCTGTATGTGAAGTAGTTCTCAGATGTGAATGTATCTGTCAGTGTTATTATTTCTTTGATTATGCTGTCTGGAGTGTGGTTTACTGTTAACATTTGTTTAAGTATGTTTATTGTTTCTTTTATGGGTATGTTGGTGTATAGGTTGGTTATGTCAAATGAAGCAACTGTGGATTTATTTGGTATGTGTGGTTTTTTGTGTGAGATCTACATTGTTTTTAGCTGTTGGGGTTATTAAATGTTACGTTATTTCTCATTATTTTGTCGAGGTGCTTTGCGATTTTGTGTGAAAGTACTGGTGTATTGTTAGTGGGCGTATTAGTATGTGTTTTATGTGTACTTCAGGTAAAGCGTTGAGTGTTGGTGCTTGTGGTTTAATTTGTGGATGGTGACTTTTTTCTATGTTTATTATGTGTGTGCATTTATTTATGCTTTGTTTGTGAGTGGAATTTGTTTGTGGGATCTGTGATTGTTTCTGTGATGGCATTGCTTTGAAAATATGGTATTACTTTATTGTTTAATTCTGTTTTGTGTATTATGCTGGTGATATTGATTTTGTCTCCTTTTATGAATTTGAGGTTATGTTGCCTTTGCGTTTTATTGTGCTTAGTACTTTTGTTTCGTTGTTTTTGTGGTGTGTTTGTTTAATTACGTATAATTTGTTGTCGGGAGTATTCACGTTGTTGGAGGTATTCACTTAAATAACTAATTAAGTGATTGTAAGATTACTGTTAAAATAAATTAAAGTTCAATTATTGAAGAATAACTATTTAAGTAATAGTAAGAACAAGTGTTGAAAGACGCTGAAGAACAATTAATGTAGAATTAACTATTTAAGTGATCGTAGGATTACATGTTAAATAATCCAAGGGACAATTGATTATACAATTGACTATTTAGGTGACCGATAGATTAAGTGTTAAAGTAAACTAACTAGCAATGAGTAAGAATAAACTATTAAAATGATGGTGGAAGTACAGTAAACGCTTTATAATCCGGCCCTTCGCCTATCCGGCCTTTCTAGTAATCCGGCGATTTCGTAATGGATGGAAGATGTAAACAAAATTTGTACATTTTTCACTGCTTGTCTATATCAGTGACTGAGTAACCTTCACGTCACCCGCTTCTAGTTGTGTAGCTCGTGATATACAAACGTTTTCGAGCCTGATCTGGCTAATGGAAAAACGTGTGAAATAACCTGACACTGTTAGAAAAATATAAGAGGGAAAGAAAGGAACGGCCAAAGAAACACAACAGAGCACAATTGCTGAGAATTCTGAAATCGAAGAGTGAACGAAGACGAAATTATACACATTCTTGACAGATTACGTAATAATCGAGAAGTTGGAAGAAGAGAAAGAAGAGGACATAATGACTCTGCCTCTCCAGACAGTATCTCACATCGCTGCCATCGATCCATTCGCAATATCCATTAGGTGGGCAGAACAGTGTTTTAGCGAGTGTCATCTTAGTGTTGAAACTACTGCAGGGCAAAGTTTTAAAACCCAGACTGTTATTTCAAGCCAAAAATCAGAAGGAAATAGAAAAACTCCTTAAACCTGCTAAGTTATACGAATAATGTAAGTTTAAATGACTTTTCAAAACTGTACTGTAGGTTGTTTCTTTAAAAAAAGTTTTACTGGTAAAGATAAGGTAATCTTTTATTGTGAAGAACAGACGAGTACATTCATCCTCCTTGTATTTTTTTCAAATACAGCAGATGACTGTTTTCCTATGTTTTCTTTATTTTTGGGCAATACACATAAATACTGTACAATGCACATTATGTTTATATTGGACCTTCCAGTAATCCAGCAGTATCCCAGCCTCATATCTGCAAGATTAGTGAGTTTAATGTAGCCTATATCTTAAATAATCCAAATGTAAATTTATATAGAATTAACTATTTAAGTGATCATAAGATTAAGTATCAATCTTATGATCACATTAAATAATTCTAGAACTGACAGAGTAACACAGTAAAGTATTCCAAGTAGTTAGTGGTAAGAATAGGTGTTAAAATAATCTAAGGTACTTAATGTAGAACAACTGTGTGTGATCATGATAAGTTGAATTTAAGATTATATTTTAGATAATCCAAGGAACAATTAACATAAATTGAACTAATTAACTGATTATAAGGTTAAGTAGTAAAATAAGCTAAGCAACAATTAATGTATAACTAACTATTTAAGTGATCGTAGAAAAATATATCAAAATAATCCAAGGTACCATTCATATAAATTAACTTATATGTTGATACCATCTTCACGTGAGCTACTAGTTTTCACTAAACACTTGTAAATATTTACAAACTTGCCTATAGTAGCACTTACTTATATATGTTGAGGACGGCCGTCCTTTGTCCTTGTGTCCCATTGTCAACTCAGACCGTAACTCAAGTACAGTCTGTAATTCAGACCCATTGCATGAGGACGGCCGTCCTTTGTCCTATGTGTCCCATTGTCAACTCAGACCGTAACTCAAGTAAAGTCTGTAACTCAGACCCATTGCATGAGGACGGCCGTCCTTTGTCCTATGTGTCCCATTGTCAACTCAGACCGTAACTCAAGTAAAGTCTGTAACTCACACCCATTGCATGAGGACGGTCGTCCTTTGTCCTATGTGTCCCATTGTCAACTCAGACCGTAACAGGAGTAAGTGCTACTATAGGAACATTTCTAAATATTTACAAGTGTTTAATAATTTAACTATTTAGGTGATCGTAAAAATATATGCTAAATATTCCAAGAGGCAATTAATGTAGAATTTCTTAAGAGGTTGTAAGAGTATATGTTAAACATTACAAGGGGCAATTAATGTAGAATTACTTATTTAAGTGATCGTAAGAATATATGTTGAATTATCCAAGGGGAAATTAATGTAGAATTACTTATTTAGGTCGTTGTAAAAATATAAGTTAAATATTCCAAGGGGCAATTAATGTATAATGACCTATTTAAATGATCGTACGAATATATATTAAATATTCTAAGAGGCAATTAATGTAGAATTACTTACTTAGGTGATCGTAAGAATAAATGTTGAATTATCCAAAGGGAAATTAATTTAGAATTACCTATTTTAGTAATCGTAAGAATTTATGTTAAATAATCCAAGGGGAAATTAATGTAGAATAAACTATTTAAATGATCAAAAGATTGAATATTAAAAGAAAATAAGGAACAATTAATGTAGAATTACTTTATTAGGTGTACGTAAGAATATATAATAAATATTACAAGAGGCAATTAATGTAGAATTACTTATTTAAGTGATCGTAAGAATATATGTTGAATTATCCAAGGGGAAATTAATGTAGAATTATTTTATTAGGTGTACGTAAGAATATATAATAAATATTACAAGAGGCAATTAATGTAGAATTACTTATTTAAGTGATCGTAAGAATATATGTTGATTTATCCAAGGGGAAATTAATGTAGAATTACTTTATTAGGTGTACGTAAGAATATATAATAAATATTCCAAGAGGCAATTAATGTAGAATTACTTATTTAAGTGATCGTAAGAATATATGTTGAATTATCCATGGGGAAATTAATGTAGAATTACTTTATTAGGTGTACGTAAGAATTTATAATAAATATTACAAGAGGCAATTAATGTAGAATTACTTATTTAAGTGATCATAAGAATATATGTTGAATTATCCAAGGGGAAATTAATGTAGAATTACTTATTTAGGTCGTCGTAAAAATATAAGTTAAATATTCCAAGGGGCAATTAATGTATAATGACCTATTTAAATGATCGTACGAATATATATTAAATATTCCAAGAGGCAATTAATGTAGAATTACTTATTTAAGTGATCGTAAGAATATATGTTGAATTATCCAAGGGGAAATTAATTTAGAATTACCTATTTTAGTAATCGTAAGAATTTATGTTAAATAATCCAAGGGGAAATTAATGTAGAATTAACTATTTAAATGATCAAAAGATTGAATATTAAAAGAAAATAAGGAACAATTAATGTAGAATTACTTTATTAGGTGTACGTAAGAATATATAATAAATATTACAAGAGGCAATTAATGTAGAATTACTTATTTAAGTGATCGTAAGAATATATGTTGAATTATCCAAGGGGAAATTAATGTAGAATTACTTATTTAAGTGATCGTAAGAATATATGTTGAATTATCCAAGGTGAAATTAATGTAGAATTACTTATTTAGGTCGTCGTAAAAATATAAGTTAAATATTCCAAGGGGCAATTAATGTATAATGACCTATTTAAATGATCGTACGAATATATATTAAATATTCCAAGAGGCAATTAATGTAGAATTACTTATTTAAGTGATCGTAAGAATATATGTTGAATTATCCAAGGGGAAATTAATGTAGAATTACTTATTTAGGTCGTCGTAAAAATATAAGTTAAATATTCCAAGGGGCAATTAATGTATAATGACCTATTAAAATGATCGTACGAATATATATTAAATATTCCAAGAGGCAATTAATGTAGAATTACTTACTTAGGTGATCGTAAGAATAAATGTTGAATTATCCAAAGGGAAATTAATTTAGAATTACCTATTTTAGTAATCGTAAGAATTTATGTTAAATAATCCAAGGGGAAATTAATGTAGAATTAACTATTTAAATGATCAAAAGATTGAATATTAAAAGAAAATAAGGAACAATTAATGTAGAATTACTTTATTAGGTGTACGTAAGAATATATAATAAATATTACAAGAGGCAATTAATGTAGAATTACTTATTTAAGTGATCGTAAGAATATATGTTGAATTATCCAAGGGGAAATTAATGTAGAATTACTTATTTAAGTGATCGTAAGAATATATGTTGAATTATCCAAGGGGAAATTAATGTAGAATTACTTATTTAAGTGATCGTAAGAATATATGTTGAATTATCCAAGGGGAAATTAATGTAGAATTATTTTATTAGGTGTACGTAAGAATATATAATAAATATTACAAGAGGCAATTAATGTAGAATTACTTATTTAAGTGATCGTAAGAATATATGTTGATTTATCCAAGGGGAAATTAATGTAGAATTACTTTATTAGGTGTACGTAAGAATATATAATAAATATTCCAAGAGGCAATTAATGTAGAATTACTTATTTAAGTGATCGTAAGAATATATGTTGAATTATCCATGGGGAAATTAATGTAGAATTACTTTATTAGGTGTACGTAAGAATTTATAATAAATATTACAAGAGGCAATTAATGTAGAATTACTTATTTAAGTGATCATAAGAATATATGTTGAATTATCCAAGGGGAAATTAATGTAGAATTACTTATTTAGGTCGTCGTAAAAATATAAGTTAAATATTCCAAGGGGCAATTAATGTATAATGACCTATTTAAATGATCGTACGAATATATATTAAATATTCCAAGAGGCAATTAATGTAGAATTACTTATTTAAGTGATCGTAAGAATATATGTTGAATTATCCAAGGGGAAATTAATTTAGAATTACCTATTTTAGTAATCGTAAGAATTTATGTTAAATAATCCAAGGGGAAATTAATGTAGAATTAACTATTTAAATGATCAAAAGATTGAATATTAAAAGAAAATAAGGAACAATTAATGTAGAATTACTTTATTAGGTGTACGTAAGAATATATAATAAATATTACAAGAGGCAAATAATGTAGAATTACTTATTTAAGTGATCGTAAGAATATATGTTGAATTATCCAAGGGGAAATTAATGTAGAATTACTTATTTAAGTGATCGTAAGAATATATGTTGAATTATCCAAGGGGAAATTAATGTAGAATTACTTATTTAGGTCGTCGTAAAAATATAAGTTAAATATTCCAAGGGGCAATTAATGTATAATGACCTATTTAAATGATCGTACGAATATATATTAAATATTCCAAGAGGCAATTAATGTAGAATTACTTATTTAAGTGATCGTAAGAATATATGTTGAATTATCCAAGGGGAAATTAATGTAGAATTACTTATTTAGGTCGTCGTAAAAATATAAGTTAAATATTCCAAGGGGCAATTAATGTATAATGACCTATTAAAATGATCGTACGAATATATATTAAATATTCCAAGAGGCAATTAATGTAGAATTACTTATTTAGGTGATCGTAAGAATAAATGTTGAATTATCCAAAGGGAAATTAATTTAGAAATACCTGTTTTAGTAATCGTAAGAATTTATGTTAAATAATCCAAGGGGGAAATTAATGTAGAATTACGTATTTAAGTGATCGTAAAAATACATAATAAATACACTAAAACCTCTTAACCACACACTTTCTTTATTTTACCCTTATGTACATTTCATCAGTCTTTGTATGTTATCCTTCTGAGGATGGTTACTTGGCCACTGAAATGTACGTAAGGGTAAATTAAAGAAAGTTTTGGTTAAGAGGTTTTAGTGTATTTATTATTACATTAAACCACTGTATATTCCTAATAAATAGTAAAAATATATGTTAAATTATACAAATTGGAAATTAATGTAGAATAAACTATTTAGGTAAATCATGAGATTGAAATTTAAAACAATCTAGGGAACAATTATTGTAGAAATAATTAATTACATGATCGTGAGAATATATGTTACATATAACAAGGAACAATTAATGTAGATTGATTATTTAAGTGATCGTAAGAATGTATGTTCAATAGTCCAACTGGCAATTAATGTAGAATTACCTATTTAGGTGATCGTAAGAATATATGTTAAATATTCCAAGAGGTATTTAATGTAGAATTACCTATTTAGGTGATTGTAAGAATATATATTAAATATTCCAAGAGGTATTTAATTTAGAATTACCTATTTAAGTGATCGTAAGATTATAGATGTTTCAACTATAGCTAATGTTGAAAATTTACAGGGGACAATTAATGTAGAATTACTTTCTCAGATGATCATAAGAATCTATATTAAATATTCCATGGGGCAATTAATGTAGAATTACCTATTTAGGTGATCGTAAGAATATATAATAAATATTCCAAGGGGCAATTAATGTAGAATTACCTATTTAGGTGATCGTAAGAATATATATTAAATATTCCAAGAGGTATTTAATTTAGAATTACTTATTTGAGTGATCGTAGGAATAAATAATAAATATTCCAAAAGGCAATTAATGAAGAACTACTTATTTAGGTGATCGTAAGAATATATGCTAAATATTACAAGGGGCATTAATGTAGAATTACCTATTTAAAAGATCGTAAGAATATATATCTTTACACTATACCAGAATAATTCCCTATTATTCACCCCTGTGATATCTCTTACTTCTGCGTGCTTATTCTTTATCTATACCTCGCTATCCTCCTAGCTGTGTCTTCCACCTCTTTCTTGTCATCGTATTTTTACACTATAACAGATTTATTCTCTGTTAATCACCCCTATGATATCTCTTAGTTCTTCGTGCTTATACTTTAACTATAGCTCACTACCTCACTAACTAATAAATGCTGTGTCTTCCACCTCTTTCTTTTCATCGTATTTTCACACTATAACAGATTTATTCTATATTATTCACCCCTCTGATATTTCTCAGTTCTTCGTGCTTATTCATTATCTATACCTCGCTATCCTCCTGGCAGTCTCTTCCACCTCTTTCTTTACACCGTATATTTACACTATAACAGATGTATTCCCTACTATTCACCCCTCTGCTATTTCTTAGTTCTTCGTGCTTATTCTTGATCTATGTCTCGCTATCCTCCTGGCTGTGTCGTCCACCTCTTTCTTTACACCGTATCTTTACACTATAACAGATGTATTCCCTATTATTCACCCCTCTGATATCTCTTAGTTCTTCGTGCTTATTCTTGATCTATGTCTCGCTATCCTCCTGGCTGTGTCGTCCACCTCTTTCTTTACACCGTATATTTACACTATAACAGATGTATTCCCTATTATTCACCCCTCGATATCTCTTAGTTCTTCGTGCTTATTCTTTATCTATATCATGCTATCCTCTTGGCTGTGTCGTCCACTTCTTTCTTTACACCGTATCTTCACACTATAAGAGATGTATTCATTATTATTCACCCCTCTGCTGTCACTTAGTTCTTCGTGCTTATTCTTGATCTATACCTCGCTAGCCTCCTGGCTGTGTCGTCCACCTCTTTCTTTACACCGTATCTTTACACTATAACAGATGTATTCCCTATGATTCACCCCCTCTAATATCTCTTAGTTCTTCGTGCTTATTCTTGATCTATGCCTCGCTATCCTCCTGGCTGTGTCGTCCACCTCTTTCTTTACACCGTATCTTTACACCATAACAGATGTTTTCCTTATTATTCATCCCTCTGCTATCTCTTAGTTCTTCGTGCTAATTCTTTATCTATGCCTCGCTATCCTCCTGGCTGTGTCGTCCACCTCTTTCTTTACACCGTATCTTTACACTATAACAGATGTTTTCCCTATTATTCACCCCCTCAAATATCTCTTAGTTCTTCGTGCTTATTCTTGATCTATGTCTCGCTATCCTCCTGGCTGTGTCGTCCACCTCTTTCTTTACACCGTATCTTTACACCATAACAGATGTTTTCCTTATTATTCATCCCTCTGCTATCTCTTAGTTCTTCGTGCTAATTCTTTATCTATGCCTCGCTATCCTCCTGGCTGTGTCGTCCACCTCTTTCTTTACACCGTATCTTTACACTATAACAGATGTTTTCCCTATTATTCACCCCCTCAAATATCTCTTAGTTCTTCGTGCTTATTCTTGATCTATGCCTCGCTATCCTCCTGGCTGTGTCGTCCACCTCTTTCTTTACACCATATCTTTACACTATAGCAGATGTATTCCCTATTATTCACCCCCTCTAATATCTCTTAGTTCTTCGTACTTATTCTTGATCTATGCCTCGCTATCCTCCTGGCTGTGTCGTCCACCTCTTTCTTTACACCGTATCTTTACACTATAACAGATGTATTCCCTATTATTCACCCCCTCTAATATTTCTTAGTTCTTCGTGCTTATTCTTGATCTATGCCTCGCTATCCTCCTGGCTGTGTCGTCCACCTCTTTCTTTACACCATATCTTTACACTATAACAGATGTATTCCCTATTATTCAGTCCCTCTAATATCTCTTAGTTCTTCGTACTTATTCTTGATCTATGCCTCGCTATCCTCCTGGATGTGTCGTCCACCTCTTTCTTTACACCGTATCTTTACACTATAACAGATGTATCCCCTATTATTCACCCCTCTGCTATCTCTTAGTTCTTCGTGCTTATTCTTGATCTATACCTCGCTATCCTCCTGGCTGTGTCGTCCACCTCTTTCTTTACACCGTATATTTACACTATAACAGATGTATTCCCTATTATTCACCCCTCTGCTATCTCTTAGTTCTTCGTGCTTATTCTTGATCTATGTCTCGCTATCCTCCTGGCTGTGTCGTCCACCTCTTTCTTTACACTGTATATTTACACTATAACAGATGTATTCCCTATTATTCACCCCTCGATATCTCTTAGTTCTTCGTGCTTATTCTTTATCTATATCATGCTATCCTCTTGGCTGTGTCGTCCACTTCTTTCTTTACACCGTATCTTCACACTATAACAGATGTATTCCCTATTATTCACCCCTCTGCTATCTCTTAGTTCTTCGTGCTAATTCTTTATCTATGCCTCGCTATCCTCCTGGCTGTGTCGTCCACCTCTTTCTTTACACCGTATCTTTACACTATAACAGATGTATTCCCTATTATTCACCCCCTCTAATATCTCTTAGTTCTTCATGCTTATTCTTGATCTATGCCTCGCTATCCTCCTGGCTGTCACGTCCACCTCTTTCTTTACACCGTATCTTTACACTATAACAGATGTATTCCCTATTATTCACACCCTCTAATATCTCTTAGTTCTTCGTACTTATTCTTGATCTATGCCTGGCTATCCTCCTGGCTGTGTCGTCCACCTCTTTCTTTACACCGTATCTTTACACTATAACAGATGTATTCCCTATTATTCACCCCCTCTAATATCTCTTAGTTCTTCGTGCTTATTCTTGATCTATGCCTCGCTATCCTCCTGGCTGTGTCGTCCACCTCTTTCTTTACACCGTATCTTTACACTATAACAGATGTATTCCCTATTATTCACCCCTCTGCTATCTCTCAGTTCTTCGTGCTTATTCTTGATCTATACCTCGCTATCCTCCTGGCTGTGTCGTCCACCTCTTTCTTTACACCGTATCTTTACACTATAACAGATGTATTCCCTATTATTCACCCCCTCTAATATCTCTTAGTTCTTCGTGCTTATTCTTGATCTATGCCTCGCTATCCTCCTGGCTGTGTCGTCCACCTCTTTCTTTACACCATATCTTTACACTATAACAGATGTATTTCCTATTATTCACCCCCTCTAATATCTCTTAGTTCTTCGTACTTATTCTTGATCTATGCCTCGCTATCCTCCTGGCTGTGTCGTCCACCTCTTTCTTTACACCGTATCTTTACACTATAACAGATGTATTCCCTATTATTCACCCCCTCTAATATCTCTTAGTTCTTCGTGCTTATTCTTGATCTATGCCTCGCTATCCTCCTGGCTGTGTCGTCCACCTCTTTCTTTACACCATATCTTTACACTATAACAGATGTATTCCCTATTATTCAGCCCCTCTAATATCTCTTAGTTCTTCGTACTTATTCTTGATCTATGCCTCGCTATCCTCCTGGATGTGTCGTCCACCTCTTTCTTTACACCGTATCTTTACACTATAACAGATGTATCCCCTATTATTCACCCCTCTGCTATCTCTTAGTTCTTCGTGCTAATTCTTTATCTATGCCTCGCTATCCTCCTGGCTGTGTCGTCCACCTCTTTCTTTACACCGTATCTTTACACTATAACAGATGTATTCCCTATTATTCACCCCCTCTAATATCTCTTAGTTCTTCGTGCTTATTCTTGATCTATGCCTCGCTATCCTCCTGGCTGTGTCGTCCACCTCTTTCTTTACACCGTATCTTTACTCTATAACAGATGTATTCCCTATTATTCACCCCCTCTAATATCTCTTAGTTCTTCGTACTTATTCTTGATCTATGCCTGGCTATCCTCCTGGCTGTGTCGTCCACCTCTTTCTTTACACCGTAGCTTTACACTATAACAGATGTATTCCCTATTATTCACCCCTCTGCTATCTCTTAGTTCTTCGTGCTAATTCTTTATCTATGCCTCGCTATCCTCCTGACTGTGTTGTCCACCTCTTTCTTTACACCGTATCTTTACACTATAACAGATGTATTCCCTATTATTCATCCCCTCTAATATCTCTTAGTTCTTCGTGCTTATTCTTGATCTATGCCTCGCTATCCTCCTGGCTGTGTCGTCCACCTCTTTCTTTACACCGTATCTTTACACTATAACAGATGTATTCCTTATTATTCACCCCTCTGCTATCTCTCAGTTCTTCGTGCTTATTCTTGATCTATACCTCGCTATCCTCCTGGCTGTGTCGTCCACCTCTTTCTTTTCACTGTATATTTACACTATAATAGATGTATTCCCTATTATTCACCCCTCTGCTATCTCTTAGTTCTTCGTGCTTATTCTTGATCTATGTCTCGCTATCCTCCTGGCTGTGTCGTCCACCTCTTTCTTTACACTGTATATTTACACTATAACAGATGTATTCCCTATTATTCACCCCTCGATATCTCTTAGTTCTTCGTGCTTATTCTTTATCTATATCATGCTATCCTCTTGGCTGTGTCGTCCACTTCTTTCTTTACACCGTATCTTCACACTATAACAGATGTATTCCCTATTATTCACCCCTCTGCTGTCACTTAGTTCTTCGTGCTTATTCTTGATCTATACCTCGCTATCCTCCTGGCTGTGTCGTCCACCTCTTTCTTTACACCGTATATTTACACTATAACAGATGTATTCCCTATTATTCACCCCTTGATATCTCTTAGATTTCAGAACATGTTTTTGATACATTTTATATGCATTACATTGGGGGTGTGTAGTAAGCATTTTTATCACTTTTAAATAATATTTGTACAATAGTGGCCTCCGTATAACACGTAAGTACCTACTATTCATTTCACTGATTACCATAGGCTTCCTATACAACTTATTTTTACACTATAACAGATTTATTCTCTAGTATTCATCTCTCTGATATCTCTTAGTTCTTCATGCTTATTCATTATCTATACCTCGCTATCCATCTAGTTATGTCTTCCACCTCTTTCTTTACCTCGTATCCTACACTTCTTTACTGCGTATCGTATCTTTACACTATAACAGATATATTCTCTAATATTCACCCCCTCTAATATCTCTTACTTCGGCGTGCTTCTTTATCTATACTTCGCGATTCTCCTGGCTGTGTCGTCCACCTCTTTCTTTACACCGTATATTTACACTATAACAGATTTATTCCCTATTATTCACCCCTCGATATCTCTTAGTTCTTCGTACTTATTCTTGATCTATACCTCTCAATTCTCCTGGCTGTGTCATCCTCCTCTTTCTTTACACCGTATCTTTACACTATATCAGATGTATTCCCTATTATTCATCCCTCGATATCTCTTGGTTCTTCGTGCTTATTCTTGATCTATACCTCGCAATCCTCCTGGCTGTGTCGTCCACCTCTTTCTTTACACCGTATCTTTACACTATATCAGATGTATTCCCTATTATTCATCCCTCGATATCTCTTAGTTCTTCGTACTTATTCTTGATCTATACCTCGCAATCCTCCTGGCTGTGTCGTCCACCTCTTTCTTTACACCGTATCTTTACACTATATCAGATGTATTCCCTATTATTCACCCCTCTGCTATCTCTTAGTTCTTCGTGCTTATTCTTGATCTATACCTCGCAATCCTCCTGGCTGTGTCGTCCACCTCTTTCTTTACACCGTATCTTTACACTATATCAGATGTATTGCCTATTATTCATCCCTCGATATCTCTTAGTTCTTCAGAACTAATTAGCTTCAGAACACGTTTTTTATTCATTTTGTATGCATTACATTGGGGGTGTGTAGTAAGCATTTTTACCACATTTAAATAATATTTGTACAATAGTGGCCTCCGTATAATACGTAAGTACCTATTATTCATTTCACTGATTACCATACTTTTGATTAAAATTAATTTTCAAGGATTAGATTCTTAATTCCAATGTCTTTTAAGTTTAAAACAGTAATTGGCCATAGTACTTTATATACATGTTACACGCTTCTCATAATCTATTTTATATATTAAAACCAAAGAAATTCACATTCTTTCCAATCCTTGAATCTCAGCAACAGAAAAAAGAAATTGTCATTAGAATGCCCAGCAAAGGAAAAACTAGTTTCCGCAAGCTGCCAAGCTGTGGTGAGTGAGTGTTTCAGTCGTGCATTATTAAACTACTCTAGCCATCTTTCGGTCAGCTGTACTCGGGGTAGGCTACCATATTCTTCTTTAAAAGAATAATTTACTTCTTGAAATCTATGAACAACTGATTGTGTTTCACCTCGTCCTTTGTTCATATGGGGGTATCATCATCAACTTCTACATTTGAGTTTTGTATCAGTAAACACAACTTGATAAATTTTTAAATAAACTAGAAACATATTCGGCAAAAATACGTCAAAAACATTTGCACATTTTTGCATAAAATTTGTAAATAACTGCTAAAATAATAAAACAGCTAATTAAACACAAACACAAAACTGGATTTATTTTTATTACAACTATTTATTTGTTTTGGCACCCCGGGGCGGTTTTGTCTCTTGTATTCTTCTTGATTGGTTTGTAATAATTTGTTGTTCAATGAATATTGTGAGCTCCGTCATTTTGCCGGTGATAACCGCTACCGGGGTGCACGTGTACCAAGTACGGACGCGACGGGTTTACACCCCATTAATTTTGATTTTTTTTTTTTTTTTTTTTTTTTTTTTTTTTTATTTTATCCGAAATTGTTGTTGAACCTAGGCCAACGTGTGAGCAAGAAAAATTTTGATCCAGGTTCCAAAGGTCGTGAAGCATTGTAGCAAGGTGAAATTTCGCAGGTGTCTATCCAAACAATGTGTAAAAATGTGGAGCAAGTAGAATTTAGGTTTGGCGTTCAGTGTGTAAATATAGTTGGCTGAAAGATAAACAAATTTTATTATTATGGTATCCTCATGGGAGCCACACAAAATTACAAACTTTTAGAGAATGTCACAAAATTAAAATATTATCAATTAATACAAAACTAGAAGTAAAACAATGTAATTAACAAAAAAATATTTAATTTAGTTTAAACATAAAAACAGGAAAAAGCGTATTAATAACTTGACAGGGGTAAAATATTTTCCATAACAGTTATAAGTCTGTAACAGACATAATTGTGCTTGTATTCATATGGTAAAGTTGTGTTCATGTTTTGCTATGTAGTGGCTTCACTCATGGACAGTCTTTTTTAACTGACATATGTGTTACAATAAAATGTTTAAATTTGGTTGTTAACTATTTATTAAAATAATTACGTAATTGTTTTGAACTTTGTGAAATCAAGCAAAGCATGGGTTTAAATTTTGTGCATGTATTAAACGTCACACATGTATTAAAACTATTTGACTTTCGAAGGGTTACCTTAAATGGGTTGTTATAAAACTTACTTATTTAGTTTTATAATAAGTTCTGGTTTGACCTAATTTAGTTTTTATTTAACAAAAGTTTATTATACCTTAATTAGTTTAAATTTGTTATTATCAATTAAATATATGGTAAAGTTACCGTAAGGTAGCGTAAGAATAGGCTGGTTTTGAGTTTTAAAATAACTAAATATTTGGTAATTTTTTATTATTAAAAATTTGAGGAATAAATAGTTAATTAAATTCTCATATATCATGTGGTTTAGAATTTAAATATTTAAAGAAAACAACTTACCTTGGGTGACCCAGTGTTCTCCTTGTATACTTGTTATGGACAACACCGTGATGGGAAGTCGACACTCACCCAAGCAACTATAATGTTTCCAAAATTGTTTGTATTACAAGTTAGTAAATAAAACGTTTAATCTAATATACAAATAATGGAATACTTACTACAAATAACTGTAAGTTTTTTAAAAGTGTGTCCGTTTGATATGAGATTTTATTTTGCTCTGTTTGGACAGCACTGTAAAAGTTCCCTAGATATCAAGTTATAAATACAGATACAGTTTTTGTAAAGTTAGATGAGAGTAGACAATGTTACTAATAGGCAATATACCATTGGTTGTCGTTTCTATAAAGAGCATTATTGTGGAAGAGCATTATATCGACAATAATTACACTTAGAAGACACGATATATATCAGAGGTTTATCTAAACTTCACTTAAGCCGGCATGTATTCATAGTGCACCTTATTAGAGGAGGTTTCAGCACCAACATTTACATCATTTATAAATTCTTTTATATCAATATACACAAGTGACATCATATTTGTGAGATATATTGAGTTACCAATTCTTTACAAATACAAATTATTTAACAATTTTTTTTTTTTTTGATATTTATGGTTCATAAATTTTATTTTATTTTATTAGTGAAGTAATGTAGTGTAAAAGTTTTAATTGGAATTTACTTTAATTTGCTTACCTTCCACTGAACGCCGGAGCCGTGACATTGTTTCTAAAAATTAAAAAAAATAATATATTTACTAAGTGAATAAAACATGAGTAAAACTATACAAACTTAATTAACTTTTAGGAAAACAATCGCTATTAATAAAACGATAAAGCTAAATGATTTGAAAACGATACAAGCTAATTTAACTAAATTGCCAAAATCTCAATCTAAGTCCAGCAATATATACAGCAGCTGTTTTAAACGTTTCATCTTAAAGTTAAACAGCTGATATTAAATACTGAACGATATAACAGCTGAATAAATATAAATTGAATGAAAGGAATTAGGTTAAACAGATGGCTATAGCTTTATTTATGATATTAAAAGATTATTGCAAACGGCGGTGTGCTTTGGCCCGGATGAAAAAGGTGACGAAAACCAGTGTGTATTTAATATACAGAAAACGCCATGAAGAATTGAAGAGAAAACGCCATGGAAGCATTCCAAACGTGTTACCTTGTGTTACCAATACAATTATGTTATGTTTAAATTAGTGATAAATAGTAACTGTGAAGGAAGCTAAGGTTTCAGCACAAACTTACTTGGCTAAACCGTAACTAACTATAGAAGGAAATATGTAAACTTTCCTTTTTCTATTGTGTTTTTATCATGAAGCAATATATTTAAGATTTAAAAATATTAAAATGGATATTAAATATAAGAACTGTTCCTCATATAGTATAATAACTTTAATTCCAAAATGGAAGATTGGGAAAAACAAAATAGCATTTCTCTTACATATGGACTGTGTAGTGTAGTATGGCTCCTCTTCGTATGTTGATGTGTGTCTGAAATTTCGAATGTTAGATGTATCAGGTATGGAGCATGGGATTAAGCTGTAGTCTCTATATTCTGTGAATGCTGCGTCTTCTGAAAATAAAACGGTCATTAATTACGAGTTAAGCGAGTCTAGGACTTATTACTTAGCTCATACGTTACAATGCTTTATACGTAACTATCTAGGAAAACTAGAGGAAATGTCACAATTTCCCTCTATATGTATATTTTAATTATTTGAGCAACATAGTTCAACCTTATGGTTTACATTTGGAAGTGAATTCTGATACAACTTCTATGATACGATACTAATATGAGTTATAGTTGAACATTTTGTATGGTAGATTATTTAGGGTTCATAAAGAGAGAGAGAGAGAGAGAGAGAGAGAGAGAGAGAGAGTGAGGGATTAAAGATAAAATTTATTATTTCGAATATGAAATAAATTTATAATAACATATTGTAAAGACAAACAAAATAAAGTTACTCCTCTCTCTCTTTCTCTCTCTCTCTCTCTCTCCCTCTCTCTCTCTCTCTCTCTCTCTCTCTCTCTATATATATATATATATATATATATATATATATATATATATATATATATATATATATATATATATATATATATATATATACATATATACCATGCTCTGTATAAGGTGTAAGTTAACGACCGACTTGTTATGAATTCCTTTCTTGAATATTTCGTTTTTCTAAAGAATATGAAGTCTGAGTATTAATTTTAATACTTTTTTCATAAATTTTGTTTAGTCCATATTCGTATGAAAAAGATAATTTTCAAAATTTTTATTTATAATTATGTTAAAATTAACGAGACCAAAACATGCGGTTTAGTCTTACCTTCACGTATTTTGCGCAGCTTTTCTCTAATTGCATTCCTCATTTCTCGAGCTCTCACTAGAAAAACAGAAAATATTTTAAAAACATAAAATTTCCCACATGTTTATGGTTATTATAGCATACTAGCTATGTAATTATATTAGCTGATATTACAATGATAAACCTTAACTGCTTTGCGTACATTGCACATAGTTCTGTCAATCCTTGTTCATATAGGCTTACATTGGAATAACCACTCACAAACGTCTTACGTTTTTGTGCAAAAAGGAAATGCGATAATTTCAGGCGAGGTAAATGCTCTAAATAAATAATTCAAATTTAAATAGCCTCACCATTTATTGATAAACATAATTGAAAAGATTAGAGGGGATTGATTCTTTAAAAAGAATTTGAAGAAAACAGCGCAAACTGTGATGGATAACTATGTTATCAACATGAAATTTACATAAAACTTAATCATACAATTTATTTTAAATGACAAGGAACAGAAAAATGGAAAAAAATTGACATCTGAATGATGTAGTCTAAATGTAATAAAATTATTACACGTAATTCATCTATACACAATAGACACATTCACACACTCCCAACACACACACACACACACACACACACACACACACACACACACACACTCACAACACTCACAAAATATTTTTACAATAATCAAAACATATGTACTACAAACAACCATATGTTTATAAGTATAAGTGAAAACATATTACCATATTATATATATATATATATATATATCCACACTCACACACACACACACACTCACAACACAAAAAATCTATTTTTAATATTAAATTCAGTAACCAATAATACGTACTAAAGTCTTCACGTAGTAGCCTTAAACTGTCCAATACATCTTCAAGTGCCTCATAGGTTATAATTCGTTCTAGAACAGGTAAATAAATAACACATAAAAACAATGGTCAAGTTGAAGTGCCATCTACAGCATATGTTATCACGAATATGTACTAAAATATTTAGGTCTAAATATACATTTTATGGAGGCAGTTATACGAGAGAGATAGAAGAGTGAGAGAAAGAGAGAGAGAGAGAGAATGAGAGAAAGAGAGAGAGAGGGGGCAGACAGACAGAGAGAAAATAGAGGATAAAAATATTGATAAAATAGATTCAGTCTAAAAGATTTCATAAATAACAGGCCTTGGGAAAATTGTGTGGTAATGATGGTGCACCTTTTTATTATTCTATTTTATTAATAATTGATTCTCTTGAATTTTCAGTTATTTTGTATAGTAGATCCTTTAAAATGCTCAATATTTTTTATTGAAAAAAATTATGAGTTCTGTCAAGTCAGTATTCGTATGAAGAAAAATATTTTCAAAATTTGTTTTTAAAAATTAGCCTACTCTTGAAACACAACCTTAACAATAGTCATATCTTCGTGTGACACATAAATTCACATCCAAACAAGTTTTTATAGGTCCCTATAATCAGAGTAATACTACAATAAATTAGTGTTTTCAGTAAAGCATTATGTTATTTTACTGTAATTACTTTAAGCACACTTTATTAACCATCATAAGGTGTACTTTTACCATGAAATCCGTTACAAATTCTCAGGTCTGTCAAAAAATAAGTGACATGGGTAAATTTCAGTAAAGATTAGAAAAAGATTAAAACTTAAAATGTATTTTAATGACAAAAACTGAAATTTATTCGCACTAACACAAACACATACACAACAAAATACTATTGTATTATTATATTCTAGAACAAATAATTAAATGAGAATTTTAAAAACATAATCAAGGATTAGTAATTAGGTATTTACGAATAAATGGGTTACTGTATTTTCAAAAAAGACTTACCCCTGACCACATCGCTGTCTTCATCTGTTATGTTGTCTAATGTTGAAGTGTCGTGTGATCCTATAACATTTAAATCAATAAATTAGAAAACGATGTCCTAAAGTAGAAGAAACATTTTCAGTAAAACTAATCAAGGAGAAGTAATTAAATATTTAAGATGAAATAGACTTTCTTTATTGTCAAAAGACTTACCCCAGTCGGTGTCCGTACTTGTGTCATGTAATGTGTTTTGTGTTTCTGTAACATTTAAATTAATAAATTAGAAAAGGATGTCTAAAGTTGAAGAAACATTTACAATAAAACTAATCGAGGAGAATTAATTAAATATTTAAGATGAAATAGACTTTCTCTATTGTCAAGAAACTTACCCCAGTCACTGTCTTTGAACGTCGTGTCGTGTATTGTTGTGTCTTCTCTTTCTGTAACATTTAAATCAATAAATTAGAAAAGGATGTCTAAAGTTGAAGAAACATTTACAATAAAACTAATCAAGGAGAAGTAATTAAATATTTAAGATGAAATAGACTTTCTCTATTGTCAAAAAACTTACCCCAGTCGCTGTCTTTGAACGTCGTGTCGTGTATTGTTGGGTCTTCTCTTTCTGTAACATTTAAATCAATAAATTATAAAACTATACCAAAGTTAAAGTGTCATGAATTTTTAAAGGATTGAAGGATATATGGAAATATTTTTAATAAACACTTACCGTCCTTTCTCCTTTTCTGCCTCCAACAGCAGCAGAAAACTGTAACAAAAAAAGTACAATATTTTCTTAACAATTGGTCAACCGACACTAGCTAATCATATTCAGAATAAATTTTATTTAGCCTCTATTCTTTTAAAAATATTTTTTATAATAACCTTTAAAACTACCTCAGGTTTGATAGTGACACTTAATCATATTTGGTGCATAGTGTGTAACCAGAAGGTGTTATATTGTTGGTCTAGGAATGAAGACCCAGAATTAACAAAGTACTTAGTAAACCGAAGCCTCACAATCACTTCTAGGCGCAATCATTTCCATTAGTGAACATTTTTTCTCTTTTAGTTTTATCAAGTGGAGTATCAGGCAAGTCCATCGATGTGCATGAGATAACTGAAATTGAATCACTATAACTGTACACCCCTGGCACCAGGCCTTGATAGATAGGACATCGTAAAACAACCTTGTTCTCTTCTATGTACGTTCAATCGAGTAGAATGACATTTAAGATGCCTCTGCACTAAGTTATATCATGTAGAACGTTAGGTAAATCGTCAAATATTTATTTAGGGCACTACTATAGAGCGTACGATCACGTTGAATCCCTAGCGCTACGCCTTGATGGTCTGCACCATGCTCTAAGCCTTCTACTTTATCTTCCATGTACGTTCTACGTAGAAGAGTGTCAGACAGTTCATACGGGCACTAGTAATTAGTTAGTATCTCCTAAACTTCTGGATTAAAGTTATGATAATACGATCCAGGCATCAAACATTTTATTCGGCAATTATCATAGGGTCTACTATTTCGGTAAACCCTTGGTACAAAATCTTTATAATCTGAACGTTACACACACCTTTCTTCTCTTCCAGGTACGTGTACTATCGAGTAGAAAGAGAGCATCGATCAAAGCCAGTTGCTTGCCGGTCATGTAATCTGTGTAAGCTGTGCAGCACTTGGGGTTGTATTTACTTTAAGGGTGCTGGGATAAAAAGGGAAAGGTGAGGGAGGAGACAGTTTCACATTTGCTTCGCTCACACATTTATCGCAGCCGCTACAAAGCCTTAACGATCAGTATCCCTTTTGGCCACTATGAGAAAGAGATCGCTACAGTATTTATATATAGATCACATGGAATAAACTACAATGTAACTAAACGGGATTAATTACACATACACACACACACACACACACACACACAGGCACACGCACATATACTATCACACACCCCATACATAAATTTATACCCCATACATTTAAATAAAGGTAAGGAAAACAACTAATCAAAGTATAAAAGAAGTTGCACATACCTACTCTCAACAGACTCAAAAGTCTCATTTTTTCTGTTTTTATATTTTTTTTAAATGTTTTTTTTATTTGTTATTTTTTTCTAGGCTTTGTATTTTATTTTATATTTAAATTGTTTTAAATACACTGTTCAACTTTCAATGCCCTAGAAATTTTATGCGCTAAGTTTAATGCTTTTACACAATATTTTATTTTTGTGTTATGGAATTTTAAACGTTTCTAAGGATACTTAAATCATTGTTGATTGTATCAAGGTGAAGTTTGGTTAAAGTAATAAAGATTAAATATGAAATAAATTTTACACAAAGCAAAAAATATTTGAATTTGTAAAATTAATAAATAAATTTATAAATAAAATACAAACTAAAAATTATAAAAATCTAAATTAACAACTTCAAAAATTATAAAATTCAAAATAAATACTACAAGTAATATAAGATATCTTTTGAACATGATATATTTCCCAACACTTCTTAAAACATAACCGAAGAAGACTGTAATTATGTACGTTTATTAGAAATTAGCCCACTGAAAACCAGAACGAAAACACGTCTATTTTTGAAAAAATATATCAATCAAACATATCAGTATAAGGTCAAAGTATTGACAAATAAGGTATAAATGAACCATAGTAGAAGTGACTGATTAAAACATTATATGGATTCTGACAGAGAAGTAGGAAATTATGAAGTACATGGAGTATTTGTGAATGTTGAAAATGAAATATTCATGGCGAACGAATAGAAGTTTTGAGCACATGGAACGGGATAGGAACGGTCAAAAATAACTATATTTTATGTTTACACTCTGAGGCAAAATACTCTTTAGTTTCTATGTATTACTAAGCGATTAAGTTAATGTATAAATGTAAAAAACATTTCTCTCCGGTAACAAATATGAATCTAGGCATTTTAAATATGATATGGGCATTGCCAATAATTACCTGGAGTGTGGCTAAAGTATTTGGAGGTTGATGAGGTCTACGTTATTGTCTGATAATCCTCTATTAAATGTAATCGCAACACTAGACAATCATTACCAAATGATCCTTTACGTTTCAAAACAATTAGCCTTCAGATTTACAACTGATTTTTTATTCCTGCGAGTATTTATGAATGCATTCACACAATATTATGTCACAATGATATGGGCATTTAAAATAATTACCTGGAGTGTAACTAAAGTATTTGGATGTTGAGGAGGCCTACGTTATTGACCGCTAACCCTCTATTAAATGTAATCGCAAATCACAGGTGAATTACCTTACCTAGAATTACTTATTTAAGAGGTCGTAAGAATATATGTTAAATAATTCAAAGGGGAAATTAATGTAGAACAAACTATTTAAGTGATCATAAGATTGAAATTTAAACTAATCTAAGGAACAATTAATGGAAGTATATAGCCTCAAATTACAGGTAAATTACCTTACCTAGAATTACTTATTTAAGAGGTCGTAAGAATATATGTTAAATAATCCAAAGGGGAAATTAATGTAGTACAAACTATTTAAGTGATCATAAGATTGAAATTTAAAATAATCTAAGGAACAATTAATGGAAGTATATAGCCTATATTAAATATTACAAGGGACACTTAATGTATAATTACTTTATTATTTGATCGTAAGAAAATATGTTAAATTAACAAAGGATCATTTTAACTATTCAATTAAAACTATCCAATTAAATTAATTATTAAAGTGATCATAAGATTGAATGTTAAAATAATGTAAGGAACAATTAATATAGAATTACTTAATTAAGTGATCTAATTATATTTGTTAAATAATCCAAGGGACAATTAATGTAGAATTAACTATTTAAGTGATCATAAGACTGAATGTTAAAATAATCTGAGGAATAATTACTTAATAATTGTAGAATTACTTATTTAATTCTAATTGTTACTTTTTTTAAGGTGTGGCTTATGTGAGGGCCCCAGGTCGGCCGAGTTACTTAACCTGGTTTTCACATTGAATGTTTTCGCTCTAGAGTGTTAGTGATGTATTAAGTTTGTGTTTTGTCCATTTGGAGAGCAAGAGCGCCTGGCACCTGGCCACATTCACTTTTACCCTCCAGTGTCTCAGCCAGGTTTCGAGGGTTGTCAATTGTTTTTGGACTGTGGAATGTATCGTATGTGGTGTCTAGGACTGAGCGATTAACGCAGTGTCATCTGCGAATATACCCACTTGAGTGATGGGTGATGTAGGTATATCGTTATGTAGACGATGAACAGTAGGGGTCCAACGATTGACCCCTGAGGGACTCCCGCCCGTATTGATCGCAGTGTAGATTGTGATTGTTCCACATCAACCCTAAATTTTCGATTCGACAAGTAAGACCTAATCAGATGTAATACCCCGTCTGGGAAGCCATAGTGTTGTAGTTTGTGAATGAGGTCGTTGTGCCAGACCTGATCAAAGCCGTTTTCTATGTCAATGAAGGCAATCTCCGTTGGTGGTGTTCATTGAACGCCTTAGTCGCATACCCCACTACTCTCATCAGCTGATGAGAGGCTGAATGTATGACCCTGAAGCCAAGCATGTATGCCCTGACGGCATTATGCGACCTCAGTATGTTATGTATGTATGTATGTGTGTGTGTGTGTGTGTGTGTGTGTGTGTTGTGTAAGTGCTTGTTAATCGTTAGAGCAGTATTTCCTCAAACACTTTTGCCCATCGTGCTCAACTAGCTGATAGGTCTGTACGAGTCTGCTTTGTGTGTGTCTTTTCTCGGTTTGGGGAAGACCAATATTTTGGCCTCCTTCCAAGCATCCGGGAAATGTTGTGTTCGGAAGATAGCGTTGTAGATGTTTGTTATGTATGTGGTTGCTTTCTTCGTGAGATTTTTGAAAGTAGTGTTGTTAGTCAGAAGCCTTTTTTGTGCTTGTTTGTGAGATTTCCCACTCGGTTTCGATGGTAGTAGTATCGGTGGTGTGCTGGTGGTGATTTGGCAACCTGTGTTGTCTCTAAATCTATTATGTCAGTAAAAGCCACGTCAGCTGGATAGTCGTTCGGTCGGAACGTCCTTTTCTGGGTATCCGCGAACTGATTAACCTTGTCCACCGGGTTGCCCACCTTTCCGTTAGGGCCAATGACAGAAGAGTAGCGCATCGGCTCTCGGGTGAAGTGTTTGACCAGTGAGCAGAATGGTGTGTCTGTATTGTTGAGGGTCGCCAGTTGTGCTTAGAAGCCTTTGACTTTGTAGTTAATTAGTCTCTGCCTAATTTGCCTTTTCAGGCGGCCTAGTGTGGTGTGTGAAACACATTTATTTACTCCAAGTTGCAGTGCCCCCCTTAGCCTGTTTCTCCGGGTGATGAGTTCTTGTATGTGCCTTGGAATGTGTACGTGGTGTCGGGACTGACATTTAACTGGTACAGCAATGTCTATTGTGGCCCTGATTGCTATCGTAAGGCTATCGACGGTTGTGTCTATGTCGTGAGGAGTAACGAGTGAAACAGCCAGCTGCGACCGGAATAAATCTCAGTTTGCCAGTCGATAGTTCAATACTCTCTTTGTGAAATGAGCTCCCTGGTATCGCCATTATTACGGGATAGGGATTCGAATTCAGATCCCTATCGATGCGAAGCTTTGACTAGGCCAGGAGTCCTGTCGCAATTGCCAAGTCCAGAATGTCTTCAGTGTGTCTTGTGTTGTAGTGTGTTGGTTCTGTGGGGGCCAGCAGTATTGCTGTAGCTGTTTGTATGTATCAGTGTAGGTGCTGGGCGCCAGTGTTTGTTGCTCTACAGCCCCATCTTGTGTGTTTAGAGTTGAGGTCTCCGGCGATGATTACCCTATTGGAGGACTGTAGGAGGACATATATGTTGCGAGTGTAGTCATTTTTACCCGGAGAGTGTACCCTGATATGAGTGTTGTTATGTTGTCTTTGAGCTTCAGCTTGACAGCTGTCGCTTCAACGCATGCAAGTGCGGGCAGCAGCAATTTAAAGGGCTTAACATGTTTGTATATGATTATACCGCTGCGGCTTGTGTGTGTTCTATCCGTGCCGTATACTTTAAAGTTAGGTATTGTGAATTTATCATGGTGTGTTAGATGTGTCTCTGTGATTAGTGCAACTTTGAGATTATTTCTTAGAAGTTCTAATTTTTTTTGATTTAATGTCGTTGGCATTCCAAAACATCCCTGGCAGCCTACCAATGATTGATGTAGGAGATGTACGTTATGAAGGTGGTCAAGAACTGAGAGAAGGTGTTAGGATCCCTACGAAGAATGCCCTTAGTTCACCCATGAAGGCCTTCCAGGTCAAGGAGGGGTTAAGAACCTTGAGAAAAGGTTCGAAGGAGTTCTTGGCTCAATCCGAAGGAGAGGGCGTTGAAGGGGTCTGGTCTGGGTTTGGTATTGGGCGAGCTAGTGTTGGCTCTGGCCCGGGCTTTGCCTCCCTCTCGGGTTCTTGGGGGGGGGGAGGGGCAGAGTTTCACTCTCGCCTGCGGTGCTGGAGGTGGTACGGGCTGCTCAATAGCGATAACCTGGATAGGGCCGAGGTATAAAAAATACCGGCTTTGGAGGGAGAGCCAGGGGCCTGACGCATTCGTCGAGTGAGGCTGGGTTTAAAGCGACTGCTTTTCCAGCTCCATCGCGACAGAACGGTCCCTGGATCACTGCCAAAGCTGATCTTAGTAGCAGCATTGATTATATGGAACTGCTCATCAGAATGACGCTGACGCAGCTGCACAAATCAATATGGTGGTTTAGTGGCGCTGAGTACGTTTAATTGTAAAATATAATTGGTTAATATATATATTAATCTGATTTTCAAATCATGTAATCATGCAACTACATATCTAGGTTAGGTTTTCATAGACTTAAGGAAAAATTCAGTTAAAATATTTTATAAGCTTACAAATTATTTATTTTATACTTTATCTCCACATATTTCTATTTGCAGAGATCAAGTTTTTTAAAATGACTAATATTTCTATAATTTATGTTTCAGTGAAATTTTGTAAACCAACATGGCCATCATTTTCGATTCGCTAATTTATGACGTTGCAGTGGCGGCGATTTTGCTAGGCATTTACTTGTATAAGTTTTGCACATCAACATTTAACTACTGGAAAGACCGAGGAGTGCCCTACTTAGAGCCTGTACCATTTTTTGGCAATATAAAAGACCAATTGTTGGGCTTAGAAGGCATAAATGAAACATATAGATATATGTATGATCAAATGAAAAGTTTTTCGGATTTTTTGAGTTAAGAGCACCTGTTTTAATGATTAGAGATCCTGAGCTTGTGGAAAAAGTACTTATTAAAGACTTCACGCATTTTTACGATCGAGGGATCCCTTCCGATCCCGAACGGGACCAGCTGAGCGCTAATTTATCCGGCCTGGAAGGGAAAACGTGGCGTAACTTAAGGTACAAACTCACACCTTCCTTTACCACGGGAAAGTTAAAGGGCATGTTCGAACAGATTTGCAACTGCGGCGAAGGGCTCGTTAAATTTATCGAAGAAGAATCATTGAAAGACAAAGCCATCGAAAGTAAACCAATGTTAAGGACCTTCGCATTCGAAATAATAGCAAGCGTTGCTTTTGGTTTGAAAATAGATAAAGATAATGAAGTCATTAAAGATTTTCGCAAAGTTGTTGAATCTATGATGTCACCAAATAAGTTGCAGATGTTTAAGGTGTTTGCACTCTTGTACGCTCCAAGTTGGCCAAGAAGTTTGGGATAAAACGAGCCCCGAAAGGAGCAGAAGATGCTGTTATGTATATAGTACGGGGGACTTTGAACTACAGGAGGTCAAACAATGTGAAGAGAAATGATTTCTTGCAACTCTTATTGAATCTACAAAAACAGGAAGAGGAGGGTAGTTTAAATTTCCAGAAAGAAGTGGACTGTAATAACGAAGAAGATGACATCATCAATAAGTTGGAATACACGTCCAAAGGCAAAGAAGATAATAACTTACCAGAGACGGAGAAAGGTAAGTAATGCAGTCTGTAAGATTAGATGAATTTGTCACTTAAACACCAACTCTCAATATTTCCATACCAGATCAGATATTACCTGACTTTAAATTTTCCCTTTCTGCACCACACAGAGGGTCTATATACTATATCGTTTCTACCCTTCTGGTGCTTATTTACGTTATTTAATGACAGATCCTTTCAATGAGTTATATATAATTATTGCTATTTAATTGTTTTATTAACCTTTGGCCGCCAATTATACCTCACAGTTATAATGATCTTAATCACAATCATTTACTACCTTGGCCACTTACTGGTTCTAACTAACTGATCTGGAAGGTAGATCCAGGAACACTGTATACAGTTCGTCAGTTTAACATTATTCCTTACTTAATAGTCAATTATTAATGAGCAACAACAAATTATCAATAGTGACAATAATTATTACCAACCTTGCAGCCTTACAATATTAATTTAAACAGGCTGGCCTGGATCATGGGCCTTTGAGAACCCTTATGAGATATTATCTTGGCGAAAAATAGTATAATGTATTATGGGTTTATTTAGGCATATGTCTCGGGTCGCTATAAGAAAATCGAGTTGTGGGACTCTTATCTTTTATTAAATTTAATTAATTAGCGATTGGTATTTTTAAATTTATGATGATTATTTAATTAATCTTTATGCATCTTTGAAAAGTTGTTCATAAAAGTGTTTCAATCAATTTTGAAAGTCTTTATAATAAATCTCTGGTAGGCTACTTGGCTCGTTGTATTGCCAAAGATGGGTCCCTCCTGCGTTACTTCTTGATGTGATCTGATTCCTTGTCATCCGTCAATGTGTCGGTCTTAAAACCTCACTTTAACCACTTTGCGTTATACTCAATGATTAATCATTTATTCCCTAGTCACTTTACTGACGTTTACGTATTTAAAGTTTAATTAATTAAATGTCCACAATTATTAATTGATTTGAATAGAACACTTACACCCTCTCTACAACCACTCCACTTCACAACTTATTTGTCTCTCATTACGTGTTTGTCTCCTTGAGTCTCAGAATTCCATTTTTTTCTTTAGCTCTAATATGGCATTTCAAAATTCGCACTAATCAGCTCCTCGTATAGTTATTCCCTTCCAGTCGTGTGCTTCCTTACAGACCGCCTCGGCCTTCAGGTCATTCCCTTTTCTGGTACGTTAAAAAGAGAGGTTTCTTGTACGAAAATGGTCACTGGAAGGTTTTTAAGGGTGATGAATCCAATTCCGTCATTAAATATTAATGGGGATTCACGGGATGGCTCCAAAACTGTTGCAAGGTGGTAAATTAGAGGTGCAAAATACTAGAGGCCAAAACAAATCAGGATGTGGTCGATGGTTTTTGAGGGTGCTGAGTCCTTTACTGACGTTTACGTATTTAAAGTTTAATTAATTAAATGTCCACAATTATTAATTGATTTGAATAGAACACTTACACCCTCTCTACAACCACTCCACTTCACAACTTCCTTGTCTCTCATTACGTGTTTGTCTCCTTGAGTCTCAGAATTCCATTTTTTTCTTTAGCTCTAATATGGTATTTCAAAATTCGCACTAATCAGCTCCTCGTATAATTATTCCCTTCCAGTCGTGTGCTTCCTTACAGACCGCCTCGGCCTTCAGGTCATTCCCTTTTCTGGTACGTTAAAAAGAGAGGTTTCTTGTACAAAAATGGTCACTGGAAGGTTTTTAAGGGTGATGAATCCAATTCCGTCATTAAATATTAATGGGGATTCACGGGATGGCTCCAAAACTGTTGCAAGGTGGTAAATTAGAGGTGCAAAATACTAGAGGCCAAAACAAATCAGGATGTGGTCGATGGTTTTTGAGGGTGCTGAGTCCAATTTTCAACGACCAAATTGACCATCGCAAAAATCGGTAATTGTGTAAAATAGGTATTCAGGGCAAAGCGCCAAACATTGCAATAATTTGAACTAATTATTGTAAAAAGTAGTGAAATTGGACCAAATAGCTGATCGTAGGGTAAAAGAGGTTTAAATTTAATAAATTGGCAATGCTAAAATGTTTTAAATACGAAAATAACTTAAAATTATTAGAGTTAAATAGCATCAAAATAAGCTGTAAAAGTGTAAAGCTGTATTGTAAAGTTTTCATACACGAGAACAAACTTGATTATAAAATCTTACGACGGCAGTACAACAACGCTGTAATCGAGAAGCTACCAAATATTAGGACAACGATTTAAAAAAATTTTGACAAACATAAACAAATAAATTATTGGAACAAACTTTTAAATTCAAATAAACATATTTGTTGATTCTATCTTCACGTGAGCTACTATTTATCACTAAAAACGCTTGTAAATATGTTACACTTGCCTATAGTAGCACTAACTTATATTTGTTGAAGACGGCCGTTTCGGGAGATGTGTCCCATTGTCAACTCAGACTGTAACGGGACCAATGAGTTACGGTTTGAGTTGACAATGGGACACATCTCCCGAAACGGCCGTCTTCAACAAATATAAGTAAGTGCTACTATAGGCAAGTGTTACATATTTACAAGTATAATTAAATGATACTTAACTAAGTGAATACGTAAGGGCTTATTTGCTGACGCGTTTCGATACAATCTTTCCTTTTACGAATCAAAGCCTCGTAAAGGTAGAAGCTTTAATTCGTAAAAGGAAAGATGATTTTGAAACGCGCCAGCAAGTAAGCCCTTACGTATTCACTTAGTTAAGTATCATTTAATTATAGTTTAATCAGTGAATTCAAGATGATTACAACAAGCAACTTTATTTATGAGGGTTTTTACTTAAATAAACATATCTTATAAAGTTAAAGGTTATTATAAAAGTCCAGACAAAATAATTCAAGAAAATACAAATAGAAAGGTTATTAAATAACAAACTAGTTGCTACGATAATAAGGCAAGGATTGGAGGGTTTGAAGGACAGGGCCCACACGTGGACAACGCATTTTTCCGAAGAAAGCTTCAGTGGTCAGCGTTACTGTCATCCAAGCTGTCGACTTAGTCGGACGTGTTTTTGTGCGGTCGAAAATATGAGTCCAGGTATGGAGTAAAGAGACTGAAAAAGTGCAAAGATGTGACGCAGAAGTGTTCAGATATTTGAGCTATATGCTCAATTATAGGCCTACCATTTACGTCATCTCGACCAGAAAAATAAATTAATATAAAACGGCGGACTTTGTATTTATAGAAGACGCCGCCATTAAAGGGGCTTAGAAACATAGTGAGAGAAAGGGAAAATGTTACAACTAATCAACACGTTTGGAATAATGATTCACCAAAAGGAATAAGATTGCTTGCCGTAGTTTGATTTCAAGATTAGATGCTGGAAACCAACTAGAACAATGTTCAAGGTTATATAAACAAAATATTTTATTTTAATTACACTTTGTTTTGACCAGTGTTAATTAAAGATCAAAATTCAATAAAAAGAAATAGCCTAAGAGAAATAAATCCCGCTTATGCTAAGAAGATATTTTGTAATAAATACAAATTTTGCTATTTGTATAGAAAAAGGAATTAATTGATTATAATTTTGTTGGGTAGATATATATAAGACTACAGAAATTATTTAGTATGAAATTTAAAATGAAATATAAATTAAATAGTTAGGATTTACAAGTTACTTGTTCTATAATTTTAGATTTGAATTACAACAGTGAGAATAAGTTCCAATAACATTTATGCAACAATAAAAAATTGTTATTTTCCAATTAGCGTTGAGTTTTCTTTTATATAAGTTCATTTCAATGGGTGTCCAATTATAGTCTTCAAGTGTCTCTCAAAGAATCCATAACATCAAAAAAAGCCTAAAAGGCTTATAGGTGGCTAATTATTTATTATTACAAATTCAGGAGTTGGTTATTTTGAGAGGTTTATCCATAGAGCTGCATGTTTCGGACAACAGTTCAAATTCAAGGGATAAACCATTAATTTCCTATTGACAAGGAGGAGTTTATCATCATAGAGTAAGAGAACTGTTAGAGATGAGGTGGTTGGAAGTACAAAAAAGTTAAGGAGTTGAGGTAAGTGGCTCGTAGGAAATTCCATCATCGAAATTTACTGGGAATACGCCACGGAGGTGGCTATACGAGAGTAGCGAAGGGGTGATTTGCAATAAAGTTCTAGAAGTCAAAAAATCTGTAGGAAATGGTCAATGCGGGGGGGGGGGGGGGTTGAGATTGTTTAATCTAATACATTCATCGAAATTTACTGGGGATCCACTGAGCTGGCAAAACACTTTTGACGATCGAAACATCCCCTTTGGTAATAAAGATTACGACCTGACCTCTGCTTTTTTAAAATCGATTATCACCAGGACTTAGCGTGGTATTCATACGTTAACCTTGCAAGCAATAATCAAATCAGTATTTGTTTTCGTACCGATGATCACCGATGCGAGCTACGAATACACCTAATTATTGCAATCGATTATCACCGTCCTTGAAACAACTATCCATACAACTCTGAAGTGAGCGATAACCTCACAAAGATTACAGTTACTATTAGGACTATAATATTGTAGCCCACGATCACCGTGACGCATAAGCCAACAAAAGTGTAGACGAATTATGTTTACCGGTCACAGAAGTAAATGGAGTAGAACAATTCCTTTTTTAACGTATGTTTAAAAAGAAAAAAACAAAGAAGATGAATAACACGAAGAAGAAAACAAATTACAAACACGTTTCGACTCTTAAAAACTGTATGAGATTATATGACAATTAAACTAATTTTAAACTACTTAACTAAGTGAATACGTAATTGCTTACTTGTTGACGCGTTTCAAAACAATCGTTCCTTTTACGAAGCTAACACTCTAATGGCGGCTTTAGCTGTATACAAACGGTATGACAGGGTTGGATTTATGACAGTAGGTTGGTCGGCACTGTCATAAATCCAACCCTGTCATACCGTTTGTATACAGCCAAAGCCGCCAATAGAGTGTTAGCTTCGTAAAAGGAACGATTGTTTTGAAACGCGTTAGCAAGTAAGCAATTACGTATTCGCTTAGTTAAGTAGTTTAAAATTAGTTTAATCAGTGAATTCAAGATGATTACATCAAGAAATTTCAATGACAATTAAGTTGAGAAACAAATGAAGTTTTAAAATTATATACAATATTATTATAAAAATATCAACCTCCAACACAAGTGTTTTCACTTTTGCAAGTTGCTTGCTCTATCCGATAGTCTCTAAAATCCCTAATGCATATGGTCGTGTTGCATTGACTACTGCTCCCGGTGATAAAGATAAGTTACGTCTGACAGAGTAAAAAAACTTGTTCTATAAACAGTTCTTTACATGCAGGTAAGCTATGTACACATCTCTCCAAGACATGATTGCGAAGCCACCGCTTCGTGTTGTTTACGCGGAAGGATGACCTTTACACTTTTCCAACGGGAAGGGAAGTGGTACAGTCTCGAAAACTATTTTCTTGCGATTTATTAAATCTTAGATTTTATACTCCAATACACACATTGCCCCCCCCCCCCACTTGAGCATCCCAGATAATATCCAAAACCAGATTTGGGAAATACCTTAAAAAAAACCACCGAGTAACCATTTATGGAAGATTTTGTATCTTCTGGGAATGTCAACTCCAATTCACTCCTGCCACCCTTGCACATTACCGTCATATTATGATGGTAGTACTGGACTCAGTACTATAAATAACTCTTATTGGCCATTCCCGCCAGATTATTTAGCTTTTGGCATATTTTACTCAAATTCAACACCGTTCACCCCACAGAACGTGTTCATCTCCGAACGTACGCGGCCAATTCTGATACCAGGAAAAACACAACATCTTAAAAAACCTCCGAAAAATTATTTTTTGGCGATTATTTTTGCTTCTGAGATTGTGTACTCCAATTCACTCCTGCCATCCTTGTAGAGAAATTCCCGAACACCCCCGACCAATTTTGATGCAGTGTTGTATTTAATACCCTAAAACACCCCATAGCGACCCAAGGGAGATTTTAGCTTCTGGAATTTTCAATCAAATTCATTCCCGGCCACCCCGCAAAGCCACCTTGAGTGTGTTCGGCCAATTCCATAACCAGGATTGAACTCAAAACACTAATTTGAAAAATGTACTCAAATATATAAAAATATTCCTAACAGAAGTAAAGATAAGCGTACACACACTCGCGCACGCGCGCGCGCGAACAAACAAGCACACATACATACACAATATACAAATATTCATCTTTTGAAGGGTTTTTGGGCTTCAACTGTTGGTAGGTTTTTGTTGTGTGTATATATATATATAACGTCGAAAAGTTTCATTGTAGGTAAACCAAGACGTGACTCGATCACTGGAGAGGCGCTCTACTTGGATAGTGGGGGACCATGCAAAAGTATGGTGAAAAATCTCTAAAAATGCAGAAAAAGCACGTCCGGCGATCACCTGCTCGTGAGAAAGTTTGAAAAATTCCCATCCAAGCCAAAAGAAAGGCTATGAAGAATGACGTTCTAATAGGCTGGAACAATTTGAGCACTATAAGGAAGCCAATCTAATTTGAATAGGGGATGAAACCCGTACGGAAACGATCCAAAGGGGAACATGAAAGTCAGTCAATTTTCAAGTTCTAGGATTCGAAGGAGTCAAAATACAGGACTCGAGGGAGAAATACGTTAATTTTAGTAAGAAATATTAAATTTAAATAAAGTAAAGTAGCAATATAAAGTAATAAGTGAAATTAAATAAGGGAGATAGTTAAGTAATGAGTTATATTAAGTGAGGGAGATAAAAGTAGTATGTGAGACGTAGTAAGGGAGATAATTGAATAGTAAGTGGAATTAATAAGGGAGATATTACAGAAATAAAGTCAGTTACAGCATAGAAACATTTCGAGTGATTGGAGAAAGTGAAATTGACATCTGTGAATAAGAGAATGGTTGTCTAGTGAAGTGAAACAAGGAACTACGCAAGTAATAAGTAATATTTTATTTTAAATTTAAAGCCAATTCTGTAAAAACAAAAATATGAAGAACTTAATAAACTTTTTATTAATTCTTTAAACAGTAATAAGTCATTCAAATATAAAATTCATTAAACCAGGTGCAGTAACCTATACACCTTAAGATAATTAAGGACAGTTAATTAATTGTTATTTGTTAATTTAATAATAAATATAAGAGTTTTGATGTCTACCGGCAAATTAGAGTAATTAAACATAATTATATGTAACTAACTATAAATGTTTGATATGCTTATAAATCTTGAACTGAGGATTGAAATAAATCAGTTATTGTAAAAACAAGTAGCTACGTATTAATTTGACTTCTTTAGAGTCGAAGATCCTGTAGAACAATTGAGTAAGGTACATAAAACTATTCTATTTACAATGATATTAAGCTTACAAACAGAGTCGTTTTCTTTTGCAGTCTTCATGACAGATTGAATGATTGCCGCGCAAGCTTTCGTCTTTCTTACCGGAGGACTAGAAACTATTTCTTCAGCAACCAACTTCGCCCTATACTGTTTGACAAAAAACCCTGAAATACAGAAGAAGCTTCAAGACGAGATAGTCTCAGTTCTGGCCCACAACCATAATAAATGGTCGTACCAAGCTGTCAAAGACATGGTTTATTTACAACAAGTTATCCAAGGTACTAAATTTGTGTGTGTGTGCGCGTGTGTGTGATATAGGTGTGTGCGTGTGTGTAAGGTATAACTCTAGCCGAATGCAACATATTACGCCCATATTTTGTTGGCGTGAATCCTTGGAGATTTGAAGGATAGCGAATAAAGGATAGTAATTCTGTAACAAAGATTAAAATGAAGATATAGATCATGTTTCCGTATTCAGCTATGTTTGGACTATATTAAGGTCTTCAGTTAGTGTGAGAGTGATGACGTGAACCTGGATCTCACGTGTCCTGTAAGTTTGCCTGACGAAACTAAATATTGCAAGAGAGAGATAGAATGGGAGAGAGAGGAAGAGTGGAGGGAGTGGGAGAGAGGTATTTGAAGGAGAATAGATGGGAAAGAGGAAGGGGGAGGGGAAACAGAGAGTTGAAGGATAACGAATAATGCATAGTAATTCAACAATAAAGAATTCAGTGAAGATTGTAACATACTAACTAATTTTTGGTTACAATTCAGCGTGTGGCATAAATATTTGTTATATTTTAGCTAATGTAAAATCGGCCTAGTTTAAAAGAAATATTTGTTTCCAAAAATGTTATAAGACAACGCTAGGAAAAAGATGCAATGATAAATACCGTGAATCAATTAAAGGCTTTTTTCTTAATGTTTAAGGGTGGGGATAACGAGTAAAGCTAATTCACCAATAAAGAATCCAGAATAAATAGAAAATAATGATTGTATTATGACTGTTTACAATCTTGTTATCACTTCATGTTTTGTTTCAGCAATGAGATTTGCAGTTTTAGAGGTAAAGATGGTTGTAGCAAAGATATTGGAGCAGTATACAGTGAAGATGAGCCCCAAGACAAAACTGCCTCTAACTTTCCGCAAAAAATCATTTATCCTGGCACCTGAAAATGGATTTTGGTTTGAATTTGATAAGCGTGTTAAAACTTAGTTGTGTTTGTATGTGCTAAATATTAAATAACAATATAGTGCTAGGTATAACGTTATTATATGCCATAATGGAACTAGATTAGGTTGATATTGTTACGTAGCTTTATGGCTTTAAAACCTTTGTACCTTTTATTAAATGCTGTAACTTACTTTTAAAGAATATGCGTATGTTTCATTATTTTTATTATAATGTTTTGTGTTTCTTTCTGATAAATCACCACATCTAATCAGCAAATTCACTCGATATGAAAAAAGACAATATTTATTTATCTTGTTTTGTAAATCTGTTCTGTAATGAGCAGGTCTTCCCAGTTAATATCCTAAACAAAACCAATTACCAGCTGGTCTGCCCAGTTACTATCCTAAACAAAACCAATTACGGGCCCGTCTACCTAGTTACTATCCTAAACAAAACTAATTACGGGCTCGTCTACCTAGTTACTAACCTAAACAAAACCAATTACCAGCTGGTCTGCCCAGTTACTATCCTAAACAAAACCAATTATGGGCTCGTCTACCTAGTTACTATCCTAAACAAAACTAATTACGGGCTCGTCTACCTAGTTACTAACCTAAACAAAACCAATTACCAGCTGGTCTGCCCAGTTACTATCCTAAACAAAACCAATTACGGGCTGGTCTACCTGGTTACTAACCTAAACTAAACCATTTACGGGCTCGTCTACCTAGTTACTAACCTAAACTAAACCAATTACGGGCTCGTCTACCTAGTTACTAACCTAAACAAACCAATTATGGGCTCATGTACCTAGTAACTATCCTAAACAAAACCAATTACGGGCTCGTGTACTTAGTAACTATCCTAAACATAACCAATTACGGGCTGGTCTGCTCAGTTACTATCCTACCTAGTTACCACCCTTTTTTAAAAAAGTTGTCTCCCCTGAGATTTTTTTAAAAATCCATGCACAAAAAGGTGTGTTTAGAGCAAAATTGATAAAGTCATTACGTCACAAAACATGCCAATCATTCGTCAATTATTTACGCAAATTTTTTGTTTGCCGGGTTTAAGTCTATTTTTATTTTTGATATGTACAATATTTTACTCTGTGTAAAGAATTGAGATAAGAGAGAATTATGATTTATGACCGTAGTCTAAGCTCTACCACTTTAATTTTTATAATCAACGAACCATTAGGAGAATTGTAATAATTTAGGTCTAACAGGAAATAAATAAACTGGTATTGGAAATCAATTTTTGATGGGTTACTTTTCTAATTATTAATCAATTGTAAATAATTACATATTAATTCAAAATATTAATATTATTTGCACTACTATTAATTGTTTAGTAAGTGGTGGAAGCGCCGGCAAGCAGGGGCTGTCACCCCTACTATTAAAAGATGTTTTGGATTCTTCCAAGGTCGCGATTCCAATATCTCGTTCTAAGCTTCTATCATTAATCAGTAATTTAACATATTGCGCAGGCAATCAGACAGATATTTTAGGCACTTATAGCTCTACACTATTATATTCTCTTCATTAAACCAAAACGACGCGAGTTTTACTTATTTTTTAGCGCGAGTAAAGCCTCACGACGGCTACACTCGCTTTACCCTAAGACAGCACTGACAGTAGGCATAGTAGTTTTATTTTCAGTCTTTTAAAAAAATGTCCGAACGTCGGTGTACTTTTTACTCATTGTTTAGTCTCTGTACATCACTTGCAAATATATAACACAACACACAACATAGTACTGACTACGCTGACATAGTTTACATAGCCTAGTAACCGTCATCAGCGTTACTGGAAAGACCCTACAGTGAGGGGAAAGCTTGCTGTGTCCCTCCTATCCTTCAGTGACTCATCAGTCGGCAGTATGACATCTACTGTATTATCAACGCCCGTATCTTACGTCACATTGTCGTCGAATAATATGTGAATGTGGCTTACGATCAAAAGAACAACTGATACTGCCAAATATATTTCTTGTCAGCACTAATATTGTTTTTGGAGTATCTTAATGAGTTCAACTTTAAGTTTTGATTATAAAAAAATAATACACCTGTCTAGAAGGTTGCATACCAACTCCTCCCCTTAACTCCAACCATGGTGACAAGTCTACCACTTATATGAGTAACTAGAGCTTTTTTGAAGAAAAATACAGTTGATAGATGAGTCATAGATATTGGTATTTAACCGACTTCAAGAAAGGAGGCTCTGTATTCGATCCGTGAGTTTTTTTCTGTTTGTTTCAAGATACGTTTAAAGTGTTTAACCAATCTAAGTGATTTTACTCACAAATGAAAAAGGAAACCTTCCCAGTGGGCCCATTATAGTTACATCCCAATCCTTCTGATTTGGAGATAATAATAAGTTATTTTAAATTTTTTTAAAAAATTGAGGGAGGAAAAATTTCCTCTGGATGAAGCAGACAGCTGTAGTACAACTTACTACTGCGCACTGAATTTTTCAGTCTTCATAATAACAGAAATTTATTTTTGAGTCGGTGGCCGATGTTTTCTGATGTAGTTTATGGGTGGAACAGGTGTGGTTTATGAAATATCTCTCAAAGAGTTGTTTCAAGCTAAATAACGTTGTAATGAGCAGAATTAAACGTATTAAATGAGTAGTATTCTAAAAACTAATTAGTAAATTTTTGTAAAGTTGAAACATTATTATCACTAGAAAACTTTAATATGTCGTATAAAAGATAAGTAGAACTTATCTTGTGATAAGTAACCGAAATTGTGATAAGTAATCGAAAATTCTATTTCAATATATCAATGATTGCAAATTAATGACATTTAATTCTGATGTGCCCTAAATCGTTACAAAGTCCATATCTGGCAATATATTTTCAGTAATAATTACTATGACAATTAAAAATTTAGAAATAATAATATAAAATATGGAATAATATTTCTTTTACAGTTATGTGAATTTTTTAAAGTCGTTAGTAATGTATTGCTTTTCTTAAAATCAAGAATTTTTAGTTAAAAATAAAATTTTTAAATTCCAAATTAAAAAAAAAATTGGAACAAAAATAGGCACGTGATAAAGGAAATTACTATAAGTTAGGGCAACATAAAATGAATGATTCTTTGTAAAAAAAATATGTAGTTTTAGCTAAACATTTTTATTTATGATTTTTTCCATAAATAAAAATTACAAGGTACAATTTTTTGACTAGCTTTTAGTAATTTTTAATTTGTATTAATATTTGATAACAAGTTTCATTGTTAGAGGGGCATGTTATTTCTGAAAGACTTGTTTATTTTTTATTATTAACATATACATGGAAAAATGAAACTTCAAAAATATTCAAAGACTTGTAGTTTGAGTTTATCTTTTTAGTCCGTCTGATACTATAGTAACTTATCTTCGCAAAAAAGACGATTTGGTATTTCAACACATTTAAAATTAACACAGTAAATACATTTAACAAAAGAAACTAATTTTAGTAGTCTATCTATATAAAAACCATAATTATCAACTTATTTCACAAATCTAATAAACCTTACCCCATGTCAGGTGGTGTGGTCGATGTCAATAAGGTACACTTCTCAAAATGAAACTAAATTGGAAATACGAAAACTTTTGCTGACAGATATTTATGAAAGCATTTCCTAGCATTGATTACCTCCTGCTGTTTTACTACATACATACATGTGGTAAGTAACCATGGTGACATTCGTATGCCTTTTTGTTTGGCAATAATTTCACATTGACTGACAGACCGTAGAAATCATGCCTTTGAAAATACTTTAGAAAACAAAAACCCATGGGCCAAGGCTCTAATAAACTGTGCTTTCGGAAAATCATTGTACCCTTACAACTTTATATCAACGTTTCCCAAAATTAGGACCTTCAAAATATGGACAGGACATATATAACCGCAGAGCAATGATAGACTTAATGTTACTTTATATAAAAAAAATAATAAATTGAATATTTTAAATCATAAAAACAATATAATTTTTACCATATAAACAAATTAAAAATTTAACATAGAAAAACCTTCGCTAGACCGAGGAGTCTGTTTCTTTATCAATAGAGATCTCGTAAATTGCAGGTCTTAAATAAAGACTTTTTTTTCATGTAAGGTGTAAATTGGTCGTTGGCTGGTTGAAGAACTGATTGTACCCCAATGCTGTCACCAATGTTATATCCTGTGTTCCTGCGCACTGCTGACACCAATGTTATATCCTGTGTTCCTGCGCACTGCTGACACCAATGTTATATCCGCCAATGTTATGTTCCGGTGATCTTATTGCATGATCTATATCCTCTTGTAGATTTTCTTGTTGCAGATTACGTAACGTACTTTATTTTAATAGAGGTTAAATAGTCGCCACCACCACTTACTTTTTAAAGGGATAAAATAATAAACCCTTTGTATAACTGTTTCAGTCTCTATTTGTTTATTCTTTATATTAAACCTTTTAATCTTTCTTGATTTAGATTTTGAATATACAATCTGTTATACTCTTTAAATAGAAATAAGATATATTATCTCATGAACTGTTGTCCTGGGCAATGGTTATAGAAATAGAATAGTACATACATTATAGGCACTTGAATTCCCTCTCCAGGAAATAGAAACCTGGTTCCTTTCTTGACTGATAATAATCATTGACATTCCCTTCAGATCTATCCTGAGTTCTTGAAATAGAAAGGGACATAGCAAGTTTATATATTCCAAAATAGAAATAGAATTTGTAGACATCTTAGGATTTACTGTCCTGGATATTAATAAGGAAATAGAATTTGAACTTAAAATAGTATTTTCTCACGAAAAGTGAGTTAGAACTGAACAGAATAGATTGAACTATACAAACGTTAGGTTATCTGATAAGATGAACCACATCCAGGAATCAAATCTTGGCTTTCATCACTGAAAGACAAACAGGTAAGGTCCCAAGAATCGAATCATACAAGAGTGGCCACTTTATTCAATGTGATCATAGCTGAATAAAAATTATCTTAGCATTGATTTAAGAGCTGTTTATGGCTTTTATAACTTACCTACTTTATGTATTAACATCATTAACAATGTGTTTCAGCAGTGAGGTTTGCAGTGCTGGAAGTGAATGTGGTGTTAGTAGGAGTACTGAACCAGTAACCAGTGATTCTGAGTGGTAACAGCTGCTTGTGGCTTGTTATTTAACAACTTTATTTAATAACATCATTAACACTCTGTTTCAGTAGTGAGGTTTGCAGTGCTGGAAGTGATTGTGGTGTTAGTAGGAATACTTGACCAGTACCCAGTGATATTGAGCTGCAAGAGCTGCTTATGGCTTGTTGTAATTTAACCACTTTATATAATAACATCCTTAACACTCTGTTTCAGCTGTGAGATTTGCATTTTTTTAGATGAATGTGATACTAAACAGTATGAGATACTTGAATACTGCTAGTAGGATATGAGGTACTGTTAGTAACAATACTGGAGCAGTACCAGTACTGATTTGTAGTTCTATGGAGTATATAAGGAAACTTGGTAGAAGAACTGGGATCTCTTAAGGACATTCAGCACATAGGTGCTGTGACAGTAATTGTAGTCTAATCATAAATGACTGAGTCACCCCAACCACAGGCAATGACCACAGCAGATTAGATTTTGACAGTGCAAGAATGTTTAGGTGTTTGTTCCAAGTGTTTTTTTAATCTCTTGAATTTTGTTTCTTAATGAAAAAGTCTTTGGGTTTTAAGTTCAGGTCAATTTCCATGACTGGAATTGGAGGGCTCTTAGGGCAGCCCGAGATAAGTCTCAAAGCTGCTAATTGAACCAACTGTAATTTGAATGAGCAGCTCCTTAAACTTCGACATAGTACATCATCATTGTACTCACTTGTCACTAGTCACAGCTTTTACTGCATTTAGTGAAGCTAGTTGCTTGATAGCTATGAAATACAGTGAATTGAGTGCCTATAGTTGCTTCTGTATGCCAGACTGAAAATCAGCCTTTGGAGAACATATTGTAATCAAGTATTGGGTGTGATTTTAAAAGTAACAAATGTCTGAAAATTATAACTCTAGAATTCAGGTTTCATTTTCCATCAAGACCCTACATTTAAAAAAAATTACATATTTTAAAATTATGATTCTAGAGAACTTTGTTAATCGAGAACTAGAATGATATCGAATGTTATTCTAAGATTAAATGAGATGTTTACAAATAAGATCAATAAATATTAGTATAATATTTTGGGATGATTTATTTAAATTGGTTGCAATTTATTTTTAAGTTTGTGTCTTAAATTAGTAATCAATATCACTCTGAATAAACAACTACATATTCCTAAATGCACAGTTTCTCAAAGAGAATATTTGTATTAAACTAAATTTTTCAAAGTTAGAAGTTATACAAAAAAGAGTAGAATATTTGTATTTTAAATATTTGTATGAATACAATACATTGTATATGATTTGTATATGTATAAATAAAAAATTGTTTCATACCTCTTGGACCAGGTGATAAAGAGTATCGGAGGTATAAATAGCTAAGGATTGAAATATTTAGTTACTAATTGTATTATAATTCTAAATTTTAAGTTTCAAGTGTAATACATTTGGTGAATAACATAGAGAAATAAAAATCTTAAATATAAAGTTTACATACATTAAGTGACAATGGGAAGTTATAATAACATGGGTGTAAATAACATTTTATAACTTTTTAGTGCAAACACTCAGTCATCATCAGCAGAGACTTATTTTAAAATGTATAAATACCAAATTTGATTAAAAAGCAAAATGCTCCGTGGCAGACGTCGGTCATGACTGATTTGGAAGGTCATTACAAACAAATATATTAGGCAAAACACAATAGATTGCAAGAGTTTGCAGAGTTGTTTGTGGTAATCATCCTGAATTCACTGAATAAATTATAAGTATTTAATTGAGTAACTAAGTGAAAACTAATAACTTACTTGGTGACGGGTTTTCAATCAGTCTTTTTATTGATGAAGCTAATCTGCTACAAATGGCAATCACTCTAGTTTGTAAGTCATGATTTATGGATGTGTGGGGATATGGGATAGACAGGTAGTGCACTATGTAATAAAAAAGGGTTTTATCCTGAACCGCTCCATACCCATAAATCATACACTTGTAGCCTTGAGCAATCGCCATCAGTAGTGGATTAGCTTGCAGAAACAAATCAGCAAGTAAGTTAATAGTTTTCACTTATTTACTCAAATAATTACTTAATTTTTGCAAAGGATTTAAGTAAATATGGAACATTCTCTGAGGAGAGATATTACCAGACAGTTTTGAAATACGAAAGAGGAAGAAGAAAATGAATTACAGTCTCTACATAAAACATAATTTATTTTCATCTTAATATTGCTATATGACTTCATTTAAGACCTTTAATTCTAAACCAGATACAAAATTGTTTTTTCCAAGAAACTTTCACAAAAATAAATCTAAAACAAATTTAAAATGGTTCCTCTTTTATTTGTCAAAACCTAATTTTTTAAATAGTAGTTATTAATTGCTTTTGAAGAAAAAATAAGATGTTTTTATAATCTATATAGTTTGATATGATTTAAGGCATTGGTTTTTAAATAAATAATATATATATATATATATATATATATATATATATATATATATATATATATCATTTTATTGAAAAAAATTATTGCAATTTTCTTACTTCAAAATAAATGTAAATTATAATAAAATACTGTAGGTAAAATAATTACATACATAAAAATTTTAAGTCATTACAGCCCTTTAAAAAGGCCAATGAAATGCAAAAAAAAATATATCTACCCATTACCAAAATATTAGTAAGCAAAGACACCAGATGTCTTAATAAAAATCAAAGTATTTGTTTCCTGACAGAAATTAATTCTAATGTAATAACTTCTTTGATTTCCTTCGATCATTTACCACTTTTATATGAACGAACTCAATTCAGCCATGTAAATACCTCATCCTTAAGTTTTTCTGCCATTCAACTTGAAAAACATTGGTTAAATTGAAACTGTTACTAGCCAGTTTTATTTTAATTCGATAAAAAATGCATAATTTGAATGAAAATAGTAAAGGGTAAGCAGTAGCTAAAATTTATTTGATCTACTTCATATGATTTTTCAAAAAGCAAATCCTCAGCATACCTACTACAGGATAGTTTTTGTTTTGACGTCTGTATTCATTAGAAATAAGTAAAACAATGGTAATAGATTTTAAAATCCTGATACTTTTTAACAATGGAAAATAGCTGATTGTAAATTGAACTGTCTCTGTAATGTCTTTCATGTTTACGGCATTTATAAATAGACTCCAGCTGATTTCCAATTAGTTGTAATTCCTTCATACATCACTCAATAGGGCTTGTTTCAACTTTCTGTAATATTTAAGGAAGTAGGTAATTCGTTTTCTTTACACATTAAAATACTTTTACTTCCCTTTACTAAAGGTTCATACCTCTTTTTGAATGAAATTTCTTCCAAGAATTAAATATATTAATAGTACAAACAAATTCTGAAAGACTAAAATTTCTTTCTAATGAATTCTGTTCAGAGTTCTTTTCAAATTCTTTATTCCTTTTGCAAAATATTTGATTTATAAGGTCTTCATAACAACTTAGAGTAGTAACTTAGAAAAATAAAATTCTATATACTACTATATATACTACTAATATTAGTATTAAATATACTACTACGAAATATATTACTATAAAAATTTGGAAGGATTGGTTAAAATTAGTTGTATTTAGTTTGTAATACAAAGAAACTGTAATTTATTTTTAACTTTAAAACTATTGTTATTAAAATTCTATAATAAATATTTACTTCCTGATGCTTTGGCATTCAAAAAGATATTTTCCACAGTGAATGGTGCATCTGAAATTGTAAACATTGGTTATTTTCTTATGCATTTTATGATCAGTTATGAAAGTAGATTTGATATTTTTTAAAAGATCAACTGTAGTTAATTAAAATTTATGGGATTCTGTTTTGTAACCATAAAGGTTTTGTAATTTTATTGTATAAATTTCATAAAAAAACTAAATAGTTTTCAGTGTAATAACTTTTTAAATCTATCACTTATAATTTTGAATTGCTAAATATTAAATCTAATTGTGACTTCAAACTTGTTTTTTCTTTAACCTAATTATGAACAATAAATTTTTATATATGAATTGAATAAATTAATGACTTGCTGAATTTATAAAATAATTAAAGGTTTTATTGAGATTAAATGCTTTTTGTCAGAGGCAAGTTTTTAATTTGTTTAATTTAATATAAAAGTTTTGCATACCCTCATTGACAATAAACATCCAAAATTAAATTTGTGTGTTTCAGTTTAACAATATATCTATTTAGCTGATCACAAACTTTTAGTTTCTAATAATTGCGAATTGGAATAATAATATTTATAAACAAGTTGAAATTCAGACCTAAATATTTTATGTAAACAGACTTACAATAAAACTTGGTATTTGTATAAAAATAATATGGTTTTTAACTTTGCAACACTGTTTTCTTGTATTCACTAATCACTTACACTATAATGTACTTAGACAAGAATCTTAGTTCATATATGAGTCAACTTTTGAGGACTTTAATTACATGTCCTCATTTTTGAGCATCAACAGAGTCTCGGTTGATGCTCGAAAATGAGGACAGGCAATTAAAGTCCTTAAAAGTCGACTCACATGTATACCAAGTAAGAGTCTTGTTTAAGTACATTATAGTGTAAGTGATAAATAATATATAGATAATCAGTCATATATTATAAGGAAATAAGCTTAAAAGTTATTCAGATAATAAGGTCACATTTTGTTCATAAAAAAATGCACAAAAAACATTATATGTAAAAATATACAAAAATATGATTTTTCATCTTCAAAACAATAAAAACTTGAAATAACTAGGACATCTCTGAATGCACAGCTCTTTAAACATATATTGTAATAATATTTACATTTGACTACGTAAAAGCTAGAAGTGCCCATCATTAAGTAGCATGAGAGAACAACTGTTGTATTGGTATATGGTGTGAGAAGAGTTAAATACATCTAAATGTTAGATGATGTCATGAGCTAAGAAAATATAAAGGAATTTATTCATCAAAATCTGGAGAGTTTATTAAACAATATACTAGGATTAAATGTGATATGTGATCAAAAAGGATCTATGAACTAATTAGTATAAAGAGCACGTTTTAAGTTTTGAAAATGAAGTCCTTACAAAACGTGTCAACAGAGAAAAATATTGTAATGTTATGAAAAACAGAAAAATATACTCAAATATATATTACTATAAAAATTTGGAAGGATTGGTTAAAATTAGTTGTAATTAGTTTGTAATACAAAGAGACTGTAATTTATTGTTAACTTTAAAATTACTGTTATTAAAATTACAAGTAACAATGAGTAGGTTTTTGTTACATAAAAACAAGTTGAATTTTATTCTAAATCCCCAAGAAAAGACTAAATTCTTTTTACCTGTACACATTTTTTTTATGTGTAGATGAAACATATTTATAATCTAGCAATATTTATAACTATTTTTAAATTGAAATATGTTAAACCATTGGTTCTAATTTTTTTTAGATAACATATTTTTTGTTGTTATTAACATAGGAGTAGATAATTAATCACAATAAAAAACCCAGAATCCACAACAAGAATTTAATTCTAAATTGCTACCTAATGTACATTTGTTTCACATGGTAATTATATTTGCAGATAACAATCTCTGAAGATTGTTATTTATTTAAAAATAGTCTGCTATTTCTTAAATTTAACCTGCATGGAAAAACTAAAGAAAATTATATAAAACAGAAAAAGGTAATTAATGATTTAATTATTGCATTTATTGTTTCATTCAATTCATTAATAACAGTATCGCAACAATGTACAACTGGTATCTGAAAAATTAATGAGAGGGATGAGTTCTTTTCTAATTTCGTTTTAACTTCTGAAAAAATTTATTAATTTGTGGTTAAAGTTTTGATAAATATAGATATGAATTGGATTCAACAGTTAACGTTTTCCTGTATTTGCTGTATTTTAGCTTGTAATATGTAAAAATATATTATTATGTGAGTTGTGCTCCTTTCTATGTACCCAAGGGGTACCTGAACCACAGTTAGAGAAACTATGCTTTAAATAATATTCCGGATAAGAGTAAAACACATCTAATGAGAAATATTTATGGTTTTAGTCAAGCAATTATAAAACATGGTGTTATTTCAGGAATATTTAAGATGATCAACAAAATAATAAGTAAGATTTAGTTATTTTGCAATCTAATTAACTTTATTATTATAAGTGTCTTGATGTAATCATCTTGAATTCACTGATTAAACTAATTTTAAACTACTTAACTAAGTGAATACGTAATTGCTTACTTGCTGACTTGTTTCAAAACGATCGTTCCTTTTACGAAGGAACCCCCTACTGGCAGCATTTTGGCAGTTTACATACGATATGACAATGATGGATTAATGACAGTGGAGTGGGGTGAGGTGTCGGCGTCTTGTGTCATGTACTGGAAAAGGCTATTGGCTTCAAAGTGTGTGCGATCGTTTAATACATTTTCCCTGTCTGTTGCGTAGTGTTTGTAGATTTCATATTTTTCTAAGGTTGTTAGTTTTTTACTCTGTTTTAATGTGTGTAGAACATTTAAATTAGTGTGTATGTCAGGTTGTGTGTGTTGGGTGTTTAGGTGTTTTGCGTAGCTGGATTTAGGGTTTGTTTGTTTTGTTTGGGTAATGTGTTCAAACACCTCACCCCACTCCACTGTCATAAATCCATCCACGTCACCGTTCCAAAAGGAATGATCGTTTTGAAACGCGTCAGCAAGTAAGCGATTGCGTATTCACTTAGTTAAGTAGTTTTAAATTAGTTTATTATAATACTTACTAAAAGAGGGTATCCAAGTGTCAGGCAATCCCTTGTTTTTCTCGCTGATTGTACTGCATACCTAATGGCTGATAAGACAGCTAGTGACATGCATAGTGGTGGTTCACCTACAGCTATACAAAAACAACATATTTTGCAAATTTCATGTAATTAAAATGATGAAATTATATTACTGCATTTAAAGTTAGCCTACACTCATTTCTTGGAAAATAAATCTAAATCAAATTAATTATTTTCTATTTTCTAATTATTTTAAAATATTTTCTTACATTTAGTAAAAACAAGCTTCAAAATATATTATCAACATATATTTTTAAACATACAATTTTTGTAATGGTTCTTTCAAGCACATAGTTAAAAAATGAGGGATATATCCTTAACCCACACATAGCCTATGTGAAATAATACAAATTTTGGCCTCAGCTTTACTATTAAACAGTCAACAACTAAACTGAATGGAACAACAAAAATGCATAAAACTATTTTTTATTTTGTTCATTATTAAATTAATCAGTCCTATTATTACCTTTACTATTATTATTTCAATTATTATAAGATGAAATTAGAGAAAAAATGGTTTGTATTTTGAAATTTTTAATTTTTAGTTTTATTTATTAATGTTTAGTTAAGTTCTTGAATTTTATAGTCCATTACGTTCAGTGAATCTTATTAATCACTTAATAATCGGAAACCAACCGATCCCTAAACTTCCTCGACCTAACGATAACAAAAAACCACACACAAAAACACAGTTTCAACATTTACAGGAAACTCATAACGACAGACACACTCATCCACAACACCTCAAACCACCCTATTCAACACAAACACGCTGCCTTCAGATCCATGCTCCATAGACTTAAAGACGTCCCAATGACCACATAAAACGTAAACAAAGAACTAGACACAATTACATATTTAGCATACACAAATGGCTACAACGCCACAATAATAGATAAACTATGGTACAAAATACAAAAAAACACTAAAAGTAACACTACAGACACGGAAAACAGATACATCACATTACCATTCATAAACAAAACAACAAACAAAATAGCCTGCAAATTTCAAAAAATAGGATACAAAATAGCATACAAAACTAATAACAAGTTACAATACAAAATACAACACAACACCAACAACAAGGATAAACTACAAGCACCAGGCATATACAAACTGAACTGCGATGAATGTAACAAATTCTACATTGGACAAACAGGTCGCAGCTTTAAACAAAGAGTCAATGAACACAAACTCAACATTTTACAACCACATAAAAGATACAGGACACAAATACACAGACATTTACCATAACCTAGAAATCCTACACATCAACAATAAAGGACCACATCTCAACACACTAGAACAATATGAAATTTACAGACACACAAAAACACAAAGTACAAACATATTAAACGAACAAACACAATACAAATCACAAATACTCTTCGATACTATCGAAAACCTACCTTTAAAACCGTCACCGCTTGACCCAACATCTCCAAGCAGAAGACACTGATGAAGATTGGCACATAGCGATCAAAAACCTTCTGTCTCAGTAAGTTTTACCAAATTTACTAAATTCAAAGTTCGGATAGTCATAAACTATTGTTTAAGTGATTAATGTTTAGTTAGTTGTTATTGCAAATTGTCACACATTCTGTTACAGCTAGAATTTACTTAAATATTGAATACATTTTATTCCTAACTTCCATCATGCCAATGATTTTTAAAATTTGAGCATTTCAAAATGGGCTTTATTAATCACAACTAGATATTCAATGCTCATTCTACACTGAAATATCTTTTTAATATTATATTTGGTTTATATATTTGGTTAAAGGTTAATGTACTATGATTATTAGGAAGAGAGATGACTCATTTTGTTTTAACTGCACATTGAGTGGAATATAATAAGATTTCTTTTCTTTTTTATTTTACTCTCATTTAAAATTGTAAATAGAATTTTTATTCATTACTTCATTGTAATAAAAGCAAAACAGGAATAATAAAACTGTTTGTTACTATTATTTTTTTTCGGTTATCCAAGGACTGCATAACTCAACTGCCTGCTGCATTTATGGTTCCCAACCCTTAAATCAATTACACTTGTTTGTATTATCTTGGCAAAAAACCACTACTTACTGATTTATTTTGCCAAGATTTATTATTTTTTGCAAAGATAATACAAACAAGTGTAATTTCTATAAAAACTTCAAGATGCACAACACAAAAACTGTAAGTTTTGAAATCAAGTTCACCATATGCATAATGTATTATTGAGTAGCATATGTGAAAATTTAAAAAAATAATAAACACAATATTTTTTAATAACCTCTAAACCTATTTTGAAATCCCATGAAAAAAAGCTGCAATCACTCACTAGATATAATTATTATCCTGATTTTGCATACCAATCATTATATTTTACTTTATTTTAGAAATTATTTTTAATTAAATTATAATACTTCATTATTCTTTAGTTTTTAATTATTTCCCATTATGACTTGTTTCATGTGTTGTTTCCTTAAATTCTTCTGTTCATTTTCAAACAGTTTTTTATTATTTAATTTTTTTTAATGTCCTCTGTTCTTTGACTGAACAAAACTGTTAAACTAACAGTTCATCTTTCATTAACTCATTTTCCATAAGAACTAAAATCGTCATAAAATTAATTTTAAGAAGTGTTAATTGATTACATTGTAAAGCATCTATCTGTTTCCTTTGTCAAACATTTAATCTGAACAGAAACTTGTGTATACATAAACAAAATTAATTTAGAAGAACTTGTCAGTAATTTAAAAATTTCAGGCTGATGTCAACGATCAAGGGCAGATTCAGTCACTAAGTATTAACCTCTATGAGGATGTAGGCTCATCAAATAATGATCCTGTCACTGAAGTACTCACTTTACCCAGCATTCCTAACATTTATGATGCAAGAACATGGAAATATACAGGATACAATGTTAAAACTGATAAACCTTCAAGTACTTGGCTCAGAGCTCCAGGTTTGTACATAGTGCAGTTATTAGGAACAAAAAGGCAACATATTATTAAATGAGTTTAATATTTATATTAATTAAAACAACCTCTTAACACACAGCAATTTTTATTTTAACCTTATGTACATTTCGATTACAAAGTAATCATCTTCAGAGGTATTTTACAAATAACTGTATTGTTTGAGTTTAATATTGTACAACAGTTTTCTCTGTAATAAAAATTGAGGGGCTTTCACTATTGTATGATTAAAAAATTAATTTTTCATAACATAATGAAACCTCTCTGCAGACTTTACACTAGTTCAGTGTATTATTAAATATTTTAAGATGTAAACCAAACTGTTTGGTCTTGGTAGTTGCGGCTTGTGGGCGGGTTGCTCGGTTGTGCAACTCCCAAACCAGAGATCAATAACAAAAATAAAATAAATGTATTTATTATTTAAGATTTGCGTAAATTGTTGTGAGTGATTATTCATCATATAACTTGAACCATCATTATAAATAATACTAAACACTTGTAAATAGTAGCACTTACTTATATTTGTTGAGGACGTCCATTTCGGGAGATGTGTCCCATTGTCAACTCAGACCGTAACTCAACCAAAACGGCCGTCCTCAACAAACATAAGCAAGTGCTACTATAGGCAAGTTTATAAACATTTATAAATGTTTAGTGATAACTAGTAGCTCAAGTGAAGATGGAATCAAAAAATATAAATAATAATAAAAATGTCAGAACCACAGAGACCTTGTGACCTTGCTCACTTGTAGATAGTCTCGTTAGGCTTGGTTGCAGGGAGACCTGCATCACCCAGTGACGCCACTCCTATTGGAAAAAAAGCATTGCAAGGTTTAGACAGACTAAAAGAGCTAGACTGTAAGGCTGTTTAGGTTGCAACTCGGGCTACAATATTTGGATTGTTTAATTAAGATCGCTTCTGCCCATAGAGAAGCATCTCAGCACCACCCAACTTGTTAACATTCATAATTTAGAATGAATTGAGATTGTTTTGTTAATAAATAAACCCATGACCGGAAATCTGGTATCTTAAATAAGTAAAAATAACATAAAAAATACCAATATATTTCCTTCAATAGAATAAATCGCAAAGTATTAGGCAATATCTATATATTTTCCTTATAATAGCCCTTAAGTTTTTATGATTTCTTTGCATTAAAACAAAATCTAACACTTCTACGGTCCTCGACCCCCAATAGGTTATTACACTTTTGCTATTACTTGCGACCAGACATTTTGTTAACTATAAGATGTTAAATTGTTAACTTACACTTGGAGGAAACGTTTTCGTCTTACAACTTCTTCAGCCTCGTATTTTTGTCGCTAGGAATGCTGCAGTTGCGCTTCCTCGGTACATTCTAGCAGCATTCCTAGCGGCAAAAATACGAGGCTGAAGAAGTCGTAAGGCGAAAACGTTTCCTCCAAGTGTAAGTTAACAATTTAACACCTTATAGTTAACAAAAAGTCTGGTAGCAAGTAATAGCAAAAGTGTAATAATGATAAACAACCAGCTCATCATGAACAGCAACAAGATTTCGATATTTAAAGACCAATTGGTTTCCCAATAGGTTTTAGGAACCAGCCGCTAATGGTTTTTTGGTAGTGTTATTATTGGTTCTAAAAACATTTAATATTGTATAATGATTCTGGGGAATATTCCAATAGATTTATTGATTGAAATCATGGTTATTTTCAAAATGAAAAATTAAGAACCTCAAGAAAACATGGATTAAGTGTTTTTCTCATGGATTTTATTGTCCATGATGACTGGCAAAATTTTTATGTTTTGACTGAAAAACTAACAACTTGGTGGACTTTTAATTAAAGTAAATTAGAGAAAAGCTGACTGAAACAAAATGTTTTTAATCACATGAAGGAATTTTCATCAGGGACTGCAAAATTATTATAAATAATATAGTTGCAACATTATTTAGTCATTCTTATTTCACCAAAATTGTGTTGAATTAGTGGATCTAGTTTTAATAGAAAAAACTTTATTTGTAATATCCATTCCTAAGTTATCTCTGGCTCATTTATTTATATTTTACTATCATATTCGAATTTTCAAGGCATTGGTAGTACTCTCAGAGGCAATATTTGGAGACAATATCTTGGATTTGTTTCCTCGTTATAAGGCTTAAGTTTGCCTGGAAATAGTGTTTAATAAATTACTTTAATAATTAAACTTGTTACATCTTAACTGGGGACTTTTATCATGTGTCATAATCACAATAATTGTCATAAGCCACAGGGTGCATGTGGCCCCTCCAAAGCAAATCATTTTAGGAGAAAAATATTACACTATAGAACAGCGCTATGTTTTTAGCAAAACAAAATCCTGATGACTCAACAATTGTTTAATTTTAGGGTGCCAAAATAGCATAAAATATTATTTCTAAAGATAAAAATGTCGAAAATTTCTCCGAGAGGGTTATACCTTCTGACCCTTTGGTCTGTGTGTGTGTGTGTCTGTGAGTTTGAGTGTGAGTGTAAGTATGGGTGTCGGTGTAAATGTGAGCATAAGCATGAACATGTATCTGTGTGTGTACATGTGCTTGTATGTGTGTGTGTGTGTGTGTATGTGTAAATCTTTTTTTTGATAGTGAGCAAATAATTTCATAAAAATAAATAATTTAGTACAATAATTTGTAATTATTGCTGGAAAGAGTTAATTATTTCTACCAATGTTAAATAAAGTATAGTTTCATTAATAACTTGCGGAATGTTAAGTTTAAATAAATTTATGAAAAACTTATGAGAGAAATCATTTATGATGGCAGTAGAGAGTCTTGTCAGAGATATTAGTATTTACTAAATTAGTTATATAATTTATTTATTATTATTTGATTCCATCTTAATGTGAGCTACTAGTTTTGAACTAAAACCACTTGTAAAAATGTTTTACTTGCCTATAGTAGCACTTACTTTTATGATTGTTGAAGATGGCCGTTTGTGGACAGTCTGAGTTGACAGTGGAACACATCTCCTGAAACGACCATTCTCAAAAATTACAAAAGTAAGTGACACTATAGGCAAGTGTAACATTTTTACAAATGTTTTTATTTATATAATAATTTTAGTATTAGTTGTATTAGTTTAATAATATGTTAAAGTTCCCCACAAGCAAAATCTTAATTATAGATTACCTTACTTCAGTCCCATACACAAAACCAGTAACTACCTGTATGTCCTCAATCTTCCAATGGATAAGAAATATGGCAGTTTAGTTATAGAAATAATACATTTCTGAAATGTTTTCTAGAATTTTTAAAATTTTATAATCAGTCACAAACTTAAATTACTGTCACCTCTTCTTTAATCATTTTCATATACATTTATTTGAAAATATTGTTTGATAAATAATATACTTGATAACAAATAAAAGTTTTACACATTCCCTTGTTGAATTCAAAAAGTCATAAAATATAATTTAATTTACTTGATAAATCAGCTGGTTGTTTTAATAAGAAAAAACAACGTTTATATAAAATACTAGCAGAGTACACATCCTTCCTAAGAGGTTGACGAATAATTGTATGGATTTAATTTGTATTTGTATTTAGGTTGAATTTAATTTACTGAAATTAAATCCCAATAATTATATCATACTATAGTTTATAAACTTACCAATTAATGTCTTGAAAAACTAAATGAAGGAAAGCTTCTGGTACATGACATTTGTAAAGTATAACTAACCTTGAAAGATGAATAACATATAACATTTGAATTGTTTTAGTCCAAACATTCACTTTATTAATCACTTTTAAATTAGTTTATGACTATCCGAACTTTAATTTATTTTTTAAGTTTTAATACAAATTTACAAAATAAACTAAAGTTCACATAGTCATTAACTAATGTAAAGGGATTAACAAACATTTACTATCACCTGTTTGATATTGTTTAAACGTGACTTTGCATGGTGGTCACAAACACATTTATTATCAGCTGATTAAGCCAAGTATACAGTGGAGTATAGATAACAGAGTGTTAATGGAGTTTTTAATCCCAGTGGGGTGGTACCCTGATAGAATTTCTAAACAAAATATGCCTAAGTGTTAACCAGGAGCCCTAGAATGTCCATGTAAAATTTCAGCTCAATGAGTCCAGTAGTTTTTACGTGATTAAGTAACACACACACACACACACACACACACACACACACACACACACCACACACACACACACACACTGCAACAGGCTGGGAGACCGTGGCAAGTGGGAAATAAGTAATTTCCTGTTTTTTAGAAATAAAGCTGTTTTTAAAATAATCAAGTAGGGAATTATACAATTAATAAAGAGGGAAAAATTAAATAAAACCTTGAATAGAATAGTTAAGCTAAATTAAAGAATGTTATAAAATAAATTTGTAATAACTAACTAAATTTGAACATCGGGAGTGAAGCGAAAAAATTCTAAGTGCCTAAAAAAGCTATATTACGAACCAAACCACGTAGAACTTTCATCGACATTTCAAAAGAACCACAATAAGCTAGAATGAACATTAGAGAAAACAAAATTCAAAAAACTTAAGAAACAAAAAAGTTAGAGCCGTTTAAATAAAATAGACATTTTTCAGTGTTCCAAAATTAATTATCAAACTATGCAAGCTAAAACAGATTCGTTGCCCGACTTGCCTGTACAAGGAATAAATCGAGCGATAGCAAGCTTTGCAGGCGGGGTGCGGTAGGTTAAATTCACCGCTATATATACTTGGTCTCTAAGCCTTTAGAGACAGTCTGTAATAATTTTTCAACACGAGGTGCCGTGGGACGCTATGCTGGACCGCGAGTAGGACCGCCACGAGACCAGATGGACCATAACCTCAGCGCTTTCGACATCCAGGACCACCAAGGATGAAGGCTCCAGACTCAGCCTCCAGGACGCTCGAATAGAGGGAAACCACCACCGACGAACCAGGGATGGCGACTTCCGATGTCCAAGGACCAGGGAATCCAGACGAGGGACCCCAAGGACCGGCAGGAACATCTTTGGCAAGTCATTTTCTTTATTCGAAATCAGTCACGTCAAATTTAGTTAGTTAATTTTATTAAATTCAATCAAATCTGCAAGCTTAAAACAATGACTTCACTCTTTATAAAATTTTAATAAATTGTATGCTAAGTAAATGAATTTATGTGTTCAGAATATCTAAAATAATGAATATTAAAATTACAAAAGGTTTTTGGCCATAAGCCATTTATTTAAAGGAAAGGAGAAATTTTCGAATATTACAAATTTAAAAATTAAAGGTCATAAAATATGAATTTACCAATTCCATATAGGAGATAAAATATTATTATGTGTAATTTGAAAAATAATTTTATGTTTATGTCTATGTAATCAATCTATATGCAAAGTATAATTTTTTAAAGCATAAGAAACAAGAAGTAACTCAGTGAATTGTTTTGCTAATATAATTGTGTAATACTTTGAAGGATAAATTTTCTTTTTTATTTCAATAAATAGAGTTAAATATGTCATAAAAATCAACATTATTTGCATTCCATCCTGTGTCAAATAACCAATAAAAACTGTTTAGCTTTTTCCAACTAATATAAAAATGATTATCAAATCAGTAAACAAATTTAATTAAATTTCATTAAATAGAAATAGATAAAGCCTAATGTTTTAAAGAGTTTCTCTCTACTAATTTCAAGAGCTAGTCTAAAGATTAGTTGGTTTTTTGTAATAAAAGTCCAGAGATTTATCTACTGGCAGATTGTGTTTAAGAGGACACAGGAGCCTTTTAAAATAGGTATTTTTAAACACAATCATATTTTGCATGTTCCCTTGCTGTTTCTGCAGATCATCATCAGGTGGTAAGACTCTGTGTTTATTATGTGTATTATTCTAAATGTGTTTCTTTTCAGCTGACTATTAATTTGACATGTGTGACTATACTTAGACCATACACAATTGATAAACTTATTTAGGAGTGTTTATACGGTTTTTAAATAGTAGTCAGCGGGAATAGGCTTGTTGTGGGTTTGGCCCTACGAGCAGGAAACATACACTTAACTCTGGGAGTTTAGCACGGTTTTACCAGCAGGGTGATAGGCAGATTTTTGGTTGTTTATAAATATGTTTTTCTTGTAAACAATTAAATTTTAGTATTCTGCAAGAAAGGATTTAAACAACAAACGGCCGCGTAGAGCAGCGGTAGTAGGGACGTAAAGGAGAGGTGGGGGGACGTTGCAGAATTGGCGCCTGAACGGTAGGGACTTTGAACAGGTTCCCTATATCAAAATTAAATAGTTAAATAATAGAAAGAAATCGAGATTGTTTAAATAAGTGGAGTCAAAATGTTTTAAATAATGTAATTAAATTTTTAAATAATAATATAAATTGAACGAATCCAAGAGCGTACGAATAAAAATAAAATAAATAAAATAAATAAATTTGAATAAAGATTTAGTCGAAAGAGCGGTTAGGAACCATCTGGCCTAAACCAAATCAAAAAGAAAGAAATAAGGAAATAAATAATTAATTGAATAACAAATAATAAATCAAAATGTCTAAACCCGAGATAGATAAATTGATGGCCTTTTTCAAGGCAAAGGAGGAAAAAGACAAAGAAGAGCGAGAGAAGGAAAAGGCGGAAGCAAGACAAAGAGAGAAAGAGAGAGATGAAAAAGAGAAACGATTGAGAGAGGAGGAGAAACAATTGAGAGAGAAAGAGAAGGAGGAAGCAAAACAAAGGGAGAAGGAGAGAGATGAAAAAGAAAAACGATTGAGAGAGGAAGCAGAACAAAGGGCGAAGGAGAGAGAGGACAAAGAAAAACAATGGAGAGAGGAAGAGAAACAATTGAGAGAGAAAGAGAGGGAGGAAGCAAAACAGAGAGAGAAGGAGAGAGAAGACAGAGAAAAACAAAAGGAGAAGGAGTGAGAGGACAGAGAAAAACAATGGAGGGAGGAAGAGAAAATGGAAAGACGACATTTATGGGAGGCTTTCCAGTCAAAATTCGAAGACTATCAAAAAGAAAATGAGACTAAGACAAGTCACATATATGAAAAGTTAAGCGAACATGAGACGGAAATAGAGAGATTGAAAACTAAAACGGAAACAAAAACGGCTAAATTAAACGAAAAGGTACAGAATATCCAAGAGGATATTAAAACAGTAAAGCAACAAGTTGCAAAAGTACAGCAAACAGCTGGAGCAGGAATAGTAACACAAGTTTGCTTACCAAGGGTAATAGACAGGAACGGGGAGGCCACGTACCGTAGAATTGAGTTCTGGGGGAATGACAAAGAAGATCCGATGACATTCCTAGGGGAAATAGAAGATCTATTTTCCGAGATAGACAATACTATGGACGAGACTGCAAAATTAAGGATAGTAGAACGATATTTGAAAGGGGCAGCGGATGCATGGTGGAAAGCCATAAAGAACAACACAGAAACTTATTCTGAATTCAGGCAAGAATTCACGGAGCATTTCTGGAGTTATCGCCAGCAGGATCGGGTACGCAGACAAATAAATCAAGGGCGCTACCATAATAATGGACCATACTCTATGGCAGAGTATTTTATTATGATGGTAAACAGGGCGAAAAACTTAGACCCGATAATCCCAGAGAACCATCTAATTTTCATGTTAATGAAACATTTTGGGAGTAACGTTCAGCTAGCTAGTGTGGGGAACCCCACAAGTAACATCAAACAAGCGATAGTTTTCCTACAACAGCTAGACAGCGTTACTGAAAACGGAAACGGTAATGGGAACGCTCAAAAAAGTCAACAGAGGCAGGTTGCTCCAAACCAACAACCTAACCCTAACCCAAGGTCCCATGGTGATACCGCAAAATACCAAGATACCAAGTATCCTCGAAACCCTCATCCTAAATCGCCTATCCCCGGACCAAGCGACCACAAGCCAAAAAACTAAATATGAGGATCTCTGGCAACAATCAGGGAGATAAGTTAACCAGGTTAGAGATCCAAAGCAAAAAGAAGTCAAAAATAATTCAGAGCGAGAGACCGAAGGAAAAGCCGGTTTACCGTCATAATAAGATCAGCCTAGACGGTTTTTCCATGTCTATTAGGGACGATTTGTTAGAGGAAAAAATTGACTCGGTTATAAAACTGGAGAATATAGACCAGTGTCCAGTGATAGAGTGCGAAATTAAAGACCATAAGTTAATTGCACAAGTTGATACAGGTGCCCAAATGTCTGTGATTAAAACAGAAAAATACATAGCCCTAAAACAAAACGGGAATTTATTCTATGAGCTACCTATAGCTAACGTAGCGATAGTCACAGCATTAGGGTCAACCTGTAAACGAGTCAAATTACAAACGATGCTACCTCTAACATTAAACGGACACACAAAGGAATTTGTTTTCTTGATTGTGGACAATCTACGGGTTGACCTCATCTTGGGAGCAAATACTTTGTGTGCGTTAAAAGCCCGGATAAACATGGAGAGATCGTTCATGACGTACGAGATTGATGGATATCTGCTGCACCAGGAGTTTCTTATATCGAATAATAATAAAAATGATATAAGACAAGAGATAGGATGTAATAAAATTAATAAAATAACAAACAAAAATACTAACAAAAATGTAATATGTTCCGACGTTACAAGCGGGGAACCGGAAATAAATATAATAGGCTCGCCTGATATAGACGGGTCAATTAACGACGGCAAATTAACACCTGTAGAGCCGACATTGGAGGGCCCGATAGTGAATAGCGTGCAGACGGGGCTGTTCACGGGCAAGGATCAGGAAGATGGGTCCTTGTGCGAGTTAGGTGATGACAAACTAAAAAATAAACAAACACTAAACAAAAATATAACCAAAAATGTAAAATGTTCCACCGATACAAGCGGGGAACAAAAAATAAAATTAAAACAATTGTCAACGAATAAGGTTAAGAACGAGGTTACCAAAAATTTAAATAACAAATTGTGCGAAAATTCGAGGAAGAGTGAATTATTAAACTGTGAAAGAACGGAATCAAGTAAGCTAACGGGATTAAACAAAGCAAAAAATGGGTTAACCAAGCCTACAACAAACAAATTAAATAATGACGAGGGAGGATTCAACGAATTAAATAAAAATGGCTACAAGCCGAAACAAATAAAATTCCAACAAGTTAGGGAAAGACCTAATTGTCGGGAAACAAATCCGTTAGACTTAACAAGAATTCCAAAGCACTTTAATTCTAATCAATCTTGCTTGAAAACGAAGTCCAAATTGTTCGTTAAAAATAAATTTAGAAGTAAATCTCACCAGTATCACAATTATCAAAGTAAATCAAGTAAAAATAAATCAAAAATAAAAATAAAATACAGGAATTACGCACAATGGCGTAACGCGAAGCGCAAGAAAGAAAATCAGAACGCGTAAAACATATCTAAAAATAAATACGGTTAAGTTGGAAAATACAAATAATCATTGCATATTGAACAAACAAGAAATGTCGAAATTACAAGAATTGATAAACAGTTATTCAGACGTGTTTAATGAAAGGTTTTATGAATGAGTAAAAAATATTTTAAAACTAAATGCTGTTAAGAAAGGCAGTACCAATAATAACCGCTGGATTTTAAATAAACAAGAATTGTCTAAGTTACAATAATTCATAATAAAGTATTCAGAAGTTTGAATGAAATACCCAGCGAGTCGAACAAATGTAAACAAGGGCTCAAGGTTAAGGCAATCACCAGTGTTTGTAAACACGGCCGCAATGAAATATCCGGTGGACGGGCGGGGAACGATTTCAGAAAAACATTCCTTGCAACAAAATAAGCCGGACGTACCAAAATAGTAGAGGGCAAAAAAGGCCTAAATGTATTTAAAACAGGACAAAGTTAATGGAATGTCCTACGGAAATTCCAAAAATGTTTAATGGGAAATGTTTACGAGATAAAAGGCAAACTCAGGAACAATAACCTGATTTGTTACAATAAATCAAATCAACTGTGTTAACAATTATAAAATATCTTATAATGTATTCTGTAAAATTGTATATGATACTAAAAACATTAAGAAGTTTTCTGACGAGTAAAGGGATTCTAGAATATGAACTTTACACTGATCATGAACCAAAAAATACGGTAATGCCAAATTAGAATATTGCTTCGATAATAGAACCAGTACGCGAGCGATAAGCTAAGTTAGGCAGGAATTAAATTGTCAGAATGATTAACAAACTGATTTAAAGTAAAAACAAGAATAAGCAGTAGTTGAATAAGGCTAAATCTAGACTTTAAGATTAGCTACTTATTTGTAAAGGGACAAATGTTTAAATGTAAAACAAACTATTTAATAACTGAACCAATATTACAAAGTATTATTCAGGAAGTCTTTGTGTGCTGAGCAAACATTGGCGAGCTACATTCACTGCTTAAATCAAACAAGCGGGTTAAATCAAGCAACAATCAGAGAGATAGCAGGCGAATTTTAATAATTTGTACAACAAATACGCTATCAGACCTTGCAAAATCAAACAGGAAATTTGTGTGCATGAAATAGTGGGTCGTTAGATCAGACTTTCACTGGACAATATAAAACAAGAAAACTTGTGTACTGACGATCAAGGTCGCAACAATAGAAACTTTGCATTAAAATCAGAAGCAATCAAGATTTATCAAGTGGACTTCGATAATCTGGACACAAGCCAGTTTTATAAACTGTACAATCCAAAGATAGAGAATTTAAAAAGCAAGGTTCGTTCCGTTTAATATGATAAGTTGAATTGTTGTTGTACTTTATTAGAATGTTTACAAGCCAGCTCATTGACCTTGCCAGGTAGTTTGGAATGTGGAATCCACGTAATAGTTAGCCGTTACGAAAAGTTTATCGGAAAATAAACAAATTAAACTAGATAAACTGCACTTCCACAGCTGACACAATAATACGTAATACTTAAGATATAAATGGAATATGTCTAAAATATAGTATTGTAGAATTAGTTAGGTTTTTAATTGCAAGTCATTGTTTTTAAAGCCATAACTAGTATAAATGAAATTGACGTGGTAAATAGATAAAGGAAATGACAGCCATCAGTGTGGTGAATAATGTGTAATTTGACAAAATAAAAGTTAGTGTAAACAAAAGTGACTAATAAATTGCTAATTGACTTGTGTTTGAAGTGTTTCAGGGTGAAAACTTCTCAAGAGACAAGAGAGTAATAATAAGAAAATCTTTGTAATAGAATAAGATAGTTTAAGTAAGAGTAAGATAAGGAATTGGTAAAAAACATTTTAACAAAGTAAAATATTTTTAACCTCACAGGCGGGGAAATTGCAACGGGCTGGGAGACCGTGGCAAGTGGGAAATAAGTAATTTCCTGTTTTTTAGAAATAAAGCTGTTTTTAAAATAATCAAGTAGGGAATTATACAATTAACAAAGAGGGAAAAATTAAATAAAACCTTGAATAGAATAGTTAAGCTAAATTAAAGAATGTTATAAAATAAATTTGTAATAACTAACTAAATTTGAACATCGGGAGTGAAGCGAAAAAATTCTAAGTGCCTAAAAAAGCTATATTACGAACCAAACCACGTAGAACTTTCATCGACATTTCAAAAAAACCACAATAAGCTAGAATGAACATTAGAGAAAACAAAATTCAAAAAACTTAAGAAACAAAAAAGTTAGAGCCGTTTAAATAAAATAGACATTTTTCAGTGTTCCAAAATTAATTATCAAACTATGCAAGCTAAAACAGATTCGTTGCCCGACTTGCCTGTACAAGGAATAAATCGAGCGATAGCAAGCTTTGCTGGCGGGGTGCGGTAGGTTAAATTCACCGCTATATATACTTGGTCTCTAAGCCTTTAGAGACAGTCTGTAATAATTTTTCAACACGAGGTGCCGCAGGACGCTATGCTGGACCGCGAGTAGGACCGCCACGAGGCCAGATGGACCATAACCTCAGCGCTTTCGACATCCAGGACCACCAAGGATGAAGGCTCCAGACTCAGCCTCCAGGACGCTCGAATAGAGGGAAACCACCACCGACGAACCAGGGATGGCGACTTCCGATGTCCAAGGACCAGGGAATCCAGACGAGGGACCCCAAGGACCGGCAGGAACATCTTTGGCAAGTCATTTTCTTTATTCGAAATCAGTCACGTCAAATTTAGTTAGTTAATTTTATTAAATTCAAACAAATCTGCAAGCTTAAAACAATGACTTCACTCTTTATAAAATTTTAATAAATTGTATGCTAAGTAAATGAATTTATGTGTTCAGAATATCTAAAATAATGAATATTAAAATTACAAAAGGTTTTTGGCCATAAGCCATTTATTTAAAGGAAAGGAGAAATTTTCGAATATTACAAATTTAAAAATTAAAGGTCATAAAATATGAATTTACCAATTCCATATAGGAGATAAAATATTATTATGTGTAATTTGAAAAATAATTTTATGTTTATGTCTATGTAATCAATCTATATGCAAAGTATAATTTTTTAAAGCATAAGAAACAAGAAGTAACTCAGTGAATTGTTTTGCTAATATAATTGTGTAATACTTTGAAGGATAAATTTTCTTTTTTATTTCAATAAATAGAGTTAAATATGTCATAAAAATCAACATTATTTGCATTCCATCCTGTGTCAAATAACCAATAAAAACTGTTTAGCTTTTTCCAACTAATATAAAAATGATTATCAAATCAGTAAACAAATTTAATTAAATTTCATTAAATAGAAATAGATAAAGCCTAATGTTTTAAAGAGTTTCTCTCTACTAATTTCAAGAGCTAGTCTAAAGATTAGTTGGTTTTTTGTAATAAAAGTCCAGAGATTTATCTACTGGCAGATTGTGTTTAAGAGGACACAGGAGCCTTTTAAAATAGGTATTTTTAAACACAATCATATTTTGCACGTTCCCTTGCTGTTTCTGCAGATCATCATCAGGTGGTAAGACTCTGTGTTTATTATGTGTATTATTCTAAATGTGTTTCTTTCCAGCTGACTATTAATTTGACATGTGTGACTATACTTAGACCATACACAATTGATAAACTTATTTAGGAGTGTTTATACGGTTTTTAAATAGTAGTCAGCGGGAATAGGCTTGTTGTGGGTTTGGCCCTACGAGCAGGAAACATACACTTAACTCTGGGAGTTTAGCACGGTTTTACCAGCAGGGTGATAGGCAGATTTTTGGTTGTTTATAAATATGTTTTTCTTGTAAACAATTAAATTTTAGTATTCTGCAAGAAAGGATTTAAACAACAAACGACCGCGTAGAGCAGCGGTAGTAGGGACGTAAAGGAGAGGTGGGGGGACGTTGCAACACACACACACACACACACACACATCTTTATATTTTTATATTATAGTATAGATAAACATTTATATGCAATTACCTTTTTTTTGTGTAGGTTCAATTGCTCCTTGATACAAAACTCTTGCTTTGTCTCCAGACTTGACAATTTCATCAACATTGAGCAATGGCTTTGATTTTAATTTGTAGGTTATATCAACTGCTTTAGCTGCCTGATTTGCAATGGCTTGAGTCTTTGGCACAATTATGCCCACAGGCTGTCCAGCAAATAGGACATTTGACTTTGCAAATAACTGTAAAATTAAAACTTTTATTTAAAATGTGTTTAAAAAATTACATGAGAAATTTTAAGAAAAGTAATTTAAATGAAGCATTTAAATATAAATAAGGCAACAAATGACTCTGTTATTTGAAGTGTTTAATATGATTTTATTTAAAACCAATCGGGCTTCAAGCCAATTAATTTCTTTCATTTTTTTCATAGGGTTTTTTAAAATTAGAATGGCCCTCTAACATTATCTTACTTTATTGGCCCAATTCCTTTTTTTTATTCTTGAACCTAACTATAACTACTTGTGTTATAAAACGATGAAAATATGTTACAGTGGTGTATATAGGATTTTATTTCGAGGAGGGGTACAACTCTAATCTATATACAAATAAGTAGACTGTGTCTATCATAATTGTACAGAAACTGCATACACAGTCATATACATAATTTGAATATAGATTTGTTCAATTATTTAAATGCTTAATAAATTATATCAGTAATTGTCTATTGCAGTCGTTCTACTAATTACAATCATCCCAATTAAATGAATTTTTATTAATATCTGTTCTTTTTTAATTAAAAAAGATATTTTTGTAAATTATGATTCTGGTTTGCGTGGCCGTTTGAAGGTGTTTATGTTTAATTTTCCTAAGTATTTTGTCTGAGGTGTATGTTGGTAGCCGTTTTGTTGAGCGATGTATTTTATGGTAGTGAGGTCTTCATCGTAGTCTTTCTATAGCATTGGTATATTGATTAGATGATGTAGCATATGATTAAATGCAGCAAGTTCCTGTTGTGAGGGGTGATTAATATCAGTAGTTGTTGGTTTTCTGTATATTTTGATATTGTGTTTGGTGTTGTGTTTGGTGATGGTAAGGTCTAGAAAGTTTATTTTATTATTCTTTTCTTCTAATTCGAGGGTAAATATGAGGTTTTTGTGTATGGTATTAATGTAATTGTGTAGTTGTTTGATTTTCGGTTTGTTGCTGATGTATAATATTAAAATATCATTTAAATATCTATGGTAATAAACTATTTTATGTGTGTGATTATTGTTCTGTAGAATGTATTGTTGTTTGATATGATGTAGGAATATCTCTGCTAGGATGGCTGAAATGGGGGAACCCATTGTTTTTTATGTTGACATAAAAAACCTATACACTAACGAGCCAACACTCCAAATACTACAAAATATTCTCACAGCAAACAACACTCCACATAAGCTCACACACAAAATTATCACACTCACCAAACTCATGACATCACAAAACTACTTCACATACCAAGACAAATTCTACACACAAAAATACGGCCTACCTATGAGTTCCCTCAGGCATCCTAGCGGAGATCCCTAGGGTATATCAGGCATCCTAGCAGAAATATTCCAACATCATATCGAAAAACAATACTTTCTACAGAACAATAATCACATTTACCCTTGAGTTAGAAGAAAACAATAAAATAAACTTTCTAGATCTTACTATCACCAAACACAACACCAGACACAATTTCAAAATACACAGAAAACCAACAACTACCAATATTGTCATACATAATACATCTAATCACCCCACACAACACAAACACGCTGCATTTAATCCTATGTTACACCGCCTAATCAATACACCTATGCTACAGAAAGACTACAACAAAGAACTCAATACTATAAAATACATTGCTCAACAAAACGGCTACCAACATACACTCATAGACAACATACTCAGGAAAATTAAACATAAACACCATCAAACTATCATGCAGACAAACCACACAAAAACAACAAATACATATCCCTCAACAAAAACACACACAAAATAGCCTCCAGATTCAAACAACTCCATTACCAAATATCCTACAAGACAACAAACACTTTAAGACAGCACATACAACCTTTTCAAAAACAAACTGACAAATACAAACTATCAGGTATTTACAAACTAACATGTAGCAGCTATTACATCGGCTAAACCGGCAGGTCATTGTATACACGCTTCGAAGAACACATTACCCAAAGAAAACAAACAAACCCTAAATCCAGCTACGGAAACACCTAAAAACATGCAACACACACATACAGACATACATACTAATTTAAATGTTCTACACACAATAAAACAAAGTAAAAATCTAACAACCTTAAAAAAATACGATATATACAAACACTATGCAACAGATAAAGAGAACATATTAAATGATCTCACACATTTTGAAGCCAACAGCCTTTTACATTACATGACACACAACCAAAATAACCTACCTTCCACAGTCATCAATCCATCCCGTTACAGCCTTTATACCTAACCGATGCCACCAGTAGAGGGTTAGTTTCGTAGAAGAAACAAATGTTTTGAAACGCGTCAGCAAGTAAGCAATTACGAATTCACTTAGTTCAGTACTTTTTAAATATAGTTTAATCAGTGAATTCAAGATGATTACATCAAGCAAATTTTATAATATAATTGTTTAATATAATTTTTAATAAATATTTTCTGTGCTTGTGCTACTATTTTTTGCTGCAGCAGCTGTTTTGTTTTTTATTGTAATTTTATCATACTGAGAAGTTAGGTTTTGTTTGAGACATTATGTGTTGAAGGAAATGTGAAGGGAAGTTCTGTATTCCTTAAGTATCATCTTATGGTAGAGGTTGATTACTGATTACTGTTGGTCAATATTAAAGTTGCTTGTTGTAATCATCTATAATTTACTGATTAAACTATAAGTAATTATTGTATGACTAAGTGAATACTTTTAAACTTACTTGTTGAAGTTTCGAAACAATTATTTCATGAAGCGATTGTTTCAAAACGGATCAGCAAGTAAGTTTAAAAGTATTCACTTAGGCTATAATTACCTATAACTATATGGGAATATTTTAATTGTATGATTGTATGCACTCCAGCCCAAAGACTGTTCATGCAGCGAACCAGCTTATAAATTTATATATTAACAGAGTTGTAAAATACCAGGGCTTAGTCACTGAGAGTAAAAAGCACATTCAGTGAATACCCATTGAGAATACAGGAGTATATTATTAAATAAAATGCCTTAAATAACTATGATGGGAGGTCACTGTCAAATCTTCACAATCTATCTCCGCGACTAGTCATTATCTCTAATGTTATGTATAATGCATAGTTGTCACTGATTTTATTTTTTACTCTATATATACATTAGAAATAAAGAAACATCATTTTATTACTCTTGGATGGACAAATCATAGTTGACTGGAAAAAACACTGTTTAATGAGTGAACAACCACAAAAGTCGCTAAATGAAGTAACAAGTAATGGCTTGTTTTGTTATCATACATCTATGCAGTGGTTTGTAATATAAACAGTAAGTGATTATTGCTATTTTCTCCAAAAGTCATAATCTGTACATTGTAATATGTAGAGCTACATTTTAAAAAATTAGTGATTTTTAGCACATACTGTATAAGGGAAAAATGTACATTTTTTAAAAAACAAACTTCATTTAAGTAACTTTAATAAACTATATTATTTACACATATTGATGAACAAATATTATTCTGACTGACCTCTTCTTCTTCTGGTGTATAAAGTTGTATAGCAGTGAATGTATTCTTGCCTGGAATATCATTAGCTGAGAAAAATTTCACAACTCCAGGGATTTTCTGTGAACAATGTTTTCAAACTAGAAAGTATAATTCAATATTTTAAAGGAATTAATAATGAGAAATAAGACAATATAAATAATTAGAATTTACTAAAACTCTCATCAGTAAATGAGTAAGAAAACATTGAGTAGGACGAAACTATAGCTCTTGATGAAGAAACACTGAAAAAGTACTAAATTCCACTAATAAAAATGTATCATACCTTTTTATATATAACAATATTAATAAATATAGGCCTATTTTATTATAAACTTTCAGATATTTTGGTAGCATAGATTTTATTATGAATGAATTTAGCTTAAAACAGGTTGAATTATGTATTTAGTTTCACTATTATGCTCCAACAACTCAGTCCCCTCTAAAATTACTAGAAGATACAGTAATGCTAAAAAAATGGTGGAGCTCTATGTACGAGGTGTGGCTAGAAAAAACCGAACTGATGCTATAAAAAAATTTTATTTTCCATTATTTACAATTTGATGTTATCTCCTTCAATGTACTCTCCTCCTCGGTCTATACACCGCTCCATACGAATTTTCCACTGTTCATAGCAATGCTGCAGATCATTTTCGGTAAGTCCATACATTACTTACGTCGCTTTTTCTTTTACTGCTTCAACACTCTCAAATCTAGTTCCTTTCAAAGCTGACTTGACTTTAGGGAAAAGAAAAAAATCACAGGGGGCCAAATCAGGTGAATAGGGTGGATGGTCTAGGATGGGAATGTTGTGATTGGCTAAAAACGTCTTCACTGACAACGCATTGTGAGCTGGGGTATTGTCTTGGTGCAGGATCCATGTCTTTTTTTCCACAAATCGTTCCGTTTTCTCCGTAGTCGCTCACGTAGGGTAGTCAGGACGCTAATGTAGTAATGCTGATTCACTGTTTGTCCCTCTGGTACCCAATCAATGAGTACAATCCCTTTGACATAAAAAAAAACAATCATCATTGCCTTGAATTTCGATTCTGACATTCATGCTTTTTTTTGTCGTGGAGAATCAGGAGATTTCCAATGCATCGATTGGCGTTTGGTTTCGGGATCGTAAGTAAAAAACCACGATTCATCACAAGTAATAACATTTTGTAAAAAGGTCGGATCACTTTCAATGTTTTGTAGGATGTCAGAACAAATCATTCTTCGGCGTTCCTTCTGTTCAATTGTGAGACACTTTGGAACCATTTTTGCACACACTTTGTTCATGTTGAAACTTTCATGAAGAATCTGCCTAACACTTTCCTTGTCAATTCCTGTCAACTCAGACATTGCTCTGATTGTTAAATGGCGATCTTCTCGAACAAGTTTACCGATTTTTTCAATGTTTGCATCAGTTTTTGCTGACAATGGTCTGCCAGTGCGAACGTCATCACTTGTGTCTTCGCGGCCATCTTTAAATCGTTTAAACCACTCAAACACTTGTGTTCGCGATAAACAATCATCTCCGTACACTTGTTGCAACATTACAAACGTTTCACTTGCAGATTTTCCAAGTTTGAAAAGAAATTTTATGTTAACACGCTGTTCTTTCTGTACACTCAACATTTTTCCGACACACAGACAAAACATCAACTACTTAGAACAGACGCCACGGGCAGACTGAGTGCAAGAGGCAGATGAAACTCGAGCAGTAGGCGGAGCATGAGTCACGTGACAGGCCAGGCGACTTTCAGCCTTATTGCATTCGTTTTATTGTTTCACCTGTGCTAGTTTGGTTTTTTTCTAGCCTCACCTCGTATAACAAGAGCAGATGTGCTTGAGGAGGAAAACATTATCAACCTTCCTTGGCCACAGAAGATTTAAATGGTTAATGACAAAAAAATTACACATTTTATTTTGAACTTTACACAATTTTCTCCCTGAAATTGTAGGTGCATTGTTCAAAATAATACCCTTCCAGTTCCAATACTTAGCTCCAATCATTTTCTGTAAAATAATAGCTGTTTGATTTTTTGTTTTGTTTTGTAAAAACCTCAGCATTATTCTGCCACATAAATTCTTGAAATCGTCTTTATTGGTAAACATTTCAGAAACAAATCATGGGAACTATTCAAAGTGAAACATCTGTTACCTAAATATTTCTTAATAACTCTTTTCTTCAAATCTTCAGTGAAGGATGATCAAACCGAACTATCCACATCACAACATTCAAACCTTTTCAATTTCACATAATACAACATTTACTAGTAAATCCTTTGTTAATTATCTGATCCATAAACTAATATTATTCATTATGCATTTCAATTAGACAAAAGTTTTTCACATTTAGAGTATGACTTACCAAATTGAAACAATGTGATTTTTAAAAATTTATAATTATAATAAAACAGGTAATAAAATAGGGATTAAGCTAATAACTTATGATGGTAGCAAAGGCCTGATACTAGTACTTATTTTCAAGGGATAACATTTGTTTGTGTGTGTGTGTGTGTGTGTGTGTGTTTGTGTGTGTGTGTGTGTGTGTGTTTGTGTGTTTGTAACACTCACAAGTAACAAGAGCAAATCTTTAAATGGCCTTTAACTCTATGTGTATCACTTTTTAAGTGAAACATAACTTGTTCACTAACAAACAGGACATACAGGCCATCTGGTTTATTGTGACAGACTGACCCTAAAAATGAGATGCTTACACATTGACTGAGTTAATATTGGTGTGAATTACAGATTAAGAAAAGTATCATTGTTGTTGCAATAAGTTATTATACAAGATAATAAGTTTAGATGTTTCTTCAATGAATATTTTTGTATTGCTATTTTGAATATTTTTTGGCATAGCACAAACAATCGTATCATAATCTTAGCACTCTTCTTATGAGCGATTCTAGAGTAGGTTTCAACGACAAAGTATATTTTTTCCCAGAAAAATTATAGTTTTACTGATTGAGTTATAAATTACAAGCTCTTTATGTGTTGTCCATTGAAATATTCATTAGACTTAATAAAGAAGTAACATAAAAGTGTTAAATAATTAAAAACCTAATGTTTTATCTTATTGCAGTAGCCTAAAACTGAAAAAAAATAGGTGGGAATACATTTTTAATATAATACATTCACACAAAGTACAACTATTGTTTTATTGGTTACTTATACTTCTGGACTCATTGGTAAAATTAAGTCGGAATTTAAAAGTCAAACAGTTTAAATTAGAGCCCCTTTTGTCTTCCTGTTATTGTGTGTTTGTCAGCAGACATGGCACCCAAGTTGCTTTAAGGGGATAATAGAAGTCTGAAGAGACGAAGACAAGAATTCTATTTTATGGGTCCTACCTGAATGCAATGTTTTAATTATAAAGCCTCTGAACTTCAGATTGTTACCTTCAATGGTATTCTCTAAATAGACATAGACATTGTTTCACAGTGATATGACAGTAGAAGTAAAAAGGTTTTTTATATGCAGAGTGCGGGAAGGGAAGCGGATGTTTTAAAATTATCATAAAATCATCAGTTTTTTCTATTAAAAAAATTATTGAAACACTAAAATACATAATAACATAGCATTTAATTTAGTTTTGGAAAATAATATCTAGCACGTGATGTCCATTTGCAGAGATACATTGTTCTAGACATCAACAACAATTGGCCTCCACGCTTTCCAGTATGTTTCTGTCAATGTTTGTGATGTGTACAATGGCTTGGCTTCTTAGGCATGTGTTTTGAGGTACCCCTATAAAAAGAAATCACAAATGGACAGGTCAGGGGACCGAGGAGGCCATAAAACATATCTGAATTTCAAAATGAGCCTATTGTGAAACAGAAATCAAAGAACATTTATTGATGCTCCGTCAGTGTATGCTGTGGCATCATCTTGTTGAAACCACAATAGTTGACAATCAATACCTTTTCTTTGTAACTCCGGAATGAAAATGGTGTTTACCATGTTAATATAAAGTTCAGATATTACAGTAACTGTCCCCCCATTGTCTTCAAAAAATAGAGGCCGATGACACCAAACTTTTCCATCCCACACCAAACCTTTCCATCCCACATTAAACTTTCCCATCCCACACCAAACTGTCACCTTACATGCAATAGTTTTTCTTGTAATAGTCAAGTATTTTCAGTAGCCCAATACTGACAATTTTGTTTATTGACAACCCCATCGGGCTTCATCACTCATTGCAACCAGCATGTTTTCATTGTGCACATAAAGACCAAGCATTTCCTGCCCAAAATTTAATCATTGGGCATAGCCCCTTACATTCAATACCTGTGAAATAGTGATCTTGTATGGATGGAAATATAATTCTTCATACAATATTCGTCTTACTGTATGGTTGCTGATCTGCAGTAAAGCTGAATGACATCAAACGGCATGGGCTTTGCAGTATTGCTATCTGACCCTTTCAGAGTCCTCTGGAGTGTGCACAGTATGTTGTGGGCCGGGCGGTTCTGTCTTAATTATTGAGACTTTTATTCAAAGAGTGTTAACCCAACATAAGATTGTGTTAGGAGTGGAAACAGAGTCATTTTGATGACTGTTGAATCTGAGGCAAAATTAATGCTGAACCACAGTCACAGACTCACTACTCTTAATATAACACTGATTTCACACACAAATATAAGTATCACACAGACAATAGGATATGAGTTGTCGATTCATTTCTACAACCTTGCATGGCACATATATAAGGTGTTATTCAGGAGTAAAAACTGTAATGTGCATATGTGAGTCTCTTGGTCATTGTCTATGGTCTATTTATAGCAAGATGGAAGCAACTTGTTAAGAGAGAAAAAGATTACAACTAAATTTTTATAGCAGAAGGACAAGAGTGGCTGTATTATTGAAATAAGACATTTTTTTTCTGTACCTTTATAAAAGATATATTTTGAATATATTTACAACAACACTTGATCTAACATACCAAAAAGGATTAAGTATCAGTTTAGTAGGAATGTTTGTTTGATAGAATACTTCACCTCATTGTTTACCATCTTCATTTCTACAATTGACTTACTCTACCCAACCATACCTTCTTCTCATGTTTCACCTTATTTTACATGTTGTGTAATAGAAAAAGATTAATAGTTGATATACTTAATGCAAGAGGATAGATCCTGGTCTAAGTAAAAGTAACTTTCCATTTCACTCACTAAGACTTTCGATGCATCTATTGTATCTAAAACAGCTGGACCAACCTCTGTAATAACTATCTGTGCAAACAAGTCCTGTTTTGAAGTAGGTATGTCATATGTGTATTTTACTTCACCTGGGTATAAATATAAAAAACAGAGCTGTGATTTATAACCATTTGTATTCTGGAATAAAATAACTGAAAACCTTTGATACACAATTCAGAACCGAATTTAATTCTGAATTCAAGTCTTTTTGAAAACTGATATACTGTTTTTAAAACGGTTTTATCAGTTTAAAAAAATATAAACTTCTATTTTATCATTTTCAAATATGAAACTATATTTTCTGTTATTTATAAAATTCAAGGTTATACACAAAGATTAAAGGAATTGAAAGCAAAAAATGTACTTTTCAGTATGGCAAAATTCCCTTAACATTATAATTGTATTTGTTATCTCAAGTTCTTATGTAAGAGTAAGTCAATAACATACAGATTCTCTGCAACCCTTCCAAATATGATTCTATTCTATAAAATAAAACAAAGCCAGAGTATGGAAGTTCAGATGAATATAAGGAGTAAACGTCACTACTTATGATGTAAACATCACATATGATTATACATAAACATTGTAAATGTTTTAATAATTTTGAAATTATTGTATAAAATATTTCTAGTAATATTTAAAAGATTAATCTAACAAATAAACAAACTGGTTTCCTTTTAGTAACTTTAACGTTATTTTCACTTTTTAAATTTGCAATTTCAAATTTTTGCTGCTAGTTTTAAGATAATTTCTTTAAGTTGAAAAAAAATTACAAAAATGAACTTGACTTTAATACAATATTAGAACAGGATTTTGTTTTATTATTAAAATATACAATAAAAAAATTAATACTACTTCTATGTCTACTAATTAATTATTAAATAATAAGATTGAAAAACAATTGCTTCAATAATAGATTTTAGTACATTATTTTGTTCATATATTTTAACAGTAAAAATTATCTTTGAAATTATGTAACTTGATATGTATTATTTACACAATGTACTTAAATAAGAATCTGCCTTGATATATTTGCAAGTCGACTTATTGTGTGTGTGTGTGTGTGTTTGCATGTGTGTGTTTATATTGGATGGACTATATAATTAGTCATAATTTAAATATACTGTAAATTGTGTGCAACAGTATAAATTGTGAAAAGGGAAATCCTGTACCTGAGCATTGAGGTAAACCTTCTATTTTGAGAACAGGTTGACTTATTGGATACTTGGATTGATCCATATGATACTCTTGCCTCCCTGTCGATAAAGGCCGTGTTAGATTTTCAGCCCCAGACTGATATTTGGCTGTAATAACAGCAGGATTCAAGCTCAACACAAACTGTAAGCACAGAAAAACAATATTTCAACACATCTAATTAATATATCATTGGGTTTTATAAATGTAAAATGTATTACAATGTAAAATGTATGGGACTTATGCCAAATGAATGACAATATAATAGCAACACATAGTATTTTACTGTTATTTTAAAATTATATCTGAATACATCTTTTACATTATTTGTGAATTTATTTTCTAAAATTTACTTGTCTCTATGACACATACTTAGCAAAAATTTAAGTTTTTTGTTTCAGTGATTTGTAATTGGCACAAATCTTGTATCTGTATTAATATGAATGGCTATTATTATGATTGGGATACACTAAGAAATTACCAATTGGCTGAATTTAATTTAAACAATTAATTACGATAACTGCTACTTACTATGTTATTTTGAAACTTACAAGTGTTTTCAGCTTGTTTTAATATTACAGGTTACCTTTATTCTCAAAATTAATTTTTTTTACTTTTTTAACTCATATTTTATGTACACTGTTTTCGAGTTTTGTTAGGCTTCAATTTTATTACGTATGACAAACATCCGATATATTGACTCTAAGCTATAACATCACTACAACACATTTGTATGCCCTTAATTTCTTCTGACCAAACATTTAACACTGAAGTCCCATGTTTCAATCTAACATAGTTTATCGTTGGTTTATTCATACTGTTCAGTAGTTTTCCTACACTTCAGAAAGTTTAAAAAAGATTCTGTACTAATTTCTGTTATATCTATTGGATATTTTTTTAGTAGGCTATATATTTTGGGTTAAATCATACCATTGTTTTTTTACAATTTCCATCATAGATTGAGTTGTTCATGACGATTGGTAAAATGTTTATGTTTCAGCTTAGTAATGATGTCTTGCTGATTTTATAACTAGAGTAAATTTATAAAATCTTAAGGGGGTGTAGTATTTTTGAGCTCACTAAACATTTTCATCATTCTGAAGATCACTAAAGACAAATTCATCCACATCTCTAATGAACATTCATTGTTAGCCTTGACTATTTTCAGAGTAAGTAAAAGAAGTCGGTGTGACAAATTGAAAACTATGTTTTTGGTAAGAAAAGTTAGTGCTTTAAATATGTAAAATGAAATAAAAAAGTCAAACAAATTTTCTTGTCAGTTTGTTTCTAAATTAAAACTATCAAACAAAAACAGCAATATTCAAAACTGCTGTGTTTAACATCTGGCTAGATAATGTAGACCCAAATACTTACTCTGTAGAATAGAGATTGAGTTAAACCTTTCCTGTAAGCAGGAGTTGTTGATGGAAGTACAAAGTCAGGATGAACTTCTGCTTCAAGAATTGATAGAGCTTGTTGGAAAGTTAGAAGATCTAATAGGCTCTTGCCAATCAAAAAGTCCTCAGTCTGTGTAGCATGAACCTTAGCATTTAAAAGTATGAAGTTTGTTAATTTATCTATGCTATATACTGTTTTGACAATTGAGAAAGGAACGGTACTTACATTTAACGAAATAAATAAATACTTATATAAATACATATAAACTACTATCTCTTCTAATAGCTTTATTTGTATGGTTTGAAATTCATCCATATTTTCTATAATTCTAGCACGCATCTCTCGCTGATAAAAACTTTTGAGATTTTTAATTATGCCTTGGTCACATGGCTGAATAATTGATGTAGTATTGGCCGGAAGGTAAATCACTTTGATGTGTTTTAGCGTAGTGCTTATGTCATTATGTGCAGTGCAGTTGTCTAGTAGAAGGACAATGTTGCGTTTGAGGCTGGTATCTCAATTAGTCAGCCATTCATTAAAAAATTTTTGATGTCATCCAAGCATTGGAGTTTAAATGATATTCAACCGGTAGCTTTTTGATACCTTGAAAACAACGTGGATTTTTAGATTTACCGATAATTAAGAGTTTTTCTTTATGACCAACCATGTTAACACAACAAAAAACAGTTATTCTTTGTTTACATATTTTACAGCCGTTAGCAATTTCATTTTTAAATAAGTAAATATGTTCGGGTAAAGCACGATAATAAAGTCCTGTTTCATCTGCATTGTATATGCAGCTAGGAGAATACTCGGCCAAAATCTTTGGCCATTCGTATTGTAACCAGTCCTCAGCTCCAACAAAATCAGCATTTCTTTTTTCACCACACGTTTTCTTGTAAACAATGTTTTCCCTTTTCTTCCATCGATTGAACCATCCATCTGTGGCTTTAAAATCCTGTTTCCCTATTTTTTTGGCAAGATCCTCAGCTTTTAGACGCATTAGTGGGCCGTCAACTCGAGCATCTTTTTCGCGAACATTTTTAAACCACAATTTCAAAGCTGATTCCACTTGCGGATCCTTCCCAGAACGATGTCTTTTGTTGTCAACATTTGCATTACACTTTGATAATGACAAGATTTTTTCTTTGTTATTCAATATTTTACATAAGAGAGGTTGAGAAACGCCAAGTTGAGAAGCAGCGTTTCTTTGACTCATTTTTGGTAATTTACTGTACCTATCTAGAATATCAAGTTGTTGTTTAAGACTTAAATCGCGTCGTTTCTTTTGAGATTCAGACATCTTGCTATACTGTCCTTTGAAACTTCAAGTGACACTAAACTCTACAAAACAAACGAAAAAGATCTTTAAAAATTAAGTTATGTAAAATCACACTGAAATACTGTAATAAACGTTCATAAAAATTCACTGTTAAAAAATACAGTAGGACTGTACTGTAAATGGTTCAGTAGTAACATCAACTAATGTTAACAAACAACTAAAGTCGACTCAGCGAGGCTAGGGTGTTTGCGTAAACAAAGAGTAAGGGAGACATTCTGAGAACTGTGCTAAGTGCTGAAACCGTTATAAAGTATTTCTGTCATTCTAAAAATAAACATTCTATGAATTGGGCGTCATTGTGTGTTGCACGTGCTGTTTACACTACTTTGTAGACATTTTTACTTGGTCTATGCTAGTATACGTTGACGCATATGATTTTGAATGGCAAATTAAATGATAATAATAAGCGAACAGATGATTACAATAAGCGGCCTAATTACAATGTATTAATATACGTCCGTGTTTGTTTTTCAATGAAACGATAACAATAACCGAATGATAACATTAACCGTGATCACAATAAGCGGCGCCGACTGTATTACTGTAGACATGGGGAAACATTAAGTATTTTCTTAAATAGGCAGAAATAACAAATTTTATAAAATATTTTATCTGCTTTGTTAAAATAATGAGTAGAAGAAAAATGTTAAATGGATGTAAAAATAATGATACACTTTCTTATAATATATATAAATTATATTTTAAACATTGGTGGTTATTAACAAAATTTTATCCTCTTAGATGAGGCATTTGATTAATTTTTTGTAAAAAAATATATTAATATCTCCAATAATATCACAGATTACAAAAAAATATCCTAAGAACAAATTTACAAAGCAAATTGTTAATATAGATTAACAATTTTAAAAAATGTAAATATTTAAAGTCTAATAATGCTATTAAGAAAAACAATAGGATTTTCCATCAATATAGACTAATAAAAAATAGCTATTTTATTAAGACATTTAGAAGTAACAAAAAGTAATAATACACCTTACTATAAAGAAAATAAACTTTTAAAACTAACAGAACTAAACAATACTGTTATACATCATGAAGTGTTTGGAAAATTTGAAAAACCGACTATAATCTACTTTGTTAGATATTGTTATTAAACAAGCACTTACGAGTTGAAAATGAGTTAAAAAATTTCAACCAACATTTATGAGATGAATGACTATAAGGAAACATTATTCTCCTGAAGTAAAAATAGGATTTTTTGAAATATAACAGTATTACAAACTGTTGTCTTTCTACATACAATTTCTAAGTGAGCTAAAATTTCTGACAAAACCAAGAAAGTTGAAGCAAGCAATTTTAACATATAAAACCAGCCCATAGTTTTCTAGAACCATAGCATATATTTTTTTATAGACTTCTTGCCAAGAAGAATGAAAGTAAATGTGGATTGCTCTCTAGCCAAGCTATTTTGATTTACAACAATCTCAACCTTATCCAGCTGCAAGAACAATACTTATATATAAGTTTGGCTACTCTAATATGTTATTTAACCTCATCAGAATTTCCAACATTGAAAATGTATTTTTAGTAAAAGGCGAATAGAGAAAAATAATGTATTAAAAAAAAAATGAAACTGACTTGTTAAATGAATAAGCAGCAAAGTTATTTAGTATCCAAATGTGTGCTGATCTAATGTGTGAAAAATTATTTAGATAATAATGAAAACTAAGTATAAAAGTAAAACCCTTCATATCCAGACGTAATATGAAAATAAAGTAAATATCTCTATTCCGCAAGGCACTTTGCCGCTAGGCCAGTTCTCTGGCACTAGCAGTCGGCTCTTTGTTCTTTCCCGACTCAGTCAGTTGTGTTCGAGTCTACGTATCGTTCAGTTTACATATATTTACAGGAAATTTGTGTAATTTGGTAATCTACATTATACAGTATGGCAGAAAAACTATGTTTTCTATACCGCCATAACTTACTAACAGTTATAATCGTGGGTATGGATGCGGGAAGAAGTGTTTCTGAGTGCTTAAAAAATGTAGACCTGCTAGATATTGTCTTATGTATTGCTGCATGGGATGTAATCAGGTTAATAACGGTAGTTAAATCGAGGCAAAAACTATCGGATCATAAAACAATGAGGAGATTGAAAATGTATTATAAATGGAAAACCTTGTTAGTGAAACTAATGAAGAAGTCTTCGATCTTCTCCGAAACATTCCTGGTTATAAGGATATGAACATTGTTGGCGAAAGAGTTTGTAGTGTTTACTATTACTGATATTATAGTCTTAGTGTGCACACAACCAAAGAATACAGAAGATAACGAAAGAAATCAAACCATGATGCATAGCGAATCTTTCCAACCATTTGATCAGCTGATTGAATGCATCGAACAAGACAAAGCAACATCAGTCAATCTTCTACTTTTTCGAAGGTGGAGGGATATTTCAACACAGAAACATTTTCAACAAAACAAGCAAACCATCATTACATATTTTTTTTTTTACCAAAACTGCTAATGTACAGTATCATATTAATAAATTGTATATATAGGCATGTAACTAAATTGTAAATACAGTTCTATACTGAAAAATATAATTACAATCTTCAATAACTAACTTATTTACTTTAAACATATTTGTTGATTCCCTCTTCACACGAGCTACTAGTTTTCACTAAACACTTGTAGATATTTATAAACTTGCCTATAGTAGCACTTACTTATATTTGTTGAGGACAGCCGTTTCGGGAGATGTGTCCCATTGTCAACTTAGACCGTAACTGATCTCAAGGTTTACGTAGGTTAGGGTGGGGTGGGATATTATGGTGGTGTGGGTGTATTTTGTGAGTATTAGGAGTTATGATATCAAAAAGTGAGTGTGAGTTGTAATGTAATTGCGTATTGAGTATGTGTATAGGGTGTAGTTTGAAGTGTATGTATATTTCATATTGTTCGGTTGTGTAGCATTGGTTATTTCTGTGTTGTTTATGAAGAATTTGTAGGTTAGATGTTATGTATATGTAGTTATGTTTTGTGCAGTTAAGATGATCAACAAAGTTTGATTGGTAGTTATTGTTTGTTAGTGCTTTTATATGTTCTTGGTAACACCAAGGACCTCCCTGTTTTACCTATGTAAAAACTGTGGGTTATTAGGTATATTTTTTAGGCGGTTGTATAATTTGTCAATCATTGTTGGGTTGTATCCGTTAGTTTTTGCTATATATTTTATGGTGTTTAACTCCTGGTAGGGTTCTTCTTTGTCTAACGGTGTTTTAAGCAGGTGATATATCATGGTGTTGTAAGCGGCTAGTTTATGTTGGTGTGGGTGGTTTGAAGAGCTGTGAATGGTCGTATTGGTACTAGTGGGTTTTTGTTATATGTTGAATTTATGTGTTTTTTGGTCTGTTTGTTTAATTGTAAGGTCTAGGAAGTTATGAGAGTTTTGTTGGTCTGTTTCGATGGTGTATGTTAGTTTTGGGTATATGGAGTTAAGGTGTTTTAGAAATATGTGTGCTCGGCGTGTGTTACCTTTATATAATGTTATGATATCGTCGATGTATCTGTATCAGTAAATTATGTTATCTGAGTATTTATTGTAGTGTAAAATGTGGTTTTGTTCAATATGGTGTATGAATATTTCTGCTAAGATGCTAGCTATGGAGGAGCCCATAGGTAGGCCATCTTTTTGGTTGTAGAATGTGTTATTGTAGGTGAAGTAATTTTGAGATGTGATTAATTTTGTAAGGTGGATGATTTTGTCAATGTGTGTATGTGGTGTATTTGTGTCTATAAGCATGTTTCCACATTAATCCGGATATGAGAGGTTTTACTGTAAATTATATTTTCCATATTTATTAAATGTTTATAATTTTTTCTCATGCAAAAGGGTTCTTACTTAAAAACAACCTTATGTACAACAAAAATCATAATCTAATTTATATTTCTATTGCTTACTTTGAAAAAAATATATTAAATTTATTTTCTTTGAAGACACAATACTTTTAGAACATAATTGCTTATATAAAGCCAGGCAGAAAATGTACTACTCTCATGGCTTACAGCTTCAATGATCAGTTTCATAAATTTTATGCCCACTACACCTAGAAATATGTTTATCATAGGTTTGCTTCCATTTAAACGTAGAATTACAACTCTTACAATGATATGGCTCTATCCCTGTATGAACCTTCATATGGTTTGTCATGGCTGATTTTTGCGTAAACGACTGGCCACAGTAAGTACACATATGAGGTCTTACCCCTGTATGTATAATCATGTGCGTTTTTAATGTAGAATTATGTTTAAACGTCTTCCCACAAAGCTTACAACTATATGCAGCACTAGAATGTACATATTTCTTATGAATATTTAACGCTCGTGAATGAGGACACTTTTTATTACAGATATCACAATAAACTTCTTCACTTTTTGACGCATGAACTAACCTATGAACAGACAAATGTCCATTGAAAACAAAAGATTTTCCACAATATTCACAAATAAACTTAGGCGGTTCTTTACAATGAGCTATTTTTCTATGGGTTTCTAAACTTGCTTTTGATTGGTAAATTTTACCACAGTCAACACATTTAATTGGCTCATGAGAACCATGCTTCGACACTATGTGAGCACGTAAGCCTTCTCTCTGTTTGTATGATTTATTACATGTATTACAAACGTACGTCCTTTCGGTTGAATGAACTTTCATGTGTATTATTAATGCATTTTTATGTATAAAACTCTTATTGCATGTCTTACATTGATGTGGTTTAATTCCTGTATGAATTTTGTTATGAACAGCTAAGAATTTCTTTTTTTTAAACGTTTTTTTGCATATCTCACATGAAAAAGGTCTAACATCAAGATGACCAAGTTCATGAACTTTCAAATTTGATTTGTCAGTAAATCTTGCATGACATAGGTGACATTCAAAAGGTTTTTCGCCTAAATGTCGTTTTATATGATATGGTAAATATGACTTGTGTAGAAATGTTTTATAACAAATCGGACATTCAACTTCTTTATCGGATTTTTTTAAAGTTTTTGTTTTTTTTATTTCAGCCTTAGGACTTGTTTTAGGTGTTTGGATCCCTCCTATTTCTTCTATTACAATTTTTTCTGAAGAACCTTCTGCCTTTAGGTCGCTACAAAGGCTACTAATTTGTATTTCTTTTTTCAGTTCCTGAAAAATAAAATAAAGTACTAAATAAAAAGGATGGTTTTTAAAAGTGGTATACTTTTAGGCTACATTTTAACAGTTAAAAAGTAATGCAATACATATATTATTTTACTTAAATCTAGAAATTTAAAACAAAATATTTTAAAAAGCACATTTCTAATGAAATTGAAATGATGACTTGTTTTCAGTTATTTTTACTATAACACTTTTGTAAATCCTGTTAATAAACAGGTTTTGTTCCTGCATATTTTACTACTAGTAAAGTATTTTTGTAGTAGAACAAAATCCTTGATTTTAAATGATTTGGCAGATTAAAGGTATGGTTTTTTTGCTAGACTGTACTAGGTTGAAGAGGTTAAATCAATTCTCAACATCTGCTATTTACTGCCTTTATGTAGTTGATGTGGATGCTTTTAATGCACGTCATGTTTTTTTACAGAGATTCTTTTCAAATGCAGTGATTCAGTAGTCATATCATGTCTATGTCATTGTGGTTTGATGCTAGATGTAATGAAGATATCACAATACTATCATGATATTGTGAGAATTTTAGATACAAATCCTCTACTATGAATATTAAATTCCCAAGTCATGTTGGAAGATTAGTAATACAGTATAAAAGCATTGACAGTGTAAAAGCAGCTGTTAGTAAATAGTGTAGTAGAAAGTGTTTTGTTTTTCTGCAAATTTCGATGTTTGGAAAAGTCAGGAAATTTACAGTATATAGTTTTCAAATTTACTAAAAAACAAATATATATATACATATAATGAATTACACATATGCCATATATTACAAAATTTCAAATTATATCTAAACAGGTGAAGAACTGTGTAGGGCGTTAGTTGCTATGTCCAATATAAAAAAATTTGCTGAGAAATTGATTTAAATTTTAATAAAGAAAATAATGTTTTGACGATTAATACACAAATTGAGGCAGGACAGTGTCAGCTGGTTAGGTGTATACACCAACTTTGGGCATCACTGTGTATGAATTAAATCATGAAAGTAAGTCTGAACTCAGTATTTGCTGGATAATAAAGTTAAATCTTGATTCTCTACTCTTGGTTCGTAACCTTTGAGTTTATTCCTATTTGAAGTGCTTTCTTGATGGTGTGGTTTGCCTGTGTTTAATGAAGTGCTTTAGACATGTGTTAATGGATGTGTAAGAGCTAGTTTTTAGTGTTTTCTATTAGCACTTATGGCCTCTACATCTAAAACTCGATTTTTCCTAAATGATGATGAATTAAGGGATTTATTAAACTACAGTTTTTCTGATGATGGAAGTAGCAGTGATGCATCGATGAAACAGTTTTTGAAGACAATGAAGAATTACAGGATCCAGGCTTCTCTCCTCAATGGCTAAGTTATTTTGCAGTTCTTTGAGAAATTAAGTTAGGAGACAACAGAATAACCCAACTGATGATTTCTTTTCTTTTCAATGATGGCATTCTGTGGAGTATCGTTCAAACAACAAACAAACCATTAAGGACTTGAGGTTGTCTGTGGCCCTTCGTCGAATTCATCACAAAATGAAACTTTAATCACAGGAATATTAGAATAAATCGCCTACAGGACTATTGGAAAACAAATTATTTGTTTGATGTTGGGTTTTTAGAAAACACATGAGCAGAGATAGATTTATGACCATTTTAAGGTCATTGTTCTTTTTAATGAATGAGATAGAAAACTAAGGTGATTGGCTTTATAAAGTAAAATATGTTGTGAACTATAATAATGATAAAATGGAACAAGTACTTGCAGGACCTTTACTTAGCACTGATGAGGGTATAATGTTATGGCGTGGAAGGTTAATTTTTTTTACAATCCATCATGAAAAAAAGACAAATTATGGGGTCAAGCAAAAGCTAAGGTTTGACAATATAGTTGATTTATAGTCAGCGCCGGATCTAGGTAATTTCTAGGTAGTCAGGCTTGATTTTGCCACTCCCCTTCCAGAAACTTAAATATTAAACAAGAATAATTTTATGTCATTCATGATTCTAGTGGGAAAATTTTTAAAACTATTACTTTTACTCTATTTAAATCTTCCAGTCAACTACTGTTTTCCTTGTGAACATCACATGACACGGCCTTGGCTGTTTCTATATTCTGACGTGGGTGATACTGGGACATACTCATACACTACGGCATAGATCATACCAACAAATATTCCATCCCACCTTTGACATCCAGCCCCTTTGTAGTTGTATGTATTTTAAATCATACAATACCATCTTCGCCCATTAGACCGGCGTGTTCTACAACCCCATTCTGTTATGTATCAGCTTTAAATGTAGACAGTATCACACCAATGCACATGTAAACGGTTCAGTTAAAAATTTTAGTTACTGGTTGAATTTTGTATACTATAAATTTAGTGTTTAGTTCTTAACCACATATTACAATTATATGGTGTAATTTTTATGCTCTCAAGTATTTTGTGTTTAGTGTATAGGGTAGGGTTTAAAGAGTATTCATGCATATATTCACTTAAAACTATCAATTGGCAATTATGGAGGATAAATGAAAATATAAAACGGGTTCTCAAAAAAGGTAACTGCAAAGGAATGGCGTGAACAGGTTAAAAAATTGACACAATTTTTAAAAACAAAGTTGCATATAAGAAACAAAAAATATTGTTTGAGGCAAAATAAAAATGTAACTACTAGCAGCCTAGTACTTAACTGTAGTATAAATGTGTTTTTCATTGTAAATTCGATCACTGAATTTGTGACTATTTCAGGTTGATTAGAATCAAAGACACATAGAACTCAAATGTAATAATGGATGGGAAATCAGAATACTCAATGTGTATATGATTGACTATGGTCTGTAAAGTTTTAAAAAAGTGTCTTAAAAATTTCTGGATGACTTTTGAAAATTGTAGTATAGGTCGTCTGTACATTCAAGCCCTTGTAAATCAAACAATTGTTACTCTGACTAGATTATTACTGCCTTTTAACGTTGTGAAAATTCCTTACCCCGCCATGACCTTTGATAAATCCCGTTGCAAGTTCAATTAGACTATTGGCGGCTTCATCACTGTCCTTAGTCAAAGTTGGACTAGCTAACTGGGTGTAATGTAAAGGTTGTTGGTCTTGACTGCCATCAAAATTTTTCCACTCTCTGCCTTCCTAAAATGAACAGTTCAATATTTGTATAACCCACATAATAAATAGCTTTTATGGAACAGAGATTGAGCCATAATTGATAGGTTATAATAGAGAAAGGCAAAAAAGGATCATATGTGAATATTATTATTACTTAAAAACAAGTGTCTTTACTTAATTGTTTTTCCATTTTTACCAATGTTACTTATAAATACATGCTAAACAAGTTGAAAGTTTTAAATATTGCAAACCGTAAACATTCTTTAATACTTATATCAATTTATTATCACTGGCATACCTCAATAACAGTTTTATTTTTGAAATAATTTTTCACAGATTACTGCAATGTGTTGAACTACATTACTTTATAGCTATATATATCTAGTTATAATGGGTTCATTAAAAAAAATATAAAAAGTTAAGTTTGCCAACATCAACTAAACAATTTGTAATGGAAGAATTTACAGTCCATTGTCATGAGTATAGTATTTATGCACGTTGTATTATACTAAAGTAAACTTGTACACATCTGTATTTTTTTATGTATTGCACAGTGTTGCTGTAATATGTCTGACTATTTTAAAAATACCAAGGAAGTACTCAGGATAGATTTGGTTATATAAGAAAGGACAACAATAATGTTTACAATTTAAAGTAAAAGGTCCTTGAATTAAATGTTATTGTTAGTAAACTTATAACTTTATAACCAAACCAATCATACCTTCACGCTTTGCAGCTCGTTTTTTATAATATAGTTTATATAATACAGGGTGCGGCAGCATAACCTCCTTTTTTTAAATGCTCGCCATTCAGTTAGTTGATGTCATAGCGGAGCGCTAGTGGTCTCGCTCAAGAGGGGGTACAGTAAAGTTTTGTCCCGACACGTTTCAGTCGCCATCATGCGTTGGAATAGTGAGGAGCGTGCCTTTGCCGTTGAGGCCTACTTTTCAAGCGGATGTTCGGTTATATCAACACAGCGCGCATTTCGGAATCGCTTTAATTTAGCCCCGTTGGCTCCCGTCCCAGACCGCAAATCAATTGTTACATGGGTCACTACATTCAGACAAACTGCAAGTGCGACAAAATGAAGAACTGGAGTCCCTCGGCCCGTTAGATCACCTGAGAACATTGAAGCAGTGAGAGCGTCAATGTTGCGATCACCACGGTGTTCTGCGCGCAAACACGCATCTGCCCTTGGTCTATCCGATCGTTCTGTGAGAAGAATTCTTCGTGATGATCTTCATTTTCATCCCTATAAGATAACGATAGTGCAGGAACTTTCAGAACGTGACTTCAATTCTCGGATGAACTCGTGTGAGCTTCTTCTTGATGTCGTTGCCGAGGGTGCTATTGTTTTTTTTAGCGATGAAGCCCATTTTCATTTGTGTGAGTCGGTTAACAAACAAAACATGCGCTACTGGGCTGACAACAACCCTCGAGAATTGCATCAAAGGCCTTTGCATTCACCCAAAGTCACAGTGTGGTGTGCAATTTCCTCAGCTGGAATTATTGGTCCCTGGTTTTTTGAGGAAAATGAGGTTACAGTGACAGTGAATTCGGACCGGTATGTAAACATGCTACAGAATTTTTTTTTTCTCACGGCTAGAAGAGTTGGATTTGGGAGACACTTGGTTCCAACAAGACGGTGCAACAGCACACACTTCAAGAGCATCGATGGCTGTAAGGGAACACTTTCCAGAGCGCCTTATCTCAATTAGAGGCGATTTGGAATGGCCGGCACGCTCTCCCGATCTGTCCCCTTGTGATTTTGTTCTATGTGGTTTTTTAAAATCCCGTGTTTATATGAACCGTCCAAGAACCCTACAAGATTTGAAGACCAACATCCAAGAAGAAATTGCCAACATAACACCTGCTACGCTAACAAGTCATGACAAACGCCAGAAATCGGTTTACGCAATGTATGGAGAATGAGGGACGTCACCTATCAGATTTGATCTTCAAAACAATGTAAATAAGAACTTTAGACATGTACCTATATTATAAAAAATAAATAAATATTTTCAGATGCATACAATAGTTTTTATTGAGTTTTCAAAAAAGGAAGTTATGCTGCCTCACCCTGTACACTCAGTTTATATGTTAGTTTAAAATCACTTTGATTGGAATGCATTTCTAAAGAAATCATGCAAAAAATAGAACTGAACTACCTACATGCCATTATCATTAAGTATCAACCTAAATTCATCATCACTTAGGTAACAACCTACATATTTTATTTAAGACTAGTACTTACAATAAGTTCCTTATCAGCCAGCAACTGCTCCTTCAATATTAAGTCTGATTTTTCTACTAATAATTTAAAGCGATGGCTGGATTCAACATTGTAAAGACAATTTTGACATATTGAGTCTGGTAAGTTATCTCCTTCAACTATCTATGCAAATAAAAACACAAGCGAATTAATATTTATGTGCCTTAAATAAAAATAATTAAATGCTAAAAGTAATATATCATTATTTTATCACTTATTTCTTATAGATTATAAAAAGGATGTGAAAATAAAAACTACATAATTACTGTTTAACATCAGACTGACACAACTATAAAAACAATTTTGGCGATGAGTCAAAATTAACAAATGATGTGAGATGATCATGAAGAGGTTTAAGGTAGTTGCACATCTCAAATTAGGTGAAGAAGCTACAGTACGAGATGTATAAGGAAGAAATTTAGCTACAGCTTAGTGAGGTGTTCTAAATAGATTCATTAAGATGAGCCATATATATGGCTAAATAACATACCAGCAATGTCAAAAACTTGTTGCTGTTCATGAAGAGCTGGTTGTTAATTACTCATTACACTTTTGCTATTACTTGCGACCAGACTTTTTGTTAACTTAAGGTTGTTAAATTGTTAACTTACACTTGGTGGAAACGTCCTGAAGGAGGAGGCTGAAGAAGTTGTAAGACGAAAACTTTCTTCCAATTGTAAGTTAACAATTTAACAACCTTTAGTTAACAAAAAGTCTGGTCGCAAGTGCTATCAAAAGTGTAATGCCAGCAATAATACGGAAATAAGTTATTGAGCAATACTGTCCTGTAATAGGTGGTCGTATTTTACTTAGCAATTTTCTGACATCATAGTAGTTACTGTACATATTGCTGGGCACTTTTGTATTTGGATGAGTCAAAATTAACAAATGATGTGAGATGATCATGAAGAGGTTTAAGGTAGTTGCACATCTCAAATTAGGTGAAGAAGCTACAATACGAGATGTATAAGGAAGAAATTTAGCTACAGCTTAGTGAGGTGTTCTAAATAGATTCATTAAGATGAGCCATATATATGGCTAAATAACATACCAGCAATGTCAAAAACTTGTTGCTGTTCATGAAGAGCTGGTTGTTAATTACTTATTACACTTTTGCTATTACTTGCGACCAGACTTTTTGTTAACTTAAGGTTGTTAAATTGTTAACTTACACTTGGTGGAAACGTCCTGAAGGAGGAGGCTGAAGAAGTTGTAAGACGAAAACTTTCTTCCAATTGTAAGTTAACAATTTAACAACCTTTAGTTAACAAAAAGTCTGGTCGCAAGTGCTATCAAAAGTGTAATGCCAGCAATAATACGGAAATAAGTTATTGAGCAATACTGTCCTGTAATAGGTGGTCGTATTTTACTTAGCAATTTTCTGACATCATAGTAGTTACTGTACATATTGCTGGGCACTTTTGTATTTGGATGAGTCACAAAAATACCTACTATTAGTTCAGGCTTCAAGCAGATTTGATCAAGGAAATGGCAGCAACCTACATCATTCTTGAAGACCCTCATGCTTCAATTAATATATGGAAAGATCAGTTCACCATTCTTCGTACAATGCAAGATTGTCATTAAGCCAAGGGTTGACTGTGGTTGAGTATAATGCAATTAAGGCAGTGTGACCCAGTGATGCATCCATTACCTGGTGGTTCCAAGGGATTAGCATTTCTGGGATCAATACCTTCCCAATATTATAATAATATTGCCAAGCAATCTCCTTGTGACATGAGGTATATTACTGGGTTTCAGGCAATGTTGATGGTAAACAATTACCAGGATTATGCCAAGAACACATTAAAAGAAAAAAGTTGCTAGTCTATAAAACCCTTAATGCTGCTGAGAATTATTATCATGCAATAAGAGTATTTTTATTTTTCGTGTCCATGATCTTTTAGATAGCATCGTGGGTCTTCAAAACTGCGTCCGCCAGCCTCAAGGCATCCTCACTGTAGAGGACCTCTTGGAGTTCCGAAGTCAGTGGCACCATTCCAAGTCGCAAGATATCTGGAACAAGGGCTGGGAGTTCGAGAATGTGGTCTGGCGTGAGATGGGCATCGGAACAGTTCTTGCAGGAGATATATGTTCTGGTCTTGTCTGGAAGAATCTTCATTCCATAAAAATGGTTTGTCCTAAGTCTTGCAATTGTTGACGTAAGGATTCTGGGACCATCAAAATCGAGAATAAGGGGTTTTCTGAAGGAATGGGGCAGAAGTCTGTACTTTGCAACTGCATTTGTGTCTGCAAGCGTTATAGTAGGGCAATGTTGATCAGAGTTTCTGCCTTCTTTGGCCAACGAATCCGCACACTCGTTTTCCTCAATATTCACATGTGCAGGTATCCATTGCAGCAATCAGGATTTCCCATTGTAGTGCAAACTTTCCAGTAGGATGTTGATGGCAGAGGTGATGTCGGTTTCTCCATTTTTGATTCCTTCTAAGGCAGCTTTTGAGTCAAAAAAGATAACTAATCCTTCTGTCGACAGAAATTCCGGATTGGACAGATACAAGGTAAGTGCCTCCTTAATTGCAAGAAGTTCACTGGTAAAGTTTGAAGCGATCAACCCTGTGTTGATTTTATGCATATATTTGTCTCCATTTGGAAGAAGGAAAAGAACACCAGCACCTCCCTTGTTGAGAGATCTGTCAGATGAGCCGTCCGTATAAGCAATTGCTAAGTTCCCCTACGAGAGAGCCTCTCAATCGTTTCAAGACCTCCTTGTCTAAGAATCTGTGGGCCATCCTTCTTCGAGGTTGGGTGTAGGAGATTCAAATTAATTTTCTTTTCCTTTGGTGCCCCTCTGGGAAAAAGAGGCTCCTGCAGAAAGTCCAACGTGGAATGCTCCAACTTTATTTGTCTGCTAATAGCTCTATCAAGTTGGAGCGTTGATGATCTTTTAAGCCTTTTCGTGTCTTTCTATTCATTAAACACTCTGGTGGAGATATGGTCTTCCTTGTGACAGCGTAGTTTGTTGGTGAACTTAATGGTGGCAAGATTGCACCTGCTTTCTAGAGGAGGAAGACCACATTCTCTTTCAGCTTTTCCGTTGTTGGTTGAGGAGACTGCACCAATAATAATTGTTAATGCTCGATGTTGAATTGAATCCAATTTCAGTTTCGAAGTTGTGGATACCGGAGTCCAGATTGGGGCAGCATATTCAAGTACTGGTCTAATGACAGAGCAATATACGCTTTTAAGGGTATTGGGTCTTGATTCCCATGTAGTTCCACAGAGTTTTCTAAGTATGTTCAATTTTCTGAGAGCTTTATTGGATGTTTGTTCAATGTGCTTTGAAAAACGAAGCTCAGGATCAAGGGTAACACCCAGATAGGTGGGGGAAAACACTCTTTTAATATTGGAGTCTTTGATTTTAATATTTGCATCAAAAGTGCCTCTTTGACGTCTGTCTGTAGAGAAGATGCAATAGTTTGTCTTATCAGCGTTAATGGTCAATTTGAGATCTTTTGCCCATGCTGCAATGCCCTTCAGTGATTTATTCACAGCTTCCTCTGATGCTGCAATGTCTTCATGTGTATGCCATATAGCGATATCATCTGCATAGCATGCGACTTTCGTGTCCAGATGAATATGAGGGTGGATGGTGTTCATAAAAGCGAGAAAAAGAAGAGGACTGAGCACCGAGCCCTGAGGTACTCCAGCCCAGAGCCTGTGTGACTTCGAGAGCACCCCATTGAACCTAACAGAAAACCTCCTGCCCCTAAGAAAATCGTTGATCCAAAGCAACGCTCTGCCTTTTATTACAGAACTGTGAATAATATCTACTAATTTTTGACGCCAAACTCGGTCAAAGGCCGATGATAGGTCTAAGAATACTGCAACAGTCTTTTTATGGGGCTTTTCCTGAAAACTATTGATTATGGTTTGACTCAGGTAGAACAGCTGGTCCACAGTACTATGATTTGCACAATAGGCTGTTTGAAAGAAATGAATAATATCGTGCTCCGTGAGATATTTCATAAGTCGGCTGTGTATTATACGCTCCATCAATTTACAAAGTATGCATGTCAAAGAAATAGGTCTGTAGCTTTTGCAGTTGGTGGCATCCTTTCCTGTCTTGAGAATAGGTACGATGATAGAGCTCTTCCAAATCTTGGGCAATTTGCCACTGCGCCAGGATTAAACATATTTAGTAAGTATCTTTTTGCAATTTCACCAAAGTGCACAATCATTTGACCAAAGATAACATCAGGTCCTGGAGACTTCTTTGAATTTAGGCGCTGAATTGCGCATTCCAGTTCCTCAGGGGTAAAATCAGATGTGAAAATATCCTCGGCGCAAAACCTCTTGTTCTTCTCAATGATTGATCTATATTTCTTATACTGCAATCTGTCCTCCACCGAAAACATTAGTTTGCTTGTGACTTCATACTGTTTTGCAAGCATATTTGCTGCCTCTTTGTTTGTTCTTGCATTTACTCCGTCGATTGAGATTACGTTTGACTGAGACTCTTTAGGCTTTGGGATGTAAGAATTATTTAGGATCTTTATCAAATTCCAGTATTGTTACAGAAGGTAAAGGTTTGCTAGTGGGATCTGAGGCATTTACATTAATAATTTAACCAACTTTACCTATTAATAAACAAACAAACCTTATTGTACAAAATGGTAGTTGAGGCTCCAAAGATTGTAAAACTAATTAATATGTTTATTGTTAAAGCAAAATAATTAACACAAATAAAAACAAATTAGAGTGAGGGAATCCCCGCCATGCGCATAACCGTGTTACTTTTTGTATGTTTGTAACATAGTGTTGAAAACAATAACAAAAAGTTTAATAATTTGGAGCAACTGTAATGTAATTCTGTATTATAAATAATAAAAAAAATAACTTTCCTCAAAGAAAAAAAATTTCTTGTGGGTATTGTCCTGTTTGGTAGTTTTGAACAATTTTCCAAAATATCGTAGGTGTCCGTGCTTGTAAATAACTACCATAATGTTTATTGGATGTGACAGTTTTAGTAATACTACTGCAAATGACGGTAATAACTGAAAAAATTATTTATATACAATATATTAGCCTAGTGTAATGTTCAATTAGAGGTTATCATTAGGCATTACTTTTTAACTTTCGATTCATTACCCTATTAAAGTTAAATGCATGATCATACAAAATTAATTATTGGACCATACAAATGTACCTAAATCTTTTTCCAATCCATAATGTTCTCAACAATTAAGATTAAATAAATACGTGATTAATTCAACTATTTTGAGGTTAGGAATCTATTTGTTACCTGAATATTTGTTATGGACATTATTTTTTCTGGAAGATTTTGTTCGCTTTGGTTATTAAAAAGAGGGACATAATAGCTGAGATTATTCATCAAACAAAGGCGACAAAATGCACCAAACATTTCTATACAACTATCACTACCAAATAAACAAAACTGTCATATTTTCAGCTGATAGAGTCTTTGGTAAATAAACCAATATTGAAGAGGTTACATTTAATGCCATTATGATAACTAAGATTTGTAGTTTATTGTTTACTATAGTTTATCTTGAAACGTTTTTTAAATCTCATACAAAAACTGTTCATTATTTATACATTATCAATGTTCTTCATTATTGTACGTAAAATAAAAAACTAAAATTTGACGACTGACATTGATTCGAGGAGTTTTCGATGATCGATATTAATAAAGTTTTTTACTTGTATAATATACGAGAGGTTTTATTCCAAAACAAATTTATGAATAACTAACGTGACTAAAATGTCTTGAAAGAAGTTTATGAAAACCCCCTTTGTCGAGAATCTCATCTCTTGTGAGCAGTTATTTCCAAAAACGTGGAAGTTCAGAAAAATATAATTTATATAAAAAGAGTCCTCTGTCATAACAATTTTTATATTTAAAAATACATTTTCTTGCTCATTCCTGATTTATTTTTAGTTACTGTTATTTTAGGAATATACTTTTCTCCATTTTAGACTTGAGAATATGAGGAAATAATTATTAAAAAAACGGTTACTCTAATATAATCAAGTACTCAAATTATGCACTTTTATAATACAAATTTGTTAATGTGGAATTGGTTACACGTGATATTTTCTTATTTCTTCATTAACGAATTTCGTCTGCCAAGGACAAAATATTACTCTCCTTGAAATTTCTATGTAAAATGATGCCTCAACTTCTATGGAAAGAGAGGTTTTTATCTATTTCTAATTTCATATTTAACACATAAGGCAGAAAGAAGCAATTCTTTTAACACTTGTTGATTCCAACAATAACAAATTTTTTACTTAGCTTCAAAACTCGTGTCTTTTAACCTCAGCAGTAAAATAAAAGCACTTACAATATGCCAAAAATTACAAAAGCATTTCAATAGTAAACATTTGTATAAATTATACTGCCTTTCCTAGCATCAAAACATTTGAATTTTGTAGTCCAGAGGCAACACCCGACAATGCGAAAAATTCCTCACCTACATTAATAAAATACACCCGAAACTCCAGTTCTCCTCAGAGATTGAAGCCAACCCATCCCTAAACTTCCTCAGCCTCACCATAATAAAAAGCCTCACAAAAACACAGCTTCAACATTTACAGGATACCGACAATGACAGACACACTTATCTACTACTCCTCAAACCACCCTATCCAACAGCCACGCTGCCTTTAGATCCATGCTCCATAAACTCAGAGAAGTATCAATGACCACAGAAAACATAAACAAAGAACTAGACACCATTAAATATTTAGGATACACAAATGGATACGACACCATAATAATAGACAAGCTATGACACAATGTACAAAGAAACACTAAAATCAACACTACTGGGAGGGAAAACAAATACATCATAATACCATACATAAACAGAACATCAAATAAAATAGCCGACAAATTTCATAAAACAGGATACAAAATAGCATATAAAACTAATAACAAACTACAGAAAAAAATACAACACAACACTAACAACAAAGATAAACTATAAGCTGCAACGTTACTTCACCCCCTCCCTTACAACCTCAACCTGCTACCTGCCGAAAGTTGCCTACCACCTAGTTACATAAGCAAGTATTTAAATTCCCCTCTAATAAGTACACCCTGGGAACGTTGTCTATAAAGTGTATTTAAAGTCATGGTAAGATTAGTGATCCGTCATATGGTCTAATTTATGTCAGCTGAAAACACATAAAATTTATCACATCACAAATTTGCCTTACCATGCTTTTAAGACATCTCTCCACCATGCTCTTGCTTTAGTGAGGTCCGTGCAAGATAGAGTCTTACCATATTCTCCTAAAAGAGGTCCTATGTTTCATATGGTAAAACCTGCCAGTGAGTATCAACTCCTGGGCTTTAAAGCAAAACCAACTAGTCCTTAAGCTAGCTCAAAATTTAATTTAATTAATTTCTCTGGATGGGTTGCTCGATTATCTTTAGATTACACAGTGATTCCTAGCTATTTATTATTAAATAAATATGACTGAATCTAATAGGCTAGATTTTAATAATTGTATTGATTTTATTAATTTACTATTTTAATTTACTAGTTGGGAAATAATTCAATTTATTATATTTGTACACAGGATTAATTCAATAAAATTTACTCTTTTGACTATTGTTGGAAACTGAATTTAATAATAAAGAAATTTGTTACTGAAATAAATTGAATATATTCTTTCAAATGGTACTATCTTAAAGTCCTTAGCTAACAAAACATAAATTAAATTTACCTTAAATAAACTAAGATTACTTTGATATTTATTGCAGGGAGGTTGGCTAAGTTTATTTTAATTATTATAAATTTCAAATTTAATTTATGATCTTATTTTGTGCCAGCAGTTAAATGACATTCAATAAATTTACATATTGTATTATTTAAACCAAATTTGTTACTAATTCTACTACCACAGAAACCATTGATTTACAAGCTTATGAATTTATATATATATATATATATAAATTGAAATATTTTAATTAAAACTAAATTTCAAATTTTATCACTCATTCAGAAAATACTAAATAATTTGTGATTGATTTTGTTTAATAATTTCTGGTTGAGAAATGTTTGCAAACATTTGAACTATTTTACATAACCATTTTTATAACTAAATAATTTTGTAATTTTCAATTTTTTATTTTATTTTTCAAGGAACTAAAGCCATTATTTATATTTTTACACATTTAAAGCATTTATTTGAATCTCTGAATCTTTGGAACGTATTTCAAGATCAAATTATATTCAATTACTAAATTTGTATAGAAATCATGACTTGCCCAAATCTTGCACTTTCCTTAAATACTTTCCTAGGTCCTAGGAGATGACTTTATGCTTCCAGACTGGTAGTTCTTCTCGTCTGGAATTCGGTTCATCCAGGAAGCAGGAACGGACAAATTCGGCGAAGCCAGTTTTTTGACAAATGAAAATTTTAACCGTGATTCCTCATATTTCGATGTCTAGTTTTCACTAGACATAAATTAAGACACTCTACATTATTCCCGCACTCCTCGGCCTCAAGTTTACACTCTAGAATTTCATTTTGGAATTTTTGCTAATTTAACAGAAACTGTGGCCTTCCCGGTTTGTGGCCTAATTACGAGAGAGCGCCTAAACGCTCAGCGATGGTTATCGTCTCTATTCCCCCACTCTCGATTTGCTTGTCTGACTTGGATTTTGCCGTTTTTTCTTGTCTTAAAACTGTTTATTTAAAATATTGCAGAACCCTGATTTTTACGTAGCACACAAAACACTCCCGAAGTCATGATTTTTGTACAATTACAGTTTATTTTAGAATTATACACTTAATGATCAATATTCATGGCTTGGAAAATTTAGTTAAATTATATTTTATAAATTGAGATTATTTCAATTTTTTATTGAATTGTGACGGGACATTTCAGCCCGTTACAAAGCACCAGTCATATACAAATTAAACTGTAGAAACTGCAACATATTCCACATTGGGCAAACAGGTTGCAGGTTCCAACAAAGAGTCAAGAAACACACAAAATCTTCCAAACAGAACACTGACTCAACATTCGCCAATCATCTAAGAGAAACAGGCCACAAATACACAGATATTTATCATAACCTAGAAATCTTACACATCAACAAAAAAGGACCACATCCCAACACACTAGAACAATATGAAACTTACAAACACACAAAAACACAAAATACAAACATATTAAATGAACAAACCCAATACAAATCACACATACTCGTTGATACTATCGATAAAACCGTCACCGCTTAATCTAACAACAACCCCAAGCAGGAAATTTAGATACTGATGAAGATCGCCATGGAGCGATTGAAAACGTTCTGTCTCAGTATGTTTTTACAAATTTAAAAAATATATTAAAGTTTGGATTGTCAAAAACTAATGTAAAAGTGATTAAATAATCAAAACATTATTCTTCACAATTGTTGATTCCATCTTCACGTGAGCTACTAGTTTTCACTAGACACTAGTAAATATTTACAAACTTGTCTATGGTAGCACTTACTTATATTTGTTGAGGGCGGCCGTTCCAAGAGTTACAGTCTGAGTTGACAATGGGACACATCTCCCGAAGCGGCTGTCCTCAAGAAATATAAGTAAGTGCTATTATAGGCAAGTTTGTAAATATTTACAAGCATTATTCTTCATTAACATATTTCAGATCAAGCCTATTATGAAAACTTTAAACTTTATTCTTTAGAACTGTATACATCAAGGAGAAATAATGTTTTGTTGCTAGGATGGCAAAAGACTGTACTCAATTGTGTACCAATATTTCTAAAGGAAATTAAAATGATTATATTACAAATTTCATTGTTGTAGTCTCACTTAATTGACTGATTCCATAATTAAAAAATTAGCATCTTTTGGTTTGCCTTTCAAATATTCTATGAGTGTGGTGTGTTAAAACTGATTTTATAATTCCCTGGAAACAGAATCATGAATCATGAAAAATGTCTTGTTTTGCCATAGGTTTAGTGTCCATGTTGGGAAAATTATTTTATATTATATTGGGAAATATCAACATAAAGAAAACATTTTGGCGTTTTTAAGCTATAATTTCATACATGTTTAAAAACCAGTCCCGCCTTCACCTTCCATCTAATCCTAAATTACATTGTTATTTCAGTATTGCTTAGTTGTTTGCTCAGTTAATAGGCCTATGTGCTGTATTTTTTGTTTAGACCTATTTACTTTTTTATCACCTGTGAAATGAAATCTTGTGAACAGTGTGGATTCTCAGTTTTGTTGTGTCTTGTGGTAGATTGTTGCGTATCTGAGTTTTAAATGATTTGATTAGAAATGATATCACTGTAAATAATTTTGTCGACTAACAAATTTTTAATTTTATGACTGTGTTGTAAATGGTTTTATTGGAATTAACGAAAGTCAGATGACAATTTGTAAAATGAGTTGCAATGGAAACAACAATGATAGCCATTATGTTGTTTAGCAGAATTGTAACAACAGTTTAGTTAACTCATTCATAATTTATTTGCATAGCATGGTTCACAAAGGAAGTCAGTTTTAAGACAAGATTTAGCAAAAGTAATGAGGAGGTATGGAACTTTAGGAAAATCTATGCAATAGTATCTAAAGTGACTTGATCAAGGAAAAAGACACATGGGCAACTACTTAAAGCCATGTTTCATTGGTTTATTTTTGATTAAATAAAATTCTTGTTCATTTATACCTTCTTCTTACTTTTTTACCTAAAGTAGTGTGATAAACAAATACTATTGAATAATGATTGAAAAAATAGCTGAAGGATCTAGAGTTAAGGGAAACTTTCAACAGAAATTATTCTCATTTTGGTCACTATCACATCAACATCTAGGCCTACATAGTTTATTATCAGAAATGCTTTTTGACGTCCAACATTATAGAATAAGTTTAAAATATTGTAATTATTATTAAACAATACGTTTTAAATTGCACATCCGTTAGCACATTTTATTAAATGTTTTAGAATGTTTAATTTTAAAATGAATGAATGTTTAATTTAGAATGTTCAAATTTTTCCATTACATAAGATTTTTATACTTAAATGTAAGAAAAGAACAAAAAGAATTAAAGATTTGCTATTTTGTTTTACATCATAAATCACTCCATTTATGATATAAATATTTGTTTTAAACTATCAGTTTATTGAAATATCCCAGACTCATTTCGGACAGTTTGCAACTTCGAGGATACAAAAAACATCTGCTGAAAAATCACAGCCTAGAAATAGGCTGTGTGTAGTGAATTTTTGAAAAGAAAATTAAATATATAGGACTATACAGTGTAAATAATTTTAAAGATTTATTTTTCAGTTTTATTTAGTATTAAATGTCCACCGAGCTACTGACATTTTGGTAATATAGGTAAAAAGATGAAAGGTTTCAAAGCCTGTAATTTGGTTTTATATTTTGAGCTCTTTAGTTTACAAGTTTTATGATTCAACTATTTGATTAAAAACCACTAAATTCCTCAGCATACACATTTTATAACAGTTGAACACAGTAAAGCCAGTTTTTGGATTAAAGCAGTGATAAATAAATACACTGAACTAGTCTGTAAAGTATCTACAAGGGAATTTCACTTGGTGGTTTTAGTTAAAAATTTAAATCATAAAAATTGTGAACAATGCAAGTCCTTGAATTTCCATCTTTTACCTATCCTTTCGCCCAGATTTCACTTTCAAATCCAATAGAAAAGAATCTCTGTCTTAATTTACAAATTTCTGATTATTAATTAAGACTCATGTGATTCAACAAAGTGTAATGATAAAAGTAAACAATCATTAAGTATTAAGGTTTTAAGATTTAATTTTAATACAACACACCTGAGCAACAGTCTTGACCATTATTAACAACATTGAACAATGCACTGGCCTAGTGCGAAACATGTCTGCTGAAAAATATCAGTGAGTAGGGTTTTTTGCCAAGTGATAACAAAAGTGTAACTCATAAGAAAACCCTCAAAGTGTATACCTGGTCACATGGAAGCAGGCACGTGACCTTGAAGGGCGAGCATAGGCGGAGGGAAGGGTAGAGGAAGGAAAAGACCGTTTTGACAGACATTGTAATATAAGGTACAGTATTTATACTACAATAATGTAGATTTGACAAGACTAAAAGGCAGTCAATATAAATACTATTTTATTTGACTTGTCATATTAACTAGATCATTTACATAAAGTTTTGAACAAATTTAATTATATCAGTTTTCTAAGCGACCGCAACGCCTGCAATTGCTTAGCGATGGCCTTTGATACAACATGCACTACAAAAAACAATGTTTTTGAATAGGGGTAGCTTTTTGTTTTCAATCGATCGATTGTGGGCCAGCTTATGAGTGAACAACTATATACAAAACTATAAGATTTAATTTTGTGAAGGGTAGAGTACAATAAATACTATGAAGGTCACCTATGTATTAAATACAATCAATTTATAAAAAGGAATTGAATGATGGGGGCAAAGTGTAAGTGTCGATGCTGTTTGCATTTTGTAAAACTGATCTCTTTTAATCTATGCACCTTTTAACCAAATAAACATGAGTACCCTCATAACTATTTGTCATTGTTTTTGGATGTTCTTTCCTAAAAAATTCTTCTGTAAGTCAATTTAAATATAAATAATGATATTTCTATTACAATTCAAATTGTATAATAGACAAATTCATAGCTTAATATTAAAGTTTAACTCAAAATATTGTTACGAAATATTTAAGAAATTAAAAAAAATAATGTTTCCGCCCAGGATCGAACTGGGGACCTTCTGCGTGTTAGGCAGACGTGATAACCGCTACACCACGGAAACCAGATGTAATATGTAAGTCAAGATTTTAAGCTAAGGTACGTCTTAGGTAATAAAATTCAGTACAATATTTTAAATATAACTCATTACAAATAAAAACCAAGTAATTCCAATTTAAAATATTAAAAAAATACAAATAAGAATAATTATTAAGATAAAAAATAAATTTAACTTCAAGTAAATGAGGTAAAAAGTAATGTTTTACTCTAAATAAAATTCGTTCTATAAATCATATTAAAATATAACGACGTAAAAAAATTTAAGAACTGATTTAATACTACTGTAAAATATATTTTGTTTATTTCTGTTTATTACCTTTAATTAAATTTTGTATTGTATAATTACTAGGCAAATATCATGTTTTTACCCTAGTTTAGTTTTTTGTTATCACTGAATATAGTTTCCCGTAAATGCATTATTGTTTTCAATAGACCAAAATCTTTAAAATAGCTCAGGATCCCATCAAATCTGTTTAGAAACCATATTCATGTAGATCTGCAGTGTTTCTACTATGCAGTAATAAACCGTTGCAGATATAGTTCATATATTTGCACTTTTTATACCCTAACTACGTTTTAAGCAAATGCTAGACAAGAAATTAAGGCATTATTACTTGCCAAAGAATGTGTCAACTCTAGTTTCTTTCGTTTTTAAATTCCTATTATTAGCTCACATTCTCCTGATATACGAGTATATATATATATATATATATATATATATATATATATATATATATATATATATTTTAAAACAACATATATTTTTAAACAAGAAAACGTAATATATATATATATATATATATATATATATATATATATATATATATATCTTGTACAAATTTTCAATCTTTAATAAAATACGTGTCTATTCATCCGAATCTAGCCGGATTCGAACTGAGTATCTTTTTGTTTGAACTTTCGCGATTTGCACTCAGGTAACTTTTCCACAGCTAGACATCTGCTGCTCAAAGAAGTAGATGAATTTTTATTTTGCCCTCATGTGATTGTCGTCGAAACCTCCATTGCAAAACCTTAAGTTTTTGATATGGTTACCACACAATATCATATATGCTCTAGGATTAAAATTAAATCAAAAGAATAATATAAATAAACAAACAAGGTATCGAACCTTGCTAAAAAAACGAAATAATGCGAAAGGAAAGCGAAAAGAAACTACAACACAATGCAACCGACGAAAAAAGAAAGCGTATAAATAGTAACAAACAAAAATAATAGTCCAACGCCATACATAGAAAGGAAAATAGAAAATTGAAAAGATATTAGTATTTCTATTTTGCCACTTAGTATTGTTATTCTGACATATATATATATATATATATATATATATATATATATATATATATATATATATATATACATATATATTTATATTAGTTGTAATTATAAAATAAAAAGAAACTAAAAAAATACTTTCTTTGTTAATTTAAGTAGGAATTCACTTAAAAATAAAATTTTATATTTACTTGTTATATGTGCTACTTAAACATACTAAAAAAAATAATAAACTATTTTAAATGTAGCAAAGAGTGATTAAAACTTTCGTTAATTATCGTTTTACAAACATATTCTCACTTACAGAACCACTCCTTTGTGAAGTTTTTTTTTTTTGTTTGAAGAATTAGGTTTTCTATTTAGGCATAAACTTCACAAATCTTCAGTTTATAATTATTTTTTTTAATCTAAAAATTACGCTACGCTACACTAGATATTTCACCCGCATCTGTTTACAAATATGTTGTCATAGAGTGGTTGATATAGACAGACGAACCTCGATATAATGATACTGACAGAAAGTGAAGCAAATTCGATTTGTAAGCTGCTCCATACATGTGTATGGAACATTATTAAAATACAGTAAAATAATATAATATTATTATAGTAATCTGAACATTTTGTTATAATATGAATATATGCATTATTATAATAAGGATATTAAATAATATGAATTGTATCGCTCAGACTTTTCAGAAAAATCTTTAGAACATATGTTTTCGATATATGTTGGAAAACATATATGTATTTTACTTGTACATACGCCAATTTCTCCTCTAATAATATACGCCACCCCTGCAATTTTACAGGTGGCTCGGCTACGCAACTCTCCTCACACCTGTGTATCTATATACATTGTAACCCTTTGATGAATTATTTTTTCTTGTTGAATATGTATGGTGAAATAAAATAACTTTCATAAACAAGAATATACGAGTATTACTTCATTTTATTGTTGATTGAAGCTTTTCGCTAATTTAAATTATTAGCATTTTCAAAATTTATAAATCACTGTCCAGTTATGTGACTAGAGTAAGACTAGAGTATGACAGTCTTACTCTAGCCATATAACTGGACAGTGATTTATAAATTTTGAAAGTCCTAATAATGTAAATTAGCGAAAAGCTTCAATCAACAATAAAATGAAGTAATACTCGTATATTCTTGTTTATGAAAGTTATTTTATTTCACTATATATATATATATATATATATATATATATATATATATTTGTGGCTTTGCAACACTTTTTTCTTGTATCCACTTATCCCTTTCACTAAGATTCTTGTTTAAGTACATATAGTGAAAGTGATATATATATATATATATATATATATATATATATATATTTGTGGCTTTGCAACACTTTTTCTTGTATCCACTTATCCCTTTCACTAAGATTCTTGTTTAAGTACATATAGTGAAAGTGATATATATATATATATATATATATATATATATATATATATATATATATATATATATATATATTTGTGGCTTTGCAACACTTTTTTCTTGTATCCACTTATCACTTTCACTAAGATTCTTGTTTAAGTACATATAGTGAAAGTGATATATATATATATTTGTGGCTTTGCAACACTTTTTTCTTGTATCCACTTATCACTTTCACTAAGATTCTTGTTTAAGTACATATAGTGAAAGTGATATATATATATATATTTGTGGCTTTGCAACACTTTTTTCTTGTATCCACTTATCACTTTCACTAAGATTCTTGTTTAAGTACATATAGTGAAAGTGATATATATATATATATTTGTGGCTTTGCAACACTTTTTTCTTGTATCCACTTATCACTTTCACTAAGATTCTTGTTTAAGTACATATAGTGAAAGTGATATATATATATATATTTGTGGCTTTGCAACACTTTTTTCTTGTATCCACTTATCACTTTCACTAAGATTCTTGTTTAAGTACATATAGTGAAAGTGATATATATATATATATTTGTGGCTTTGCAACACTTTTTTCTTGTATCCACTTATCACTTTCACTAAGATTCTTGTTTAAGTACATATAGTGAAAGTGATATATATATATATATATATATATATATATATATATATATATATATATATATATATATATATTTATATACATGTAGTCTTCCACACTGTGAGGTTGAAAGATAACCTAGTATTAACGTTCTACTCATCTAATGTCTGTTTTTTTAATACTTTATGGTTAATTTGTAATGTTCATTACTATTGTTAAATTAGTCATGTTGTGTGTTGTTTTACTTTATTAAGAAATTGTAATTTTAAATAATTGTAACGTCGACATGTGTGTATGTCAAAAGGTTATTAGATATTATTTGTATAAGATTTTTATGAATTTAACAACTCTTAGCGTTAAATTTAGACACTGATGAAGATCGCCACTGAGCGATCGAAAACGCTCTGTCTCAGTTGGTTTTTACAAATTTACAAAATAAATTAAAATGCGGATAGTCATAAACTAATGTAAAAGTGATTAATTTTTATGAATTTTTTTGACACTTTTTTATTATTTTAATTAATTGTTTTTAATAGATTTTATATCTCATGGACCAACATTTTTTTAGAGTGTTTTAATAGTTAATTTAACTGAGTGCTATTTATTATGGTATTTTATTTTATGGTATAATTATATTAAAAATTTCTAGACATAAGTAATTAATGTTGTCCAACGTACTTTAGGCCTGAATGAGGATAACAATGTAGTTATCGAAACGTTGCCAAATTTTTAATAAATGAAACTTGCCTCACGAAACAACCGGATTTTTATTCAACAAAAAAAAAAATTTTGTGAGTGAAATTTTTGTTTCGTAATTTCTGATGGGTTCCAACCCCCTGAAAATATACATTGCCCTGGACAGCTCCAAAAACGCAAATAGTCAACGTCTGCTATAATTCTGTTCATTTATGCTACCTGTTACTAATTTCCGGCATAAGTTATAACATGCTAACATGTAACAGGGCCAATAGGGTACGTCTGGTTGCAATGGTGCATATTGTAAATACATTTTATGGCAAGAAAAAAAGAGGGTTGTTCACGCATGCGCATTCAATAATTGCATTGTAACAGTAGGATAGACGTGCGAGTGAGACAGCAAGCAGGCGGGCGCAGTCGAGCTTGGGTGCTTGTGTCAGTGCGTGAGCGCGTCATAGAGGGAAGTTAGCGGTTGCTTTACTTATTGGCGGTTTAAAACTAGTGCTTTCTTTCCTCACATTATTATTGTAGTGTTTTGTTTCTTGTTTACATAAACTATTGATATAAGCTATGTTAATTTATTAGTATTAATTTATTAAAGTGGAATTAGCTTTGTGTTAAACAGTTACTGGATTCAATACTCAAGTAAGTTCTTTTTCAATTTATTTTTTAAAAACTACCAGGCGTGTTATATTAATCTAGTTTAATTAGAATTAGTTGCTATTATAATGTTTGTAGTTAAGTGATAAGTTGAATTTAGTTGAGCGAATTCTATGAAATTTGCTATTGTAAATTAAGGACGAATTGTTTTGTTCTTAGAAAGGATTTCATTGATTTTTTGCGTGCAAAACCAAATTCAGAATCATTCACTGCAGCCAGGTCTAATTGTGAAACATACTTGTTTTTTTTACTCACAATTTTGTTTAAACTCACAATTTATACCAAGTAATAGTGTAGCTAGTTATTTTATTTTTAGTAAAATTTATTTTAAATTTGAAAACATTGGTCAATTTGTGTATTTGGTTCTTATACCTTCAAGAAATGTGTAAAACCTGAGTTATATATATATATATATATATATATATATATATATATATATATATATATATATATATACACACACACACACACACACATTGTTTCTTTATCCTCGTACATTTTCCTCACACGTATACCAACTTACCAGAAACATTAACATAGAAGCCTAAGGGATAATGGCAACCAAGCTGGAAAGCATCCTCTTAAAATATTTTGTTGATAAAAAAATGATTCTCCCGCAACAGAAAAGAAGTTAAATGATATTTGGTAAAATATGCAAAGCCGTCGAATCGTTGAATATGGATTTCCCAATGATTCGCTATGAACAGGTCTGCTTCAGGGAAGCAACCCTGCCCAATTGAATCATTATACGGTGTCCTCGCCATTATAGATGCACTTAACCCCTCAACACGCCATGGTTTTGTGCGGCTTAACTCAAAATCTTGAGTGATTGGCGAATTATTTAAACCAAATTTAAGAATTAGTGTTACAAGGTATTCTTGAATAATTAACGACCTGTTAGTATATGATTTCATTGATATTGATGGCATCAACTAGCAACGGAATCAACCATTTAACACAATCAAACCGTGTCCACTGCAACACCACTAGACCTGTGATTGATTGATGGCGCGCCTAATATTTCATCATCAAATGTTCACTGATATTTAGTGTTCTCATAGTTTAAGTATTTTGTTTCTTTTAAACAATTCTTTGGGTTAATTTTGTATAGAAATATTTAACACATTTAGCCTTGTTTTATTACTATTTTTATAACAATTTAATTACCAATCCACCTTTCAAAATATACAACTTGCTTTTCAATTTTTAATATTAATAAAATCTCAAAAAATATTATGGAAAATGATTGTCAATAATCATCATGAGTTAACCCTTTAGCCCATAGTTAAACAACTGAGGTAAAAATTCGTTAACGTTGTTTCTAACAACTAACTTTATCTTATGAAATAGTTTGTAGCATAAGAATTGACTTATAACTTAAAAATTGCTTGTAGACTAAGAACTCCTTCCTTGAGAACTGACTTGCAACATAAAAATTGATTCAAGAACCGACTTGTAACCTAAATTAAGAATTGATTTGCAGATGAAGAACTAACTTGTAGCTTAGGATATGACTTGTAAGATAAGAAGTAAGTACTATCGGAAGAACTGTTAAAATAAAAAAAAAATTGACCTGCATTTTAACAACTAACTTAAAACTAAATCGATTTGTAGCTTAAGAACTGATTTTTAACTTTAAAATTGATTTGTAATTTAAAAACCGATTTGTAACTTAAAAAACCTATTAGTAACCTAAATTAAGAATTGACCTGTAGCTCAAGGATTAAATTGTGACTTACGAAATCGCTTGTAAAGTAAGAAGAGATTCTTATCTTCTGGAATTGGCTTGAATCTTAAAAAATTGACTTGCATCTTAACAACTAACTTTCAACTAAACCAATTTGTAGTTTGAGAACTGGTTTTAAACTTTAAAATTGATTCTAATTTAAAAATACATTTGTAACTTTAACACCGATTTGTAACTTAAAAACCGATTTGTAACTTAAAAACCTATTTGTAACCTAAATTAAGAATTGCCTTCTAGCTCAATAACGAACTTGTAGCTTAAGCAATCACTTGTAAGTTAAGAAGAGATCTTATCTTAAGAATTGGTTTGAATCTTAAAAAAATTACTTGCATCTTAGCAACTAACTTTCAACTAAACCGATTTGTAGTTTGAGAATTGGTTTTAAACTTTAAAAATACATTTGTAACTTTAACACCGATTTGTAACTTAAAAACCTATTTGTAACCTAAATTAAGAATTGACTTATAGCTGGACTAACTTGTAGCTTAAGAAATCACTTGAAATAAGAGATTCATATCTTAAGAATTGGCTTGAATCTTAAATAACTATCTTGCATCTTAAGAACTAATTTTCGGATCTTAAAAAACGATTTGTAGCTTAAGAACTGAATTGTAACTTATGAATTGACGTGTGAATAAGAACCTAAGTAGCCTGAACAAAAGTAATTATTAAATACTTTTTAACATGTGCTATATTAATAAAGCAACTTATATTAATAACATAAATAGGCATTTTCAATTTAATCTAATAACAATTCTAAACTAAATTGGATTAAAACAAAGTAACTCGCAGGATCATACACTAAACAAAAACACTGAACATACAACACAAACATCAATTTCGTTATCTTGTTTGATGAATCTTTTTCAACTAACTTATGACCTCTGGATCCAAAAATAACGGTAAACCGCATTTTACTTATCGCGTCGACCTTTTGTACAGGATACATTCAAAGTCATACAGAATGTGCATACAAAGAAAAATGAAATAATAACCTAAATCATATACTGTTTACAGAAACATTTACTGCAAGTTTAATCGTATTTATACAAATAATTAACTATATTACTGAGACAAATTAACCATAAAACATCTCAAAATCAAACTAAACATATTGTGATTTAAGTTTCCCCCTAGTGGAATCGATTTTATACAACAAAATGTTTTCGGCAACAGTTTTTAAATTTTAAATAAGGCTACGCGCTTCTGACATTTTTTATTTGAACCAATATTGGACGTAATCTGATCTGTGCAAATGAGACACTGAGGCTTGATAAAATCGGTAAGATAGGAATTCTGTCCTATCTATACATCTAAGTGACACCAATACTTTAATGTTGTATGTAAATTACTAGGGTTGTCGATGTAATCGGCATAGCTGTGGCAGGTTCGATATAAAAAACAGTATCTCAGGCGTAGGCCTGATTAGTTACTAATCGTTGAGGCGGGTTGTATTTTGTCCCGGCTTAGGTTCAAAGAGAATTATTTTAACGCTAGAGTTTATTTAGGTTCCTTTCTTCGTTAAAGCCATTTTATTTTGTAACGTTTGTAAATATTTTTTGAAAGATAGTGTAGTAAACTTGACTAAAATGTAATTTACTATTTGCTAGTTAATACACAGTCGTGTGTTCAAGTTTTCATAGACTTGAATAATGTTTTATTTTCATACTTCGCTACTGTAAAAGCTATTGATTTTACCCTCCATATTGATTTTACTAATTTATTAGGAACACAAGCCTAAGGTTTTGTAACAACCCTCATTCAGGCTTCTCTTAAAGATTTTCTCAGGCGTGACTTTTTCACCAAAGGAACACCACTTGAGGCTACAAAACAGCCCTGACCAGAGGGGAACGCGGTGAACAAAGAACTACTATTCATCTTGAAGCTGAGCATTTAAAGTTTAATACCAGGGTTATAACAACCCTTAGATAAATAGGGGCCGCGTTTTAAATTGTAGTATAGGTTTTGAGAATGGTTGCCACTTATATTATGCTAGCTGTATTAGTTAATAAATGAGCCAAAAATAAAATGTGGGCTAAATTTAGAAGCTGTGTACAAGTAAAAACAAATAATAGACACACACAAAATTCACAAATTAATTATTTATTGACTCATACCCGTTTCAATGACAGTCATCATCATCAGTCAGTGTTACTACTACAAACTCTAAGTTACAACGATTGTTGGTTTCAAACTCTAAAAATGTAAGTTAGAGTTTGTAGTAGTAACACTTACTGATGATGATAACTTTGTCATTGAAACGCGTATGAGTCAATAAATGATAAATTTGTGAATTTCTTTTATTTGTTTTAACATAACAAGCTGAGCTCAAAGAATAGTTGTATTTACTAGTAATCTTATAAAAGGATAAAAAACTTACTACAAAAGCAGAATATAATTCTTTAATCATACTTGTTTCAGCAACAAGAAGTTGCCTTCTTCAGAGTAAGTTAAATCATTAATGTAGGCTGTGCGTAAACAATGCTCAGAACATGTGCTGCATAAAGAATTATGTTCTCTTTATAGCTGTATTACTATTATTGTTTATAAACAACGTATATTCAGTGTTCTGCTAGAAGATTAATTCAATTTCTTGATATAGGCTATTAAGATTGTAATAGATATGTCACCTTTGTAACATGTGTATGAGCATATTTATTAGCATTCTGATAGATGTATCACATTACTGATAGATGTAAAAACATTCTGGTAGATGTATCACATTACTGATAGATGTAAAAACATTCTGGTAGATGTATCACATTACTGATAGATGTAAAAACATTCTGGTAGATGTATCACATTACTGATAGATGTAAAAACATTCTGGTAGATGTATCACATTACTGATAGATGTAAAAACATTCTGGTAGATGTATCACATTACTGATAGATGTAAAAACATTCTGGTAGATGTATTAATATTCCGATAGACGAATCACCTTTCAGATAGATGTAATAATATTCTGAAAGATGTACCACCTTTCTAACACATGTGTTAACTGATAGATGTATCCCTTTTTTGATAGATCTATTACTGGTAAATCTATTACCGTTCTGATAGATATAATAAATTTCTGATAGATTTTATTTCTCATAAATGAATTACCTTTCTGATAGATATATTAACATTCTGATAGATGTATTTCTGATAAATGTATTAGCATTCTGATAGATATATTAACATTCTAATAGATGTATATCTGATAAATGTATTACCATTCTGATAGATATATTAACATTCTGATATATATATATATATATATATATATATATATATATATATATATATATATATATATATATAAATATATATATATGATAAATGTATTACCATTCTGATAGATATATATCTGATAAATGTATTACCATTCTGATAGATATATTAACATTCTGATAGATATATATCTGATAAATGTATTACCGTTCTTATAGATATATCAACATTCTGATAGATGTATTTCTGATAAATGTATTACCATTCTGATAGATATATTAACATTCTAATAAATTATTGCATTTCTGTTACACATATTAACATTATGATTTAATTATTACATTTCTGATAAACGTAATACATCTATACCTTTGTTTTAGATGTATTACTTTTCTGATAGATGTACAGTATTAATAATCTAAAAGATGTATCACATTTCTAATACACACACACACACACACACACACACACACACACACACACACACACACACACACACACACACACACACACACACACACACACACACACACACACACACACACACACACACACACACACACACACACACACACACACACACACACACACACACACACACACACACACACACACACACACACACACATACGCACACACACACACATACACGCGCGCGCGCACGCACACACACACACATATTATTAAATATAAATAAATAAATAAATAAATAAATAAATATATATATATATATATATATATATATATATATATATATATATATATATATATATATTAACATTCTGATAGATATACATATACAGGCCTTCCTCAATTGCCGTATTACATTTCGGACAGATATATTAGCATTCTGTTACCTACCGAATCTGTAAGAGCTGGTTTTCTTCAAAATGATTTTTTCTAAAAAAATTAATTTTAACATTATCCTTTGGTAAAGAACGCACCATTATTTTAAATCTAGTGTAACCCTGATTTTATAAGACACTGGGGAAATTTTCAAAAATGTCTTCAAATAAATAAATAACTACACATGAACTCATAAAACAATAAACTTTATTGTGATACGCGTTTCAATGACTACTGTCATCATCATCAGTGACACTAGACTACTACAAATTTACAACTGCAACTCACACCATAAAACCCCATTAATTTAATTTACTTTTTTATTATGCACTGTATTTAATCAAATTATATAGTTTCTTCCTTCTTGGTTACTCCTTTTGTTTTTGGATAGAATGGTTTTAAAATCAATAACATAAATTATCCTTAAACAAACAAGATAAAGTCTGGCAAACAAGATTTAAAGCTATCAATCAGTGTGTTGAAAATTTCCAGTCACAGGCACAGGAATATTAAATTAGCCGAAGTTCAAGCCAATTCGATTGCCTCTTCCCCACTCGAGTTTCTTTGGAAAGGTTTTCAACAATAGGCAACGCAGGACTCGACAAGAAAACTACTTTGCTGTCCAGATGGGAATACGAGATTCCAGTCTAGTGGTTTCAAGTTGCGACCTTAGAGGTTTCAAGTTGCAATGCACCCGCTAAGCTTGCTTCTCAAGGTTTTAATACATTATATTTGCTTTGTAAACAAGTAGGTCTGATAAAAACAAAAAAATAAAGTAAATTCTTAATTGGGTCAAAAAGGAAAAACAATTATTTTAATAACTTTTTAATAAATAATTATAATTAATTAAAGAGAGATTTTTTACAAAAAAAAATGCACAGAAGCTTTGTTAGCCGTTGACAATGACACAGAAACACAAGGCTCACTTAATGATTTATTTCGTGCTCCAATCCCCCCAGTGGAAGGGATTGGTACAAGAGGTAAATCACTATCCGTCGCTGCAGGTTGTACTAAACACAGTGGGACTATAAATAACTAAGAATAGACTCTTGAGTATGCTACAACCTCAAAACTAATTGACATGGGTTAGCTGATGTGACTGCTCAGGACTTAAAACTAGTCAGTCAGTCAGTCATTAGGAAGGGGGTTTGGTGGCCCCCGTGGATTTGCAGCGTGTCTGTTGTTAACACTGGTTGCTCGTCACGTTGTGTTTACAGAACTCTTTTTTAGGACTGGTTTGGTGAAAGGACGGAGTTTGGTAAAGGTGGTAGGATGAGCTATTGTTGTTAGGGATAATGGGTGACTGACGTTTTTTTTTTTTGTTGGCAAGCTACGCATATTCTGTGGGCAAAGATCTCAAAAGACATGGACAGTTTAACTTAAACTAACACGACTTGCTTACTACTAGAAACAGTTGGTGTGAAACTACATGGACAATATTACTTTAAGACTAACATGGCTTGCTTAAAGCTACGTGTTGAATCATTTATATCTAACATGAATTTAAAACTAAAAGTTCGAAATAAAGTGTCAACTAAACTGAAGTACCTTATGGAAAACTTGTTAACATATAGCAATTTATTAAACAAATTATTGACTCGCTGAATTTATAATATAATTCAACTAAATTTATGAAAAGCCTTCGGGACAAAATGTTTTTGATCGCTCTAAGCGATTTTCGTCATTGTCCAAGATCTTCTTCTCAGGGACGCACTGGCAAAATCGCTTAGGGCTTAGAAAGTTCGAAAACTTTTTATCTCGTTGGTTTTTACTAACGTACTATTTTATAAGTTTAAAAAGTCTTTAATATTAATATAAACGTAAAACTTTAGCCGATATTCATGGAAAATTAAACCTGAGCTTCTTTCAGCTCATTACGGAAAATAATGTTTTATTTGTTTTTTTAAATTTTTGAGTAATTTTGCAGTAGAAAAAAAAACAAAAATTTCTAAATATATTTCATGCGCGTTACTAAAACAAAGACAATTTCAACAAAAACTAAGCTTTGCCTTTTTACTCTTCAAACAATCGTTGTGGCCTTAAGAACAAAATTCTAAGATAAGCTTTATTTAATATCAGTCAGAGAAGGAGGGGGGCTACGAGGTTATGCAGCGTCTGTCTCGCGACACTGGCTGCGGGTAGGAATATGGAATCAGGGCTTTTTGGTTAGGGCTGGATCGGAGGAGAGGTTTCTGCACGGCAGGACGTTTTATTGGGTGGGACGGATCCGGATTTTATGCTTGGGGACAACGTTTATTAATTAAGTTTGGGACTGACTGACTGACATTTTTTTAAAATGACATTTACATTTTTGCACATGCGTAAACATGTGTGTAGTACGGGTGTTGTGACATAAGAGTGTAGTAATGTGTATAATAACCTAAAAGAATGGAGTAAAGTAAAAGAAAGGAGGGGGAATTATCTAATAATATAAGCAATATCAACAATAAATACGTTCACATGAAAGTCATTTCAATTAAAAAAATCATCTTCAATTATTTAACCTAAATTTTACAACTCATGAAATATAAGTTATATTTTACGAGTTCTAAAGCTATTGTACTTCAATAGCTTGGGGCGGTTAAGGTACCGTTTGATATAATAATCGTATGTCGATTTGTTATTAAATAATACCCGAAGTTCTAGGCCTGTGCATTGTAAAAATGATTTACTTTTAGACGAGACTGTACACAAATAACAATGACTACATAATCGAAAAAGTAAAAGACAAGGAAAACGTATTTCACTTGTGATAATTTTGTTGGAAGAAATTTCTGCAATATATGCAACACAGAAACCGAACAGTTGGGATATTTATGCGTCCTCTAATCACTGGGCACGTTAAGACCTCCTTTGACGTTGGATGTGGCAAGTAAAGCGGAAGAAATTTGCCATGATATCGTGGGCGAAAGCCACAGTGTGTCATTTGATGAGGATGTGGTGGTTAGAGATCTGTAAAACCGAATTATTTCTGATTGGCTGCTCGCTTCCATTAGGTCTACAACTAACCCACGTAATAAATATAAATAATATTCGAGCTGGCTTGTGAGTGAAAGTTATAATTAAATAATAAAAATATATACAACTCACAAATATACAATTTTTTATTTCAAACGCGTTTCGACGACTACTTTGTCGTCATCTTCAGTGAAAATACACAAATGAAATTAACTAAAAAATATGTATATATTAAACATAACCTATAAAGTTTTAACAAAGGTAAAAACAAAAAAAAAGTACTTTTTTTTTTGTTTTTTTTTGTTTTTTTGTTTTTTTTGTTTTTACCTTTGCTAAAACTTTATAGGTTATGTTTAATATATACATATTTTTTAGTTAATTTCATTTGTGTATTTTCACTGAAGATGACGACAAAGTAGTCGTCGAAACGCGTTTGAAATAAAAAATTGTATATTTGTGAGTTGTATATATTTTTATTATTTAATTATAACCCACGTAAGTTTATGCACATCCAGATGTGTGTATTACTCAATCAGCTTACGTTAATTAATACGCTTTACGACATGTTAATACCTACCCATTCTAGGCGATTGTAGAACTATAAACTTTCTTCCATAACAAATAAAAATGGCAACATTTAAAAAACAAGTAATATAAAAACATCTTTTATAAACACATTCCTACTGAGGTACCAGAGAAAAAAATTATTTTAGCTACCCTAGAGCACTACTTATGATATTGTGTGGTAACCATGGTAACTGTTTAAGGTTGTACAATAGAGGTTTCGTAGACAACCAGATGGTGAGAAAAATTTTTATACGTTTTTCAGAAACCAAATTTTAGTTATTGGAAAGTTGGCGCAGTGCTAAAGCGCGTTAGACTTTGAACATGAAGATTCACAGTTCGAATCTGGCTGGGGCACCACATTTTTATAATTTAATAACTGCATAAATATTTGGAATAACTGCTTAAACATCAATTCTCATCCAATATAGATTGAAAAAAGTGTATTTGTACTTAACTGGACGAATAACAACGATTTTTTTAACGATTGAAAATTTGTACAAGATGTATATCAGGAAGTGCGAGCTAATAGAAGGAATTAAAAAAAATAATCAATTTAATACAGGCCTGTTGCCATTCCATCAACAGAAAACAAATAATAAAATTGATTTGGATTTTCTTATAATAAATTATAGTTCTTGGTTTTTCAAAATAATTAAAGATTTTGTTCAAATAATTTTCATCAGATCTATGAGATCCATACTAAATGTAGCTTGTAGTTGGTTCAACCCTTAAAACTAATTTCAATGTGCATTTTAAAACACTTAAAGGCAAATGCACTAAGTAAATATCCTTCCCTATAGTTAGTCTCAGTAGCCATCAGTCAGTAGAAGGGAGGGGGGGGGGTGTTGTCCACAGCATTTGTATAATACACTGGCTGCTTGAATCAGCGTGTTTGCAGCACTTTTGGAGTTCGCTAGGGTTTTGGAAGGACATCTTAAGACAGAGCGCAGGAAGGCAATAGTAATTTTATTGACTGGTGTTTCCTGAGTTCCTTCAAGGAAAGAGCGCTTAGGTAAAAGTTTGTTTTTAGATTCCGGCTGACTGACTTTTAAAATGTATGTTCGGCTCACAGGCTGGCTGTCTATGAAGGAAAGGCGTGCGGGTGTAGAGCGATGGAATTAAAAAGAAAATAAGAAGACGCGGACCGCTTAACCTAACAAAAAAGACTTAATATAACACAATGTGAATTAAATAACTAAGAATAGACTCTTGAGTATACTAGAACCTTAAAGCTAATTGACTTGGGTTAGCTGATATGACTGCCCAGGACGTTAAACTAAAAGTTCGAAATAAAATGTCAACAAAACCGAAGTACTTTATGTTAAACTCGTTAAAATATAGCAATGCCTTGAACAAATTAATGTACATTTATAGGACTGGTCAACAGAAGTGAAAGCTTGAATGAAAAATATGGCTAATAGATTACATATTGTTCAAAATGTTACTGATTTAAAACAATAATTCAACAAATTCAATTAAAATTGGTTTAGAAAATTTTAGTCGTGGATAATTAGTTAAAAGTTACGAATCAGGATGGGGGTAAAGGTATCGAAGTGGGGTTTTTTGTAAAATGTTCGTGGTGTTGTGTAAAAAAAATGTAATTTTTTCAAATGCAATAAAAAGGGTTAAAAATGCATATAATGCATTTTTTATATGCATTTTAAAATTTTTTGTATTAAAAGTACATAAAAACTATTTCTAGGGGTTTTTGAGGATGCTGAGAACGAATATCGAGTTTATAAGTCGATACACCATATTTAAGATTTGAATAAGAACGTTTTATTTGGAAAACTGGACAAAATTATAATTCATTATCATTATATTTATTCAGTTATGGCCTAGTAAGATTCATTGAAATATATATTGATGTTCTTACAGCCGTTAATTAATATTAAATAATATCAATAACTTAATAAATGACAATAACCCTAGCTACAATTTATGTAAGCAACCTTGATGTACATTTCTCTTACACACTTAGCATCATTAGAAAATTACAAAGATGCTCAAACCTAGCTTAAATCGTAGGAAGGGCTATTGTTGTTTATTACTTATAATTACGCTACTGTACTCTGTACAGATGTTTGATGTAATAGTCTACAATACATAAAATAACATAACCTACGAGTGTAATAACAACTGTTACATAAAATCTTATGTTAACGCTTAATTTAAAGAGTTTTTCTCCGTTCTAAAAAGTGTCAGGCCCGCCTAGAGAAGTTTTAACTTCAAAAACTGTCCGCTATTGTTAAAAGCACTAAGCAGATCTTCAAATCCGTTGTTTAGTTTGAATAGGTTTCTATTTACAATGTACTGTCGTTAACGAGAATGGTTATGGACTGGGGGATACAAATGTAGGGTGCCGAAGGGTCTTTCTAGACTACAAAGGACAAGGGTGCGAGATAGCTACTGATTCCTCTGGGACTGGAAAAGTGTGTTTACAATGATAACGTTAATGGACAAATATAACATTTTTGTAAAGTGTTCTCGCATATTATTCATTTCATTAAATAAACAATGAGATTAAACACTAGCGAGGAATAAGTTAGTCTAACAATGTTTCAAACACACATATCTTAAAATTCGAGATGGAAATAAAGCCTAAACTTGCAGCGATGTAACCCATATCCAGAAGTTTGAAATGAATTCATCGCTTTAGGCAAGAAAACTAACTAGCGTCTAAATGCAGCCTATTTATGTTTGTTTTCCAATACTCTTAGGCTCAGTTATAAGTGAATGAAATTGTTTTATATATCGAAGCTGGATATTCGATACATTTATATGATGCATTATATTCTCATCAGATGTTAAGTTATAGTACGGACCACGTAACCATCCAAGATCGTCCCTGAAAGATTTCTCGTGTACTACCACTCTTAAAACATGTTACATTTACAGAAATTTTATACATCAACAGCTTCTGCATCCGATATGTCTACACATATTTCAAGATTGTTATTTCATACCGAAGCTAATTTATCATGGAATTCATCTAATATCAACCGTCTCATGCAAGTCAGTGTTTTGACAGTCCCTATCATGTTTGTAGGAAAGTATTTATACTGATCCTCTATCTTCCGCCTCACCTACTGGAATCTCTCAAGGTCAAGTGCACGGTTACCTGGTCCACAATAACATAACAGGTCTTTCCCTGCACCACCAAACCACGAATTTTGTAGATAATAAGAATTTAAAACCGTTCACGAAGTTTGAATACTCTTGTAATTTTAGCCGAATGTGTTCAAACGTTGACTTTTGAATATTGGAATGTTAAATTGAATCTTTACTTAAATCACCATCAATCGCCTTGAATTGCTGATGATTTTTTAAAATTTTTAATATTATTTGTAAATTCTTTCACACGAATAACATTAAAACAATTCGTAACAACTTAAAGAATATTATTAATTTATAAATTTAAATAACCTGTGAATGGCCTGGAGTACAGATACAGCAAATCCTAATGAGTAAATTTCCGTAAAGGTTTCTGTCTTTTTTTTGTAGCTGTATGAATTAAAAATTGACTTTGGGAGCTTTGTGGAACTGGCTTACGAACTGAGGGTTGAAAATAACTCACTGGGGTAGTATCGTATAAAATGTTTTACGAAATAGGCAAGAAATAATACCATAAGAAAGGGGTTTCCAACATCCACTATAAAAAGGGCAGTACAGTATAACTGTTTTATCTTAACATATGTTTTGTAGAATTAATTTTTTTAGTTTTTCTTAAAATCCTCTAAAGTTTCGGCTGGATTTCACAGCTTGACACGAGCTAAAAACCCGACCAGGGGGACACTATTGCCAGGGAGGATGTCGGTTCTCATTCATGACATAAAAAGAAGGTCTTAAGTTCCTAAATCAGGGGAGCACCCAGAATTTTGTCAAGGGGGGCCAGAACTACGTTGCCGGGGGGGGGACTTCGGTTTTTTCACTTCCGTAGAATATATTGAATTTTTACCACTAAAACATATGTTTTAAGCACATGTAGCATAAAAAAGACTCAAATTGAAACTAAATCTGTTTTTTTAATGTCATAGTAAAGTAGGTTATGTATTATTTTTTGACATTTTTAATATTTCCCCGTAACTATCAATTGTCAAGTAACTTCAAAGCTTAATTTGTTATACATTAAGGTGCCAACTCAAAAACTGTAAAGCGAAATGTTAAGATTTTTCAATATTAATGATACCTTTAAAAATTGCTACCATTTTAATGCTACTTAATAAGGTTTTTAAAACTGGATACTTCAGATACAAATAGAAGTAATAAAAACATGTATTATATCCAACGGAGGATGGCGCGATTAGAATAAATATAGGCTATTACAGTCAGTTCACGAGAGGAATAATTACTGACTCAGAGAATTCAATTTACGAGTAGGCTAAATATTATTTTCTATTGACTTTCGTATTACCCTGCACCTAAATTGCAGATAAACATAATAATATTTCTCTTGCGATTTTTAATTTATTTATAAATTTTCATTTTTTCCCATGCTAAGGGGGCTGGCCCCTCCCTTGGGTGCGCCACTGACCTAAATTACTTAAATTTAATGAAACAAACATCAGTTTTTAGGTTTAGTCCCACAATTATTTAGTTTGAAGTTACATTTGCTTGTTGTAATAATATTGAATTCACTGATAAAACCATAAGTAATTATAGCGTCACTAAGTGAATACTTTAGAACTTACGTGCTGACGCGTTTCGAAATAATCGTTCCATTTACGAAGATGCTCTATTTTTGAGTGGAATGCAAGTTTCGTAAAGGAAACGATTGTTTCGAAACGAGTCAGAAAGTACAATAGTATTCACTTAGTTACACTATAATTACTTATATTAAGTTTGAATGAAAAACATCTGTTTTTGGGTCGAGACCTTCAATGACTTAGATTTACAAAAAAAAAAACATCTACCTTTGGGTCTAGACCTTCAATGCTTTAGATTTAATTTAAAAAAACATCAGTTTTTAGGCTTAGACCTTCAATGCCTTAGATTTAATTAAAAAAAACCATCAGGTTTTAGGCTTAGACCTTCAATGACATAGATTTAATGAAAAAAACATCAGTTTTTAGGCTTAGGCCCTCAATTACTTAGGGTTAGTGAAGAAAACATCTGTTTTGGGGTCTAGACCTTCAATAACTTAAATTTAAAGAAAAAAAACATCTGTTTTTGGCTTAGACCTTCAATGCCTTAGATTTAATTAAAAAAAACATCAGGTTTTAGGCTTAGACCTTCAATGACATAGATTTAATGAAAAAACATCAGTTTTTAGGCTTAGGCCCTCAATTACTTAGGTTAAATGAAGAAAACATCTGTTTTGGAGTCTAGACCGTCAATAACTTAGATTTATTGAAAAAAAACATCTGATTTTAGGATTAGACCTTCAATGACTTAGATTTAATGAAAGAACATCTGTTTTTAGGCTTAGACCTTCAATGACTTAGATTTAATGAAAAAAATCATCTGTTTTTAGGCTTAGACCTTCAATGACTTAGATTTAATGAAAACAAACATCTGTTTTTAGGCTTAGACCTTCAATGCCTTAGATTTAATGAAAACAAACATCTGTTTTTAGGCTTAGACCTTCAATGACTTAGATTTAATGAAAAAAATCATCTGTTTTTAGGCGTAGACCTCCAATGACTTAGTTTTAATGAAAAAAAAAATCTGTTTTTGGCTTAGACCTTCAATGCCTTAGGTTTAATGAAAAAAAACATCTGTTTTTAGGCTTAGACCTACAATGACGTAGATTTAATGAAAAAAAACATCTGTTTTTGGGGCGAGACCTTCAATGACTTAGATTTAATGAAAAAAATCATCTGATTTTAGGCGTAGACCTTCAATGACTTAGATTTAATGAAAAAAAACATCTGTTTTTGGCTTAGACCTTCAATGCCTTAGGTTTAATGAAAAAAAACATCTGTCTTTGTGGCGAGATCTTCAATGACTTAGATATAATGAATAAAAACATATGTTTTTAGGCTTAGACCTTCAATGCCTTAGATTTAATGAAGAAACATCTGTTTTTAGGCTTAGACCTACAATGACTTAGATTTAATGAAAAAACATCTGTTTTTAGGCTTAGGCTCTCAATTACTTAGATTTAACGAAGAAAACATCTGTTTTTGGGTCTAGACCTTCAGTAACTTAAAATTAAAGAAAAAACATCTGTTTTGGAGTCTAGACCTTCAATAACTTAGATTTAATGAAAAAGCATCTACCTTTGGGTCTAGACCTTCAATGCCTTAGATTTAATTTAAAAAAACATCAGTTTTTAGGCTTAGACCTTCAATGCCTTAGATTTAATTAAAAAAAACCATCAGGTTTTAGGCTTAGACCTTCAACGACATAGATTTAATGAAAAAAAAAACATCAGTTTTTAGGCTTATACTCTCAATTACTTAGGGTTAGTGAAGAAAACATCTGTTTTGGAGTCTAGACCTTCAATAACTTAGATTTAATGAAAAAAAAACATCTGTTTTTGGGGCGAGAACTTCAATGCCTTAGATTTAATGAAAAAAACATCAGTTTTTAGGCTTAGACCTACAATGACTTAGATTTAATGAAAAAAATCATCTGTTTTTAGGCGTAGACCTTCAATGACTTAGATTTAATGAAAAAAAAACATCTGTTTTTGGCTTAGACCTTCAATGCCTTAGGTTTAATGAAAAAAAACATCTGTCTTTGTGGCGAGATCTTCAATGACTTAGATATAATGAATAAAAACATATGTTTTTAGGCTTAGACCTTCAATGCCTTAGATTTAATGAAGAAAACATCTGTTTTTAGGCTTAGACCTACAATGACTTAGATTTAATGAAAAAAACATCAGTTTTTAGGCTTAGGCCCTCAATTACTTAGGTTTAATGAAGAAAACATCTGTTTTTGGGGTTTTGACCTTCAATAACTTAAATTTAAAGAAAAAACATCTGTTTTGGAGTCTAGACCTTCAGTAACTTAAAATTAAAGAAAAAACATCTGTTTTGGAGTCTAGACCTTCAATAACTTAGATTTAATGAAAAACCATCTACCTTTGGGTCTAGACCTTCAATGCCTTAGATTTAATGAAAAAAACATTAGTTTTTAGGCTTAGACCTTCAATGACTTAGATTTAATGAAAAAAACACCAGTTTTTAGGCTTAGGCCCTCAATTACTTAGGTTTAATGAAGAAAACATCTGTTTTTGGGGTTTTGACCTTCAATAACTTAAATTTAAAGAAAAAACATCTGTTTTGGAGTCTAGACCTTCAATAACTTAGATTTAATTGAAAAAAACATCTGTTTTTAGGATTAGACCTTCAATGACTTAGATTTAATGAAAGAACATCTGTTTTTAGGCTTAGACCTTCAATGACTTAAATTTAATGAAAAAAATTATCTGTTTTTAGGCTTATACCTTCAATGACTCAGATTTAATGAAAAAAAAACATCTGTTTTTGGCTTAGACCTTCAATGCCTTATATTTAATGAAAAAAAACATCTGTTTTTAGGCTTAGACCTACAATGACGTAGATTTAATAAAAAAAAACATCTGTTTTTGGGGCGAGACCTTCAATGCCTTAGATTTAATGAAGAAAACATCTGTTTTTAGGCTTAGACCTTCAATGACTTAGATTTAATGAAAAAAAACATCTGTTTTTGGGGCGAGACCTTCAATGACTTAGATTTAATGAAAAAAAAACATCTGTTTTTGGGGCGAGACCTTCAATGCCTTAGATTTAATGAAAAAAACATCAGTTTTTAGGCTTAGACCTACAATGACTTAGATTTAATGAAAAAAGCATCAGTTTTTAGGCTTAGCCCCTCAATTACTTAGGTTTAATGAAGAAAACATCTGATTTTGGGGTTTTGACCTTCAATAACTTTAAATTTAAAGAAAAAACATCTGTTTTGGAGTCTAGACCTTCAATAACTTAGATTTAATTGAAAAAAACATCTGTTTTTAGGATTAGACCTTCAATGACTTAGATTTAATGAAAAAAAACATCTGTTTTTGGCTTAGACCTTCAATGCCTTATATTTAATGAAAAAAAACATCTGTTTTTAGGCTTAGACCTACAATGACGTAGATTTAATAAAAAAAAACATCTGTTTTTGGGGCGAGACCTTCAATGCCTTAGATTTAATGAAGAAAACATCTGTTTTTAGGCTTAGACCTTCAATGACTTAGATTTAATGAAAAAAAACATCTGTTTTTGGGGCGAGACCTTCAATGACTTAGATTTAATGAAAAAAAAACATCTGTTTTTGGGGCGAGACCTTCAATGACTTAGATTTAATGAAAAAAACATCAGTTTTTAGGCTTAGACCTACAATGACTTAGATTTAATGAAAAAAACATCAGTTTTTAGGCTTAGGCCCTCAATTACTTAGGTTCAATGAAGAAAACATCTGTTTTTGGGGTTTTGACCTTCAATAACTTAAATTTAAAGAAAAAACATCTGTTTTGGAGTCTAGACCTTCAATAACTTAGATTTAATTGAAAAAAACATCTGTTTTTAGGATTAGACCTTCAATGACTTAGATTTAATGAAAACAATATCTGTTTTTAGGCTTAGACCTTCAATGACTTAAATTTAATGAAAAAAATTATCTGTTTTTAGGCTTAGACCTTCAATGACTTAGATTTAATGAAAAAAAAAACATCTGTTTTTGGCTTAGACCTTCAATGCCTTATATTTAATGAAAAATAACATCTGTTTTTAGGCTTAGACCTACAATGACGTAGATTTAATAAAAAAAAACATCTGTTTTTGGGGCGAGACCTTCAATGCCTTAGATTTAATGAAGAAAACATCTGTTTTTAGGCTTAGACCTACAATGACTTAGATTTAATGAAAAAAAACATCTGTTTTTGGGGCGAGACCTTCAATGACTTAGATTTAATGAAAAAAAAACTTCTGTTTTTGGGGCGAGACCTTCAATCCCTTAGATTTAATGAAGAAAACATCTGTTTTTA
>JBAIZL010000010.1:76213364-76310864 GCA_036971475.1 Prosapia bicincta | reverse complement strand
TGGGTTTATAGACTTATACTAATTAATAAGTAGATTTAAATCAGGGGCAAACTGTCCATAGGAAATGACATTTTATTTTACCTTTGTAGTATTTTTTATAGTTTAAAAGTTTTCACTTTTCCATACACACACACACACACAAACACACACAAATAGGTTTTGTTAGACGATTGCCTATTAAAAAGATTATAAGTAATTATTGAATAACTGAACGAACCGATACTCATCTTTAATTTGTAAATAGTCATTAAAATAAGCAAACTTTTAAAAAAATGCTTATATTGTACTGTGGGGAAAGGGTTGCTCCCAAAAGTCGTCTCACTCTGTAGGTTTTTAAATTCCATTCATTCAAAACGGTAAATATTAAAAGAGTTCATTTGAAATCTCACCACGTGGTAGTTTATTAACACAGACTAGTTTCGGCGTCGATGTCGCCTTTATCAGTGTTTTTCTAACAATGCGATTTGAGTGATGAAGACGACATGTCGCTGAAACTAGTCGTGTTATTAAACTAGTGTGCGGTGTGATTTCAAGTGAACGGTTATAATATTTACCGTTGTGAATTTTTCTCACTAGTTAAACTGTTAATAACTTGACCTTACTTAATTGATTTTGCTACTCCAAATGAAACTGTAAAAACTTTCCAACGTTATGCTAAGCAAATACGCCTGCTCAAAGTGTTATTTCCCGATTAACATAAACTTCATGTTGAAGGAGCTTGTATCCCTTTGTTTACTTAAGGGTTGATCCTGCGCCCTCGGTAACGGTTATCCCCTCCTCCTGGTTCCTTGGAGTGATAACTCGTTTCTGTTTCCTAGTTGTAAAAGAAACTAATCCTGAAATGGATTTAAGGAAAGCATTTGGGAAGTCTGTAAATATAAGTGCATGATAAAAAAAATTACACAGGAATAATGACTTGGAGAAATTACAGTGGTAATTTTTAATTATAATCAATAAAACGTCTTAAACCACAAAAACTTTTGATTTATGTTCTGATGTATATTTCGATTGCAAAGCAATCATCTTCATAGGAAACTACTACAAGACTAACCTAAGATAGTTTCCTCTGAAGATGATTGATTTGGAATCGAAATGTACATCATGACATAAATAAAAAGTTTGTGTGGTGTAAGAGGTTGAAGTGATGCTTTAATAAATATTCAGTAAGCAATGCAGATTGACATTTTAAGGTATTAGAATATCAATCACGTAAATACATAGTAGGACATGAAAATTAATATTTTAAGTTCGTAGCATTTGTGTTGATGTGTTTTATTTCTGGCAATGTTAATGGCACATTATTTTTACCGATGATACGAGTTCAACCGTAAATTGCGATTAATTATGTAAGCATTGGAATTCTTGCTTGTAATTTAATGGCTAGTGTCATTGATACGTGACAGGGTAAAATTAGAAGTAGAATGCACGCAAAGTATCGCAGAGTAATGTTTTACAAACTGTTCGGAGTACAATATTCATTATGTTTTCTCTTATAAAATCTGAATGTCCTTGAGATACGAAAAGATTTTGGATTAACCAGTGACTGTGAATCATTATATCGCCACTCTAAGAAACTTTATTGGTTTCTTTCATCTGACCTGAAACGACAAATCTTACGTAGGTAAAGATGATTTAAAATGATATTTACATAACACAATATAAATCTTAATATTTCTATTGTTATTTTTTGAAGTATTTTATTTAATATATATATATATATAAGATGAGTGTGAGATAATAGAAGGAATTAGGCCGAAAAAAAGCACTAGATGGAGTTTTAGATGTGTAGGTAGCTTACCAGAAGTAGACATGGTCTCAGCCGGGGTCTTGTCGCTTCCCACAGGTTTCCTGTTAACCAGCGAAACTATCTTTATGTCTTTAATGCTTAAAATTGAAAACTCAGGAGTGGTTGATTTAATAAATATTCCCAATAAACAATTTACTCGGGGAACGTACATTATTCACTTTTATATTAGGTAACTGTTTCTTGACAAAACTATTGTAACAGCCGAAACTCTCCCTGAAATACATGGCACAAGGCTTGATAGGTTTACAAATCGTTTCTGTTGTGTGGGCACAACATTAGCGTCTCGTATAAGCTAGAACCTTCTAGATGTAAAGCGGATAGAAATTACTGAAAGCGGCAAGTCACGGTCGAGCTGACACAACAGCTACATTGTTCTACAGCAGGGATGTCCAACTGGCGGCCCGCGGGCCGCATGCGGCCCGCCATGCCATTTTATGCGGCCCACAAAGCCGCATATTGACTTATCAGACAAAAATATCACAAAAATACTTGAAATTTTGACAAGGTTCTAATAATTTAATGATAAATTCTAATACTATACATGCTAGTTATAATTAAAATATTTACTCGAATATATACCAGCAATGACAGGTAAAAAGTCTGGATTAATAGGATTACTTCGGGAGAATGGCGTTAACTGTCCGGCAATACAGTGTTATTCATCAGGAAGCTCTATGTGGAAAATTCATCAAGCAGGATCAAGGTTTTATACTTGTGATTAAGATTATAAATCTGATCAGAGGTGGAAACCGGGCCCTTTTACATAGGCAACTTGAGCAGTTTTTACAAGAAACAGAGGCTGAATATGGAGACTTGCTATTATATATCCATGTACGATGGTTAAGTGCAGGAAAGTGCATGAAGCGATTCTTTGCAATAAGAAAGGAAATCCCTGAATTCCTCAAGAAATATGTGCCATCTGACACCACTGAAATAGAAAAGAAGTTTGAAGATCCAGAATTTTTAGTTCAATTAGCTTTTCTAACAGATTTGACTAATCATCTTAACATTTTGAACTTGAGTCTTCAAAGAAAAAATCAAACAATATCAGATTTGGCTGGAATCATCAATGGGTTTCGCAGTAAGCTACAACTGTTCAAACAAAATCTTGAAAACAAAAATTTTATACACTTTCCTAGCTGTCTTCAGTTAGCCGACAAATTAAAAAACAATGATTTTTCAAGCTGCATCTGTCAAATTCAAGAAGTAATTGACGAGTTCAATACAAGATTTGAGGAAATTGAAAGTCTCAAAAGTAGTCTACTGCTTTACAGCATACCTCTTGGAGCTACAATTGAAGACCAACCAGCTGACCTACAACTTGAATTATGTGATTTGCAGGGTGACATGTTTCTAATGACCAGGCAAGAAAAGACTCATGACTTTTTTTTAAATTGCTTCCTAAAGAGAGAACTTGCGAGATTTTGGGCTAAAAATGTCTTTAATGTTTGGAAGTACATATCTATGTGAAAGCGTTTTCTCATCTATGAAGTTTATAAAAAACCAAAATAGGAACAAGCTTTCTGATGTATCTTTACTCCATCTCATGAGGTTGGCTCACACAGAACTACAGGTGGATATTCGTTCTTTGGTGGCTGCAGCTGATCGACCACAATGTTCACACTAAAATACTGTTATGTACATTTTTATCCTCATTTCAGTTGTTGTGTTAATTGATAAAACTATTTTGTATTTTCCTTATTTGTATAGTTTTCTCTCACTTGAGTCTTGAGAAATATAAGTAATACTATTCAATTTTGTTTTATTTATTTATAAATTTTCATATGTTCTTGTTGCTATTTCAAACTAAAATTATATTATTACTATGTGGCCCGCAGCAACGTACAAGGTTTTAATTTTGGCCCGCTATGCTATGAAAGTTGGACATCCCTGTTCTATAGCCTTCTAAAAATAAGCGGATAGAAATTATTAGAAGCGGCAAGTCGACATATAAAGATTTTGGTACCCGAGTAGAGGAAATGTGTTTTGAAATATAGTGAAGAGTTTTCTACATTAAACCTGTTCAAAGGCAATAGTGACACACAGTGACAGTGCATGCTTAGTGTAAATAGACTATTAGCGAACCTATTCGTTATTATTGGAGATAATTAGAATAGTGTTTGGAAGCTTTTATAATTGATAGTGTAAATAATACTAGACATAAAAGTGTGTGAATTAAAACATATTTATTTAGTATATATTGCCTTATAATTTATTGGTCCCCCGTAAGAACCAAACACTTTTTTACGTTATATTCTAAAATTAATATAGGCGACTGTGTAAAAATGCGCTTGGAAAGTATAAACGTTTTAAAATAAATTTATTAAAAAAATTTTTAATAAACGTATTTTAAAATTAAATTGCTGAAGTCATTACCAAGTCAGTTAATTTGGTACTTCGTTATTACACAAACTGAAGTTTTAAAATTCATTAGGAATGTATTTTTGTGTGATAAGTTTATTTATAATGATAGCATACAGATAATTCATTAAATCATTTAATGCAGAACAAGACACAACTTTATAAGGCAAATAAATCACTCTTTATTTTTTTCTTAATTTTTATATTTCAATTTCAAAAATAAAATTTGTATACACTTTAAAATTTAGCAGTACATTTTTATTAATTAGATAATTTAAATAAGGAGATGATTTAAACATAACCTCGAAATTAATTGGATATCAGCTCTAAAAAAGCCTGGATCGCCTGTAGAAGTTTATATTTAAAAATATGTTGCAATGGACGAGTGTACATTTAAAACTCAACATATGTTTCATTGTTGTGCTGTTTAGCAAATTTCAAACAGTATAACACATAGTGGTTGTTTGGTTTTACACTCTTGTCAAACCCTCCCCTTGTAGAACTGTGGATTGGTCATGGACGATTGTGCGTGAATCATTAAACTTCCGAGAGTGAAAGAGCAACATCCGGTGGTGTACTTCCGGAAGTATATCACCCTATCCATATACATTTGCAGTATTTTCTGTAGCAAACTTCTTTATAAAGAAATTTAAATGGACTTATTTAATGGAAACGTTTTGCGTAAAGGGCCATTGAATGTTTTTGAACTCACTAAAAATCTGTCAAATAAAATTAGTAATTAAACCAAAAGAACAAAACAAGAATAATAATCGAATAATAACTGATATTACAAGTCATATATAATTAAACACTTATGTACATTTCGGAGTCCAAGTCATCATCATTGTTTATCCTCTAGGATATAGTTACAAAATCGACCCAACTGTTGAGCTACCTTGTAAATGTGAGCATCTTATTTTGAATATTCTAGTCGATTGATGCTTAGTTTAGTCGAGAAGCTTAATTTATTCAATTTCTTCTATTAGTTCACACTATCCTTATGTATATATTGTACAAAAGATCAAATATAATTTTTTAAACTTGTAGGGGATGGCAATATGTTAATACAGTTTTCTTCAAATATTAACTGATTAATTAAATTTAATAATGAATTAATTTTAGTTTAATATGGGAGAAAAACGTTTCACAAAAGGGGAAAGGGTTGCAATATAGTTATTTTGTCCCAAATAAAGGACGAAAGTTATCGCTTAAAATAAGTGATAACATATGATTTCATAAAACAGCTGATTTTATCTTGAAGGTTATGTGGTAGAACAGCTGTTTTAACGCTTAGGTTATGTCACTTTATTTATATTAATTTTAATTATTTAATAAATAGTAACTAAAGTAAAATTTCCTGTTGTGACCTATTTAGGAATTGACTTTAAAAAAATGTTTATATTACTTGCTGCTACAATTAAGTTTGATTTAAATTTTATTGGTGGATTTACCAAGACGATATTTAGACATTTTATGTCGTTTTTTAAATTTACCTGACGTGTTGCAATAATATGGTAGCAGTTTTGAAATCGCCCAATAATTTTAATTAATGAAATCATGTAAACTGGTTGTGTAGCAGAAACTATTATAACAGACAATTTCATGAAAATTGTTTATTTATTGAATATATTTTCATTGACAGTTCTTATCTACCCTTGAGAAAAATTATTGGAATTAAAAATTATGTTTTAGGTTGGTATCACTGAAATATAATTCACCTGGCCTGTGTTTACTTTAGAGGTTAATTGGCTATATTGATATAATAGGAGTTTCTGTTGCTATCAACTGTCATTTGTTTTTGAACATTTCCGTCAGTTACAAAATTTAACACTGTTTAATTTTTCAATGAGCGTTACTACAAGAAACAAAGAGATAAGAAGTTACTTACTTTACGAGATAATACGTCTTTATGTCAACGAGAAAGTAAATAGTCAGAAGTAAGGTTAGGTCACGTGATATGAATACAATTATTACGTCACCGAAGAGTCGTCTATTTCAGGATTTTCCCTATAGATCGAAACCAGAAATTGCGGGAGGTTGCTTTTCTTCTTTTTGAGTAATTAAGGTACGCATTAAAAATTTTTTTCGGATGATATTAAAAGTAGAATTACAAAACACAAAATTATCTTTAATTTACACTTATAGGTGTAACTAATTAAATCAAATGAACTAATTTGAGTTTAATATGGAAAAAAAAACTTTTCACAATAGGGGCAAGGTCTGCAATATAGTTATTTCGTTCCATTTTACTTAAAATAAGTATGATAACGTATGATTTCATAAAATAGCTGATTTTATGTTATAGGTTATGTGGTAGAACAGCTGTTTTAACATATAGGTTGTGTTAATTTTTCATAATAATTGTAATTATTTAATACAAATTGACAAAAATAAAATTTTTCTTTGTTGACCTAAGTAGGAATCGGCTTTGTTCTTTATATTGCTTGTTCAAGATGATATTAAAAGTAAAATTACAATACACAAAATTGTAGCTTTATAGATAAATGTTTGCTCTTATAAGTGTTTACAAAACCTGTCTAAAAATGATAAAAATTTATGTGTTCCCGACAGCATTCAGTCCATGTTGTTCCAGCATAACGAATCAATTAAAACTTTACTAATATAAACCTTACATATAAAAAGACTTGAAAATTTAAAGCCTTTTTCGATCGAAACGGCTTTGTTTCAAGTAATTTGAACTGCCTGTACTTTGCCTCGTATCAGATGAACAACGGACACTGACTGTACAAGAGGAAGTTAGTAGGATATAAATGGGATCAATATAATATGTTGAGGAATGTGACAGGAAGACCATATGCTCGAAGATCACCCTTCACCCTCCAGTAGTTCTAGATAAATAAACAGTTTCTTTAAAATAGACCAAGTCCTCTTAGGCCAGTTAATCATAAAGCATATGCTGGTGTCAGTGATGTTTAGTTCTGGGACTATGCAGTAGGAAAATCAGGTAGATTTATTTCAAGTATTATTTTCTAGTAGCAGTAAATCAGGCAATGAATGCAGGGTTTGCAAATTAAATTTAAATATACATTTTTACAGTTAGGAAGTGAAAGAAAGATAAATTTCCTAGATACTATGATAAGAATAGGATACTATGTTATCATGGTTTGGGTGGAAAATGTCGCTTTTATGAACATAGGAAACTGTCCAGCAACCCACTATATAACATTTTATTTTATTGACTTTTAGAGTTTTTCTAATACATGTAATATTAACTAATGTTATTACTTACTAATGACTTACTTAGTCAAATCATCATTAAAAGGATAACTGAAATAAAGTTCGAAACAAAATAATTGTTTGTATATATTCGAGAACATTTTTCTGGCTTTGCTAATATTACAATATTTTCCATTGTTAAAGGATATTAAAGGATAATATTCTAATATTAGGAAAGGTAGAAACATGTACCCGAATTTAATCAATTAATACTAACAGAAGTGAAGATGAGTATATTAAGTATAATCGTTCTTTAGTTAGGTCTTTAATTTTATTGTACCTTTGGTGAAAATAAATTGTCCGTCGAAATACAGCATGGTTTAACCTCTAAAATTGTGTAATATTAGTTGCATTTTGTGTATTATTTTTCTTTGTATGTATCGTCACTTTAAAGTGTGATCTAAAGTGTATAAAGTGTATAAAGTTTAACTAGTTTCCAATATTAGTGTGTTAAAAACCTTCTGTGGTTCTTTATTCACACACAACTATATCATCACATAATTACCTTTACATTCCTTTATATAGAGTTTTCAATGGAGAAGGCTACAAATATAGACTACTGATAGCATGGTTCTACGCTTCGACCGTTTATCTTTACGGTATGTTTTGACCGTCAGTACTCAATTTTACAAGTCAAATCTACTTGGGGATTGAAAAAGCAGTAAAAAAATCTTTGGACTTACCAGGAATCGAACCCAAGACCTTTATGTTTGTAGTCAATAAGGAATAGAGCAATAACTTGAAGCAACTACGGTTTAATTTTGTATTAAAAAAAATAAAAAAATTTAAACAACATAAACGTTTTATTCATGTCCTAATGTACATTTTTATTGCTAAGCAATCATTTTCAGAGGAAATTACTGCAATAATAACTCTGAATTAGTCTTGTAGTAATTTACTCTGAAGATGATTGCTATGCAATCGAAACGTGCATTAGGACCTAATGAAAACTTTTTTATGGTGTAATCTAATAGATTTTATTTGTATATAGTAAGAAATAGAGTGTTCGAAAATATTTACCAATAGCCAAACCATTATAAATGTCGGTTTTCCACTCTTTGACATTATTATAATGATAATAATATCTCTTTTTCATACCATTAACATAGTCTTGGTGTGGGGATAGAGCAAGGCGTTCAGGATAGAGCAACGTTACGAGCACATGTCTTTAAAGAACGAAATGTGGTCAGAGTCGTCCTGGAGACTACAAACTCTTTTACAGAAATTCTTTGACTCTACCCTTTAAACCAATCAGCTCCTGTAGTTATTACTTATTTGCCTGTATATTATTTTCACCAGCCTACAATTATGATCCAATAAAAAAAATCTAAATAAAAATTACAAATTTTAGGCAAAACAAGTAATATAAACAAAAACAATTTAACGTCAATTGATACTTAGGTTAACAAGAAAAAATTAATTTTTGGTACTGTTTATTACATAATTACAATTAATATAAATAAAGTAACATAACCTATGTGTTAAAACAGCTGCTCTACCTCTTAAACTATAACATAAAATCAGCTGCTTTATGAAATCATATGGTATCACTTATTTAAAGTCAAATGGGATGAAGTAACTATATTGCATAACTTGCCCCTTTTTTGAAAAGTCTTTCTTTCAAATAAAACTAAAATTATTTCATTATTAAATTTTATATATTAAATAATAATTGAAAGAAACTGTATTGCCATCAAGTGTCATCCACTAGAAGTTTAAAAAAATGTATTTTTGAACGTGAGTGGACGAATAAAAAGTATTTTATTACCATAAAATTTGAAAAAAAGGGCGTGTATATATATGATGAATAGTTATTATTTGGAGTACATCCGTTCATTCTGCAGTGCATAAAATCGCAGTTCCGACGTTTCGCTAGAATGTCATCTAGCATTGACGAGGTGAACCCAACAACAGACTGGCTCTTCTACTGTTGTTGGGTTCACCTCGTCAATGCTAGATGAGATTCTAGCGAAACGTCGTAACTGCGATTTTATGCACTGCAGAATGAACGGATGTACTCCTGATAATTACCATTCATCATATTTTCCATCCGTGAAAGAATACGTATCAGCATAATATATATATATATATATATATATATATATATATATATATATATATATATATATATATATATATATATATAAAATTAGGGGAGTGTGAGATAATAGATGGATTTGAAAAAACAAAGAGTAATTAAGTAACTCATTTTCATATTTCATTACAGACGATATTATTAAACATTTTGAATTCATGTGTGTTTTAATTACTTTTTAAAAATATAAATTTTCTACATCCGAATTAGCTTGGACATGTAAGGCATTTTCCTTTATTTACAATATCTGAAGAGATCGGGAATTAATTCACAGGTCATGTCGCCCTAAATGCCACGTAAAGCTGTGGCGAATCCATTCTCCACGCCTATAGAGGTTTGACCTTTACGCTCCGAGGCATCCGCCAGTAGCGAGAGCAACGGTTCTAGTCTTTGTCATAGCCTCCCATTGTGCGATTAAGCTGCTTTAACAGATGATGGTTACGTAAAATACATTTCTTCAGATGTTGAGAATTTAAATCCGCAAAAGAAAGCGTTAAAACCATTTGCTGTGTGGTATTCAATTTAATATTTTATTTCTTGACAAATAAACAATTATTTTCATAACAGGTAATATAAACAAAAAAATTCAAAGTCAATTCCCACTTAGCTCAACAATTAAAATTTTATTTGAGTTACTTTTTATTAAATAATTACTTAAATTATTATAAATAAAATAACATAACCTACGTGTTAAAACATCTGTTCTACCACATAACCTATGACATACAATCAGCTGTTTTATGAAATCATATGTTGGCACATAACATATGTTATTTAAGCCAAGTGGACACAGTAACTATATTGCATACCTGGCCCCTTTAATGAAAAGTAGCCTATTTCATCTATATGAAACTAAAACTAATTCATTAAATTCAATTAATGAATAAATATTTGAAAAAACGGTATTCATATCAAGAGTCATCCACTACAGGTTTAAAAAAATGTAATTGAACTTAAGTGGATGAATAAAAAGTATTTTATTAAGGATTGAAAATTTGAACTATATATATATATATATATAAACCTATATAAGATGTATATAATGTGAACTAATAGCAGGGATTGAAAAAAACATTTTCGTCGTAAAAATGTTATTGTAAAATTTTTAAGGAAGATCTCCAAATAAATAACGATAGTAATGATACATTTAATATCTGTAATTTTTTATTTTACAATTACTTATTACACTTTTGCTATTACTTGCGACCAGACTTTTAGTTAACAAAAAGTCTGGTCGCAAGTAATAGCAAAAGTGTAATAAGTAATTTACAACCAGCTCGTCATGAACAGCAACAAGATTTCGATATTTTTACAATATTAGTACGAGATTAGCATTTGGATTTTTTGTTATCTCTATAAAAAAAGCTACAGAAAAAGTATACGTTTTAGAGTGTGTATAGATGTAATAACACAATCAACTTAAATAGATAACTCCAAAAGTATAATAATTATTATATAATAATAAATAAGACGAGACAATTTGGAGTAAGCTAATTTATAATTTGGTACAAGTTAATTTTAAAATGTTCGCTATTTTAGGATTAGTTTTTAACATCTTTCCAATGAAATCTCTTCGTCTCTATACAATGACGCGAAGAAGTAAGTGATACTCTGATATAAATTAGTGGCCACCTAGATTACATGCTTGGAAGTGGATTTAACCTTACATGAAACACTATTATCGAATATTACGCCTTAGCTTATATCCGCCTTATATATTACGCCTCTGGTTCGAATAGCTCGTATGGTTTCTGTTAGACCTGTTATATTCAACTACTCTTGTTTCCAAATGACACTTAGGCAGGCATATTATATATATATATATATATATATATATATATATATATATATATATATATATATATATATATATAAAGGACAAAAGTCAAAATACAAATACAAGAATTATATTTGAATTTACAATTCAAAGCTTTTCGTTGGCTAACAGTACCAACATCATCAGGAATATTAAACAATTAAAATTAACATTAATTGATGTTAATTTTAATTGTTTAATATTCCTGATGATGTTGGTACTGTTAGCCAACGAAAAGCTTTGAATTGTAAATTCAAATATAATTCTTGTATTTGTATTTTGACTTTTGTCCTTTATTAATACACAAGAAAACATATTGCGATATATATATATATATATATATATATATATATATATATATATATATATAATATTATTAAACTATTTTTATTTGTTCACACTCTCCTGATATATACCTTGTACAAATTTTCAATCGTTATTAAAACACATTTTTATTCATCCAATCACGTTAAAATAAATTTTTTTAACCTGTAATGGATGACAATTAGCGTTAACAAAAAAGGATTTTTCAAATATTTATTCATTAATTACATTATAAATATTTGGGGGTCTTGACCGGATTCGAACTGAGTATCTTCATGTTCAAAGTCTAACGCTTTTAGCGGTGAGACAACTTTCCCATGGCTAGAAATGTATTTCTCAAAGATGATTATGAATTTTTCTATTGCTCCCATCTGGTTGTCTTTGAAATCTTTCACAATTTTAAATTGTTACCATGGTTACCACAAAACGCTCAAGAATTAAAAAAGATTAAAATAAACAAACAAATTGTATTAACGGTATCGAACCTTGCTCCACAAACGGCAAAAGGTAAAAAAAAGGAAAGCGAAAAGAAACCACAACACAATGCAAGCGACAAATAAAAAAAAGGAAGCGAATAAATAGTAACAAACAAAAATAATAGTCCAACACCACACATAGAAAGGAAAATGGAAAATTGCAAGGAAATTCGCTTTCTATTTTGGCACTTAATATTGTTATTTTGACATATGTATATACATATCAGAAACTAAAATAAACTTTTGCTTTGTTGATTTAAGTAGGAATTGATTTTAAAATATTTTTTGGACACTACTTAAAATGTATAATAAAACTACTGCATTGCACAATAAAACTATATTAAATGAAATACCTCCCTGATATATAAAGCGCCTCTGTTTCTATAGTTGAAACAAACGTTGCAACAATTCTAAAATGTTGATTAAATAAGAAATGCATACATAAATTAACAAGTGATTATTCTCCAGTGTTGCAAATATTATTTTTCTAGTAACACGAAACCAACTAAATGAAACAATACCTGATTTATTAACCAAATTATAAAGTTTGGCAAGTGACTGAAATTGTAGTAAACATTCGACTTATAGTATATACCATTCTCTTAGATATGTTTAACTTTGTTTTTAATCTGAAGAAATACAACTTTCAAGTGAATCAAAGCGTATTTTCCCTGCTTTATTGAGCTGCTTTATTTGCATACTTTTCAGGAGCTAAATGTGATGCAGATTTGATTAACATAGCGTCAGCAGTTTCCGAGTTATTGACGTAGACGGTATACAATACCAAGCCGGAAACCTATTTACTTTCAGACGGCGTCAATGCCTCCGTGATTCATCACAAATATTTACAGTGTTGTGTGGTTTAATTGCGTTGTTTTCCTTGCTGGCATATATATATATATTATAAGGTTGAACAAACACGTGTTGTTGATAATTTAATACAATGCAGTAGACAAAAGATGTTACTTCCAGGACGCCCCTTGTGGCAGATCTCACTTCGGTTACCTTGGCAACACCATCAACCGCCCCGTTGCTATGGCAACCGCTATACTTCTAACAGATCTGGAGCATATACTAATGTTATACCAGAAGGCAAATCAGATATACTTAGGGATTTACGGAGAGACACATGGGTTGGGAAAATGAAAAAAATATTTTTTTGTTATAACAGTTCTAGCAGTGAATTAGGATGTTCAATGATAATTAATTACAGGTAATTAGGATACAAATGTAGATTTTTAAGTATTATTTTGTTTTCTAAATATTAGTCTTAGAAAATCAATACGTTAGGGTAGGAATTTTATTAAACTATATAGTAACCATAAAGCTAATTGTTTTAGATGAAAAACATAAACATTTAATGCATCTAATAAACGTTTAAAATATAATTTCAAAAGCAAATGTTTAAAATGTAAAATTGTTCGTATTTAAAGAAAATTAAAAATAGTTAAATCCTATAATTTTAAACAAAGATAAATACTTTGATTTTCTGAAAGAGTTTGTTTTCAAAGATAGACTTCATGAAAAATTTATTCATATTTTTAATTGAAAGTTTCATAAACAAACATTAGGACTTACTGTAATTCTGTAAGCCACCTTGATATAGAATTTATAGGGCCTACTTTTCAATCGTTAACAAAATACTTTTTATTCACCTACTCAAGTTTACATATATTTGTTTAAACTTGTAGTGGATGACTCTCGATGTTAATAGTTTTTTCAAATAATAATTAATTTATAGATTTAATTAAATAATTTTAATAATTAATTTTCCTTTCTATTTTGCCACATAATATTGTGATTCTGTCAATTCATAAACATATTTATATTAATTGTAATTATTTGATAAAAAATAACGTAAACACATATTTCCTTGTTGACGTAAGTAGGAATTTACTTAATTTTTTCTCTCTTGTTAGTATTATGTATTTGTTAATACTACTACAAAAAAAAACATCACTAAATGTATGTTTCAACAGACGCGCTCTCACTAGATCAGTGCATTGTTCAATGCTGTGATTCTCGTCTGAAACGCGTCTGCCGAGACATGGTATCAATACGTATATATAACCTGTGTTAAAACATGTAATTGGCTACATATCAATGTGTGTGTGTGTTGATTGTGTGTGTGTGTATGTTGATTGTGTGTGTGTATGTTGATTGTGTGTGTGTGTATGTTGATTATGTGTGTGTTAGTGTGTATGTTGATTGTGTATGTGTTTGTGTGTGTGTGTTTTAGTAACTATTATCCCCTTTTAAATACAGCATATGGATTAGGAATATAGATAAGAAGATGAGATTAAGGTAAAACCAAAAAACCTCTTTATTGTGATATAAAAGAGGTTGTGGCTCAAGCTATCACAGTCGGCAACCGGAAGTAATGTCGGTAAAACGTGGAGACTGAGGCGCCTACCAACTAGCTGGCATTTGCCATTTAAATTATTATGAAATATTTTAACGTGCACACTGTTCCAAAACCTTTCAGTTGTCTAAGGTACTTTTAAACTAAAAATATCGTGAAATGATACAATTATAAAATAACCAGTATGTTTTGTAGTTTATTGAAATAAGTTATAGAAAACTATTTAAAGCCTATAAATCCTAATAACATTAGACCCTACAACCTTTGTGAAAAATTTCCAAAAAAATTATAATATATTTATTTTGTTTCAGAAATAATGAGCACCGAAAATACACTCGAGGTTGTAATTGAACCTGAAAAGGTACAAACAAATCCTGACAATGATATTTTAGGCGTAGATAAATCCGACAAACTAGAGATAGAAGACGAAGAGCGAGAGAAAATGTTAAACGAGGAGAACAAGAAGGAGAAAGAAGTGAGTGAAGTTGAAAAGAAAAGGAAAGCTCTAGAAGAAGCAGAAAGGGAAAAGGAAGGGACGAAAAGAAGAATACCGACTGGCGGGATCAAGATGCCGGGGTTCTTGAGGAGTAGGTCGCGGGATAAGAACAAGGTAAAACGCCTTTTAAATATTTTTCTTCAATAACTTACAAACTTTTTTGTTTATCTTGTTTTGATAATTTTGTAACTTTAGAAATTAAAGTTGCTTGTTTCAATCATCTTGAATTCACTGATTAAACTATAAGTAATTATTGCGTAACTAAGCGAATACTCCAACGGTAAAAATTAAAACAGTTTACTCCAAATCTCACTACACATTCGCTTATTAAAACAAACAGAATAGCTTATTAAAACAAAGAGACTAGTTTCGACGACGATGTCGCCTTCATCAGTACTTGGCTACAACTTCATCAGCGTAATAGCCAAACACTGAAGAAATCGACATCGTCGTATTTGTTTTAATAGACTAATGTGTAGTGAGATTTAGAGTAAACTGTATTTATCTTTACCCTTGTGAATTGTTCTCATTAGTTAAACTCTAATTAACTTAATAAGTGAATACTTATGAACTCGCGTCTAAGAGTAGTGTCAGCTGCGTAAATGAAACGATTGTTTCGAAACGCGACAGCACGTAAGTTTATAATTATTAAACTTAGCTATGCAATAATTACTTATAGTTTAGAAATTAGTTTTTATAAGATTTTAATGGAAGTATAGTCATGTTCTATTAAAGTGCCACTTATTTCCAACACTTACAGTGAAGTACAAACAGCTGCAAACACCATTTTTGATTCACGTATATTGCAGGTGTAAGTCATAAAAAAGTCATTACGCGTAAACATACGAGGGGTAGAAACAATATTTAGGGTGGAAACCGGAAGTGATATGGACGTACCCGTCACGATATTTCTCGTTAAATCGATTTGTTATGAAGTTTCGACCATGCATGACAGAGTATTTCATGTATTGCACCTTCAATTTTTGAATTATCGATAAAATAATATGACAGGTTTAAGCCGTTTAGATAAGTCGGATTTTGTTTTATAAGCGGTCATCAGTTTTTGAAAATGCAATTTTAAAATAGAAAACTCTTAGTGTTAAGCTTTTTCGGGGCATTCAGTTACATTTGGCTCTCTAGATGTTATTTAACGCATCGTGCAACTGAGTTATTTTTAGTTTTATGTATCTTTAAATTTCTTTATGTATTTTTTTTAAAGGCAATGTGCTTGTGATGGGTAGACACGTCATTATGACTTCAACATAGACTAGGCCTATGCCTACTTTAGGTGAGCGACCCTGACCACGTGAGTCATAACTCTTTCCAGTATCAGGAGATCATTATGCCCTTACCTCAATCCTTCATAGTTCCACTAACATCCTTTATTCTTCTTACATGGTGGTGTAAGCGTTGGCAGCTGTTTAAGACTTCGTTAGAGAGTAGATCTAATCCATGTACGCGATCTAGTAGAGATGATGGTAAAATTCCCTAAAATCCTGTAACTGAGGGTCTTACTGCTCCAATATTAACCCACCATACACGACTTTTCTTTCTCAGTAGTCTTTCTTAGGCTATTCGACATATACTAGCCTTACAACTACCAAAAAAACTATCAGTATGCTTTTTTTGTAAACTTTGAGCATTGTAATTCCTAGTATACTCATTTTCACTCATACTAGGAATATCTGTATAGACTCGAGTAGATTTTTCTGCCTTTGAGAAAGCCAATGAAAAAAATATAATGAACGAACAAATACACAGTCAGTTATTTTAAAAAGTTTAAAATTATCAAGCCTAATTAGTTAAGAGTCGAGAGTAGGCGTGAACCAATAGGAAGCGAGGGCTCCAAGTGGTGGTGGGCGTGGATAATGGTATATAAAGACGAACTTGAGATTAACTTTTGAAAATGGAGTCATTCCGAAACGCGTCAACAAAGGAAAATATTGTAATGTTAGGAAAGGCAGAATATATATATATATATATATATATATATATATATATATATATATATATATATATATATATATATATATTATGTATATATTATATATTTATGTACTCTAATATATATAATTAATAAATTAAAAATATTTCAAAAACATGAATACTTTTAGTACTCAAGTACAGCATTTTCTTCCTGAAGATGCTGGTACTGTTTTATCGGCGAAAAGCTTTGAATAATATATGTATTAAAAGTATTCTTGTTTTTGAAATATTTTAAATTTATTAACTATATTACAAGAAAACATAGCACTATATTTATTATATATATATATATATATATATATATATATATATATATATATATATATAAAGAAATAAGTCAAAATACAAATACAAGAATTATTATTGAGTTTACAATTCAATGAGTTTACAATTCAAAGCTTTCCGTTGACAAACAGTACCAACATCATCAGGAATATTAAACCTATATATATATATATATATATATATATATATATATATATATATATATATATATATATATATATATATATATATAGTGTTTAAACTCTGTCTCTAGTGTTTCATCACTCGACATATGCACTTAGCACCTTACACCAGATGGGAACCCAGACCAGATCCTGACCTGGTAAATGTCCAGCTGGTGAAGAAATATGTGCTTGTATTATGTGCTATGTGAGAAGCACCTAATCTTTTAGTAGCATGTTATACAATATCAATGGTCAATAACTACTGAGCTAGTATTTCTAAAAATGTTTTTTTTATTTTAACTCTGTTATAAACGTTTTATAATTTTGTTCGCTATTAGTTTCCATGTTTACGTATTGTTAGATTTATTTAAAGAATACTATGATTTTAGACGACTATTTGGGATTTTGCACACTTTTTCCATGAATCTCCGATATTATACCGGGTAATACAGTGCGGATTAACCTATTTATAACTTACCTCTAATAGGTTCATGATTTAATGGATTTTGGCATAAGCTACGCCTTCAATTTTGGAAATAATGGGTCTCTAAGTAGTACTTAATAAAATAAATAGTCTAACTTGCATGATTATGAATTACAAACAAGTTTATAAACTCCAGGAAAATGTAGTTGCAGAATATTTTCAACGTACAGATGGAATAGAGTTAGATTAATATAATCTGCTTAACACTTTGTATTTCGTAAAAATTAATATTGAAAAGTGTGATAAAATCTAAAATACAATCATTGAAAGGAAAATCTTACAACCTCTTATCCATGCTACACAGAAAGCAGCAGGGCGTGTATCATCATGGTAGAAGATGTAATCATAACGTTACATTTAGAATTTTTTTTCAAATTAAGGCTCTTATCAAATCGTTTAACGTCAGTAAAAAAATTGTAGAAAAAATCTAATTTTTGCCTCAGACATAAAGTGGCACTAAATTTTCAAATTTTTTTTTTTTAATTTATAAATTAGTTTCCAGTCCACTCGAAATACCCCCTTCCCAGGCAATATAACCCCTTCCAATTTGCGATTTCTAGCTGCGCTACTGATTCAGAGTATTAAAATGTCTCCTGATAGTTGCCAAACCAATGTCAGCCTTCAGTTCTAAGGTGAAAAAACACCCTAAACGTCTTCCCATAAATTCATAAATCCAGCTTTGGATAAAACTCTGCTTTGCGACTTCCCGCTGCTAAGCTCTGGTTAGTACCTTAGGAAGGGTTCTTAAACGTTCAGTGTCTACACCCCTCCCTTTTATATTTGGTCAAGGAATACAATCTGAGTATCAAACTGAAGCTGGTTAGATCACTTGAACATTAGATAATTTTATTTAACTTTTAATATAAATATTTATATGATATATAAATATATTTAATCCTATAACTTATAATGATGCAACCCTACAGTGTTAGATTTGCTCAAGGGATCTTATGTTTTCAATTCCTTTTATTATTTCACAACTTTTTTACACATATCTTGTTCAAAATTTCAATCGTTAATAAAATATTTTTTATTCATCCCCTCAAGTTCAAATACATTTTTTAAAGGGATACTCAAATACATTCCAAATACTGGATGACACTTGATGTTAATACAGTTCCTTTCAAATACTATTTTACACATATTAGTTTTATAAGTGAGAAAAACTTTTCATAAAAGGAGCAAGGGACGTATAATATATTTATTTTGTCCCATTTGGCTTAAAATAAGTACAGACATATGACTCCATAAAACAGCTGATTTTATGTTGTATGTTATGTGGTAGATCAACTGGTTTAACGCTTAGGTTATGTCACTTTATATATATATATATATATATATATATATATATATATATATATATATATATATATATATATTAAAACAACATAGGTTATTCAAATACAAGAATATTTATTAATTTATATCCAAAGCTTTTCGTTGGCAAACAGTACCAACATCATCAGGGATGAAAATTACAATAATGTAAGCTACAGGCCTAAAACATATGTTTAATTAGAAATAGAATTGTTGCTAAATTTATACAAATTGCCAAATTTATTTTGTTGCTGTAACATTATAGACATTGAATATATTATCAAATTTAGAATGTATTTGTATTTGTTCTTTTATTAATTTGTTATTATTATTGTGTTTATATATTTCGAATGCTTCATATATATTCATTCTTAATCCCTTATTAATTTCTTTTATAAGTTTCAAATTATAAATAAATAAGTTTCAAGAATAAATATTCTTGTATTTGAATAACCTATGTTGTTTTAAATTATTAAACAAGAAAACGTATTATATATATATATATATATATATATATATATATATATATATATTATTAATTATTAAAAAAAGTAACTAAAATATAATTTGTTTTTATTGACTCAAGAATTGACTTCGAAATTTTTTTGTTTATATTATTGTTCAAAATGAAATGGAGAAGAGGAATGTAATAAATTAATACTCTACCTTTGCTCCAGAGATGTTATTCTTTGTAGAATTGGAAATCTTGTGTTGTAAATAAACTTTCATTTTTCACACTTTGCAATTTTTGAGTATAGTTAGCACGAAATAGTAAATGAACAAAATATGTACAATTTTATAATGAACTAAAATGTCCGTATATAAATAACTATGCAACAGACGTTATCTGTAAGAATCTAAAACTATGTGAAAGTCTATAATACTCATTTTATCACTTTCGTTTTCTGAGATAACATGAGAAAGGTTAGGCACGTTGTATCAGTTTCACAACTGACACGGTTTGGCCCTCATACGTTTTTCAATATTACACACGTTTCACCTTAGGTCTCTATCGATATCCACTTGTTCGATGCTTTGACCTAGCCAATTGTATACATCCCGATCTACAACCTGTCATTGCTTGAGCTCTATCAGTAGGCTTAGGATTCCAATAACATTCTTCCAAGAAAGTACATTAACTATTAAAAACGTTTGAAGAGCAGAAAATATATCGGCAGCTTTTGATGTTTGAAGAGATGATAAAAGCATTTCCTCAGAAAAATTGTTTCCCCGCTATAAATCTGCTGTAGAGCAATAAACGTCAATCGTTTCATCACAGTGTAGGGCAAAGCCTAAACAGCACTTGAGCCTTTGTACTACTTGGTTTTTCAAATCCAAAAGCCATTTCGTCAATTTACTGTGCCATTTGACAAAAATGTTTGCATTTTTTAAAAAATTATCTTCTCCAAGTAAGTAAATAATATTTTATTAGTGAATCACAAATTCTATGAAATTGTGACTTTTTCTATCATCAAGGGAATTTTGCAAGAAGCTTCAACATCTCCCTCATTTTCCATCGGAAAATGTCCAGTTTCACCCTTAAAGTCAGTTCTTGGAAAGAAAAAAGTCGATAGGCTTGTTCTCCAGAGCAAAATTAGTAGAGAAATGTTCCAAGCGTCCAGACCGCATTCATACTTATTCAAAATATCATAGAAAACAACACATTGGGTAAGTGACAACAGTTTTCCCCAATGAAGATAGATCCATATTTAATGTACAGTAGAACCTCGATAAGTCGGACTCCGTTAATTCCGATCTCCGGATAACCCGGAATGATTTTGAAGTAGAATAAAAAAACAATAAATAAGAAATGACAAAAATCAAATAAGTACAGTACATACATAAAAAGTCTAACACAACAATAAACATGTCCAAGACCTACAGATAAACAAAATAATGAACGTAATGTTTTGTGCTTCTTATGCTGAAAAGGTTACGGGATCGCACAGCTCGGAAGCTGCTCACTAAATTAAACAGCAAAAATTGACAGATTTGATTTCTGAAAAATAAATTGCATATTTAATATGTACGTTCACTTACTGTACATAACACTCTTTGTTTGATAAATATAAAGATGTTTTCCTATAGAAACAATGTCTTCTTTTAATTGCACCTTAGTGTCCGGCTAATCCGGATTTTCGATCACCCAGATAGGCCACGGTCCTAGTTAGTCCGAATTATCTAGGTTCTACTGTAATCATCAGCGTATAATGTTTTCGTTTGTAGTGATATAGCCATATTCAAACCTAATACGAGAACTCGCAAACTAACTGTTCATTTCAAATCTGCACTAAAACGGTAAACTAAAATCAAATAACTACAATAATATTTATTTACACATATTTTCACTTCCAGTTTAAACTATCCAATAACTACCGATCCAATTACGATTGTATTAAGTTTCGATAACGACGCAACCGATAACGTGGTAAACACTGGACTAAAAGCTAAACCTGAATGAGCAAATGTTTAGCTGTTTAAACTATCCAATAACTACCGATCCAATTACGATTGTATTAAGTTTCGATAACGACGCAACCGATAACGTGGTAAACACTGGACTGAAAGCTAAACCTGAATGAGCAAATGTTTAGCTGTTTAAACTATCCACTAACTACCGATCCAATTGCGATTGTATTAAGTTTCGATAACGACGTAACCGATAACGTGGTAAACACTGGACTAAAAGCTAAACCTGAATGAGCAAATGTTTAGCTGTTTAAACTATCCAATAACTACCGATCCAATTGCGATTGTATTAAGTTTCGATAACGACGCAACCGATAACGTGGTAAACACTGGACTAAAAGCTACACCTGAATGAGCAAATGTTTAGCTGTTTAAACTATCCAATAACTACCGATCCAATTACGATTGTATTAAGTTTCGATAACGACGCAACCGATAACGTGGTAAACACTGGACTAAAAGCTAAACCTGAATGAGCAAATGTTTAGCTGTTTAAACTATCCAATAACTACCGATCCAATTACGATTGTATTAAGTTTCGATAACGACGCAACCGATAACGTGGTAAACACTGGACTAAAAGCTAAACCTGAATGAGCAAATGTTTAGCTGTTTAAACTATCCAATAACTACCGATCCAATTGCGATTGTATTAAGTTTCGATAACGACGCAACCGATAACGTGGTAAACACTGGACTAAAAGCTAAACCTGAATGAGCAAATGTTTAGCGGTTTAAACTATCCAATAACTACCGATCCAATTGCGATTGTATTAAGTTTCGATAACGACGCAACCGATAACGTGGTAAACACTGGACTAAAAGCTAAACCTGAATGAGCAAATGTTTAGCTGTTTAAACTATCCAATAACTACCGATCCAATTGCGATTGTATTAGGTTTCGATAACGACGCAACCGATAACGTAGTAAACACTGGACTAAAAGCTAAACCTGAATGAGCAAATGTTTAGCTGTTTAAACTATCCAATAACTACCGATCCAATTGCGATTGTATTAAGTTTCGATAACGACGCAACCGATAACGTGGTAAACACTGGACTAAAAGCTAAACCTGAATGAGCAAATGTTTAGCTGTTTAAACTATCCAATAACTACCGATCCAATTGCGATTGTATTAAGTTTCGATAACGACGCAACCGATAACGTGGTAAACACTGGACTAAAAGCTAAACCTGAATGAGCAAATGTTTAGATGTTTAAACTATCCAATAACTACCGATCCAATTGCGATTGTATTAAGTTTCGATAACGACGCAACCGATAACGTGGTAAACACTGGACTAAAAGCTAAACCTGAATGAGCAAATGTTTAGCTGTTTAAACTATCCAATAACTACCGATCCAATTGCGATTGTATTAAGTTTCGATAACGACGCAACCGATAACGTGGTAAACACTGGACTAAAAGCTAAACCTGAATGAGCAAATGTTTAGCGGTTTAAACTATCCAATAACTACCGATCCAATTGCGATTGTATTAAGTTTCGATAACGACGCAACCGATAACGTGGTAAACACTGGACTAAAAGCTAAACCTGAATGAGCAAATGTTTAGCTGTTTAAACTATCCAATAACTACCGATCCAATTGCGATTGTATTAAGTTTCGATAACGACGCAACCGATAACGTAGTAAACACTGGACTAAAAGCTAAACCTGAATGAGCAAATGTTTAGCTGTTTAAACTATCCAATAACTACCGATCCAATTGCGATTGTATTAAGTTTCGATAACGACGCAACCGATAACGTGGTAAACACTGGACTAAAAGCTAAACCTGAATGAGCAAATGTTTAGCTGTTTAAACTATCCAATAACTACCGATCCAATTGCGATTGTATTAAGTTTCGATAACGACGCAACCGATAACGTGGTAAACACTGGACTAAAAGCTAAACCTGAATGAGCAAATGTTTAGATGTTTAAACTATCCAATAACTACCGATCCAATTGCGATTGTATTAAGTTTCGATAACGACGCAACCGATAACGTGGTAAACACTGGACTAAAAGCTAAACCTGAATGAGCAAATGTTTAGCTGTTTAAACTATCCAATAACTACCGATCCAATTGCGATTGTATTAAGTTTCGATAACGACGCAACCGATAACGTAGTAAAGACTGGACTAAAAGCTAAACCTGAATGAGCAAATGTTTAGCTGTTTAAACTATCCAATAACTACCGATCCAATTGCGATTGTATTAAGTTTCGATAACGACGCAACCGATAACGTGGTAAACACTGGACTAAAAGCTAAACCTGAATGAGCAAATGTTTAGCTGTTTAAACTATCCAATAACTACCGATCCAATTGCGATTGTATTAAGTTTCGATAACGACGCAACCCATAACGTAGTAAACACTGGACTAAAAGCTAAACCAGAATGAGCAAATGTTTAGCTGTTTAAACTATCCAATAACTACCGATCCAATTGCGATTGTATTAAGTTTCGATAACGACGCAACCGATAACGTAGTAAACACTGGACTAAAAGCTAAACCTGAATGAGCAAATGTTTAGCTGTTTAAACTATCCACTAACTACCGATCCAATTGCGATTGTATTAAGTTTCGATAACGACGCAACCGATAACGTAGTAAACACTGGACTAAAAGCTAAACCTGAATGAGCAAATGTTTAGCTGTTTAAACTATCCACTAACTACCGATCCAATTGCGATTGTATTAAGTTTCGATAGCGACTCAACCGATAACGTAGTAAACACTGGACTAAAAGCTAAACCTGAATGAGCAAATGTTTAGCTGTTTAAACTATCCACTAACTACCGATCCAATTGCGATTGTATTAAGTTTCGATAACGACGCAACCGATAACGTAGTAAACACTGGACTAAAAGCTAAACCAGAATGAGCAAATGTTTAGCTGTTTAAACTATCCACTAACTACCGATCCAATTGCGATTGTATTAAGTTTCGATAACGACTCAACCGATAACGTAGTAAACACTGGACTAAAAGCTAAACCTGAATGAGCAAATGTTTAGCTGTTTAAACTATCCACTAACTACCGATCCAATTGCGATTGTATTAAGTTTCGATAACGACGCAACCGATAACGTAGTAAACACTGGACTAAAAGCTAAACCTGAATGAGCAAATGTTTAGCTGTTTAAACTATCCACTAACTACCGATCCAATTGCGATTGTATTAAGTTTCGATAACGACTCAACCGATAACGTAGTAAACACTGGACTAAAAGCTAAACCTGAATGAGCAAATGTTTAGCTGTTTAAACTATCCACTAACTACCGATCCAATTGCGATTGTATTAAGTTTCGATAACGACGCAACCAATAACGTAGTAAACACTGGGCAAAAGCTAAACCTGAATGAGCAAATGTTTAGCTGTTTAAACGAACAAGTAAGGATATACAAATCTTATTTTATTTATCCTTTCATTCCGGGTATAAATATTCCTTTATGCTGACAGTTCGAACAGTGATAACATTCCATTAGTCATCAGTAAAGTTTTGAATGTTCCTTATCTGATGTACAAACACCACATATAAATAACAAAGGGTCTATTAAGACTAAATAGGCAACAAAGAACAATGACGTACTGTTCAGCACTAACATTTGTTACGACTGTCTACCAACTGATACAGCTCAATAATCACCGAAGAAAGACAAATAATTGTGAATAAAGGGAGGATTAAGTTTGGGACATAATTTCCTCTGGTAATGGTTATACGGGAGATATTATAATAACACATGTGCTGTATAACTCACGGGATATTGCAAGAGACGTGCGCATGCGCAGGAGAGAATATTGCCGACTTGTGAAAGGTCAGGCAGTTCTCTACAACTTTGAGGGCAGTGTATACGTAGTTTGTGATCCAAGTGATGAATTTCCCTTGGGAACGGCAGTGGGGAAGACTGAGTTGGCGCATGCGAAGAACCAGCAGAACCTTTCGTTGGTTTTATGTCTCGGTAAGTATCGTTTGCATTGTGGCATTTACGAAAACATTTCATTGTATTTTCATTATTGTGAAGTTGTCTTCAGGATGTCTGAGCCATCGTTGTCACATAACGCGTCGGCAAGGAAGTCTGTTGATAGAATATTCACAGCCAGAGCCGGAAAATTGCCTATGTTTATGATTAGGCCTACACGAAAAAATAACGGTTCAAGTGAAAGATTTTACACTTGTGAAAGTGTAAAGTGGCTTGTGCCTCCTGTGTATCTTTTTAGTAACGTTAGGAGAACTATCAATGATCATAAAGAAGTGTCTCGTAAGTTCAAGAGCATCATGATCAACAATTAAGTTCAAGAAAAAAAGAGGCATTTGAGAAAATTCAAAACTTCATTGGACTCATCTATAAACTGAAAGACAATTGATGAATTTCATATAACAAATACTGCGGCCTTGAGAGGTCGCAGTAGGCGAGACGGGAGGTAGAGGGTCAGTATAAATACTTTACTACAAACATGATAAGGGCTACCAAGACACTGTCTTGGACGAGGCGGTCGTTACTGGGTAAATTCCATGATAAATTAGCTTCGGTATAAAATAACAAACAATCTTGAAATATGTGTAGACATATCAAATGCAGAAGCTGATGATGTATAGAACATTATGAATATTTAATATGTTTTAAGAAGTGGTAGTACACGAGAAATCTCGTGCTATCTCTCAGGGACAATGCACTGTTACGTGGTCAGCACTGTACAACAGAAGCTTCCTGCTCCGGATGAGTAAGTTTCCCCAAAGATTTACTACCCCTCCTACGTACACTGAGAGTTTCATCACTTTCCAAGGGGAGTAGATAAACCTATGGAGGACTAATCAAGATAGATAAGATAATACTCCTTCACTACTAGAAATAGAGAAAATTATGGCATCGCGTGGTGAAAGTAGTGCAACTTGAAATACACCTACTTTTAGCAGGGGTTACGATTTAACTTGTTTTCTGATAAAAACTTATTAGACTAAACTATAGCAAGGCTTACAATCAATATTATTATTTTATCCACATAAATAGTTTTCTTAACACATCAAAAACCTTAAAAATCTGACAGATTTTAGTTAAATATTCTGAATAAATTTTACATGTATTACTACCCAAATAACTATGAGACCAGAATAGCGACAGGCTAGAAATATGTTCACAGTTCTAATTATCATCGCGTGCAATTATCTAATCTGATGGAGTCGGAATGGGGAGCGTTTTTAATTGTTCCTTAGTTCCAGCGTCTTAACCTTTGACATGGACTTACGTTTCTCTTTTGTATTTAGAGGATTCTTAAAACAACCTCAGAAAATATTTTTGTTAATTTCTACTTACATTTAATTATTTAAGAGCATTTTTTTGCTATTGTGACATTTCGTTTTTTATTTGATAACTGTATTTTGTTTGGAGAAGGCATTTTAAAAGATTTATGAATTGAATACACACACATACACACACACACACAGATAAATAAATATATATATTTACATTTGTTGATTCCATCTTCGCGTGAGCTACTAGTAATCACTTACACTTTTTTAAAAAATGTTTTAACTTGCCTATAGTAGCACTTAGTTCAAACCTACGTAAACCTTGAGATCAGTTACGGTCTGTATTGACAAAGGGACACATCTCCCGAAACGGCCGTCCTCAACAAGCAAAGTAAGTGCTACTATAGGCAAGTTAAAACATTTTTTAAAAAAGTGTAAGTATATATATTTATTATCTATATGTTTAACAGAATAAATTTAGTGAATGAATATTATCATTTCTGGACTTAACAAAAACTCTGAATACTCCTTTAATTCAACTTTTTGATACTAAAATTTCCTGAGTTCAAATAAGTTTCAACAACAACCGATCTAAAATATTTAAGTTAATAAACAATTCACATGTGCTAGTACACATTTTACATTTCACATTCACATTTTAGTGGTACTGTAATACAAAAAGAAAAAAGTTTACAATGAACAGTTGTTTATTTTCAAGTCAAATATGATCTTAACCATTAAGATATAATTTTTGAATTTTGTAGTCCATTATATTCGGTGAGTCTTATTAATCACTTAAACAATAATTTACGGCTATCCGAACTTTAAATTTTGTAAATTTGTTAATTTTAGAGACACTGATGAAGATTGCCACATAACGATCAAAAACATTCTGTCTCAGTAAGTTTTAACAAATTTACAAAATTTTAATTATTAATAAGATATAATTAATTGAATATATCCCTAGGCAAGAGATTACTGTGTGATTTCTTGAACTATAAATCTTGTAGTGTCATTTGAAATGCTTTTTTTATTTTCCAGTTAGGTCTTTTATTACTTTTACTAATATAAGGCAAACAAAAGTTATAGGTGGAAATATGTTTTCTGAAGCATTATACCATATGAATAATATTAGGCCATAATATGTTCTGATTTGCCTTAAATCTGACATTTGAAAAAAAACCATTCCCAAGCAATTTTTTATTTTTAATATTTGTATTCTTTATAGCACAAAGTAAACATCAGAGTAGGCAACATTTTAAAAAGTTTATGCAAAAAATCAACTAAAACGTTTTGCTGACGGTCTTTAATGAAAGCGAAGCTGAAGACAATAAAGTCTTTAGATTGTTGTTAAGCAAATTGCCAGTGTATCAAGCTGTCACCTCATTCACATTCATCTAAGGACATCATCCTGTTGAATCTGTGATCACTGTAAATGGTCATCACTATTTTCAAACCATATTGATGTACGTGTGTTACTTTTTATATTATTTTGCTTCAGTTATTGTTTCCCTTCTTACAAGTGAAGCCTAGTATATATTCCTGTATTAGATTTTCATATCTTGTCAGCTTCTTAAATTTTATGAATAAAACTTTTAAAACAAACTTAAAATAATAAAGTATGTAAACACTTTACAGAATACTTACTAAGAAAGTACACAATTAATAAACCTTAAATAAAATTGGGTAAATAATAAACATTTATAAACAACTTAAACATGTAGTTTGATTGCTCAGTAAATTGGGGAAACTCAGTATGAAAATGACTTTTTAATATCCTATTATTTTAATTATTTGTTTCCATCTTAACTTAAGCTACTACTATATAGTTATCCAGGATCTTATTCAGTCATAGGTGGCATTCGAGGGTCAACCCTCTGAAATTTTGAATCAAAGCTAAAAATTTGTATGATTTTAATGTCCAAATAAAAAGTATGAATCACAAGCAGTTTGAGCGGTTATGCGGGAGAAAATTCGCAATTTAATTTTGTCAATAATATATTTGAGTGTGTTTAATCTTAAATTCTTAAAAAGTATATCTCTACTACTAACTTCAACACTAGCAACACTCATTCCTACAAACAATTTTGGCTAAGGCCCTGGCTTATATACATTGAGTATATAAAAAAATGTGAAAATCTGTCTATAGTAAAAATTAATTGTACGGTTTACCTAAAGTAATAATAAACTGCATTATAAACATTTTAAAATTTACCTAAAAATGTTTTTTACTAATAAATGAAATACCTTTTTAAAAAAATTTAAAAATATATAAATACATGCCTAAAGAAAGTGGTATTTTAGTCAACTGTTTATATATTTTAAAATACCAGCTGATACACACACCCACCCACACACACACTATGGTAATTTATTTGATTTTTTACTCTTCATTTACCATAATTATTTATTTTTCTATGCTTAAGCTCAGTTACCTTCTATTTTTAATAAATACAAAAAAATATATACTTCGGAGAAACATCTAACTAGTTAATATAAAATAACACACTGTTAGGTAACAAACACTAGTTTAATTTGATCTTTAACAACAATAACTACAAAATAATTACAAAAGAAAGAAAGAATTACATTTACACAATAGCTACCTAGCTGAACTCAACTCTTAATTAATTCTAATTACAATACAATTTATAAAATAATTCAATTTAGTTATTTATAACTAAATATATTCAATATACTTATTGATAAGAAATAATTATACTGAATAAATAAATTTTGAAAAGATGTTTTGCAGGTTGGTTGAAATGTTACTAAATTATTACAAAGAAAAAAGTGTATTAAATTTATATCTGTGGCTCACTGAACATGCGCAGTTATCTTTGGACTTCTTTATGGTTGGGATGATGGTATACTTGGACTAACCTTCTTGCTCACTACACCTCGAATATTGGTTGTTAGTCCCTCGACTCGCTTTCCTTCACTACTGTCTTTACACTTAATGACACACTATCTCACTTTCAATGTAGACTAATTCATTATTTCCCTTAACTCTACTTTACAATAAAAATATTGAAAAGAACCCCAATACCACAAAAATAATCAAAAATAACAAATAAGACAAGTTACTTAAGATTAAACCCTTATGTACATTTCGATGACCATGTCATCATCATCAGAGGGTCTTGTTACAAAACACAATCTAGCACACAAGAAGTTACAAACTAGAATGCTCATCATTCTAGTTTGTAACTTCTTGTGTGCTAGATTGTGTTTTGTAACAAGACCCTCTGATGATGATGACATGGTCATCGAAATGTACATAAGGGTTTAATCTTAAGTAACTTGTCTTATTTGTTATTTTTGATTATTTTTGTGGTACTGGGGTTCTTTTCAATATTTTTATTGTAATATATTGTACCACTGTGCTCTTGATATTGTGTATTAACTTTACTTTGTTATTATAATTTTTAATTTTCCTAATAATTTATCCCTTTCTTACCCACTCGTTCTACCACCGTAGTTTCCTTCAACCCAGTCCCCGTACTAACAAATCCTACTACTACTGCCGTTTTTCGGAATCAAGTCCCTTTACTCCCGATTTTCCATTCCTCTCTCCTTAGCATCCTATTCCCTCATCTGGCAATTTTCAACCAATCACAAAACACTTTTTCAAGCACAACCAATACCATCTCAGATGTAACCTTTAGTTTAAAAATTTATACCATTACGTGACGGTTAATTTATATTTTTTTGCAAACTTAAAAAAAATGCTCTAATCTTTTCTAACTGTGCTTTTAGCGACCTCTAGCACATTGTTTCTTTAAATAACACACAAGAAAAAACAATTTAGTAAGGCCTACTTCTATTGCCTGAAGAGTCAAAAGCCTAAGATTTATTATTTTAAGTTTACAACTACTGTTGTACTTCTATCTTCTGTCAGCATTTTAAGACTTGAGTTCTATATTCTAACTAAGAAGTAATTTTTGTTATATACATACATATATATATATATATATATATATATATATATATATATATATATATATATATATATATATATATATATATATATGTATATATATATTTATATACACAATATCAAGAGTATAGTGGTACAATATAATGCAATAAAAATATTGAAAACAACCCCAATATCACAAAAATAATAAAAAATATTAGATAATACAAGTTATTTAAGATTAAACTCTCACTGATTACAAGGTATTTAGTAGCTCAAATTCAAGATGAAAACAATTTGAGGTTGAAGTTTCTTGATGTAATCACCTTGAATTCACTGATTAAACTAATTTTTCACTACTTAACTGTAGAAGGTTAGCTTCGAAAAAGGAATGATCGTTTTGAAACGCGTCAGCAAGTAAGTAATTACGTATTCACTTAGTTAAGTAGTGTAAAATTAATTTCAGCTTGTTTAATGTTTTTTTTGTCAATCAATAACTACAACATGATTGCTTTTGAAATTTTTAAAAGCTGTTTGTTTCAAAATGGAATGAAAATGATTACATTATGTTGCAATTTAAAAATTACTAATATTATTTACTAAATTACAATTACGTTGAATTCATGCTAATAAACTTTTTCGGTGCAGGAAGGTGAAGATGGAGATGAAGGTGTAGATTTACTGGAACCACCGTGTACTGCAACAACTGTTGGAAGTGATGAGGACAAGTCAGAGCAACCAAATAATAAAATTAAGAAATTTACTTTTAGCAATCCATTTTCCAAAAAGAAAAAGGTTTGTTAGATTATATATATTGTAGATATACAACATATGTTTAGTTAAAGTAATGAAGTTTTGATTTCACTGTGTAAAAGTAAACATTTTTGTCCATGAAATTAGTAAACTCAAAGTTATAATTAAAATGCATAAATAATAACCTGGTTGAACATCGAGTAAAAATTGTTTTACGTACTTATTTATTGAATCTTTTGGGAAACTGATTTGTTGCCTTTGTCAAGCCTGAAAATAATTTTACTTAACATGATTAAATACAAGTACACTCATAATTTGTTTTCAGGCTTGATAAGAGCAACAAATCAGTTGCAGAAATGTCGCAATAAATAAGTAAAACAATTTTGACTTGTTATTCAACCTGCTTATTATTTATTCGATTGTTATTTCTGAGTGGTCAAATAAACATGAATAGTAAGATTAATATAGTTATATTGTTATAACAATTGATGTATTTCTATTTATCCAAGATGTTTATGAGTTTTGTACATGTCATATACTGTGGTAGGCGAGTTGGGAAACAAATCTTTAAGTATTTAAAATGTTTTGAAATTTTATTAAAATCATTTCATATTATTTGTCTTTTTTAATATATTTTTAACAACCTCAACAATTTATCAAGTTAATTATTGATTCAGTTAATTTTGTAATATAATAGTTTTAAAAATATTTTGGTATATTTCTTATATTATCAACTAACTTAATGGTTTCAAATCAATGTTGAGTATAAAGAGGAAAACATGTCTTCAAATTTAGTTTTCTTCGTTACCAATAAGAACCCTCAAGTTTTAAAACTATTTCTAACGATTACAAAATCTTTCAGACAATTTAATGTTTATTTTCACATATTATTGTATAAATTCTGGCAACATTACTGTCCATTTCAGCCTGTTAGGTTTTAGCAAATATAACACCTTTTAAAGAGTAAAACAATATGACTATTGTAATTTTATATAAACATTTAATATATCCAGTTATATATAAAAATGTAATTGGTTTTTTATGACTAAAATTTAGGTTTTCATGACTAAAATACCATTATCCAATAAGTTACATTAAAAAAAATAATAATAAATCCATCAATTCTTGAGGATTTATAATATAAATATATATTTTACAATTATGTTTGATTTTAAAATACTTGGTTAAAATAAAAATTAGCTAAAATTATTTTAAGATTTTAAATTTTGCAAATTGTTTGGTTAGTAAAATTTCTATTATGAAGGCCTATAGTTAAAGAATAGTTATGAACATACAACTTTATAAGAATATGTTGTATTTTGACAATTAGTTTAATTATGTCTGTTTATATGTCTTGTAAAGGATACAAGCTATTAAAATTGCTTATAAACATTTATACTCTATAGAATATGCTATTTAATACAATTCAATTTGATATCCGACTTGAGCCTCTAGTTTACATTTATTTACTTAGACATACATTATTAGTAAGTGACACACATATAGTAGCACTTAATTTATGAGGACATCTGTATTTCGGGATGTGTCCCGATTTCACCTTCGATCGTAACTAACCATTTAGTTACACAGAAACACCAAGAGGAGGTTTTGATCTAATTTGAAAACAGGGCTCATCTCCTGAAACGGTCATTAATAATAAAAAGTAAGTGCTACTTTAGACAAGTCTTACGTGTTAGCATATGTCTAACTGTTAATGTTTCTTAGGTTTTCTATAAATTTACACAATGGTATTATTTTCAAGATAATTGGTTCCATACTACTACCTAACAGACCTTGAACTTTCATAATTATGTGGATTATAAAAAAATTTCCTGCTTTATAAACAATGATACTTATATAAAATTAAGAAGAAAAATTACTCTGTACTTCACAATCTAGCTAATACATTCTTTATGTTAAATATTTTTAACCATTTTAAGAGAATTCTATATAAATCATCATTGTGTAAATTTTAAGTGAAGAAATAATTTAAAACTTAAAACTGTCTAATTCTGACAAATCTAATTAATATGAAAAAAATAATTTAATACGAAAATTTTGTGAGGAGCAAATATAGTGTGAAGCATTGCTAATGAGTAGGTAATTGGTGGAATTAAATTTACAATAATAGAAAAAGGTAAAAACTGTTAGTTTATTATAAATTAGTAAAAAAGGAACTGTTATATCCAATTTAATTTTATGTAAACAATTTGAAAAAAAATTAATGTTAATTGGTTTTATAAATGCTAATAGTGTTTAATTGAAAATATTGGAATGAAATTGATTTTTCTGTGCTAATTTTCAGGAACAACTTAATGACAATGGTGATTCAGATAAAGATGGTCAAGGATTGGAAGATGTTCCTATTGAAAAGAGGCCTGGTTTCTTAAACGCTATTAAACTACCATTAGTGTCTGTTATACCTAGAAAATTAAGATCAATTAAGGTATGTATAATATACATTCAGTTATTTTTGTGTCAGTTAATGAATATTCTTTTTTTACAATAAACATTTTGAATGACAATTATAGTGATAAAGAAAATTCATCAGTATTTTCAGACTTTATTAGTGCTAGAAAAAGTACTAATTAAAATTAATATGCCACGATCAAGTAATTTAACTGATTTAAATTTAAAACGTAACACATTCTTGGGTTCTTGTAACATTAAATTTATAAAAAGTATTTCCATATCTCAAAAGTTATAATTAAGTTAAAAAATAAGCTGTTAAGGTAAAAAAATTATTCAAATTAACAAATATATAAGGTTTATAGATGTAAAAGCAGAGCTAAGTTTTGAATTAAGACACCTTTAAGCATTAAGGTTGTTGTGCCAACTTATTACAAATCTATTTGTTAATTAGAGACAATAATAAAAAAGATCTAACTGTTGAGCTTTTAGATATTAAATTATTTAAAAGCTCATTTATTAAGGTAATAAAATAGCCAATGATTATTTATTAAATCATGTTGTTTGAATTTTATTTTTAACCTTCGAGAGGGCGCATAGAGTTTGAAACGGGGAGATGGAGCTTGTGGAGGTTTATTCCGCACAAATACCCTCAAACATTTAAACGGTTTATGATTTTATATTTGGGTGACTACACAAAAAATATTTTGAATTTTTGAAATGTGTAAGCAATGTATACTAGACAACTTTTTTCATTACGGGAGAGGTGTTTGCAAGTTATTTTTCTGTAATAAAGTAATTTAACGTCTAAACATAAAACATATTTTATCGTGATGTTAGGCTCTACATATAAGAATATGAAATTAAATATAATATTTAGTGAAAGTAAGGAATATTATTATTCAAATATATAACCCTAAAAATTAGTAGATGAAAAGAATATTGGCTTTATAAAACACAGGTTCTAGCAGAATCTTACAGTCTTTGTTGAAAAAACAATTCATAATTGTTCATTTCTAAGCTTACTAGTCACCACTATTGTATCGTGAACATGACCCACTCTTATGAGTAATATATTTCTTCTTGCTGTTCTCCCTTGCCTTCCTGGTTCAGTATACCCCAGCATTTTTCGTTTTTTACTAAAAGAGTTTCTTTTATTTTGTAAAACTACACTGTAACAGCTTCCTGGCAGATTTTTAGCAGGATTTTCTCTATAGCGTCAAAATATGAAAACATTTCAACAAATTAGTCATTTTCAGTTTCACCTATTATATATTCACTTGTTTCATTTACAATTTCATTGACTTCTTCGTCAGGTTCATCATCTGGCAAAGATAATTGTTTTCATAAGAATAATCAAAGAGCCATCTAACAAAATTTCCGGTAGAAAGTATTTATTGATTTTCTTTTTTTTTCGACACCACATAGCATTTTAAGAATTCTCTCCTCTTCAAATGGAACAACAGTAAAATGTGAAACTTAGATACTAAAAAGACGTACAACACTAAAATAATAATAACAACATAAACAGTAATAATTTAACTCCACAAAGTCTTTTGTAATGTAAATAGCTGCACGAGAAACTCTGCACAAATAACTTACACAAAAGAGCGCTTGCTGACAAAACCTCTGCAATCTGACCGCGCTTGTCAAAGAATTAACTCACACTAAAGCTGAGGAAAAATTAACAAAAAATAGGCTAGGTCGTTTCCTAGAATGCAGTTTGTGGAGTAATGAGCCAGAAATAGACTTCTGACAACTAGAAATACATTTTCCTAACAAATAATGGTACATGCGGAGAAAAACTGCATGCACCCTCTCGAAGGTTAAGCTGCTACTTTAAAATCTTTAGAATGTGTAAAATTGTATTACCAAGATGTTACTGTTTTATTCATATTTGTCAAAATAAGAACTTTTTTCTGTACCTCAGTATAAAATGTATAAGTGTGGAAGTATTTGTGTAATTTTACAGAAGAATACTTACTATCAAATATCAGGGAAACTGATAATAGTTATATTAATTTACACAACCCACAACAAGGTGATATTAATTTGCAGAGAGCTCTACACAATATAAGCTTTGCACTTAGCAGCGATTTTCTCTATTCTAAGGCTTTTCTAAATATTAGTTCAATGTATAACATTATTACAGTGTAAAAAGGTAGTAAACACTCATATTTTTAAAACATTTCAATTCCATACACCATCGATACGGAATAAAACAATTCTATTAATTTCTTCGAGTTTACATTTACACAGGATACAAACAAATACAAAAATTTAACCATATAACAAAACCCAACAACACTAATACTACTATTCACAACTCTTCAAACTGCTACACAACTAAGAAACTAGCCGGTTACAACACCATGGTATATAGTCTATTAAGAACACCGACATACAAGAACACCACCAAGAATTAATCAGCATAAAACATATAGCACAAATCAGGATACAACACAACAACAATTAATAAACTATACAACTGGATGAAAAATAAACTCAAACCTAAATACCAAACACCACAAACCCATAAAATACATAGCACTACCATATAGATCACCCAAAACTCATAAACTGTCCAACACATTTTGTAAATATAACTACAGAACAGCCTACTCCACACACAACCCCCTCAGCAAACATTTAAACCAAACATCATAAACAAAGACATTTACAACTCTACCGGTGTTTACAAACTAACTTGCAGTTAGTGCCCCAGTTTTACTTAGACCAACAGGAAGGTCTTTTTACACACGCTATCAAGAATACATAAAAGCACTCACAGACAATAGTGCCCAACCTATCTTTTCTTAACATCTTCACAAACCACAACTACACAAATATAACATTAAACCTAGAAATTCTATTCATACAAAACAAAAATAACCAATGCTACTCAACCAAAAAGTATACAATATACAAACATTTCAAACTACAGCCAACACATACTTAACACCCACTTACATAAACTTGTTGACATTATAACCTTCAATACTCTTTAAAAATACTAATATCCTTATCCTACCCCACCCTCATCCTAATCTAAAACAACCAGGAAGTTAGTTATGGTTTGAGTTGACAATGTGACACAGGTACGAAATGCCCCTCGTCAATAATCAAAAAAATAAGTGCTACTATAGGCAAGTGTAACATACTAATGTTTATAGTGATAAACTAGGTGTTCAAGTGAAGATTGAATCAAATAAAATTAAAATTTTTATTATTTTTTTAAAATAATGTTTTTAAATTTATTTATTAGTAAATTTCATTAAAAATGTATCGGAATATTAAGTTGTATCACTTTATGTGGATTACCCAAACATACATAATGTTGTCTCTCAAATGAGTGATGTTGATTTTGTGTTTTAAAATTTGAAAGTGGTTAAAGGTATATGACAAAATCTTCTGTAAATATGTGGGGGTGGTTCTAGTAATCTTATTTTCAATTTTTACTAATATATTTTGTACTGGATTCAGTAACTCAATTTTTTTAATAAGATTTTTTTTACTCAATGTCTGTTTAGGAAATCAACGATGTAGAAAGTAAAGGAGGGAATGGTCCAGCGGGTTTAGCTTCCATGGAAACTCTTGATGACAGTAATGGATCTCAAAAAACGAGTGATGGTAAAGAAGAAGGAATGGAGACTGTGAAATTGGATTCAAGTGGTGATGTTAGTTTAAAATTTTTATATCTAACTAAGAGTCTTAATACATTATAGCATTCCTTAATACATTTATAGTTGAATAAATTCTTGGGTTGAATAAATAATGTAAGTGTTATTAAAATATTGTTTTATTAGGAACCGCAACTCAATGGAGCATTAAGAAATCAAACATACACTCATGAGCACAGTTCTTTTAACAGATATGGTTGTATACATACATGTATGTACCATAATTCATAACCATTCGCTTATCATGAAAATCATTATTTTATGAGAAATAGTTGAAAATCACAGTGAATTCTCATACGGAAACTCGGCACTTACCAATATAAATGATACAAAATTCACAAGAAAAGTTGCTAGTTATATTTATCTAACTGTAAAACATGTTCTTAGTAGAATTACAACTAAAAAAGTATTTGACAAAAAAGGTTGAAGAAGTATTAAAGGCTCAGCATAGGATTTATCCAGCAGGGACTTTGTCCAGCTGTTACAGTGACGGTAACAACCTGGCAAAAAACTACCAGTATAAAGATGGGAACTTTAATCAATCTTTGGAGAAGGAATCTCCTAAAAAAAATGAGAAATACAGATCAACCTTGGTTATACTGACAGACAGTTTAACTTTACATAAGTAGCTCTAACAATACATAAAAATTTCCCCAATCTCTGGTCCTAGCAGAAATTCTACTTAATCAAACATTCATAATTTCCTAATGGATTTTTTATAAATGGTATTAGCAGATAAGTACTTTTTCTCCTATTTATGTCTGGTCTATAATAACATTGTAGTAAAGATATGATAAGTTCATTTTAAGATATTTATTTTATTTTTTCAGGAGAAAAATGCGTCTGACACAGAAAAAGCAGATGTCCTTGCTGAAGAAAAAAAATTTAATTTTAATCAAAGTTTATGGTCAAATAGGAAAGCTCTTCTTTTAGAAAATAAATTTATAGTAGGTAAGGTAGACATTTTTATTTTCATATCAATTAAATATGTAAAAAAAGGCTGCATTAAATCAAAGATGTTGAGGTGTACCCCGATGGCGAGAAGGTGTTTTGATACGAATAATTCACTCACCAGAGTGGTACCTCATAAGAGACCAAATACAGTACTAAAATATAAATAAAATAAACCACAGTGTTAGAATATTAACCACTAGTAGAACACGATATAAGTTACTAACAACTTTTAAATGTTTGGAACTTGCCTATAGTAGCACTTACTTATGTTTGTTGAGGACGGCGGTTTCGGTAGATGTGTCCCTTCGTCAACTCAGACCGTAACTGATCTCAAGGTTTACGTAGGTTAGGGTGTTAGGGTGGCGGTGGGATATTATGGTGGTGTGGGTGTATTTTGTGAGTATTAGGAGTTATGATGTCAAAAGTGCATGCGAGTTATATATCTGGTACAGATACGTCGACGATATCATAACATTATACAAAGGTAACACACGCAGAGCACACATATTTCTAAAACACCTTAATTCCATACACCCAAAACTAATATACATCATTGAAACAGAACAACAAAAATCTCTCAACTTCCTAGACCTTATAATTAAACGAACAGACAAACAAACACATAAATTCAACATATACCGAAAACCCACTAGTACCAATACGAATATTCACAGTTCCTCAAACCACTCATACCAACATAAATTAGCTGCTTACAACACCATGATATATTGCCTGCTTAAAACACTATTAGACAACGAAGAACACTACCAGGAGTTAAACACCATGAAGCATATAGCACAAACTAATGGATACAACCCAACCATGATTGACAAATTATACAACTGCATAAAAAATAAACCTAAAATCCAAATACAAACACACAACAGGACAATCCCATAAAATACTTATCAATACCATACAGATCATAAAAAATCCACAACCTAACCAACACACTACGGAAATACAACTACAAAATAGGTTACTCCACACACAACACTCTCAATGAACAATTTAAACCCAACAAAAAAATTGACGACATTTACAATACCACTCGAGTTTACAAACTAACTTGCAGTTCGTGCCCCAGTTTTTACATAGGCAAACAGGGAGGACCTTCTACACACGTTACCAAGAACATATAAAAGCACTACGTACAATCACAGAACATACACAACCGAACAATACGAAATAGAGATCTCTTGAGAGATCAATAGGCGAGACGGGAGTTAGAGGGCTGTGTTGAGTCAGGATAAAATACTTTCCTACAAACATGATAAGGTTTGTCAAATATGACTTTCATGACAGTTGGTATTATCTAAATTCGATAATAAACTATCTTCGGTATGAAATAACAAACGATCTTGAAATACATGTACACATATCGGATGCAGAAGCTGTTAATGTATAGAATATTCTGAATATGTAACATATTTTCAGAAGTAGTATTCAATGAGAGATCTTTTGCAATCTCTCAAGGCTAAGTACTCAGTTAAATGATCTCGACTATACTATACTATACTATATATATATATATATATATTTTTTTTTTTTTTTTTTTGCAATAGACCTAGATTCAAGGCGTGTCCAATACAACCCTCAGCAAATAGTTTTAGCAGCCAAACAACAAAAATGGTCTTCAAAATACAGGGTCATCATAATTGTACATCGAAAAATGTCATATACCAGCTACAATGTAAATTTTGTTCAGCACAGTACATAGGCCTGACCACGGATGGTCTGAATATCAGAATGAATGGCCACAGACATGATGTTAAAATTATGAATATGGATAGGCCAACAGCTCTACATGCTGCGAGTCACAACATCACAACTTTTGATGACTGCTATACCACAAAAATAATTAAATCCTCCCTGATTGCAATCCCTCAGAACTGAGAGGATGGGAACTATCATACCAGTGGTATACCAAGTCCAGAGAATCCCCTAACCTCAACATCAGATAAATCCAAGCACTTTTTTTCTAATAGCCTCATCAGACGTCTCCAATCTCTTTTCCCCGGACAGACTTATATAAACTATAATCACTCATATGCTCATGGAAACAATACATATATCTTTAATCTGTGCATCTGTGACATCTGATTTCTACACAATCTGTGATTACAACTTATATTTATTTTATTTCATTCTCTCATATTTCTTTTTGTATATCTCTTTGTTTGATTGACAAAGACCACTATGTGGTTGAAATATATCATTGGTTAAGTGCTTTTATGTGTTTCTATTTCGAGATTACGGAGTGGAATCTTACCAAGGTAAGTCTGTCAGTCTCCTAGTCTAAAAAATCTATATATATATATATATATATATATATATATATATATATATATATATATATTTATTCTTGATATTTTACGTTACCCATTGTTTTTCTGTTGCATATATATGAAGCAAATGGTCTGAATTTTAAAAGATATCACGTCTAAGTTTTTAATGATGAAACTTAATCAAATGTTAGAACCAAATAATTATAATAATTACTTATTACACTTTTGCTACTACTTGCGACCAGAACTTTTGTTAACTAAAGTTGTTAAATTGTTAACTTACACTTCTAGGAAACATTTTCGTCTTACGACTTCTTCAGCCTCGTATTTTTGCCACTAGGAATGTTGCAGTTGTGCTTCCTCGGTACCGTTATTTTGAAAGTTAGAAATGATGTGATCGAAGAGTATGTGATATCTGTACCGTGTTTGTTCATTTAAGATGTATATATATATATATATATATATATATATAAATTTTTTGGACTAGGAGACTGACAGAGTTACCTTGGTAAGAGTCCACACTGTAGTCTTGAAATAGAAACACATAAAAGCACTTAAACAATGATATTTTTCAACCACACAGTTGTCTTTGTCAATCGAAGAGAAAACACAAAAAGAAATATGAGAGAATGAAATAAAATAATTGTAATCACAGATTATTTTATTTCATTCTCTCATATTTCTTTTTGTGTTTTCTCTTCGATTGACAAAGACCACTGTGTGGTTGAAATATATCATTGTTTAAGTGCTTTTATGTGTTTCTATTTCAAGACTACAGAGTGGACTCTTACCAAGGTAAGTCTGTCAGTCTCCTAGTCCAAAAAATCTAAATAATCTTTACCAACCAAAACTAACCTAAATATATATATATATATATATATATATATATATATATATATATACAGTAAAGCATAGAAAATCCAAACACCTCCTTTAACACTCCGTTGCAGGCGCTGTCGCTGCAAGGAATCACTGCTTTTTTAGTTAATTTTGAAATATTGCTAAACGTGCAGGTACATTTGGGTGAAATTTGAGGACATCTTACCGTTACTCAACACGCACCAGAAAAAAAATAATTCAGTTGATTTTAGGAGGATAGACAATCCACACAGACAGTTTAAAGTGGTTTTGGTGAAGAATACCCACCTATGCATGCAACAATGTAATTCTTTCATGGTCAAAACCTTATTCTTTGACTTGACGTAGTTATGTGTATATCTTGTAATATAAATTATTAGTTGTAATTGTCAACAATGGCATGTATTTAGAAAGATAACGTATTAGTTTAAAAGGACTTTATTAATTTAGAGAATATTTAATAAAACTCCATATCGAAACCTAAATTGGTGAGGAATTCCACACCCCCCCCCTACGTGTGGGACCTCTTTACAGAAAGTAAAGAGCTGACAGTAGGATTTGAGGGATTTAGTTAAATATTTTAACTAATTTTACCTATTAATAAGCAAAAGAATCTTTTTGTTCAATAAGATAGTTAAGGCTCCAAAGATTATAAAATAATTAATACTGTATGTTATTGCTAAAGCTAAATAATTCAAACAAAGAGAAATAAATGGAGTGAGGGAATCCCCGCCATGCATGAAACGGAGAGAATGCAGGATTTGGTTAGCATAAAACAAGTTTCACGCAACCAAAACTAGAGTTTTTCATATAAAATATTTTAGTGATTTTGTACAGTTGTATTAATTTGTTTATGAATAGATACATACATTTGTAAATATGTAGTGAAGTTTTTTTGTAAAATAAGTGCATTCTTCTGGATTTAAAGGTAGAAGTAAACAAAGAACAATAGTTATGTACATATGTAAGTACATAATGTGTTTATTTTCATTTATCTTGATATTTTTAGTGTAACTAGGAATTTCTAGGCTATGTTAAAAAAAACCTAACAAATTGGAAATCCGAACCTCGTCCTGTCCCAATTATTTCGTATATTTGTCCAATTTAAATTTAAACAAAAGCCATCTTTTAATAGTTTTTGAAATCTTCCTGATAGGTTTTGAATACAAAAAGAGGGGATAGACAAAAAATAATTTATAATCATCCCTATAGCTACGCAGATGAGAAAAACGACTATTAGTATTTAGATAAACTTGATGCCAACAGTGACTACTAACCCTTAACTTGTGCATTTGAAAGAGTCAATTTAAGAACTTGGTCTATCTGTAAAATTTGTCTGTGTGTGTGTAAAATAGTGAAACTGCTGGTAGCTAGTGAAAACATAACCACAAAATCGCTGTGAAGGAAAATTGTTACAACTAATTATGAAAATTAAACTATTTGATTAACTATTATTTTTTTAAAATTATATAATTAAAAAGTTGCTTGTTGTAATCATCTTGGGTTCATTGATTAAACTATAAGTACAGTAATTTTTGTATAACTAAGTAGACACTTTTGATGTTACTTGCTACTACATTTCGAAATGATTATTTCATTTATGAAACTGACCCTCTACTACTGGCGATTGCTCAAGGTTGCAGGCATATGTTTTATGGGTGTAGAGGGGGTAAGGTTAAAGGAGTTGTTTACTATATAATGGAATAGGGTATTAGTTTTAAACTGTATGTGGTCGCTTAAGATATGTTGTTTTTCTATTGTGCGATGTTTAAATATTTCAGAAAATTTTGAAATATTGAAAGTAATTGTTTAGTTATTATTATTTGATTCCATTCCATATTAAACTTGAATTACTAGTTTTACTAAGAATAGTTTCAATTTTAATAACAAATTCAGTGCATAAAATTGATTCAGTGCATAAATTTATGACCAATACTATAAAAGAATTTGAAAACTTCCTTAAATTTATAGACCATATTATTTTAAAAAGGACAGAAACAATTTACTTTGCTCTGGTTTTTAGGTCTCCCTGCACCACCAGGTAAGAATTCTTATCTTGTACCTTTTGTTTCTGAGGTCTATAGAATCATTTCTTATTTATATCTTACTACTAGATTATCAATACTTCTAAAGAACCAATTTACATGTTCCTTTGGAGGTTTAACATAAAAGCTATAGCCAATATATTAATCTTGGTTAATATTTAATCCAATAAATAAATAATTGTTCACCTTTAAATCATTTAAATGATTAATCCCTAATATTGTGCTTGTTTTAGGAGCTCTGGGTCTTTTCATCATTCTACTTATCTTGATAATTATTTTCGCTCTAGTAGGTCCTCAACCAAAGCCAGTGGTCTCACCAGTTAATGGGAACTTTGTTACAACACAAACATCTTGCGGAAATGTTGAAGGGTAATAAGAAAATATTTTTTAAAACAGAACATAAAGTTCTATTATATTCATAATTAAGTTTATTTTGGTACAAAATTGGATTATTATAATATGTAAAAGATATTATAGTTGAATAAAATATCTGATTATTCTTATAGTTTCTTGATGTAATTATCTTGAATTCACTGATTAAACTATAATTAAATATTACTTAACTAAGTGAATACATAGGTCATACTTGCTGACACATTTCAAAACAATCGTTCCTTTTACAAAGCAAAGCCTCTACTGGCGGCATAACACATTAGATACAAAGATGTTGGAAAGGATTTATGAATGTGGAACGGGTGGGTTATTTTAGTTGTGCGTTATGTAATGGAAAAGTGAGTTGGGCTCAAAGTGTGTGTGGTCATTTAATGTTTTCTTTATCTGTTTAAAGAGATATACAAGTATTACACAACAAATAAAGAATACATATTAAATGACCACACACACTTTGAGGCCAACTCCCTTTTCCATTACATAGCGCACAACCAATTGTGATTTCTTACTTTCAGAGTAGCAAAAAAGTTTAAAAAAATTAGAATTGTACTAGTAGTTAAAACAAGTTGACTATTTTTATTATTTAATGAAACAGGGTATAAAAATAATGCAAGTATCTCACAAGAATAAGAAAGGAATACTTAGCTTTTTACCTAAGAGGACTAAAGACAAGATAAGTTTTGTCTTTTCTTCCCATAATTTTACTGTATTGTATAACTTTTAAATTATTGCTAAAGAAATCCTGTAGTATATATACAGGGTGCGGCAGCATAACTTCCTTTTTTTACATGCTCCTTCCTTTTAAAAAAGGAAGTTATGCTGCCGCAACCTGTATATATATATATATATATATATATATATATATATATATATATAGGAATTTTTTGGACTTGATAGGAGACTGACAGACTTACCTAAAGGCAATAGTCCAAAACTGCAATCTCTTGGAAATAAGCACATATAAAAAACACATATAAAACACTTAATACACTTTTATTTGAAATATTTCGATCAACATGATCTTCTTCAGTCGAAATATATATATTTTGTGCAGTTCTAAAGCTCATATACATACAAGCTTATCTTGGATACTTCGGTGTTAGGCTTGGTGATCAGGATAAAATGTGGGCACCTCATCAGGTCTGTAAAACTTTAGCCCAATATTTAACATTGTCCATTATTATTCCGTTGAACTGAATTTATAGAGCTATTATATACTAATTGTAACCAATTAATACACCATTAAGTGGAACCAATTTTTACCTTGTGATGAGGCACCTTTCGGTCACTTGACCATTGTCGAATTACTGAATTATTTTTCTGATGTGATAATATAACAAAAAAATAATCAGTGATTCGACAATGGTCAAGTGACCGAAAGGTGCCTCATAACAAGGTAAAATTATTGCACTTAGTGGTGGATAAAAGTATTTACAATAGTATTATATCAACTTCATATATAAAAGTTATTGTGTTAGTTGTAACTAATTATTTCACCCTTAAATGCAATAAATGTTTAGCTTGTGATGAACCACCCTTCATTCACTTGACCATTATCAAATCACTGAATTATTTTTTTGTTATATTATCACATCAGAAAAATAATTCAGTAATTCGACAATGGTCAAGTGACCGAAAGGTGCCTCATCACAAGGTAAAAATTGATTCAACTTAATGGTGTAATAATTGGTTACAATTAGTATATAATAACTCTATAAATTCAGTTCAACGGAATAATAATGGACAATGTTAAATATTGGGCTAAAGTTTTACAGACCTGATGAGGTGCCCACATTTTATCCTGATCACCAAGCCTAACACCGAAGTATCCAAGATAAGCTTGTATGTATATGAGCTTTAGAACTGCACAAAATACAGTTAAAACTGCACATTACAAAAACGATTATCTGAAAAAGTAGAGCTGGTAGAGAAAAACTGATTTCATATTTGGATTCAGCGCCCAAATATTACTAAAATCAGTTCTAAAATCCTAGGCACCAAAAAAATATATTTTTTTTGTAGGCCTGTGTAATAAATAACAATTATATATATATATATATATATATATATATATATATATATATATATATATATATATATATATATATTAAAACAACATAGGCTATTCAAATACAAGAATATTTATTAATTTATATCCAAAGCTTTTCGTTGGTAAACAGTACCAACATCATCAGGAATGAAAATTACAATTATATATATATATATATATATATATATATATATATATATATATATATATATATATATATATATTCCCATTTGCAGGCTTTTATTAATTCATAAGAACTGATTTTGTAAGAAAAGAATTGAAATATCCTACACAGAAATTATTCAATTTAAAGGAAAAACAAAAGTTTGTAAAGTTATATCCTTTAGAGCAAAGAAAGACTAAAGCAATAGAACTGTCATTAAAGGTAATTAGATTAATAATTTTTTCTTGAAGCAAAAGTGGCATTGGTGGTTATCATATCATATTTAGTAAATATATCATTGAGGTTAAACTGAAAATTTCCACAAACACATATTTCAGATGTACAAATTGGCTTTCAGGCGTATGGTGGATGGAGTAGCAGTTTTCCAAGGCATTCCATTCGCTTTGCCTCCAGTAGGAAATCGTCGATGGAAACCCACAGATGTTTTAAATGATATTTCTGAGTGTTGGAATGGTACTTTATTAGTTCACAATAAAACAGATTCCTGTTCACAGATATATCCTAATGGTACAATAGGTGGCTCGGAGAATTGTTTAACTTTGGATGTTGTTACACCTGAAGTGAGATATGAGTCTCCATTTCATGTAAGTGGTTGTTTCTAGATAATTTAATCTATTTAAGAAAATTTTACTTAAACTAAATTATTTAGGTTGATGGAAAATGTGTACAGTTGGCAAAGTAATTCCTTCATTTAACATGGGTTGTTTATTTATGATATGTTGGACTGGAAAACTGAGTTATCACTTTACCACCAGTTAAGAATGTAAAAAGAGTGTGAGGCAAAGGATAGTGAAAAGTTGAACGATTACAGATAAAGAATTTTCCTCAGGGCTGATGTTTCTCTAAAAGTGGGGTGGTTATGTATCGTGCTTGATCTCTCTTCGGTTGATACATACATATAAAGGGTGATTAAAAAAGAGCGTCGGTTTTAAACGACTGGTAAATTTTCTTATATCGGTTGGCAAGAATGTTTGACCTCGTTCCTATTTCTGGGAATATTCCGATTGTTGACACTATTTCTTTCATTCTTGCATACTGTGTCCAATGATGGAGACGTTTACTTGTGCTAAATGTGTGTTATTCGTTAAAATGTTTTATCAGAGTGGAGAGAGTTATGTGGCTACTGTCAGGCGACTTTGCAGTACTCTAGGACATAAAGAAGCACTGAATGAATCAACAGTTAGTAGAGTCATGAAAATGTTTTTGACCTTCAACAGGTTCAATAGTTGACCTTAAAAGTCATGGACGTTGTAGTTCTGGCAGAATTGAACAGAAGATGGCATTGGTTCGTGACAGTGTGTCTATTAGCCCAGCGAAATCAGTACATCACCGTTCTCAACAGTTGGGGTTAAGATCTTGTGTACGGAGAAGTCTTTGGTACAATTTTCATTATCACCCCTATAGTTGAGTTGATGCAACATTTGAAAGTACCTTATCATCAAAGAAGACGACAGTTTGTTGACTTTGTATTCACTAAACACGGAAGGAAAATAAGGTGGCATCAATTGGCACCAAGCTCTTGTGACTTGATGCCTTGTGACTTTCATCTTTGGGGTCATCTGAAGTCATTGATGTACAGCAACAATCTACAAAATATCAGTAACCTAAAGGAGGAAATTCGACGCGTTATCAAAATGGAAGCAGAAACTTGTCGAGCAATCATAGCGTATTTCATAGGCAGTGTTGTTGCTTGACAGCGCAGTAGAGGAGGACACATGCATGACATCATTTCTTAAGCATGAAATTAGAAGGTTAGATGTATTTAATTTTATTATCACTTTTACATTAGTTTATGACTATCCGAACTTTTAAATTTTGTAAATTTGTAAAAACTTACTGAGATAAAACATTTTTATCGCTCCGTGGCGATCTTCAATAGTGTCTCAGCGATGGAGGCCCTGATGAAGATCGCCAAGGAGCGATCAAAAATGTTTTGAGTCAGTAAGTTTATGCAAATTTACAAAATTTAAAGTTCGGATAGTCATAAAAGTGATAATTAAGTTTCACTGAATGTAATAGACTACAAAGTTCAAGAATTTAATTTTAATTTTTCATTAAAATAAATCTCCTAATTTCATACATCAAAACCTGCACTCTTTCTGAATCACCCTTTATATATATATATATATATATATATATATATATATATATATATATATGTTGTTTCTATAAACTTTTGACACTGCCGCTACAGGCGGAACACTCGTCATATTTATATAATTATGCTGGTAATAAAACTTATTTCATATTTAAACGCTATTTATTACTTCACATCTTTCTTAAAACAAAACTCTAAACAAAGAACTGAGAAAAACTAAAACAATTACAAATCATCTGTTAATTTATATAATGTTCTTTTTCTTTTTTTTTTCCATAGAGGATTGTCATAGAGTATTATATTATTGCATTCACAACATACTCCCACCTTTTGAGTTATGGTTTAACTCAAAACATTAAAAAATAGTATATTGTTAAAAGATTAATCAACAAATTTTTGTGGAAGCTTAATTTGTCTGCCACTTCTTGAATATGTCACAATTTTATTTTCTTTTGTCACATTATCTTCTTCCAGGTGTAGTTCATGTTCATTGGTTTTTGTCACTTTTGGTTTAATCTTTTCTTTTAATTGTTCTTGGATGGTTTCTTCTTGCATTTCAAGAGGATATAGTCTTTGTATTGGTCTCAATAAACTTCCAAAAGCAGTCTTCAATTGCACTAATCTACACACTCCATCTCTACTAATGATAGTCTTTTCTATCAGTCCTATTGGCCAATCAATTCTTTTTTTATTTTCAACTTCAATCAGTACTAATTCTCCAACTTTCAACTGTCTGCCGTTTTTCTTACTTTTTAAAGCTAATTGTCCTAAATACTCAATCCTAAATCTTTTTCGCAATGCTTCTCTCAGGTGTTGTCGATAACGTACTCTCTTGTTAAGACTTTTTGTATTTACATGGTCACAATCTGGAACTCCAATTTCTTTTAAGTCATGTAAAAACATATTTGGAGTAATAGCAGTTAGGTCTGAAGAAGTTTCAGATAAATATGTCAAAGGTCTAGAATTCATGATACTTTCACAATCACATAAGATTGTCTCCATTTCCTCATAATCCAATGACGTTTTGCCCAAGGTTTTGCGTAGCAACTGTTTCATGAGTCGGATGAGTCGCTCCCACCATCCGCCCCACCATGCAGCAGAGGGAGGGTTAAACCTCCAGTCAATTTGTTGGCATGAGCTATATTTTAAGATAGCATTCCAATCTAGAATTTTAAATGCCTTTTCTGTACCTGTGAAATTGGTACCATTGTCACTATATATTATTGATGGTCTTCCTCGCCTTGCAATAAATCTTCTAAGTGTATCTATAAATGCTTCGACAGAAAGAAACTTTACTAACTCCAAATGAACAGCACGGTATACTGCACAAGTGAATATGCAGATCCAAACTTTACTGCCATCTCGTAGAAACAAAGGTCCCGCAAAATCAATTCCAACCACTTCAAATACTGCGGCATCTCGTACTCTACTTTCAGGTAAGGGTGGAGTGATTGTTTCTACATTTTTTGAATTATGTCTCTGACAAGGAATACATTTTTTCAAAGTATTACTTATTGTTTTTCTTCCTCTCAATATCCAATAGTTTTCTCTTAATAAACTTAAGAGACCTTGAACTCCCACATGACATGATCTCTTACGTATTGTAAGAATAAGAATATCTACAATGTCATGTTTTGATGGTAGAACAACAGGAAATTTAAAATTTTCCAAATCCTTTCTTTCTGTTAATTTTGTCTTTAGCCTTATAATACCATCAGCAGCCATAAATGGTGACAATGAAGCCAATTTAGGCTACCTTATTCCTTCAAATGATTGCTGTTGAACAATTCTAATTATAAAATTGTTAGCTTCAATAATCTCCTTACATGACAAAACTTTACTCACACACTTTTCCTTCTTTGAGGGGTTACAATTATGAATAAATCTCAGCAACCATGCAAAAACACACACAATCTTATCAAAATCATTTGAAAAGTAATAAAACCAATCTTTTGGGTAATTATTACTTAAAAGTGAAGGTGTAGGTCCTTTCTTTTTTTCTAAAGAAATTAATTCTTCGTCAGGTTCAGGTTCATTTGATGGCCAGGTATCTTCAGGCAACTTCAACCATGACGGGCCCTCCCACCATCTGGAACTAATCAACCTGGAAACTGAACATCCTCTACTGGGCAAGTCTGCTGGATTCATAGTGCCGGGAATGTGCCGCCAAGATGTTCTGGAAGTGAGGCTGCAGATTTCTTCAACTCTATTTCTAACAAATACTCCCCAGTTTTCTTCTCTTTTAATCCAAGCTATTACTGTAGAAGAGTCACTCCAATAAAAAAATTTAATATTACATTCAAATTTGTTTTCATCTCTTAATTCTTGCACTACTGAAGAACCTAATCTAGCACCTATAGTAGCAGCCATTAGTTCAAGTCTGGGTATTGTCATCTTCTTTACAGGTGCTACACGTGACTTTGCCTGGATTAGCTGTAATTGAATACATGTACTAAGTTCAAAACGCATAAATACTGCTGTTGAGTACGCAAATTTGCTGGCATCACAAAATATGTGAACTGATACAGAAATGATTACGTCATCCACACCTTGTAGCCATCGTGGAATCTTCATCTCTTTTAATTGATCGAGTTCCTGAAACCATATATTGAATCGTTGTTTGATTTCTTCTGGTACTTCTTTGTCCCACCCACAATTATCTTTCCAGCATTCCTGCAATAATAACTTAGGGCATATGGAAATAGGACAAGTGAATCCAATAGGATCGAACAATCTGTGTGCAGTGGACAATATAACACGTTGTGTTACCAAGTTCTCTTCTAAATTTACTATTTTATGAAAACTCACAGAAATTGTGTCTTCTTTCTTGTCCCATGTGAGACCTAGGACTGAAGCCTCTGTCTTGTCTTCCAGACCAGGTTCAGTATATTCCCATCCTCGCAGCTCAAACTTTCCCAAAGAAAATATTTGTATTGCTTCTGAAATGAACTGTTTCAAATCCCTTTCATTATTTACACCTGTAACACAGTTATCAACATAGAAACTTTTAAACAACTTTTCTATTGTACATTTAGAAAATTGATTGTCTTCAGCACACGGTACTAAATACTTCTGCAGGTGGTAGTTGATGACGGCATTGAGCAAAAATGGACTACTTGAGACTCCAAAAACAACTCTTCTATGTCGGAAAATCTTGAGTGATCCATCTGTGTTTTGCCACAGAAATCTTAGGAAATCTCTGTCCTCTTCATACAAACTTATTTGCAAAAACGCCTTTTTTATGTCAGCGATAACTCCTATTTTATAAAGTCGAAAACGTAAAAGCAAAGCTGGTATTATTTCAATTAAGTTAATACCTATTTCCAAACACTGATTAAGGGAATAGTAACCCTTTTCTTTAGACGAGGCATCAAAAACCGGTCTTACTGCAGTGGTGCTGTTTTCTTTTATCACTGGTCTATGAGGTAAATAGTGACCTTCATCCCATTTGCTTATTGGGATTTCCTCAATAACACCATCTTCCAGCCAATCTGAAAACACATTGTTATATACATTATATAAACTTTCATTTGTTAGCCTTTTCACTGAGTTTTCAAGCCTTTTTTTTGCAAGATTGAAATTTCTTGGAACTTCTGGGTGGTCTTCGGACCAAGGTAATTTGACTTCATAGCGTCCTTCTTCATTTACTCTCACAGTTTCCAAAAATTGTGTTTGAACAGAATGTTCAATTTCTTGTTTGCTTCTGGTCTGTAGTGGGTCTTTTATACCTAAAACATCCATTTCCCACAGCTTGCATATTGAATTACTTTGTACAAACATAGAAAGTGCTGTCATAGAACTAAATTCTTTACTTTCTTGAAATTTTCCTGTCAAAACCCATCCTAAATGAGTTTCAAGGGCTATAATACCACAATCTAGAACCTCTTTTCTTCCAGTTAGAAGTTTCCCATATATGTCAGCCCCAATTAATATCTCAATTGGACTGTCTGCATCCTGAAACAATTTAATACCTCTTTCCATCAGTTCATCAGTCCATCTTCCTGGTTTCAAGGCAGGAACATAAGTACAAATATTTATTTCACTAAGTGCCTTGAAATTACAAGAATATGTTTTATCTATACTTTGTAGTCTGACTTTGTAGCATGCATGATTGCGAGGCTTAGTGACCTCTCCTCCAAACAGGCCATGTAATAATGTTTCTTCACCACAAGTGTCATATTTCATTTTTTCAACAGTCGATTTCCTTATGTATGACCTCTGGGATCCACTGTCAAAAAGTAAACGCACATTGAGTTCTTTTGTGTCACTAACAGCCTTGACAACAAGAGTTTGCATGTAAACCTGATTGCCATTCACATTGGACAAGGAATTCTCAAAATTGGGCTCAGCTTCTTTTTTCTCGCATTTAGGTTTAATGTTAGACCTATTAAAATTATTCTGCAACTTTGAACACATAAGTGGTACATGTTTTCCATTACAAATAATACATTTAACAATAGCTCTGCAATGTTTACTTAAATGTCCTACTTTTGTACAAGAAAAGCAACACCTTTTGCTAGTAAGAATATTCTGCCTTTCTTCTAAAGACATGTCCCTAGCTTTAAAATAGTTTTCACTTAAATGACCACCGTCACAAAACACACACATCGATAACTTCGTCTTATCTGTGCTTACTGTAGACGTATTTGATTTTACATTTACAAGGCCAGCTGCTGTAACATTGCTGGTAGGCCTTCTTGTATTTTTAATATGCTTATCTTTACTTGCAAAGTCTCTTTTATATGAACTCGTAGGATTATCACCTGTTGATACTTTTGTTTTTTGTAAACCAAATCCCTGTTTAGCTAAGTTTATTCTTTCTTCTCCCTCCACTTCAATTTTCAAAAAATTCATTAGGCTATCTAGCCTACTTTTACTTTCTGACGCGGTCTCGTCCTGTTGAGAGTTAGGCCTACTTCTCTGCCAAGCTATTAATAAATCCTCCCTGAGACAAGATTCTACTAATGGGAAGAGCATAGCAGCGTACTTCTCCTTTGTTACACCTAAAGTTTCTAAACACCTTAGTTTTGACTCAATTTGATCATAAAGTGAGGAAATAGTAATTTTACTTTCACTGCTATTTAATGTTATTACAATTTTCAAGATTTCTCTTATGTAAAACTCTACTAACAGGTCATCTTTGGCAAAGCGAGATTTTAAATGTTCAATAGCCTGTTCATAACTACGTCCACATGGGGGAAAACTCTCGACAATTTCCCTAGCCTTAGTATTAGGGATAGTCGCTTGCAGGAGATACTGATACTTGTCATCAGAATCAATACAGGGGTCTTCATGGATTTTCTTAAATTGGCCCCAAAACGGCAACCAATCACTAATATCACCACCAAACTTTTTAAACTCAAGTGTGGGTAACTTAAATTTACGTTTTTCTACATTCACACTAGTATCTGTCTTAGGCCTAGCCTTGTCAATAGCCTGTTCAACTAAATACTCAACTATTTTAAACTTGCCTGAGTATTCATCGGCAGATTCTACCTCATTTTCTAAAACTTCAGTAGATGCATTTTCATTTAGTAAAACTTCAATAATTTCTCGGTCTAAGACCTCCAATTGATTATGTTTTTCACGTAATAGCTCTAAATTAGCTTTTAACAAAATCACATCATCTTCATTTTTTATGGATTCTAATAATGTATTGTGTAAACGTGAAAATCCAGTTCTAAACAATTTTCTTTTCTTTTTCAGAGCATCCATTATAAAATACTTACTAATGGATCATAGATTTTAACTGTAACCAAATTATTATCCTGTCACGGTAGCCATATGTTGTTTCTATAAACTTTTGACACTGCCGCTACAGGCGGAACACTCGTCATATTTATATAATTATGCTGGTAATAAAACTTATTTCATATTTAAACGCTATTTATTACTTCACATCTTTCTTAAAACAAAACTCTAAACAAAGAACTGAGAAAAACTAAAACAATTACAAATCATCTGTTAATTTATATAATGTTCTTTTTCTTTTTTTTCCATAGAGGATTGTCATAGAGTATTATATTATTGCATTCACAACAATATATATGATGAATAGTTACTATCTGGACAGTTACACTCGCTCTTATACTGTTGTTGGGTTCACCTCGTCAATGCTGGATGAGATTCTAGCGAAACGTCGGAACTGCGAATTTATGGACTGCCCCATATATATATATATATATATATATATATATATATATATATATATATATATATATATATAACTTTGCAATACTTTTTTCTTGTGTTCACTTATCACTTATTACACTATAATGTACTTAAACAAGAATCTTACTTGGTATATATGCGTGCTAACACACACACACACACACACACACACACACACACACACACACACACACACACACACACACACACAAACACACACACACACACACACACACAAATACACACACACAAACACACACACACACACACACACACGTTTTTAAATAGATAAATATTTCACTTTACAGTATAAAATCAATGTGTAATTTTTCAATAAATAATGAAAAGTTAACAAGTTTTTTAAAACTTTGCTGCAAGGAATTTGTTATAATTATGGATTTCTAGAGTATTTTTGAAGTGGAGTGTGTTTAGCAATTAAGGCTTCAGATTAAAATAAACTTACTAAATATTTATTAATACATTTCATATTTCTTTAATTATAAATAAATGCAATATTTAATATGTGTAATTATTTTAGGTAATAGTGATTTTCGGTTCAGAAACTTTCAATGGAGGCTCACCTGGAACTCTTGATTTACCCCCTTTTGCCTTAGCTTATCACCGTGATGTCGTTTTTGTACGACCAAATTTCCGACTTGGTGTATTTGGATTTCTTGCAAGTTCAACTTTGAGCCGGTCAGTTTATCCTCATACATCTGGCAACTACGCTCTTGGAGATGCAATAGCTGCTTTAAATTGGGTGAAGCTTAATATTCATCATTTTGGTGGAGATCCTAAATTTGTCACTGTACTTGGTTATAAAACAGGGGCAACTATTCTCACTGCTCTTCTTGCTACAAGAAAAGTGGAGGTTAGTTAGTCTAAACACCTTATACACCTTGTATTTAGATATTGTTCTTCTTTGCTTTACGTTTGAAGTAAAGTTAATTCAATATATACACTCATGTATCAACACATTTTAGGTAACAGTTTTTATAATTTGTAATTATTCATTAATATGATCTATTTTCCTTATTTACAATGTACCATGTTCACAAATGTTCCTTTTGATTTTTTTTTGAAACAGTGTTAGATTATTTTTTAAAGAAAGTATTTATCACTAAACACTTTAAAATGTTTTAAACTTGCCTATAGTAGCACTTACTTTGCTTGTTGAGGACGGCCATTTCGGAAGATGTGTCCCTTTGTCAACTCAGACAGTAACTGATCTCAACGTTTAAGTAGGTTAGGGTTGGGGGTGGAATATTTTGGTGGTGTGGGTGTATTTTGTGTGTATTAGGAGTTATGATGTCAAAACGTGCATGTGAGTTGTAATGTAATTGTGTATTGAGTATGTGTGTAGGGTGTAGTTTGAAGTGCCTATATATTTCGTATTGTTAGGTTGAGTAGCGTTGGGTATTTCTGTGTTGCTTATGAAGAATTTGTAGGTTAGATGTTATGTCTATGTAGTCATGTTTTGTGGAGTTGAGATGATCGGCGAAGTTTGATTGGTAGTTATTGTTTTTTAGTGCTTTTATATGTTCTTGGTAATGTGTGTAGAATGACCTCCCTGACTGGCCTATGTAAAAACTGGGGCATGAACTGCAAGTTAGTTTGTAAACTCCAGTGGTGTTGTAAATGTCGTTGATTTTGTTGCCAGAAAGAAAGTTTGTTCAAGTTTCAAATTTGACTTCTTTAGCACAGTCACTGACTCTAAAAGGTGAAGCTTTGATTCTGCTTTTTTTTATAACATCCCTCTAGTCATCGGGTGTCTCAGTGTATGATTTGATATTAATAAGGCTCATATTTTTATCTCCCTCCATATAAGAATGGCCTGTTATAGGGAAAACTACTTTAACAGTTTCAAACCATTTCAATGTATTAACCATGTAGTGTAGGAAACGCATTACTGTAAAGTTTTTATTTTGGACTGCGCATGAGTCACAGAAGATAACAGATGTTTCACTGTTGGGCTCAAAATATGCTCAAAATAGTGTTTGAGCATAGAGCAAACATCATCAGCCCTTTTTTTTGCAACACTCTCATCATAAGTGTAAAATATTGAAGTTGAGTCTGACAATACATGAATGTTAAAAGAAATGAAATTCAATTGGCGTCAATAGTACACATCTGATGTTGTAATATTAGGAGTAGGCAAAATTTTCTGATAATCAACAGTAATTGCATCAATCTCTTCATTTTAGTTGGATTGTTTACGGCAGTTTCTTTTGATTGAATAAAACTTTTCACTTCTAGCCAAATGTATTTTTTTCTCTGCCTTTTTTTATCTAGTTCTACCGCTAATGAAGTTTTAATTTCTTCTAACATCTTCTAACACAGAAATCTCTGATTTCATTATGTCACAACCGCTACATGTATCTTTCCGAGGATAACCAAATGAAATATTATAGTTTCCATCAAAAATATCACAGAAAGTTGTCAAACCGACAGTGTGCTCTTTGTTAGATTCGTTGTACATTCTGTGTAATTTTGTTTTATCTAACTCCACAGGCAAATACAACCTTGTGGAATCTTTTAAGAAATAGTGGGATTTCCTAACTATAAGAGATTTAATAAAATTAAATACTTTTGCTTTAGTGAGTCACGTGGAGTGGAGGGGAGAGAATTGGACCTTGATCACTCTTGCCCGCCTGCGTGTGGACTCAGATCGTTTTTGCCCGTCAGCTCCAATCTTTTCCCTGTTATAATTCAGTGACTATGATCTTACTTGCTAAAACGATGTAACATGGAAATACTGTCTCCACAGGTTACCCTGTGTTTGACATTAAAATGGACTTTCATAGATCTTCCCCGTGGCCCTTTAAAGAATTATTCTTTAAAGATTTCACTACACAATCCGAATTTAAAGATTTCAGTACACTAACTGACTTAAATATTTGTACAGTTCAAGAATTATTTTGCTGTATTGTTTACAAGCTATGTTTAACTGGGTTCTACGTACAATTTTGTCGAGACTTTAAAGGGAGACAAGGTACATTAAATTTGGTAAATGTTAGAGGTTTGGAGGAGCTGTCAGATGGGTTTTGCCTGTTTATTAAAATATGGTGATTTAAAACAATAATTTTAAAGTTTAACGATGAATTAAAAAACTATGGCGTTGTAATGTGCAGTGCTTCATGGGAATTTTTAAACACATGTCCTTTCATTTACAGTTGTTATCTAACTTATATGATAGCAAATAGTTGCATGGTAATTTTACAAAAGAAAGGTTTCTGTATTCAAATTATACCTTTCATGGTTGTGATCAGTGTTGAATTTATCTAGTTAATTAAACCTAATTAGAAAGTGAAAGCTTATCAAGTCTGAACATGAGGGTTCTTAAGTGAATATAATGTAAATAAGAACTGCAAAAATTATGGTGAAAGAAGAAAATGGTGAAAGATGAAAACAAAAAATCTTAAGCATATGTGTTGTATTAGGAAAGTTTTAAAAAATACATATTGAAATAAATACTAATTAATGGCGTATAATTAATTTTGGACTTATAATTTTGGCAATTTGTTGAATGATTATTTAAAAACTTTAATGTTATGGCAAATCATCGTGGGCAATAAAACCCTTGAGATTTTTTCCGTGTCTGAACTTTCATCTTGATTATTTAAAGTTTATTGTTTATAAATAAAAAATATTTTATGGTGGTATTAAAATTTTTGGTGTTTACTTGTGAAAATTTCCACTTATATACATTAATAAGAAATAAAGATTTAAGATAGGATATTAAAAGATTGTGTATATTATTTTAAGAAACCGTTTAAAAACAAGAGTGTACTTATTTAAGAGGTGTAAAGTCTTTAACTAGCATTATCAAGACTATGAGATTGTTAATACATCCTGTTGAAAAATCAAATGGGTTTGATTAAATCTATACACGCATGCATGTATCTGCTCATATGTATATAATTGATATGCATATTTATGTTTTGAAAGGAACTATTTTCCCAAGCTTGGTTAAGCAGTGGATCAGTCGTGCTTCCAAAATCACCTCTCTCTGATTCTATTAAGGATTACCACAGTAATTATTTGTCATCTCTACCTTGTGGGGAAGAAGATCTAGAGTGTTTGCAGAAACTGGTAAGTCATGACTTAGCTTTCATAGCTTCTTATATTTGTATATAGGGGTATATTTTTAAAATACAAGTGTTTTAAAACTATAAATTTCTAGAATTATTTCTATATAATTATTATATATCGAAATCTTGTTGCTGTTCATGACGAGCTGGTTGTAAATGACTTATTACACTTTTGCTATTACTTGCGACCAGACTTTTTGTTAACTAAAGGTTCTTAAATTGTTAACTTACACTTGGAGGAAACATTTTCGTCTTACGACTTCTTCAGCTCGTATTTTTGCTGATAAGAATGCTGCAGTTGTGCTTCCTCGATACCATTGTTTTGAAAGTTAAAAGTGATGTGATTGAAGAGTATGTGTGATCTGTACTGTGTTTGTTCATTTAAGATGTCATTTTTATGTGTGTTGCTATGTCTATATAATTCATACTATTCTAGTGTGTTTAATTTATGGCCTTTGTTGGATGTGTAGAGGATGCTCATGTTATTTTCCATACTTTTACATGAGCGTTTAGTGTCCATGAGGTGATTTGCGAAGGTGGATTCAATAGTAGTGTGCAGTAAGCTTTTGTGTTCTTTATATCTTTCGGCGAAAGATCTGCCTGTTTGTCCAATATAGAACTTATTGCAGTTGTTGCATTTTAGTTTGTATACTCCTGGGTTATTGTATGTGTTGGTATTGTTATTAATGCTGTGTCTGATAGCTGTTTGGCTTTTATTTGTTGTTCTGTAAGCTACATGGTATCCTGCTTTTTTTGAATTGGCATGCTATTTTATTTGTGAGTTTGTTCATCTATGTGAGGGTGGTAAATTTGTTTGTGTTTGTGTTGTCACTGTTCTTGTTGAGTATTGTTCCGTGTAGTTTGTCTATTAAATAATTGTCATATCCATTTTTCTGAGCTAAATATTTTATTGTGTTTAGTTCCTCTGAGTAGTTAGTTGTGGACATAGGTATTTTATTTAATCTGTGTAGTAAATGTTTGAATGCTGCATATTTATGTTGTATTGGGTGGTTCGATGAATTGTGTATCAGTGTGTCTGTCACAGTTTTTGCTGTTACTGTTTTCACACGAACACAAACAAATTCATCACCCTCACATACATAAATAACGTCACAAATAAGATAGCGCACCAGTTCAAAAAAGCAGGATACAATGTAGCTTACAGAACAACAAATAAAAGCCAAACGGCTATCAGACACAGCATTAAAAACAATACCAACACATACAATAACCCAGGAGTATACAAACTAAAATGCAACAACTGCAATAAGTTCTATATTGGACAAACAGGTAGATCTTTCTCCGAAAGATATAAAGAACACAAAAGGGCACTGCACACTACTATTGAATCCACCTTCGCAAATCACCTCATGGACACTATACACTCATGCAAAAGTATGGAAAATAACATGAGCATCCTCCGCACATGCAACAAAGGCCATAAATTAAACACACTAGAACAGTTTGAAATATATAGACATAGCAACACACATAAAAATGACATCTTAAATGAACAAACACAACACATCGCACATACTTTTCAATCACATCACTTCTAACTTTCAAAAAAATGGTACCGAGGAAGCACAACAGCAGCATTCCTAGCAGCAAAAATACGGGGCTGAAGAAGTTGTAAGACAAAAACGTTTTTTAGAAGTATAAGTTAACAATTTAATTAGTTAACAAAAGGTCTGGTCGCAAGTAATAGCAAAAGTGTAATAAGTAATTATTATAACTATTTGGCTCTAACATTTGATTAAGTTTTATCATTAAAAACTCAGATGTGATATTTTTTAAAATTCAGAACATTTGCTTCATATATATATATATATATATATATATATTTCTGTTGCCTTAATTACATATTTTTTAACTAAGGCAAATTATATTTTATAGATCATAAAAAAGTGTTGTAATTGGAATATTATTGTAATTTTTACTGGGGATAATTAGATATTTGTGGGGCTTTCTAATAAGTATAGACAACAACCTCTTGTATTAAAAATCAAGTTTGACCTCATTTGCAATAATAATTAGAGGTAACCTCTTGAGTTCTGTCACTACATATTCATTTATTATTTTTATTTTTTTCAAAAGTTCATCCAAAAGAGTAAGTTTTCTAATATTTTGCCCATTTTAGTTTATTTTTTTAAATATTGAAGTAACAAATTGTATAATGAATAAAGTAATAAGTAACGATGGGCCGATTCCGATTCTCGATTCCAGGAATCGTCAATTCTAGGTGGTATCGAGGTATCGTTGATACTCGATTCTTCATTGATGAAAGTGTCAATTCCAATTCCTATTTTATTAACTATTAAAGTATGTGTATGGAATAATTTATTGGAAAAATAATTAACTACCAAATATGTCTTATTTATGTATTAGTTGCTTTGAATGAATTAAACGATTAAAGCAAATACCGATTTGAGATAACGAAAATATTATTATTTATGAAGCAACAACAAAGAAGATCATAACCAATCCTGGTCGTTTGTCATCGCTCGTCTCTCTATCTCTCTCTCACTAGAGAGGTTTCGATACATAATCTCTCTTTCTCGCTCTCTATCTCCCCCCCCCATGTCGCTGCCACTGATTCAGGGGCATATTAAGAACTACCCTATTTCTATTATTTTTTAAAATCTTTCTGTTGTTCGTTTGTTTTTAATTTTGGTTTTGTTTTGAGAGACAATGTAAATAGGCTTAGGTATTTTTTCAAACTTTATAAAATAGTGTAAAGTTCACATTTTTAACTTTAAAGTAAGTCATTACTTTAATCTGATATGTTTTATGCTTTTAAAAATTCCTATTGATAAATTAAGGTTGAAAGTTTTGTGTAGCCTATTACATTAAAACAGAACTTTTAAATGGTTTTGCCGTATGACCAAGATGTTAACTAAATTAATAACTAGATACCTAGCATGTAAGCTAATATAACCTGAAAGAATCAAGAATCGACTAAAGAATCGAGAATCGAAAGGAAAATTTTAGAATCGAAATCGGAATCGGAATCGAAAATTTTAGGAATCGGCCCATCCCTAGTTATAAGTAATACTATTTGATTTTCTGTTCAACTAGAATGAACTATTACTATAAACTTAAATACTTGGGGACATATATTAATGTATGACACTGGCCTATAGTAGCACCTACTTTATTGTTTAATCCATTGTGGATTAAATGGTTTATGATCTGAGAGATCCAGCAGGTGCAAATTAATTCTCGCAATAATTGAATTGTATTTCTTGATGAAAATATTCTCACTTATGAAGCACTAAATATTATATATTTTATACGGGTGCAATTTTGTATTAATTATTTTATACCTTAGTTAATTATTTGTTAATTGATTATTATTTTGTAATCATAAATTGTAAATACAAATTAAAGTTTGCGTTAGATTCTAAGCTCACACTATTATTGCTCATTTCGGATGTACATAAAAATACCCTGATTTTCCATTTTGAAACAGCACAACACAGAACAACACATTAGCTACTGACTAACACTGAGTAACAAGTACAGTAGTCTTGAAATTCCGAGTCCTGATATTTCGAGCTTCTGTTAAGTTTGAGCCTATTTCTATTTGAGCCTATTTTATCTATTTGAAAGAAAATTATGAGTAGGGCTTCCAAGAGTTGTTTATATTAATACGGTATGCAAAGGAAATGAGTTGGGCATCCGAAAAATGTTTATATCAATATGGTATGCATAGGAAAGGAGTCGGGCTTCCAAAAAGTGTTCATATCAGTACAGTATGCAAACGAAATAAGTTGGGTATCCAAGACATGTTTATATCAATACGGTATGCAAAGAAAATTAGCTGGGCATCCGAAAAATGTTTATATCAATACGGTATGCATAGGAAAGGAGTTGGGCTTCCAAGAAATGTTCATATAAAGTTATTAATGCATTATTAGCTATATTATTAGGGTTCATTAGAACTCCTGTTTTTTTCTAATGCACAGGAAGGTATATCCGTTTTAACAAAATATTTGGTAATCCAAGGGGGGTCTCGGTCTTATCTACCTCGAATTATCAAGACTCTACTGTATACTGAGCATGAAAGAGCACTTGACATTAAAACCAAAGACGGGCCTATTATGTCTAGAATGTCTGATAAAAGGGCAACTTATTGGATTTAAATATCTATCCTTATCAATGCTATAAGTTTTGAGAGGCGATAAATATTCCTCAGACGTCTATCACATGATACCAAGAAATAAACTTTTGAAGCAAACAAACAACAACAAGAAACTGATATCTGTTTGATCTCTACCACTAACTTGTCATGACAAATATATTACGTCTGTAGGACGTATTGGGTTAATGAGGACGTCCAGTTCAGCAAATTTGCACCATTGTTAACTCAGACTGGTGCTGACCTCTTAGTTGCTTTTAGTTGAGGCAAGGTAGGGAAAGGTTTGGGGTAGGTTAATATCGTGATATTAAGAAGTTTTTGAGAAGGTTTGTTGTCAAAAAGTGTGTATGAATTATAATGTTATTGAGTGTTGAGTATGTGTTAGGTTTAGCTTGAAATGTTTGTGTATTATGTACTGTTCAGTTGTGTGTAGTTAGCTTTTTCATTTAGTTTGTTTACAATTTAAATGTTTAATGTTAAGGATGATGATGTAGGTGGTTTGATTTCATTTGTGGATATGACATGTTCAATAATTTTTCATGTATTATAGTACATGAATCGTTTTTTGAATTTCATGTGAAATGACGTATTTATCAACAAATATGCAGCACAAAACTATGCATATATTATGGTGTTCGATCATGGTAAGTTTGTATTCATGAGGGCGATTTGAAAAACTGTGCAAACAGTGAAGGAAGGGTAAATCAAGTAAGCATATAACTAAAAATTTTCAACTTTCAATTATTTTGGTGCTTATGTATCTATACATTTAGATGACAATTCCAATGTGTTTTAAAAAATTAGGAATAAATATCATATTAATAAAATATATAAAAAAAACCAAAAATATAATATTAAACTAAAGTGAATAAACAATTAAATATTCATGGTAACTTTCTTGTTTTAGACTGTTGAGGAACTGTTAGATAATGTTCCTGATGATTGGAGACATTCTGTACCAAAGCTTCCAGACGTTGAAGAACAAAACACAACACACAATTGGCTTTCATTAGATGGCGTTATATTAACAGAAGAACCTTTAGAGGTTTTTGAAAGGAGCAATCTTTCAGTAAAAGTTGTCATTGGTAAGGATTCCATTGTATTTGGTATGTTTCAGTTTTAAGAGTGCAAAGAGGGGAATAAAGTTATCACTTATAAGGGAGGGTGAAATATGATGAATTTTCCCTTAAAGGAAAATATGATGACTAAGCCTCCATTAATTTAAAGAGACTTATGGCTCATTTGATCAAAGCTACTTACCTTGAGTAAAATTATTATTTATCAGGGTCAGAATGTCTACATTCTTTAGTGATAGTAAACAATATACAAAAAAGGTGCTTCTTGTAAATATCTTGAATTCACTGAATAAATCATAAATAATTATTGAGTAACTGAGGGAAAGCTCTTAGCTTACTTGCTGATGCATTTCAAAACAATCGTTTCATTGATGAAGCGGGTTGGCTTTGTGAATGATATAATTGTTTTGAAAACTGTCAGCAAGTAAGGTCAAAGGTTATACTTAGTTACTCAATGATTATTTATGAAAAAGACAAGAATTATATGACTAAAGACATTTTTATATTCGGCTGAATGTGAATTTTTTAAATATTATTTGATTCTATCTTCACTGAGTTACTAGCTTTTTACTAAAAACACTCGAACATATCTTAGTAAGTTACACTTGTCTATTGTAGCATGTATGTTTTTTGATTATTGAGGACGGTGGTTTCAGAAGATTTGTCCGATTCACCTACCCCACCTCTAACCCCTCACTCTAACCTAAAACAAGTAAGAGGTCAGTTACATGATCTAAGTTGTCAGTGGGACACTCCCGAAATGGCTGTCCACAATAAAAAAAAAATAAGTACTACTACAGGTAAGTGTAACATACTAATATATTACAATGAAAATATTGGAAAGAACCCCAATACCACAAAAATAATCAAAAATAACAAATAAAACAAGTTACTTAAGATTAAACACTTATGTACATTTCAATGACCATGTCATCATCATCAGAGGGTCTTGTTACAAAATTACAATCTAGCAAACAAGAAGTTACAAACTAGAGTGATAAAGTGTCTAGAGATAAACTAATACTAATACATGTTGAAGTGTTTTTAGTAAAATTGTTGAAATTGGATATTACATCTTAGTAATTTCAAGAAACTTTGTCTCTGTCTTTGTCTCTTGCACTTGTAATTATAAACCATTACAAAAAAATCAAAATATAATTTAAAGAATCATAAAAAATTACAAAATGTAGGTAAATACATAATTTTTCCTCATATGACTCTCAAGAATTGAAGTTTCTTGATGTAATCATCTTGAATTCACTGATTAAATTAAATTTAAACTACTTAACTAAGTGAATACGTAATTGCTTATTTGCTGATGCGTTTCAAAACGTTCGTTCCTTTTATGAAGCTAACCCTCTACTAGCGGCTTTTGGCTCTTTACAAACGGTATGACAGGGTTGGATTTATGACAGTGGGTGAGTTGTCAGTGCCTTGTGTGATGTATTGGAAGAGGCTATTGGCTTCAAAGTGTGTGTGGTCGTTTAATATATTTTCCCTGTCTGTTGCGTAGTGTTCGTAGATTTCATATTTTTCTAAGGTTGTTTGTTTTTTACTCTGTTTTAATGTGTGTAGAATATTTAAATTAGTTTGTATGTCGGTATGGGTGTGTTGGATATTATTTAGGTGTTTTGCGTAGCTGGATTTAGGGTTTGTTTGTTTTGTTTGGGTGATGTGTTCATCGAAGCGTGTATAGAATGACCTGCTGGTTTGACCGATGTAATAATTGGGACAATCGTTGCAAGTTAATTTGTAAATACCTGAGAGTTTGTATATGTCGGTTTCTTTTTGAAAAGGTTGTATATGTTTTCTTAGAGTGTTTGTTGTTTTGCAGGAAATTTGGTAATGGAGTTTTTTGAATGTGGAGGCTATTTTGTGTGTGTTTTTATTGTGGTAGGTGAGGGATATGTATTTGTTGTTTTTTGTGTGGTGTGTTTGTGTGGCTGTTTGATGGTGTTTATGTTTTATTTTCCTGAGTATGTTGTCTATGAGTGTGTGTTGGTAGCCGTTTTGTTGGTATTACCAAACAAAACCCAAACAATACAAACAAACCCTAAATCCAGCTACGCAAAACACCTAAATAATACCCCAACACACCCATACCGACATACACACTAATTTAAATATTCTGCACACATTAAAACAGAGTAAGAAACTAACAACCTTAGAAAAATATGAAATTTACAAACACTACGCAACAGACAGGGAAAATATATTAAACGACCACAGACACTTTGAAGTCAATAGCCTCTTCCAATACATCACACAAGACACCGACAACTCACCCACTGTCATAAATCCAATCCTGTCATATCGTTTGTAAAGAGTCAAAAGCCGCTAGTAGAGGGTTAGCTTCGTAAAAGGAACAAACGTTTTGAAACGCGTCAGCAAGTAAGTAATTACGTATTCACTTAGTTAAGTAGTTTAAATTTAGGTTAGTCTCAAGAATTATTATTTGATTTTTACACACTTAAGATAGTTTAGTGCCGGACTATATTTATGGTGTCGTATTTAGGTAATTATTTGACCTCAGTGTTAGTCTTTTGGTTATATGTTTCAGGGCGAGAATGATATTTTGTTATAATGAGTTGTTTTATTTGTGTTGTAAGTTGTATTTTAAGGTTTGGTTTATTATATCCAAAGTCATGACATTATACTAATTTTTATTTTTGAAGTATAAGTGGACTTTAATTATAATTTGTATCATGTACACTCTAAATGTGTGATACAATTTTGAAAAAATACATATTTAATAATTTTAATTTACCAGGAACAACCTCATTAGCAGATGGTACAAAGGAATTGGTTTCTCAAATATCAAGTTGGACCTCTGAACAAGTTAATGAAGCTGTCCGAGGGAGTTTACTAGGCAAGTTGGGCCTTGCAGAAGAAGCTCTGCGAAGATACAATTCTACCAGCAAAGGGTTGGCTGCAATGATCACTGACATCCGAACTCGTTGTCCTCTATTAACTTTGGCGAGGAAGATTCATGCAACATCATTTTATGTTGTCACAGCTGTAAGTTATAAAAAAATTAAAATTTAATAAAGGTATTTTTATTTAGTGCAGCTTAGTTATAAGATGTTTCCAGTTAACTCTTTTATTTGAGGCAATTTTTCTAATAGCCTCACCCCTGGTAGGAGTTTTTCGTTATTGATCTACAAACGAGAAATAAACCAGAATATTTTTTAATTTTTTTTGTCATTAACAAGAAACCAATACCATACTATTATTTTGCTGTATTGTTGGAAGAATTTTTTACTTACCAATCAAACCGATTCTTGAATGTTGTAAATCATATATTTTTGTTTTTGGAATGATATCTTCTTTTGTGCAGCTGAAACTTTTTGGGATTAAGAGAAACCTTTTGAAATCTTGTTGCTGTTCATGACGAGCTGGTTGTAAATTACTAATTACACGTTTGTTATTACTTGCAACGAGACATTTGTTAACTAAAAGTTGTTATTGTTAACTTACACTTGGAGTAAACGTTTTCGTCTTACGACTTCTTCAGCCTCCAGGCCGAAGAAGTCATAAGGAGGTTAAAAAATGTCTGGTCGCAAGTAATAACAAAAGTGTAATTTGAAACCTTTTGGTACATTTTCTGAATTTATACAATATTTGGCTATGATTGGTTGCTAGATGGGACCTCTTGAACATTTTGTTAGGTGAATTGTAAAATTAACATTTTAAGTTTAACTTTATACATAACTTTAACATTTAAGTTATAATATAAAGTTATGTTTCTTTAAGTATTGTATTAGTTTTAGATCTTCTCTATAGAACAATAGACTATACAATAACATAGAAATTTTAAAAACTTTTTAAAGTATATTACATTTTTATTATTTAATTTAATTTGGATATTTTATTTTTTAAATTTTGATAAATATGATTAATTATTGTTTTAGTACACTAACATTATTTTTGCTGTTAATATTAACCTCAAATGTCACCATACATCAAAAGACATGTTTTTGACAATACAGGAACAATAAAGAAAAAATAATAAAATTTGACTGTGAAACAAAACAAAAATTAAAAATTTTGACAAAACATACATTAAACCTTAATTTACAACATTCACAAAACTTTATTAACCATGCTTTTTCATAAAACAGAGCACTATTCCATAATACTAGGGGTATAAAAAAATATGTTTTCCTCGCGTCTATCATCTAGCGTAACGGAGCATTTTTCCAGGAGAAAGTATTTTTAATTTGGGTTTAGAGGCACCGATCCCTGCCGTGTCCATGACTAAAGCTGTTAACCTCCAGTCAGTAGCCATACACGATGGAGATTGCACTGTGATCTGCTGTCAGTTGTGAAGTGCAAAGTGTTATTCGGTTTTTACTGTCAAAAATGAATCTGCCATTGATATTCATCGTCACTTATGGTGAAGCTTATGGTGAAAGTGTAATGTCTGTCTAAATGGTTAAGCTGTTGGCAAAAAATGTTTTTGGATGGAATCATTTTTGCTTGGCAGCAATCTTGCTGCTCATCATCAACACTTTCTCTTCCTTCTAAAAACATTTTTTGCCAACGGCAAACCATTTGGACAGACATTACACTTTCACCATAAACTTCACATAACTGACGATGAATTTCAATGACAAATTCAATTTTGGCAGTCAAAAACTGAATAATATTTTATACTGCACTACTGGCGGCATATCCCAGTGCAATCTCCATTGTGTATGGTTACCGACTGAAGGTTAACAGGCATACAGTCATGAGTGCAGCAGGGATCGGTGCCTAGAAAAATGCTCCGTTATTCACACTTGGGGAATACATGCGAGGGAAACTTTTTATAATACCAACTGTACATTGTAATAATGAAGAAAGAAAACCAATACAAGTAACATTCACTTTTTTTACTGCATACAACAAAACGATTGCGTCATAACTGCTACTTCCTAGCAGAACATTGCTTTTTAGTAGCCTACCTAGACACTGATGAAGATTGCTTAGTGTGATCAAAAACATTACATCTCAATAATTTTTACATATATTTCCTTAAATTATAAGTTTGTAAAGTTGTTACTAAATTCAAATAAAAAAATATAATTTCATGTAAATATTTTAATTGTGAGGTAGCTAAATAGTAGATACACAATCCTAGTATTAAAATACTCTTTAATATAAAAAAAGTTATAATTTGAACAAAATTATAGTTTTTAAAAATTAAGAATCTTGCATGATACTTTAAAACTGACAATATATTTCTAACCTTCAAAATACTAGAAAATGAACATTGGAAGTCAAATGACAAGAAAAACTCGAAAAGATAAGGTCTGGATGTTTTTTTAATTTTTCTTTAAATACTTCATACAAAAGTATTGTTGTGTTTCTGATAAAGGGCATTCTGCCTCAATTATAACTGCTGTTTAAATGAACCTATCCAGGACCTGAAAAGATAAGCTTTTAAAATCAGTTATTTAATATGTGTCTACATAATAAAAGATAGTGTTTAAAAAAAAGTTATATCAGAAATACCATACCCAACTTGAGCCTTGCAGATATGTGCTCATTCCTTATTCCATAAATTACCATTTGGTATTTTTTCAAAGAAATCATCATTGTACTAAATTGCTGTATAACATTTATGGTAATACTTCTTGATCAAGTTAAAAAATCTGCTTGACTAGGTTAGTTCAAAATAAAAGCATAATAAATCACTGCAATATTCTTTCACTGCATTGCTATAGTATAACAGGTAAGTTTAAAAATAGAGATATAAGAAACAATTTGAAAATACTTGTATTTTAGGAGCCTTACTTTACCTGCTATGTTACAGAGTCGTAAAGACAAAACAAATGAAGGAATCGATGTAGACGCAATTTTAGGTCATTATCATGGAACTGATACCATTACTTCAAGATATGTTACTACCATGCGGCATATGTTCTACCGCTTTGTTCAGTTTGGTAAGGTTGATCCCACATCAGACTTGAAAAGTAACAAAATGCTTTGGATAAACCAAGATGCCCATTCAGCTAATGAATTCAAGAACTGTGATTACTGGATAAGTAAAGGAATTGTACCACGCTATGCGAAAATTGATTAAGCCTTAAGTTTATGTTGTAAATTATTTATGAGTTATATTCATTTTTACATTTGTAAATAAATCTCATAAAATGAAATACTTAAAATATTTCCAAAAAATTATAAATAATATTTTAAATATACTTATAAATCTATTGGTTTTAATAATCAATTGGTATTGTTTATAGTTCAAATTTTTAAAATATTTAAACAATTTCTTTTATTGCAAAAACTTAGTTTAAATCCCCAAAAAGTGTGTTCTCCTGCTTCGTATAAATATATATTATATTAATTTGTAATTTATTGTCTTTAATAATGTACAGATTAGTGTTAAAGTATTCAATTTTATTTAATAAAATAAGTGTGTAATTTAAAACAATGTAAATAGAAGTTATTATTAATTTTACATTATATATGTATAAATGGTAGGCTACACAAAATTCAATTCAGTAAAATTAAGTAGGTTTTTTTATGAAATTAAAAATTTCTTGGCAACTAGTAAACAAGGAAATGGAAAAACCTTGTTTCTTTTAAAGAATAACTAATTTGTAAAACTTTGTATACATGTGCACCATGGGTTTACCTGTTGAAGGAATGTATTGACATTTGAATGTAGTAACATTTATTTTATGGTTCTAATTCATTTGATTTTTAATACTCCTAATGTACAGAAAAAAAAACATTGCCCTATACATACACACTGAAAATTTTTAATTATTGGGGACATGGTACATTGTTTATGTTAAAATCTAATGGTTAACAGACTACATAATGCAAGTAGCATGAAAGAGCTCATAGTTTACTAAAAACATTATTAATCATTATCTGTAATCTATTAGGATTTGTGTAATTGCTAAATAAGTACAGTAGAGTCTAGATAATTCGAGATAAATAGGGCCGTCATCCCCTTGGATTACCGAAAACTTAGATTACACGAAAATACATTTCTGCACATCTGAAAAAAATTTGAGTTTTAATGAACCCTAATACTAGAATTAAGAATGGACAAAATAATTTTATAGAACATTTCTTGGAAGCCAAACTCATTTTCATTGCATACCTTATTGATACAAACATTTCTTGGGAGCCCAACTCATACCCTTTGCATATAGTATTGATATGAACATTTATTGGAAGTCCAACTTTATGGCTGTAAACATTTTTTGGAAGCCCGAATTATCATTTTCTTTCAAATAGATAAAATAGGGTCAAATAGAAATAGGCTCAAATTTAATGGAAGCTTGAAAATTTTGAATTTGGAATTTCGAGGCTCTACTGTAGTTTCAAAGAACTGATGGAGGCATATGAAATGGTTTGTCACTTATTTTCCTTCACACATTTCTTGTAAGTAAACTCATGGTCATCTAACAATAAGATCATATTTTTCCAATCTCAGTAGCATTTACGTTGAAGCTTTTATATTGGGCTTGAAACACTTTGTATTAAAGTCTAATTTATCACTTACAAATATATAATTTACTAGGCTTTTGAAAAAAATATAATTAATGGGTATTCTAAATAGTTTTGAAAGGTTTCAAATTTATATTTTGTAAACATTTTGTCATTTGCACAATATATATGATGTAATAAATTATTTATAAATAATTTTATAATAATAACAAAATAAATTATTTTGGAGCATTTATAGAAAAAAAGTATTTGTAGCTTTTGTTTCTCACTAATGTTTTGTATTTATCATTAATTTCACGGACAATCAGATATGCCGTATTATACAAAATATTTAAGCTTAATTTTGTCATCTTTTATAATTGAAATCCATAGGAAAGTTATAGAATAATTTATTGTATTTATATTACTTAATGAGTTATAGAACATTAAAAAAATGAGTTTAATAATTTTTTTACCAAGGATAGTAATTGGAAAAAAGAACTTTTGAAAAACTATACATAGTCATTGCGCACACACACACACGCGCGCGTGCACACACACACACGCACACGCACACACACACACGCATGCACACACACACACACACACACACACGCACACACACACACACATATGTATATATATATATATATATATATATATATATATATATATATATATATTTATAAATGTTTAAACTAATTTATTTATTGCCATACCTAATCATGACATTTCCTTTGATTTGATTTAACAGTGATGATATAGATAAAAGTAAAATGAATGCAGTGAGTGTTTAAAAAAAAAACTGAGTGAAAAATAAAACAACTATTGTGCTGATGGGTTTTAAAACCATCGTTTCATTGACAAAGCCAACCTACTATTGATTGCTATCACTCAATGTACTGATGTGTGATTTCTGGATGTGACGTTATCTGCAGGGAAGTGAGAACATGATTTAGACAATTAAAAAAGTCGTGTATGAAAGTAGAAAATATTAGAAATTTTGAAAATGTAATGAAAAGAGAAAGCTGTGATTCCTAACAAAATGCGTATATGTTTATACCATAATTTTAAATATGTTAGCAGATGTAGTTTATATAAATGGTAATGTCATTTAGCACTCTTGCTTATGACAAACAAGTATACTGCATGTTAACGCGACTTTGACAATGTTCTATGACAATGAATTTAAACTTGGTTGTGATGTTTGTAATTGGTTCTGGTTCAATAAGGAGATCTGCTACAGCTATTTGTAATATTTGTACTTCAAGTCCACTGATCTAGTAATGGAGGTTACAACAGCGTGTGTAAATTGTCGGGAGTAACATATATGTAATTTCCCATTCTTGAAATAAAGGCCGAGGGAATATCAAGACACTAATTATTGTTCTAAATCACCAGATGCCAGGTATCCAAGAGGGTGGGGGGTGCGATGGGGCGATCGCCCCCAACCTTCAAGAACTTTGGGTTAAAAATCGACAATATATTATTAAATTATAACTTTTTTCGATAATTAAGTTATTATATATTCTCAAATATAAAATCCTAACTGTAATAAATTTAATAATAATTTTGTAAGATTGTAATGCTCTTTGAATAATTACAAAAATAGAATCACTTATCAAATGCTAGTCTATGTTTATAAATACGCTCGAATTGTAACATAATTTACTTAAGTTAATTTGTCTTTTATTGTAAATAAGAAATAAAATTTTTAAATTGAAAATGTGACGCGTTCCCTTGGCCTACCCTCGTAAACTTCTAAAAGTTTTAACAACAGATAGCGCTAGTGAAGCTTAGTCTCGAACATATGATTTTCAATACGTAATTTTGCAAGCGTAATATTCGCAGTTGACTCCGGAATTGTTCGTGTTGGAAGAATAACTAGTAGTTATAAGTAGTCTACTTATATTAATTAATAAAAAATTTTTATAATAATAGCTCATTATAAAATTAATAATATTCTCTAGCCATAAGTGTTATCGAAACTGGAATAATTATTTATTAAAAAGTCTAATTTGTCTGAGTAAAAAGTTAATTAATTTTAGTATGAATTTAATTTTTATTTGATATTTGATTTTATTGTTAAATAAATAATACTTATAAAAATTAAAATCAATAAATATTTTAAAATTTTAAGCATTTTTGTTACATGTTTTTACATACACACACACGCACGCGCGCACACACACACATATTTTATATATATAAAAGCAAATCGCTGCATACGCGCCTGCCAGATGCTAAATGTTAGGTTCTTGTAAGTACAATTTAGAAGAAATACATTTGTAATCTATGAAAGACTAAATACTTTTGTACTGCAATGGCTGTGTTATGTTTCACGGACTACTTTTTTCAAAAACTCAATTTTTGTTAGTTTGACTTTTTGATTAAATGGTTGGAAATTTTAGTTTTACCTAAAAGAATTAGACAAGGTTTTTACAAAAAAATTGTTTGATTGAATACTATTACAACACTTATCGAGGCCAATATTCGTTAGTATTTTTCAGATAGTACTAATGTCTAACAAAATATAATTTAATTATAGAGAGGGGAATACAAGATAAATTAGAATAAAACAGAAGAACAATGTGATAAGCTTTTTCTGAGATGTTTACACTTTTATATATGTATACATTTAAATGTGGTTATTATTTATTTATCTACGTAATTTTTGTATGCCTAGCTATTAATATAGAATAGTTTACTGTAGTAGGAAAGAAAACGTTATTTTAAAATAAAGGTCTCAGATTTTCCAATTTCTAGATTTTATACATTAATTAAGTTTAGAAGGTAAATACATTTTGTGAAATTACTAATATATGTGTTATTATTTTTAGTATTACCTACATAGGTAATGAATTAATTAATGTGTATAAGAAGTATGATATTCAAGTTTTTTTTGTTAGTAATGGAGTCATCCATTTAATTGTTCTGTTAGCCTAGCATTTTTTGTTTACTGTACCTAGCTAGATTTTAAGTATATACGACAAAATTACCATATGTTTTTAATGGGAAATTTTGATCTGAACCCTTAAATATTTGCATAAAAATGTGTATTCTGCCAGATATGGTAAATTTTAAACCATGCTCATTATATTTCTCTTGAAACTAATTACAGTAGAGTCTCGATAGTTCAAGGTAGATGGGACCCAAGACCACCTCGGATTACCGAAAACTCAAATTACATGGAAATATGTTTCTGTGCATTAGAAAAAATAGGACTTTTAATGAACCCTAATACAATGAGTAATTAAAAATGCACTAAATAAATTTATATAACTTCTTATGAACATATCTTGGAATCTTGACTCATTTCCTTTGAATACCTTATTGATATAAACATTTCTTGGAAGCCCAACTCATCATTTTCTTTCAAAATGATAAAATAGGTTCAAATAGAAATAGGCTCAAATTTAACGGAAGCTCGAAATATTAGCACTTGGAATTTTGAGACTCTACTGTATAATCATTAATTATATTTACTAGTCATGAATTACTGTTAATTTTTTCCCTTTTTTTCTTCTACTTACAATTAAGTGTACAGTTAAAACAAAAGACCAAAGCAATATTCTGTTTTCGATTTATATATTAGTAGACAGTAAACACACATTAAAATAAATCTAATATTTTACTGAAAAGTTATATTTACAAAATCTAATTTTTTCTCTAATCTTTTTTGTGCATGAAATAATGTTGTTTGCATTCCTAATGATCTCATAATTGTTATTAATCAATAACACAAAGTAAATACCATTAGTAAACACTCAATTTTTAAAAAAAATTTACTTTTCAATACAATAAGACAAGTGAATATGCTTTATTAACAGAAGCCCTATTGATGAGTTATAAAAAAAAAGAAATAGTAAATGTAACTTCTAGTGTAGTTATAGGATTTTACTTGACAGTTACCTACGTAGAATTTTTTAAATTAGCCTCAACGCATTGTATTATTATTACTTTTATTAAGAATTGATAAATCTTTGGTCTAGATTTTGTATATCTATCTTTACAGGATTTAATTAATGCAATATTTATACTGGTGGTGTTGGTTATATATTGCAAAAGTCAAATTACATACTGGAAAAAATTGCTAATTGATATTGAAAATGCAACAACAGGTGTGATAAAAAGGGCCAATTTGCCACCACCAGACATGATCGTGTAAACATGTTTTTTATGTTGTATTTTTTAATTTACTTCGTATTAAGTATAGGTTGTTTATTCTTATATATTTATACAATTGGGTTTGTGACCCATATTGTAAATCCTGGGCCTATTTTCCTATTTTTTGTGCTACTTCAGTTACAGCTTCATTCTTATCTACTGACTTCCAACTTTTTTACTCTATTCCCTTTTTGTGCTATTTTGGGATAGCTCCCTTGTCATTTAAGGACATTGAATATTTATATCTCTGCCTCCTCTTACAAAATATTAATTTTCTCCTACTCTGTTGATCAAAAAAAGAGAAAACAGAAAACACCTTCCTTTCATTTTCTAATACAGTCAACTCCTGATTATCCGGGATCTCATCAACCGGGTTGCGGATCAACCGGGATCGTCAGCTCCACGTGAAGCAGTGGGGCGGGAGGAGTCAAATGTGAATGCGGCGGACAGATGATAGTGCGGGCGGTCGTTGGAGCGTACAGTAACTTTTACGGAATAATTTATAGACTGTCAACTCGCCCGCAGTCGCCACCCCATGTCCTAAATCAGAGCACATCGAAGCATCGAACGTGATGCATGGAGGTGCGATAACCCCGAGCGTAAGCGGCCGTTTTTCGGTGAATATATCCGAACTCCGAATTCGCGAAATTACGCAATCGCACGAGTCGAACGTAAACACTACCCTTCCTCAGCGGTCAGTCTATGCGTTGCTTCTGATCAAAACGAACTGTACAGTAGTGACGGTATAACAGGAGGCGGTACTATTTATCAGCTGTTTTTACAGTCATTGGGTAGAAGTAGGGCTGTGGATATTATGGTATTTGTTTTAACCGTGATTTCGCATTATCCAGGACGGCCCTGCCGGTAATTATCCCGGATAATCGGGAGTTGACTGTAATATATACATACCAGTTGGGACCGACCATCAAAAACCAAATTTTAATCTAAAAACCAAAACTTGTAAACTCCCTAAACTTGGATCTTCTAGGAAATAAAATTCCTAGATTTGTATAAAAAAACAATCCAGTATTTGCCTCAGTTAGCGTGATACTTAGGGGGGGGGGGATTGTATTGTTTAGAGGTAACCTACTTGAAAACCTTTTAAGGGATCTGTGAAACTATATGGTTAATTTATATGAAAATAATGACAGCAGATTGGAAACTGAAACAATTTTTATTTTAAAATTGTATCTGCCATTTTCCATTCATACTTTACTGTGTTACAGGATTTTTGTGAAATGACAACATTCTTTTAAGTTTTTAACAGACAAAATTTGATTTAATTTTACCAATTTTAATCTAATAATGCTCCCCTTACAGTAACAATAAAATTACTTACTTTTATTATCCTCAAATAAAATTTCTTATTTATAAAAATATTCAAAATATATCAACTTGTAAAAACATATATAAAACTTATATAGTTAAACAAATATATCTGTGATTATTAATGTATGAAAAAGGAAGGATGTAGTCTAAATTATTTGTTCTTAAAATTTATCACGATATTATAAATCATGATTATACTGAATGGGATATACATTATTATAATCTGTATTTTCTTATAGTAAAATTTAACCTAAACATAATTTTATATCATTTATTGTATTTCTTATAAAGGAATTATACATTAGTAAAATTTTAATACCTCGAGGTATAGCCAACTAGTGATATTTAAATTATGGCAAAAACTTTTTTATTTGCTGAAAAGTTTATTTAAATAATTATTGTTGAAAACGATTAAGAATTGCTAATAATATACTTGTCTTTTTGATAAAATGTTCCTGTACTGGTTAATACATCCCTGCCTGCTTGGATTTCTTTTGAAACTACTGTTACCATAGTTTAATGAAGGAACCGATCGGGATACGATGATATTGAGGGGGAAATTATCTCTGGAAAAGAATTATAGTACGTTCAACACCCTCAAAGGTATTTTACAAAATAATTAGAATATTTTGTATTTATTTTGATCTCACACATAAATGATATTGTAATAAAAAAGTTACCTGGTAATGAGACGATGTAGATAGTTTTCACAAATGTGAAGAAGATATTAAAACTTGGTTCTGACATCTCAAATATTAGATATGTTGATAACTTAAACATTTAACCTCACTTTGTAACACACACACACACACACACACACACACACACACACACACACACACACACACACACACACACACACACACACACACACACACAAACTCTCAAAATAAACTTTTTAAAATTAAGGTTATTATTTTATAGCATAACTATATTAAACTTCTGTAGTATAATGATTTCTTTAAATTAAACTAAATTACAATATAGGTGCAAAGTATTTAGTTAGAATAGATTTGGCTGCTAAAAAGAGCTTACGGACACAAACAATCATTTGATCCCAGAAGTGAAAGATGGCTTCCATCTTGTTTCCATTTATATATATTAAGATGGAGTGTTCACTTGACATCCAGTTAGCCACCGAGCGATCAAAAACGTTCTGTCTCAGTGAGTTTTTACAAGTTTACAAAATTTAAAGTTTGAATAGTCATAAACTAATATAAAAGTGATTAATCAAGTTTCACTGAATGTAATGGACTACAAAATTCAAGAACTTATATTGTAATGTAATATAATACAATATATTACACTTTTGCCATTACTTGCGACCAGACTTTTTGTTACTTTAAGGTTGTTAAATTGTTAACTTACACCTTTGTTAATTTAATAACCTTTAGTTAACAAAAAGTCTGGTCGCAAGTAATAGCAAAAGTGTAATAAGTAATTAACAACCAGCTTGTCATGAACAGCAACAAGATTTCGATATATAAATAACAATTTTTTAAATAATAATACCTTAAGTGAATTTCTTTTTTTGGGTTTTAGTGAGGTTTTTGTTTTTATTAACATTTATAATTGTTGTGATGTCAGTCCCTAATTGAATTATTTTTTTAGCATATCTAAAGAAAAAGTTTGCATTATGAAAATGTAAGAAAAATATATTCTATTTATTTTTGAATATTTTAACAAAATCTTATGATATTTTATAGCTTTAAAAAAATGTAATACAACTTTTTTAAAATTGAATTACTCCTTTTCTTCACTATTCTGCAAAATGAACAAATAAATTATCAATATCGTCAGTAAATCTGTTCAATTTGTTAAATGCATTTTATTAAACAACATGATTAATTGTTGAGAATAATATATCATGATATCTTTCCATATACAGATATTTTATGTACCATTTTAAAGAAGTAAAATGATTTACTCATTGATTTGCTCTCCAAAATGTTCAGCAATGTGTTCAGAAACAAGAATAGTAAAAGTGAATGACATCTAAAGATTTGAACTTTGAAGTTTTAAGACGTAAAATGTCATTTGTATAGAAGATATTAAGTAATTATTTAAAGAACTAAGTGAAAACTATTAACTTACTTGCTGACTTGTTTTTTAATTACTTATAATTAATTAGTGAAATCAATATCAACTATTCAGGTTAAATAGCTGTTTTTATATATTATATTTAGGACCAAAATACTGTTGTTCAAAATGTTAAAGCTTAGAAAAACTGTTTCCTAAAATCAATATAATAACACCAGTTTGAATATTTTAATGTGTCTTAACTTCAAAACTGTATCTGTGAACTATTTATTCTTATCTTTGTTTCTTCTTAATTATGAACTCATTTATTATGAATAAATTGGGTTCTTTCATGAACTGTATCTGTGAACTATTTATTCTTATCTTTGTTTCCTCTTAATTATGAACTCATTTATTATGAATAAATTGGGTTCTTTCATGAACTGTATTTATTTTCTAAATAAAGGTTTTTCAAATTTCTCTAGTTGGCAATGTATATAGGTTACTTTGTAAAAAATAAAATTAAATGTAAGAGGGGTCTAATGGGGAAGACAATTGCTCCCATTCTGTCTTTCACTGAGTCTGTCCTTGACTTCAGTATGATATGGAAAGGGCTGCAAATAAACCTATTTTTCACGGAAATGCAGCTCTTTTAGTCAAATGGGATTTTTATTAGAATTTTGTATACTACTATTTATTTCTATTTCCATGAGAGTAAAATTTTTAGAGAATGAGAAATTTAAATTTGTTTGCATTGTTAGCACCAAGTTTTAAGGATTTTGAACACATTTTTCTTCCAGTTACTTAAAAAACTTCAAATGGTAGACATGTATTTATAATAACTTGCTACCCAAAAAATGACTTGGTTATTTTGAATTTTGATGAAGTATTTGAATATTTTGAAAGGGAAAATGATGTAAATATTTATAACTTAGGGTTAATCCTATATGTATATATATATATATATATATATATATATATATATATATATATATATATATATATATATATATATATATATATATAGGGCGCTGTTACTCCAATTCATTAGAGATCAATCATTTTACAAGCGTATCATCAAAAATATATAACCTGCCAGTCTGGTAAGTATTAAATATTATAATCATGTCTTAGATTTTGCTACCATTTTACCAGATTTTCGGTTTACTAAAATCACCTCTGTAACGCAAGCGATTTCAAATTGCTCTTCAGATCTTTCGAAGCCCCCACTATGGTAATTAATTACATACAAATTAAATTTAAATAAAGAGGGCATAAAATTTGATTGAAGAGTTGAAGTATTTGATTTTGTATTCTTATTACATCTCCCATACATTTTGCTTAAAGTTTAGGTCTTACAAAATTTTTATAACATAATTTAATTGTAGAAAAATACTGTAAGAATATTTTTAAACTATTAGTTCTTAAGTTTTGTAATATATTTTTTTATATTTTTAGAAAAATTTAATATTTTTATAAAATTCAGAATAAGTTGGTATCCATATTTTTTGAAAATGAAAATAAGGGCACACATTATTATATGTAACAAATCCAAATTTTCAGTAAGCAGATATTGTAAAAAAATAGGAAATTAAAATTTATACAAATCAATTTTACAATGTTTTAGTCTTTTTAGCCTTTATATTTATTTAAACTAAATGTATTGATTGTTTAAAGACATTTAGTAAGTTGTAATATAAAATTAATGAAATGTAAACTCTTATTTGTATTTAATTTCAATTCTTAATATATAGCAGAGGATACTCAATAAGCATATAACATGAGTGTAACTTTACAAATTAGGCAATTCTGGTATTTGTGCTTTTCATGTGTTTATGTACAAAATGATTTTTAGTCCAATATACATGTATTTTTTTCTGAATTTCTTGTCAGCAATGTGTGTGTCTGTTCTAATTATTGGTGTAATAAATAAATAATTATACAAGTTGGAGTTATTTATTTGCCCTTAAAAACAAAAATATGAAATTCATAATAATATTCCCATTATATATTTTGATTTATAAGTCAATTGTATGTTAATAGCTTTGATATTTTAAAATATGGTACATGTAACTTTTTAATGAATTATTTTTTTGAGGTTCACGGGCAAATATGTGAGGCTGTGTAACAGTTGCAATAACTATAAAAAAGTCTACGGTTTTAATATTCCCAATTTGTTACTAAACATAATTAATGGAGATAATTACAGTGAAGAAAATATTAATGATTTATGTACTGAAATCAACATACTACAGTATAAAGTCCTTATGCAGTGTCATTACGATATCATTTTCTAGACAAATCCTCAATGTCCACTGCTATCTCTATCTATGTACTAAGCTCTGTTTTGATAACTTCAAATGGACTTAAGGACACTCACTTTGTCAAATTAATTTTATTTGCTGCCACAATTTGCACAATTACTATTTTAGCTTGAAATGTACTATAATATTTGAATGATTCCAGCACTAAATGTCCTAAAGGTGACCAGTTGAACTATTTACCTAATTTGAATAATAGTTTCCTCTTTGTCTGTACATGACTAAGCTTTCATAACATTGTCAACTGAGTTCCAAGAAGATAAGAACATATTATGAACTAAAACGTTTTATTTATATTAATTTATTACACTTTGATATTACTTGGGACCAGACTTTTTGTTAACTAAGGTTGTTAAATTGTTAACTTACATTTTTAGGAGGAATCATTTTCATCTTACAACTTCTTCAACCTCGTATTTTTGGCGCTAGGATTACTGCAGTTGTGCTTCTTTGGTAAGAGTTTTTGAAAGTTAGAAGTGATGTGATCGAAGCGTATGTGTGATCTGTGTCGTGTTTGTTCATTTAGAATGTCATTTTTATGTCTGTTGCTTTGTCTGTATATTTCATATTGTTCTAGTGTGTTTAATTTATGGCTTTTGTTGCATGTATGAAGGATGCTGATGTTATTTTCCATACCATTGCATGAGTGTTTAAGAGTTCAGGAGGTGATTTGCGAAGGTGGATTCAATAGTAATGTGTAGAACACAAAAGTGCACTGCATACTTTATTAAATCCACCTTCGCAAATCCCCTCATGAACACTAAACGCTCATGCAGTAGTATGGAAAATAACATGAGCATCCTCCACACATGCAACAAAGGCCATAAATTAAACACACTAGAACAATATGAAATATACAGACAAAGCAACACACATTAAAATGACATCCTAAATGAACAAACACGACACAGATCACAAATACACTTTGATCACATCACTTCTAACTTTCAAAAATTGGTACTAAAGAAACATAAGTACTGCAAATCCTAGCGACAAAATACGAGGCTGAAGAAGTTGTAAGACGAAAACGTTTCCTCCAAGTGTAAGGTAACAATTTAACAACCTTTAGTTAACAAAAAGTCTGGTCGCAAGTAATATCAATTGTAATAAGTAATTAACAACCAGCTCCTCATGAACAGTAACAAGTTTTCGATATTATATTTTTATTTACACAAACATATTATCCAGAAATTTTACAGAGATTAACAATTATTTTTGACAAGTATTTTTTAAATATTTGACAGGTACATTAATGAATAACAGAAAAGAGTAATATCTTTGGGAAAAATTAAAAATAAAGAAAAGAACTAAAAATTTAAATTGCTTAAAAGAATTTACCAATAGAGAAGTGCTGAGTAAAATCTTGTAACAAGTAAACAGGAACAAAATAATTTATGACAATATTTTAATTTATCTGAAAATGAGTTATAAAATTTTTATACTCCTTTACTCATTTATTTTAAAATTTGTATAAATTTGGTGAAAAATAAATTATTATATCTTCATTTTTAGTATATATCCTTCATTATTTAAATAGTTAAATTGAATTTTTACAGTTTTCAAATTGGCTGTATAACTCATGAATGAGTTTGGAAATTTCATTTACAATACTGTCAAAACATTTTTGCTCCTGAAGAATGTATAGCATTAGTTCCCCATTAACAATCTTATTTTCTGACAGAATTTGTTGATAAAGATCATTGTATCTTTCTCTGTAGGTTTCAGTATTACTTCTAATACACAATAACAGAAGAAACCCTGTTTTTTTTTGGCAAGCAAATTCCACTTCTGAAATAATTACGTTTGTAAGATTATTTAAATTTTCAGTCAAAAAATTGTTGTCATTTAATAATCTCAAAGTCTCCTGATTGGAATGTGTTAAATTCCCACACCCAGAAAATTTCAACTGTAGGTTATAAATTTCAAAGTCAAGATCTATATTAGATTTTAAATTATTAAGACACTCCACATTATATCCTTCTGTATTAACAGGCTCAATATCTTTGTAGTCTTTTGAGACATTTCTTTCGATAGATAAAAATCCATTATTTAGTAAATTTAATAGCTTTGATGTTATGGTTGTCTTAATAAGGTTTAAATCAGCTTTTAGGAACTTTTCTTGATCATTCATCTCATCTTCAAAATTCTGAATTATTGGATCTCTGGTTGTGCCAGTTAAAAGAACAACCTAAAATATTATAAAACAAAATTATTTTTGAGAAAAAGCAAACAAAATAAAAACAAATTTTTAGAAATTGGTTTATACTAAATCTAATGTCTGACTACTCTGAATATATATCGTATACAAAATTGTTAATTTTATAAATAATATAAATTTCCATTTTGATGTTTTTAAAGATAGAAGAACTAATGGAGTACTTTTGAAAACAATATAAATTTATAAATAATATTCAATCTGGCTTATGAGTCAGAGTAATGTACAAAATAAATATACAAAACATACAATTATAAAGCTTTAATTTCGTACTCGTTTCAATGACCTATGTCATCATTATCATCAGTGATTGTTTGTAGTAGCATCACTGATGATAAGTCATTGAAACGGGTATGAAATTAAAGTTTTATAACTGTGAGTTGTTTATTCTTATTTTGTTTATGATATAAATTTACTTCCATTATATTTAATTTTACTACGGAAGAGTTTCGGGAGATGTATCCCATTGTCAACTCAGACCGTAACTGATCTCAAGGTTTACGTAGGTTAGGGTATTAGGGTGGGGGTGGGATATTATGGTGGTGTGTGTGTATTTTGTCAGTATTAGGTGTTATGATGTTAAAACGTGTGTGTGAGTTGTAATGTAATTGTGTATTGAGTATGTGTGTAGGGTGTAGTTTGAAGTGTCTGTATATTTCGTATTGTTCGGTTGTGTAGCATTGGTTATATCTGTGTTGTTTATGAAGAATTTGTAGGTTAGATGTTATGTCTATATAGTCATGTTTTGTAGAGTTGAGATGATCGGCGGAGTTTAATGGTAATTATTGTTTGTTAGTGCTTTTAAATGTTCTTGGTAACATGTCTAGAAGGACCTCCCTGTCAGGCCTATGTAAAAACTGGGGCATGAACTGCAAGTTAGTTTGTAAACTCCAGTGGTGTTGTAAATGTCGTTAATTTTGTTGTTGGGTTTAAATTGTTTATTGAGAGTGTTGGGTGTGGAGTAGTTGTATTTTCATATTGTGTTGGTTAGATTGTGGATTTTGGAAGATCTGTATGGTATTGATAAGTATTTTATCGGATTGTCGTGTTGTGTGTTTGTATTTGGGTTATTAGGTTTTTTTTTTTAGGCAGTTGTATAATTTGTCAATCATTGTTGTGTTGTATCCGTTAGTTTGTGCTATATGTTTTATGGTGTTTAACTCCTGATAGTGTTCTTTTTTGTCTAGTGGTGTTTGAAACAGGCTATATATCATGGTGTTTTAAGCGGCTAGTTTATGTTGGTGTAGGTGGTTTGAGGAGCTGTGAATGGTCGTATTGGTACTAGAGGGTTTTCTGTGTATGTTGAATTTATTTGTTTGTGTTTGTCTGTACGTTTTATTCTTAGGTCTAGGAAGTTGAGAGAGTTTTGTTGTTCTGTTTCGATGGTGTATGTTAGTTTTGGGTGTATGGAATTAAGGTGTTTTAAAAATATGTGTGCTCGGTGTGTGTTACCTTTATATAATGTTATGGTGTCGTCGATGTATCTGTACCAGTAAATTACTTTATCTGAGTATTTATTGTTTTGTAAAATGTGGTTTTGTTCAATATGGTGTATGAATATAGTACAAATATAAGTAAGTGCTGTTATAGGCAAGTTTGTAAACATTTAGAAATGTTTAGTTAAAACTAGTAGCTCACATGAAGATGGAATCAACAAATATATAGTTAATTTTTAATATTCCAGGTATACAATAAACAATAATTTGTATTTATGTTTTTGATAATAAGTTAAAAATGCCATGTTTTACTAATTTTAGAAAATTATAGATACGGACTAGTTTTTGTGGAATATAAATACAAAAGGTTTGAATTTATCTGTCAAAGTTCGTTGTTATTATTTTATATTTAATTTTTGTAAAAACAGGTTCAAATATTGATTACAGGCAGAAATATATTGACATAGGTTTATTTTCAGTCCACCATTATTAAATAAAATAGTATCACTAATTTAAGATAAAATTATGGGCATAAGAGAGGACTTTTAAAAATTCAAATAAAAATTCAGGAATTTAAAAAATAACTAAAAATGCATAACTGTTACTTGAAGTTCATAGGGCAATATCTTTTAAGACTTTAGTATAATTTTGAGTTCAATTTGCATGAATTGAATTTGATTTCGGGGGTGAGGGCAGCTCTCTTCTTCTGCCAAAAAGCAAATAAAAGTTTTCATTTTAATCTCGCTTTACATCAAATCTCTTTTTTACTTGGGTATTATTACAATACAGTTTGAGTTGTAAATATGTAGTAATGCTACTGATGATGATGATATAAGTCATTTAAATGCGTATGACAATATAGTATATTATTTTGTGAGTCCGTGTGCAGTTATTTATTTATTTACTCATTTTAAAGGACCCTATTAAACTGGACATTGCTAATAAGGGACTGTGTTTTGAAAATATATCAGCCTTTTCTTAGGCATATTAACAGGCGCTTCACACGCATCTGTTTGCTGACATTCCAAAATGGTTGCTGACGTGGTTACTTATCCCTTCTGTTAAATGGCGTTTCGTCCAAAAATGATTCAAGAGAGCTATAAATAGTGTAGACATATCAAGGATAATGATAATACTGAATTATTAAGTGTTGACAAATGTATTATAAAAAAATATACACCTTGTTTTGTCCTAAGGATCACTGTCTTGAAACAAGAGATCGCTTCCTTAAAACAACTCTAAACGCTTTTACTATCATTTCAAAACTTCTTAACTAAACATCAGGAAAAGAAAATGTTAGAACTGTCATTGAATTTTCTATAACAGTAGCAACAGTGAATAGGTTAACTGATTTTTAATCGCTGTACATAAGACTTATATATACTTTAAATAGGTTTATTTCATTTAAATAACATTTTACAGTGTTGTCTCCATTTCACCACTTCAAGACAAATTTTTGGTTTATAATGGAATTTTGTTAAAATAGACAACCCACAGACCCAATTAGTCCCAGATGATGGGGATGTACTATGCATCTTGAATAACATTTATTATAATTTGTAGTAAAAATGATTAATTTTATACATTTTTTTCTATTAAAATATATTCATTACTATTGTTAATAAAAATTGTTTTTTTCCCAAAAATTGTTGATTTTATAAAGGAAAATTTAATTAGCATGACCCTAAATTTCAACATGAAGAATTTATTAAATAGAAATTAGTGTAGCCAATAAGTTTACCACCATAGGATATACAGGGTTCAGCAATAAAACCTCCCTAATTTTAAAAGGTAGTTACAATAAAAATAAGACAGATTCAGAAAACATACCTTTATTGGTAAACAATGAATACTATGCCATTTTACATGACTTTGTTTTAAAAATTATATTCGCTAAAGGACGTCCTCCATGTTTATTATATTGACAAAGTCTTTCCCGGGAGTTCTTCATAGTTTTTTGTGTCATTTCTCTTGCAATGGCTGCCACTTCCTGGGTGTTTGCCTCTTTAAGAGCCTTCAGATTTGTGGGACGATGTTTGTACACTTCAGCCTTTAAGCGTCCCCAAAGAAATAAATCACAAGGCTCTAAATCAGATGACCTTGGGCACCAGACAACGTCACATCACAAAGAGACAAGAATTCCAAGAAACAACTCCCTCAACATTTCCATATAACGCTGAGAAGAGTGAGATGTGGCTCTGTCTTGCTGGAGTTAAACTTCTTGCTCTTCATGGTTTAGATGAAATCGGACAAAGGTGTCTATCATGTGACAGTAATGATTCGAATTAACCGTTACCTTTTGGCAACCTTCTTCAAAAATATACAGTCCCTACACAAAACATTCAGCAATGGCACACCAAACTGTCACATGAGGGCTGTGTAGTGCTCGCTGATGAAGTTCCCGAGGGTTCTCTGCAGTCCAGTAGCTAAAGTTCTTTTTATTTTAGTACCTGATAAGAAGAAATGGGCCTCATCCGAAGAAATAAATAAAGCACCTGGGGAATTTTCTTAAGATTTTCCTCACACACAGCTCTGCGAGTTTCAAAATCCTTCTCACTTTGTTGCTGGGCAACCATCATTTTGAATGGGCCCATATTAGGCTTTCTATGGAGAATTCCCCTTACACTCCTATTGGATAATCCCAGGGCAGCTGAATGTTCAAGTGCTGAACGCTTTAGGAATTGTTGGACAGACACTCTCACACGCGCCACATTTTCCTGCGTTGTTGCAGTCCGAGGTGAGCCAGTAGATTTTCTTTTTAGTGCTGAGCCTGTTTGTCTAAAGTTTGACAGCCACAGTTGAATAGTTTTCCTATCAGTAACACGATCATGTGGGTCAATTTTGAAGTACGAAATGTTTGCTGAGTACCAATCACAGAACCAATGTTACTAATAAACTCCTCTACAGCAAACCTACGATGCTCACCAAACTAAGCCATGATGGACACTTAAAATGGCATGTACACCATTTTTAAACAATACCCCCACAACATCAGTGCTACCACTACAACTCACACAATGGTTTCTTTAAATACAGGAGGTTTTATTGCCGGATTATGCACAAACTTTTTTTGTTTTTTTAAAAGTTCAACAAAAACATTTATCGTATTTTTGTTGACTTCTGTTGAACACAATATAATAAAAAAGATTAAACGATGCATATAACTTTAAGAATCTATCAGTAATGCAATAGCTATGTAAAAATAAAGAATATGTTTTGATTATGTTAGTTGAAGATATTCTTCAGCTATTATTTAGCCTTGTAAAAAATGTGTGATTGAAATAAGGTGTTACCATACTGTTTTATTCTGGCAATGAGAAGAAAAATTGTGTATCGGAACACATATTGAATATACTAATCAGTTTAACACAATTAGTATTGAAGTAGCTTATCAACTAGGCCTACTGTTTTACCAACTTCGGTTGTTACCAAAGCCTAGCAGCTACCTTTGTTAATAATCTTTATACTCAGTCATTAAACAAAACTCGTACCACTGAGGTAGTATGTTTTCTTGCTGCGTATTTAGAAATGCATGTAGTTTTTTACGCAATAGTTTTTATTTGGGTTCATAGAACTATGTTCATACAGTGATTTTTATTGGTGTTATTTTATTTACGATTTGTATATAATTGTGATAAAGGATTGGATTTCTAGTGTTCCTCTTTTAGACACAACTCATGCAAGGAAAGATTGTCAATATGAAGACGACTACGGTGAGTCAGATATCTCTAAATACAGGGAAAGTTATTTTGACTACTTGGGCTTGGACAGAATTGTATGACAATGAATCTGAGCTGGATAAAGGCTTAGTTTAGCCCTCATGACAGTCACATAATACTTAAGGTATTTAGGATATTCCATTTAGTCATGAGAATAAATTATGTCTTTCACTTGTAAAAATAAGTCTCTCTTGAGAGTAACCTACTAGCTACCACATTTTTGAAATCATTGGAGTCTCATATCTCATTCTCTTAAAGGAAATACTATTTACTTTATTGTAATCATATTAACAATAGTTTATGTTTATATAACCATATAAGAAAAAAAATTACATAGGTCCATTTATTTGTATTGAGATAACATATATACTATTAAAATTATGTCACGTTTTTGTTAATATTAATTTTAAGACAAGTTTTTAACAACTACCATGTTTGTCCCATGTTACCAAAGCAATTTATGTAATAAAAACAAATTAATTAAAAAGTTTAAAAAGATTGTAATTATTTTGTGCCACCATGAATATATTAAAACATATTTTATAATGGTACCATGTTAGAAGTAATCGATGCATACCATGTTTAGTATATTCCATGCATCACTCCAAATGCATTTTTAAGCTATGTTCAGACTAATTCTTGGTTATTTTAGTCAAAACTTCAAGTTGGAGTTATTAGTACTGTTAAACATTTCAACTAGGGTCTGAAGTGAAAACAAAATAACTCCTGAAATAGTTATTCTCATTTAGACCAAAAAGTAATTGACCCTTGTATTTAGGCCTCTAAGTGTAAAGTAGTACTTCAAGTTAAAGATGCAAACAAATAATATTATTAATACAGATTTCTGAAGACCGTAGTTTAAAAACATCTAATTGACTCAAGATTTACCAAGCTCATCAGCTCAAGGAAATAGTATCAGGCAACGAATTGATTGTTGAAACTTCTATGGAATTAAAATGACAGAACCCCTTCCTCTCTCTTTCTCTCTAAAAATATGATTTTTAGTACTATACAACATGTTCATATGTACCTTACTCTTATAAACACTTCCTATAAATAATTTCCAATCCGAGACTTTAATTAGTGTAGATTTATTGCAATAATATAAAATCATATAAATGAAAAAAATAATTAACAGGCCTATAACAAACAGTAGTAAATTTATATTATTTTACATTTATAAACATAAATATTAGGTAGATAGGTATGAAATCGAAAAAAAATACAATAAACTATAACTAACCTGGATATTGAGTAGTAGTATAATTACAAAGTACATTCCACCTGTCATGGTTCACTTTCTTATCACAAGTGAGGTGCCATTGATACAATTACTTCAGATAACAAATGATTTTATATCAATTAACTAAACAATTTCCTTGTTAGAAATATGACATCACATTATAGGCAGTTTGTAAAAACAAAATAATTACTGAGGAAATACTGACTCAGAGAATTCAATTTACAAGTAGGCTAAATATTATTTTCTATTGTCTTTCATATTATCCTACACCTAAATTCCAGGAGTTTAACATATAATATTTTTAGTTATTTAGAGCTTAGCTAGTGTCATTTTCTTGTCATTTTTAATTTATTTATTAATTTTCATTTTTTCTCATGCTAATGGGGGGCTAAACCCCCTTGGCCCCTCCCTTGGGTGCGCCAAAGGCATCTATTATACAAGACATGAAGTTTAGTTAATTATATGTTTGTAGTACTGTAGTATCACTGATGGTGATGACATAGATCATCGAAACGTGTATGAAATTAAAGTTTTATAATTGTGAGTTGTGTATATTTGTTTTATTTATAGGTTATCCACATAGAAATCTTTTATGATTATTTATGCTCATATTATTAACATCAGTGAGTCCTGTCAACTACTTTTATAAGAAACTATTTTAAAAACTATAATATTTTAATTTATTAAAGAGAGTTTTAAATTTATATACAGTTTGTTACAAAATTTAAAATTATATTTTTTACTTTAATTAAATAATACTTAATTAAGTGAATTCACTTAGTAATTATTCCTAAGTGTAATGGCTTACTTGCTGACGCATTTCAAAACAATCCTTACTTTTAAGAAGCAAAGCTTCTACTCTACGAAGTAAGCAGTTATGTATTCATTTAGTTAAGTATTATTTAATTAAAGTTTAATCAGTAAATTCACGATGATAACAACAAGCATCTTTAATTTTTTTAGCCTATAAAAGATTTTAAAAAAAATTATAATCCTCATGGTAGGCCTCTAAACCCTAAAAGAAGGGACACTTAAAGCCATTATGTCAGATTACTGTACAGAGAAGTTTGTCACTTTTATGCTTATAGAGGAAATGTATAGGGGTGTTTGTCTCCCAGGGGTCATTAATGACTACAAGTACTTAATACTACCAAATGGAGTTCTAAAAACTAAGCAAGAAAGGAAAGACAAAGACAGGTAACAAGCAAAGCTGGAAACATAGTATTAATAAAAATAATCCAAAGTTGCCATAATAAAGAAAACAATTTTCAAAGTTTAAGCTGTTTGTCTGGATAAAATTAATAGAATAGGCTACACTGAAAACTTAGATTGCTTCTGAATCTTATGATTGGGCAACTCAAGGTCTTCCTCAAGGACAAAGATCTTTTTATGGTGTAATATATTCCTGCCATCATTTTAAACTTTAGGACAACTGACTAAAATATGAAGATCATTTTCTTGTGCAATAGAGCGGAGAAGACAAAGCAATGAGCAGAAGGATTGAGATTCCATTTTGCTATATTGTTTGGATCTGTTAGAGAAGCTTGCATAGAACTACAATATTACTGGATACCATAAATGCTTTTCATTGTAGTTTAATAGGAAAACAAAGTTTCCCAACCACTGTCTAATCATGCTGAATTGCAAGTTCTTGGGATCAACCAAGTAGGATTTAATTTTCTTTTGAAATAATGTGTCTAATTTTAAATATTTTACCAGTTTTTGTAGGTGGGTCATAGTCCTTGGTGATCTGCAACAGCACCATAAGTAAGCTCACCCATTAGTTACATTATTTAGACCAGAAGGTCTAAATAAGCACACCCATTATTTTAGACTAGATGGCCATTACTTGTCATCTCCCATAACCGATGTTTCAATTAGGTTACTAGTAAATTACTCCTGCTAAATGAAAATTGTTTTCTTGAATCTTGTAGTCCATTACGTTCAGTGAATCTTATTAATCACTTAAACAATAGTTTATGACTATCCGAGCTTTAAATTTTGTTCAGCGTTGAAATGCAATAAAACCAAAAGAATGAATATGATAGAATGCTGATATGAATATCATGAATATGAGCCTGAATATCATGGTAATATCCATAAAATAATAAAGTTAAAAAAAATATTTTTAGTGTAATTGTGGCTTTTTTTCCTAAAATGCTCATTAAACTTTGGTAAGATCATACATCGAAAATTGGTAACTAAATCTTGAAATAAGTATGTTGTTGTAAATCCACTCTACTTTGAGCTTGAAATTGGTAGTTTTACTCCCAAAGTATGGGCAAAAATTGACAATCTTGAAACAATAATTTTTTCATAGCTAATAACAGAGTTTATTTTCCTGGATATTGATGTTATATATTTCAGTCGATCATAGTAAGAATAAATTACTTGAAATAGTCAAGGTCTATTAAAAAATATTATTTTATCGATCCCGATTCCACCAAAGGACAAATTTGCTTTCAAATTTTCTAGAATGTTCAACTTTGCTATATTGTCAAAAGTATTTAAGAGTAATTGGTTGAGTATTACTTAGATGGTCAAAACTGTAAACATTTGGTATGAATTCATTACTGCCTTTCAAAAGCTAATTGGACACTTCACTGATTTCAAGTTTAGTTTGCATGATTTCCATATAAAGTAAATATTAAGAAAAATATGAGAGAATTTTTTTTGATTGTAATAGCCAATCATTATTTGTGTTTTGTTTGATTGATATGAATTTTCTGAATGAGAAGTGTGTAATATTCCGGCAGAGGTCGCTTCATGGTCTTTTCCACCGGGCCTTCACCATTTTCTCAAAATCTCGAACTGCCGATTTTTGTAAGCTTCCACTCCCTCAGTACCTTCAACTAGACTCGTCCACTGGCGAATGCTGTGCTTGTATTTTTGCTATCACCAACGAGTGTCTTAGTGTAGCAGCCTAAAAAGAAGCCAGAGTGGACCACTGTGCGCGACCCCTCGCATGGGCTAAAGTGTGACATAATTTTTAATTTAACTTTTGTGTTATTGATCGTTTAGTGCGTTGCGTGTTATATTTATTGTATTACTACGCAATATGAATTATGCAGAGGACGAAATACTTGCCAGACTGTTAGATAGCGTGGAAAGGGAAGAAAGGCTTGAGGAAGAAAGGATTGAGAATCCTGGTAGTGTAATTTTTTGTTTAAAATCTTAGACATCAGAACGTAAAGTAGAAGAACAGCTGTTGAAGTATTACCATTTCGTACATCAGCTGTTGTCTTTTACCCACTTCACATTATAAAGAAGGTAAGGTGGAAGAATAGCTGGCAAAGTGTTGCTACGTCGAATGTCAGCAGTTGTCTTTTACCCACTTCACATTACAATGAAGGTAAGGTGGGGGAACAGCTGGCGAAGTGTTACCACATCATCAGGTAGTCACTGTCCCAGTATACACTGGAAAACACTGTAGGCATTTGGAGTACACTTACTGTCATTTAGATTTTTATTGCGCAGTCCGGCTGAAGTTGAGGTGAAGACCTGTCTTGGTCACCAAACTATATATTAATAAATTTAATACCAAAACGTTTCATTGTCTTTCATTATGCATATTTATATAAATTTTAATTGTTTATTTTAAAGTTTATGATAGCATTCATGTGCGTACATTCAAACACACAGCCACACTCTTTTCCCAACCTAGATCCTCACACAATGGATAACAAATGTTATAGATCATGATTATATTCTATAATTTTCTTCATCAATTTATCGAACTTGACCCACTAATTTTAGATCTATAAATTAATGTTATTTTAAAGCATTATTAATTTTTACAATATGAACATTATTTGGAAAGCACTACTAACAATCCTTTATATAAATAAAATTACACAAATTGAGAGAAAAATGAATTTAACTTAATAACTACCATGGTTACCATATTTGACTGTTTTTGAGAGTAATTTTCATTTTAAACTTATAAATTGTAGTATGTTTTAAACAAATTATATTATAATTATTTTGTCAAAATTCTTGTACATTTTATAAACAATCATGACGGACGTTGATCCTTTTGAAACCACTTACCACAAAGATTACGATTGGCAAGGAGACCCTTCCTTGTTAATGAGGTAGTGTAAGATAATGTTTTGAGGAGTTTAAAACTTTTTTCAGGTTGTAAAATCTTAATTTTTATCTTTAAAATTTTCAATAATTTATTCTGTTACTAGAAACTACTAATTTCAAAATTCCTTGAAAAACTAGTTCATATTTAAAAATTTTAAAATTAGGTTAGCATATCAGCATTATGTGGCTAAACTTTCATGTTAGAAGAACAAGTATTTTTTATTATGTCATAATGAATATTTATAGATATTATTATTATTATTGTAAGTATAATAATAATAATAATATAGAACTATATTATAACAATAGAACCATATGAAGTATTGGGCTTAAATCCTGTAGTATAATAGTTTCCTACAGGTTACTGGGAGGGGGATTTGCTTTGTAGTGGAGAACCGAGCGGAAGTTTTCAAAATGATGCGATACTTGCCTGACCTTTACTTTCGACTGGCAAATGAAAGTCTTCGCGAACAGGGACTAAGGCGTAGTATAAACATAAATAGAAACTACAAGATTACGAAATTTAAAAAAACAATAAAATCAAAACAAAACTATAAATTAAAAATTTAAATCAGTTTCCCGCTTACACTATTATAGTTAATGTTTTCATAACGTACGTAGCGATCCCCAGTAAAGAGATTTGTGGTCAACTGAAGTCTTCAAGGAGGCTGTCGTCTGCTGACGTATGCGTTTATGTGCTCTGTCCAACGCGCATACGACTAGCGATTTTTGTTGAAAAGATTCTACTTTAAGTAAAACCTTTAAACGGTGGACATTGTCTGTACTTCAGCACATGTTTGGAGATGTTCGTTGTACATAAAGGTCTATAGATTGCGATAAAAATACTGATTTGAATTTCCTTTGTAAACTGTATTAGATAATGAATGAAGCTTTAACCTTTCGTTGAAATTTAAAGACATCTATTGTTAAATAAAACACATGCGAAATTTGTCAGTTAAAAATCTGTAAGTTTAACTATTATGTTAAATACAGTTGTGTACTGCTTAAATTTACTTGTTTCTTGTAGAGCTCTAGGCTTCGTTTTCTAAATGTAAAAGTAAATTGATTGCAGTTGTAAAGATTTTTTTTCATTTGAGAATTAATTTTTCTTCATAGAGATAATTTTTCACTAAACTGATTCTTTCAACCCTACAGGAACTACAGGTAGCTTAGAGCGACGTTTGTATTTTCGTAAAGATAACAAAAGCTCTATAGTTGTTCCCATTAGTTTGGTTTCTTAATGTTCCAAACCTTTCAACCCCTATCAATGGAACTTATACAAAAACGTTTCTCCACTTATTCTTCATCAGTCCAAGTCAGCTAAGCTTTGTTTGGGATGTATTATCGACTGTATTATACAAAGAAACAACACATGCGACTAACCCTTGTAAAACTTCAGCCTAGTTGGGAGTTTTGCTGGATGAAGTGGGCGAAGGAAGGAAGGCTTCTTGATAAGCTTTTATTTTGTTTCGCATTTCTTCTCAACATTTATCGTTTATTGCAAAATCACACTGTTTAGGACCTATACACATTTTATGTCAAGAAAAAATATTTCATTTATTTTTTTTGTGCAAATGAAACTCAAATATTCTGATTGAGTGTGTGTGGGAAATATTATTTTATTATTATATTGTTTATAACGAAAAAATGATAAATATTTTATGCTTGTGGTATAATTTTTATGATTTTGGTGAAATTTGTTCTACAAAGCGGTAAAACGAGCAATATTTACTTGTATATAATTGCAGTGTTTTTCATACGACTTTTGTTTTTCCTTTTATCGTTGGTTTATGTCGTATCCTCTATAGAATCAAACTTTATGGTGGCTTAATTGTTTTTGCAATGTCTATGGCTTACCAGAGTATAACCCTTCCTCTATAAGATCGCTCAAGTGGTGAAGGCTTGTAACACTTGCAGGGCAGTTGGGAGCTTGATGTGCTGTAAGTTCTTCGTCGAGACAATTGATACAGTTTTGTTTTGTTTAGTCCCATCTGCTGAAATGTTCATGTTTCTATGATGTTTTGTTCTTAGTCTGATGAGAGTGGCTGACTTCCTGTCAATGTTGAAATGAATAACCTGATTGTGAGCTTTGATTCTCGAGGGGGCAGATTTTGATTTTGCAAAAACATTTGCATCTTATTTCTATGGCAATAATTGTTCATAGTCGCAGTGTTTTTCATTTAATTGTTGTCAAGGTTAGCTTCGTAAAAAGAACGAGTGTTTTGAAACGCGTCAGTAAGTAAGCAATTACGTATTCACTTAGTTAAGTATTTTTAAAATTAGTTTTGTTTTTCGTTTTATCGTTTATTTGTAAGCCTAAATAGCATTTGTTTCATCCCAATGAGTTATTCAACATTTCTACTTCCGTCTTACTGGTTGGGAGTTATTTACAATTAAAGTGTGAAAAGAAATTAATCTTTTTCATTTTTTGTTCAGGTGAAATAAAAAGAGTTTGTACATAAAGATATGTTCAACATTTTATTTCATTATATTATTTTCCTGTTTATATCGAAACGAATATGTTTTATGCCTGTGGTATATTTTTTTATAATTTTGTAGACATTCTTCACAACTCTCAGAACGGCCATAGCAGGTGATTTTATCCTGATAACCAGATTTCTGTCAGTAAAATTAATCCGGGTAGCCGTAATATCTTTATCAGCTTTTACGACTGTCGCAATATAGATTGGAAACAAAATGCAGGCAGTAAGCCACTGTCGTTATCACGACCAAAGGCTTAAACGATAGTTTTCCTACAATACTTTGCACTAGTAAAGTAGGAGGAAACTCTACTGTACCTCATATTTACCGACGGAATAACGTTTACAAACTGTATATTTTCCTTGCCTAATATTAATTTTTACGTACACAACTTTATAATTATATTATTGTTATAAATGAAAATAGCAAATTTAGTTGGCTGCGTGGTCAACAAATGGCTCTAGACTCCACTACCAGTAGCGCCAAAGAATTTCTGTGAGCGGTTTCATCCACCCGGTCTACTCAGTCTATGACAATAAGTATCTATGATAATAATGGTGGTCGAATCGTAGTGCTTTCCCCATTACCTTCCATGAAAACCACATGACACACCCTGACTCATCTAAACCATGTCACATGGTATAAAATGGAGTAATTATTTTTACAAATAGCAATGTAGTGGCCGTGTTTAGAAGTGTCCGTTGCTGAGAGAGATTTATTACAAGATCCCTATGTCACGTGACTAGGGATTGGCTAAATGACCTTCCTTGAATACCACATAGCACACCCTGACTCATCTAAACCATGTCACATGGTACAAAATGGAGTAATTATTATTACAAATAGCAATGTAGTGGCCGTGTTTAGAAGTGTCCGTTGCTGAGAGAGATTTATTACAAGATCCCTATGTCACGTGTCTAGGGATTAAAGGTTTGACCTTAGTACGGCGGCTCCGTAAAATTAAGTTGTTCATAAGGAAATATTTTGCTGCATATG
>JBAIZL010000010.1:76195864-76208364 GCA_036971475.1 Prosapia bicincta | reverse complement strand
TCTGTCAACACTTGGTAGGAGCTTAGTAGGTCGATATAGGTCGAATCTATTTTGATCAAGTCGATGAAATATGAAGGTCGAAATGACGAGAATAAATAAAATAATAGTTCGGGAATAATTTTAAGTACTGGCCATTTTAAAGTGATTTTAAGAATTTTAAATAATCCTATTTAAGAAAAAAAACTGTTTAGAAGCTACGATTTGTTAAAGGATTTAGATTGATAAGGATTTAGAATCATCGTTAATACTGTTCCTTGAGTCAATCTTACATTATATCACATCTTGAAAATAATTAATTTTATTGTACAAAGTACAGGAATAATGCCAGGTGACAGATGTTTTTACAAATGTCGAACTGCAAGCAAATATCCGCAGAAGGGTAGCAAACTGCCTCTCCTTTACTCCAAATGGTTTGCCGCTTATATTATCCTGTTTGAACCAATATACTTGATTCCCTATGGAAACCTACAGCCTGTAGGTCAAATGTTATAAGCTGACACTAAGCCAACTCTTAGGTAGAAATTGTGTATTCGTCGTTTAGAAAACATCAGACACTGTCGTCATCCCTCATCAAAACCTTAAATAGTTTTCAACGATGATTCTGTACAGCTTATGAAGGTTGACAATGACTAATTGATATTTGGAAAGCAACCACCCTATTACTCCGCCCCCCGTGGTAAACATTGCGATCGTCAAGAGACAGAGGAAGTCCAAGGGTCGATGTCTTTGTAAATGACCTGCGTTCACCTTCACCCTTCTCTCGCCCTCGGCCTCTCGCCGAGGCCTGCAGTCCCCAAGTGCCATCTTATAATCTTTAACCCATTATTTGCAATCCTTTCCTGTCCGTCTTAGGTCATAGGATCTCCTTAGACTATAGTTACATTTGCAGATCTCCATAAAACCAAATGAAATATATATATATATATATATATATATATATATATATATATATATATATATATTTTGACTTTGCTACACTGGTTTCTTGTATTCACTTATCACTTTCACTATATGTACTTAAACAAGAATCTTACTTGGTATTTTTGTGAGTTAATTTTCAAAGATGTAAAGTATCTCCATTGTCGAGCATCAACTGAATGGGCTGTTGTAGTAGACTGCCAGGTGTGTGAGTAATTTCCGTTGTCACGTGGTGTACCGTACATCAAACGTCACATTTACAACTGAAACTTAGCTACACACGCCACCAAAAACAAACATACATTCCCCGCATTAGAAAACATACGCCTAATAAAAAATGGCATATATATATATATATATATATATATATATATATATATATATATATATAAATTTATGTTTATTTATTTATATATTTATAAATATTTATTTTAAGGATATATTTTTATTTAAATAATAATTAACGTTAACTGTAATAAACATAGTTGTTAAGGTTTCTCTCATTGCATATTGTTTGCTTTACAGAGCCTTACTATGGGGACGACCAGTTCATAGGTCGCAGCGAATACATGGATACAATAGGCAAAATGGGGATAGCTAATATCAAATCCATGCAACAATACAAAGAGCCATTGCCTTCAAGTAGGAGGCGGATCGGAGAGAAATGTATCTAAAATATATCTTAAATTAATCGATTGTTGGAAATATAAATTATTTGTGTTGGTTACTAATAAGCGTCATATTTTAAAACGTGTTTTATGTCATTTAAGCTATGAATATAACGTTCGATTATGACAACAGTGGGATGAATTAATGGAATTTATAACTGTTTTTACGGAAAAAATGAGAACTAACCTTGTTCACTTTGAGGATTCTGTTCAGATAACTGTATTATCGTTGCCTGGAGTTTGTTTCGTGTAAGCAAGAATCTGCCTGACATTATGTAACTCTTGGATTTTATTGGCCATGGTAATCGGCAAACTTTTACTTTTGAACTTAATACTATAGGATTTGCCAAACTTATTATTTAAAGCAAGTTTATGAAAAGTGCACTAAGATATAACGTTTTCGAAAGCACTAGACTATCATCAGTGCGTAGATTGGCCGCTAGGAAGCGTTGTTCTTGAACGATTTTAAAGCAAGGTGTTCAATAATGTTGTCAAAGAGAATAGGTTTTTTTGTTAGGGTTTGTTGATTAAAAACAAACTAAGAGCTTTAAATTTTAGATTATACACAATTAAATAATAGTTATTATTATTATTTACGTAAAATAAATAATTGTTTTTTACTCTGGAATATAAATTGACTCAAGACTATTACGAATGGTTTGAAACCAATCAAGTTTGAAACGAATGGTTGCTATTTACAACCATATTGAGTCTTTTTTAAAAAAATTTTAATATCTATGTCTGATAAAACTTGTGTCAAATTTGTTTAAACTGATAAAGGTTACAGTAAAAACACAATAACATTTTTAAAACAAAATTCAAAATCACCAAAATTATAAGAGCAGTTTTGTAATTATATAAATCTTATGTAAGGCAAACATTTATGATCCAGTGACACAAGTCTAAGTAAACGTCTACACAAAACTGTCGCCCTAATTGTTTATTCTAATACTTCTCCTGTGATATGAATTAATTTTTTGTTTGTCTATTTCGAATATTATTGAAGGTTTTCGAATCTAATAAGCTATAAATACAAACTAATAATACTGTATAAAAAGTAACTAGTATTTTTGCACAAAGCAATAACAGTTATAGATAAAAATACTTTAGAGGCTATATTATTTATTTTTATGTTCCTCATAAACGTGTATAAAATATTTCCTTTCTAAGGTTTTTGAGCGTCTCATCCCAACATTTTGTGCTTAAACTGATGTTGTATTTCTAGTTTTTTCTCAAACGTTTTTATACATCTGGAATTTACCACCAATAACTTGACCAAATAAATAATATATTCATTGAAATTGAAACCACGTAATGTTAATGGTTGAAAGAACTTGTAATTAAAATTAATTTAAAAAAAACACCCAGACAAAAGGTTCCCCATCGCACTAGAAATGATCACCAGGTAGCTGCGTTGGCCGCAAAGATACGTTGATGAGCTGATCGTCGTTGGTTTTAAAGTTGTCAAAAATGTGGCCAAAGTGTATTTATTTATGAAACGAATGTTTATTTTTGTTGTAAATTTTCTATTGCTTTAGTACGTTGAGATTAAAAATATATATAGAGAGTAAGGTGGGGTGAGATTGTGCGCTATCATTTTTTAGAGTATTTGTAGTAAATATGGTACTACTCTACCCTCACTAGTTCCAGCATTATCACCAAATGTCATTATAGTTCTACTTCAGCTGCTTGTACTTATTCAGGCAAGTAATTGTTATTTACCATTGATTATTGATAATTTTCTCAAAATAATTTAGTTATGAATAAGTGTGTTATTTAAAAAAAGTAATAGTGCATGTAAAAGTACAATCAAATTAAAGTAATTTCGTTACTAGAAAGTATGATAAAACTCAGTCTAGGGATCTGAAATTTCTTTAGTTTTATAAATAGGGCACGTGCAGTGAGATTGCGTACATTTCTTTGGGGTAAGACTAACACACTCACACAAGCTCACAAACACAAACACACACACGCACTCACAAACACACACACACACACACACACACACGCACTCACAAACAAACACACACACACACACACACAAACGACACGTCTTATTAAGGGTTTATATTTTTTATCCACATAATAGAAACAGGTCACAGTAATTCGGACTGCAAACACAGCCTTGGCAATTTCAGTATGAACAAAAGACTTGCTTGTAATACCTTAGACCTCATTCTCCCTTGGAGGGAGAGACGCAATTCGGATAACCAGATGCGTGCCTGCAAAGTCTCTAAGCCCTCGACATAGCCATTCTCTGCGATCAGTCTTCGTCTGACATCCGACTAGAATCCATACAAGACATGGAGAACTTATTGGCCACGTGCCAGTTATATTTTATGATAGAAAAAGGACGTTCCTTTAAAACCACTGCCATCGACGCTTTCTAGCGATTAACCTCATACTGATGAAAGTCGCTTAGTGCAAAAACTTTAAGTGTCTTTATACGTTTTTCTAAAGTTTATTTTAACTTTAGGTTCGGACATTTTCACCTTAATTAAGTTAACAATATATGTTCCCCATATCGTTATAGACATAAAACGAATATCTACCGCATTGCACGCACCTCTGTTCACTCTATCAATAATAAACTTAGCTTTATGACTAAGCATTTAGGTAGTGACCGGTCTAAAGGTAATTTACGCCTAACAATAAAACTAATAACATTGGTTATTCCCATAGTAGGATTAATATTAGACATGGTTTCAGTGTTGATTTCGTCCAACTATCCAATGTCTATATCATCCAGATTCCTTGTCTCTAATTTGCCTTCAGCGCAGGGGAGACGCTGGGGAGACCCCCCATGGATGAAACCATTAAAGAGTGAAAGGACTTCTAAATATGTGCGCCGTAGGTTAAGGCCTGATTCGGTAAGGCCTCCTTTAAAAAAACCCATTTATAAGTTCTGAAAAACACTCATTCAGGCTTTCGTGTAGACAGTGGTATGTCTATAAAATACCTTTAAATACTACAACGTTGATTACTTTTTCTATTTCTATCTATTCCAAATTTGTTGTAAGAGTTTCTTTCGTATTTTGAAATAATCAATGAAGACATCCTAGATTTACTTTCTAACGATTCCTCAAAGTTAGAGGTCAAAGATTTATCTACATATATAGTTAATAACGCTGATTACATGGATGGGATAGTGTACCTAGAAAATAGAAATAGTAAGTTTATGAAGTTGATTTATTATTTTAATACTTTTTATAACTTCTTCAAATATTAGTTATTTTTTAGTTTCATCCTAATTCTGTCAACAGAGTAAAAAAAATTCCTTGCACCCGTTTTTACGATCTTGATCTTAAATTGAGCACAATATACAAGAACAAACTACGCATATTCGTCGTGACCTTTTATAAATCTTACAAAACTAGGTTGGATTTCCTGCTTAACATCATGTTTTTTGTAACTTGGATCAGTAATGTTTAGTTTATTGTTAGAAGCGTGTTGTAAATGTTCATATACAAAATTTGATTTTAGGGCTTTTAATAACATCTGTAATAAATACTGCTACCTTAAATTAGGATCTTCAATATATTTAAGCGTTATATCAATCAAAACTAAAAAACACTTATAAATAACCAATAAAAAACAAAATTAAATTATATATAAATGTTAAAATACAGATAACCTAAACCTAATCATTAAACACCTAATTACAGTTTTTAGTAGTGGTGAAACAATTTAAAAAAATTACCTATTTTTAATAATACAGGAATTGTATTAAATAACATGTGTCTGTGAAAATAAGTAGTTTAAAAAGGTTTCACTCTAAAATTCAAAGTCTGTTACCAATTTTAACATTTAAATAAAAGCCCAAAGTAAACTCTTATACATGTGTTAAATGCTTTATTTTAAACAATGATATATGTATCACTGGAAACAAAAAATATTTCAAAAGAAGAAAGTAGTCTTGAAAGTCAAATTAATTATAAAAACCCATAAAACAAAACAGAAATTTGTTATAATAATTTATATAATAAAAATTTTGTTATATTATTTAAAATATAATAAAAACAAAAAAAATATAAAATAAAAAAATAACAAAAAATGGGACTCTGGAGTTTTCTCCGGAAAGGTAAGCCACACTTCTTTTATATTTTTGCTTTACTGATGTTAAGTGTACACGTGTGTGTGTGTGTGTACTTAGCATCAGTAAAGCAAAAATATAAAAAGTGTAGTTTAACTTTCCGGAGAAAACTCCAGAGTCCCATTTTTTGTTAATTTTTTATTTTATATATTTTTTTGTTATTATTATATTTTAAATAATATAACAACATTTTTATTATATAAATTGTTATAACAAATTTTTGTTTTGTTTTATGGGTTTTTATAATTAATTTGACTTTCAAGACTTTTTTCTTCTTCTGAAATATTTTTTGTTTCCAGGGATACATATATCATTGTTTAAAATAAAGCATTTTACACATGTATAAGAGTTTACTTTGGGCTTTTATTTAAATGTTAAAATTGGTAACAGACTTTGAATTTTAGAGTGAAACCTTTTTAAACTACTTATTTTCAGACAGATGTTATTTAATACAATTCCTGTATTATTAAAAATAGGTAATTTTTTTAAAATTCTTTCACCACTACTAAAAACTGCAATTAGGTGTTTTATGATTGGGTTTAGGTTGTTATCTGTAATTTAACATTTATATATAATTTAATTTTGTTTTTTATTGGTTATTTATAAGTGATTTTTAGTTTTGATTTATATAAGGCTTAAATATATTGAAGATCCTAATTTAAGGTAGCAGTTTTCTGAGTTCCATGACCAGAAAATGTATATTAAACTTTATATGGCCCGATTTAAAGTGAAAAGTTTGTTTATCATTGCTTATATTGCCCTTTTATGTGAATGCTTTTTATTTTGTATTGTTAAAGGTTATATTTTATTTTTCTATAGCTAAAGATAGTGATTTTTAATGAGGGTTTACATTTTGACCATTGTTATATCAATAGTCATTTTCAAGAAATTTTACCAAGTTCAGTGTCAGAGGAATAATATGCTATTTTTATTTTGTATATGTTACAGGCAATGTATTCGGTCAGTCGCTCCATAGAATTCCTAGTAATTCTATGCCTTGCCCAAGCTTGACGGACAAAGTATTAAACAAATTGTATTTCCTACTTTGTCTGTACATTTTTTACAATGTCCGCTATGACTCTGGCAGAGCTGCAGGTAAAGGGGAAACTCTTCGTCTAACTATCCCTGATGTTGATAAAGGGCTTCGTATAACTATCCCTGATGTTGATAAAGGGCTTCGTGTAACTATCCCTGATGTTGATAAAGGGCTTCGTATAACTATCCCTGATGTTGATAAAGGACTTCGTATAACTATCCCTGATGTTGATAAAGGGCTTCGTGTAACTATCCCTGATGTTGATAAAGGGCTTCGTATAACTATCCCTGATGTTGATAAAGGGCTTCGTGTAACTATCCCTGATGTTGATAAAGGGCTTCGTATAACTATTCCTGATGTTGATAAAGGGCTTCGTATAACTATCCCTGATGTTGATAAAGGGCTTCGTATAACTATCCCTGATGTTGATAAAGGGCTTCGTGTAACTATCCCTGATGTTGATAAAGGGCTTCGTATAACTATCCCTGATGTTGATAAAGGGCTTCGTATAACTATCCCTGATGTTGATAAAGGGCTTCGTATAACTATCCCTGATGTTGATAAAGGACTTCGTATAACTATCCCTGATGTTGATAAAGGGCTTCGTGTAACTATCCCTGATGTTGATAAAGGGTTTCTTGTAATTATCCCTGATGTTGATAAAGGAAAAAGAGACCTTAAAAATATACTGGCAGTAGTTATTTAAGTGACAAAAGATGGTTTCTACAAACTTGGAACTGTGAACGGAGTTTTAAAACAACTGTATTCAATATCGACGTTTACAGTAATCAAGAAGACCTATTAAAATTTAAGAAATTCCAGACCAAAAGATCCAACTTTGAAGTGCAGCTAAAGCGAAATCTTCAGGGAGCGACCAATGTTTCGTTAGATGCACCTGTAAACTTAAAAATGTCAAACTAAAAAGTGTTCATGTATAAAAAACAACACAAAATGTATTCAAAGCGTTACAATGCCCTTTCCTGCTGTAATAAATAGTAAATTTCCTTTAATAAGAGGTTGGTTCCTAAACATGAGTGAAATTAATTAATTCCAGCCAATTAACTTAAAATTAAAATAAATATTTTTCGTTTGCATTGTTAGTTAAAAGATTGTAGTAACATTCAATTTTACTATGTAATTACATTGTGTCCAGTGTAAAGTTCCTTTGTGATATATTTTACCTGATAAACTCTTGGTTATGTATATACTACCTAGACATTATAGGCCTATATAATGCCTCGGCCAACTATGTAAAATTGTACGAAATCATTCTCTTGTAAGGTTTTGACAAATCTACTATGCAGAGTGTAGAATAAACAAAGTAATAAATAGGCTAATACTCACAATTATAAAAACTTTATAAATCAGACACATTTCAAAGACAATACGTCATCATCTTCAGTGGTGCTACACAATTACAACTTAATTGAAAAAACTGAACATAACCTATATTTGGTCCATAACCGGATCTGGGCATGCCAAATTTACAACCATGGCTACTGATATAGTTACATTGAACAATATACGATACTACAATAATAATAAAAGTATTATTTAAATAATTAAAAAAATGTAATATTTAACATTAAATTAATTTACAATAATATTGAATTTTAAATTGGTCCTAATTCATTATTAACATATTTATTTTTATTTCTTTCTATAAATAATGTTTCCCATACATCTAATTAATTAAAATGTATGACATTTTTTAAGAGGACAACATTTTTACTTTTAAACACTTATTTCTCGACCATAAACTTGGATACATATTTTATATTTAACATAAAATAAATACTTACAATGACCGCCCTCGTATTAAAACAAAAATATTTGGACATGATTCCAGATTATAGCGGTGAGCCTGCTATGCTCAGTAGATTTATTACAATTTGGGATAAAATAGTGAATAAATTCTTTGTAGTTACAAATCCGGACAGTTTCCAAAAATAATTCCTCTTTTCATCCGTCCTTTCAAAAATAAAAAGACAGGCGTTAGAAATTGTAGTAAGCTGATTGATATACGTATGCCTAATACAGATGCTAAATCTGTGACTAATAATCAACCATTTCAGTATTATTGAAAACAAATCCCAAAAAATAACCCAAATCAATTTAAACAATTACCTCAAAACAAAGCTAATCGATTTGTAAGACAGGACTATGTACAAAACCTCACAACACCTAAATAAAATCAAAATTGTCAACCTACACCAAATTATCAACCCACTCCAATGAGCATATCAACTTGTCAAACCGGAAACCCGATCGCAGAAATAAATTGTATCAAATAACGGGAAAGGCTTTTGATAAAGAAAACGAGAGTTATTCGATGTATCAAATAGATGAACAAATGTCAAATACATCGATGACAGAACCGACGGAAAATATTTGTAACTTCGAGGGAGTTGCAAAGAAACTTAAGACGAATACGATTCTCTTAGTAACTTTATCGAAGAAGACAATGCATGCAGATTTTCGAAGGAAAATGAAAACGCTCATCATTTTTTTAGGACCTACCACATTAAAAAAAAAGTTTCCATAATGGAAATAGAAAATGATTTACCTTATGTTTACTACCTAAGAACTAACCTATAAATTTTGATTGACACGAGAAGCACTAGATCATTTATTTAGAAATCGGCTTGATTCAATATTTTCAATAATGCACTGAAGCGAGAACCATTCGTAGTAAGTACAGCCCATGGGGTATCAAAAGAAAATTTTAGCTGCAATTTTAGGAAAGAAAAAGTTATCTATTCGATTTTCCTAAACACTTTGAATTCTTACTTGGACTCGATATTATAAGAGAATTGAAAATTAATTTAGATTTTGTAAACGGTAAATTATTATTTTGTGACAAAAAGGTCTCTATACATTATTTTAACACAGAAGAAATAAAAAAAAAAAAAAAATAACAAAAGTGCTGTTGAAAATAAAACTACATGCTGTTTAATTAAAGCTCGTACTAAACAAACAATAAAGGTAAAAAGTCTCAAAAAGAACAATGGTGAAGGTATACTATCCTATAAAATACAAGACGGAAAAGAAATACCATAATGTATAGCAAAAGTCGAAAATGGAGTAAGTTACTGAGCAGTGGTCAATAACACAACGGCCGATAAAACGTTTAGAGATCAAACCAATGAACATAGAACCGCTAAGTTATTTTAAAATTAATAATTTAAACACTATCAAATAAGTGCTATAAATATTAACATGTTAAATCACAGATATTATAGATTGAACTTTATAAAGTTATAACAGATCATATGAATGACGAAGAGAAACTGGAAATATTAAAATTAATTTCTGAATATTCTGGTTTATTCCACCAAGAAAATATTAGTTTGGCATTTACTAATCAAGTTAAACACGTAATTAGAACAACTGACGAAATCCCTATTTATACCAAAAACTATAGATACCCAAAAATTTATCGAAAGACAGTAGATAAACAGATTCAAGAAATGTTCGCCCAAATAATTTTTCAACCCTCTTTCTCACCTAGAATTCACTGTATGGATCGTTCCAAAAAAAGCAGATGCTTCAAATAAACAAAAGCTTAGATTAGTTATTGACTTTGGAGGATTAAATGCGAAAACTATCGAAGATAAATTTCCGCTTCCAAACATAACCGACATATTGGACAAATTAGGAAGATCCCAATATTTTAGTACCCTTGATCTTGCTTCAGACTTTCACCAGGTGGAGATGCACCCGGACAGTAAAGATAAGACAGCCTTTTAAACATAAACTAGCTTCTGAGATTGCAGTTTGGACTAAAGAACATCCCTCCTACATTTTAAAGAATAATGAACAACCTATTGCACAAAATACAGACCGAAACATGCTTAGTTTATGTTGATGAAATCATCATGTTTTCAACCAGTTTGCAAAAGCAAGTGTTAAGAATTAAAGACGATTTTGACAGACTAAGAAAAGATAACTTTAAACTACAGTTGGACAAAACAGGATTTTTGAGGAAGGAAGTTGCTTATTTAGGACACATAGTTGCGCCAAACGGAGGAAAACACAATCCTATATTTCGATCTGCACAAAATTAAAATAAATTTTATAAATACACAAAACCCCCAATAAAATGAATGATGTGGAAGATTTCATTCCACGATAGTAGAACATATAAGAATTTTAAATAAACAAATCGAGTTAAAAAAGGGCAATATAAATAAGATAGTAAAATATGCGATAGTAACAAACATTCGGTTACTAAATAACCGCCGTGTGAAGTTTTGTTTGGACACATAAATTCTAATAACCTACTGGCTGTAGATTTAGAAAACCAGTTTGCAAATGACCATAGCGTACAACCATAGAAAACCTGTTGTAGGCCATTGAGAACAAACAAAAGCACCGTATGAAAACATTAGAAATGCTAACCAAAAAATTAAAGAAGATATGTTGGATAATTGAAATATAAACAAGGAATCACTTAAAGAAGAAATATCTTCCGTTAATAGGGAAAGGGAAACAGATAAAATAAATCCTAGACACCATAACACAAAATAAAAAAATACATTTATCAAAAATTAAAAGACCTAGGAAGATAAGAAACATAATTAATTATCAAAATCCTTTTCCAGGTCTCTCTTTTCGCCCTTGGCACAGCCACAAAGTCAGCAGATATTAAAGACATCACCAAGAACCTCGGAATAAACCCAATAGAAATTGGGTCAGCCAAATTAGGATCCTCCTACCATACCTTTGTCCACTATTTTAATGTAATAATTTAATTAATCATTTAGGTGACATTTTAAAGTTATTTTTAGTTATTTTAGATAGGGTAACCATAGTATAAATATAATTAATGAGAAATTAGAAATTATACTTCTAATAGATAACAATAATAAAAGAGTAAAAAGCGGTCTTATAGATGGATTAGGATCCGTTATCAAATCTATAACAAGCAATTTAGATGCATATGATGGTACAAAATATGAAAAGATCATTAAAAATATTGAGAATGAGTAAATTAAAATAATTTATAAACTTGAGTCGCAATATTCCTTTAGTAACAGTATTATGAAAGAACTTAATACAACTTTTAACATAATTGATTAAAATTTTGGAGAATTAAAGAATAAATTAAATATTGTGAAACGTAACGTAAATGACTATGTTGAACTAGAAAAGTTTAGAAGTATTTTAAACCAATTGAACTTTTTATATAACATAATGTTACAAGTAATCAGAGATTTGGAAAACTTGCTTACATTTTGTAAACTCGTAGTTTGATCTCAACTCAAGAGCTATATGAGGAATTAAGCCAAAAATATAAATATAATAATAAAAGATTACCTTTATAACCTAAAATAGAAAATATGTGGGAATTACAGAACCTGATTAAAGTTAATTGTAAATTGGAATCTGAAAAAATGTATATTTTATAAACTTACCTATTGTTGAAAACACTTATTTTAAATTGAATTCCATACCTACAAAATATGAAGACGTTTATGTAACAATAATACCAAAAGTAAGGTACATGTTAGTATTTTATTCTGTAATTTTAGGTTTAGACAGTAATTGTAATGGTAAAATAGATTCCAAATACTTTTGCTCATTTGACCTTTAACGCACCACAAATTAGATTGTGAAACGTCCATCATTAGAAATAACAATTACAACTGCGAGTATACTGCATTGGAAGTCACGGACAACATAATCAACTGGATCTCAGAAATCAACCATTACCTGACGACCTTCCCCAATAAAGAGACTCTAGAAATTACCAGCCAAAAGACAACTACCACTGTCACCCTTC
>JBAIZL010000010.1:76178364-76190864 GCA_036971475.1 Prosapia bicincta | reverse complement strand
AAACATAAAGAAAAAACTTGACGAAGAAAATAATAAAAATAAAAGACAAAAGGTCACAAAAAAATATTAAAAAAATAAATATTTATTACTTTTTTTTAAAACCAATACATAAATTTTTTCAATTGTTATTATTTTTACTGTATAAAGTAAAAGATCAAACAATAATCGATAACACAAGTTATTTATTTTTAATAAATCAAGAGATAAAGAGTAGGTCTTGTGGATGCCGAGATTGGATGTCCGGGCAATGATTTGCTTGTGCTATTCCATCACCACGACCTTGCTTACGGTGACGCAGATATAGGATGCACGGGAATAACGTGGAGATTGACAGCACAATGACAAACGATGACATTAAGCAGAAACCTTCTCAGCTTACTACACAAAACTGATGTGAGAATTTCCCTCCATGGTACTAGTTGGTTTACATTTCAACAAATAGATAACTCTATTAAATGTCAGTAATATTATATTTATGAAAAAGATAAAATGAATGTATACTTTATTCAATATCTACCATTACGGGACTTTTTCAGTACTATGGGAATTTATCTATCAGTACTATGGGAATTTATTATCGTATAGTTTGAACATATAAATAATATATTCGTTTATATTGAGACTCTGTAATATTACGATTTGAAAGAACTTGTAATTAAAATTAATTTAAAAAACTTACTCAGAGAAAAGGTTTTTCATTGCACTATGAAATGGTCACCAGGTAGCTACGTAGACGGCAAGGAAGCTGGTCCAAAATGGTTTTAAAGGAAGGTTTTAAAAAATGTGGTCGAAATGTATAGACGATTTTATCTGTGTTGATTTTTATTTTGTTTGAAAGTTTCTTGTTACTTTAGCATTTTGAGATTAATATATGCACACACCTACGTATATACGTACACACATACATACATAAACACAACACACACACACACACACACACACACACACACACACACACACACACACACACACACACACACATACACACACATACACACACACACACACACACACACACACACACACACACACACACACACACACATACACACACAAACACACACACACACACACATACATAAACACAACACACACACACACATACATAAACACAACACACACACACACACACACATAAACACAACACACACACACACACATAAACACAACACACACACACACACACAAACACACACACACACACATACTTACGTAAACACAACACACATACACACACACAAACACACACACATACATAAACACTACACACACACACACACACACACACACACACATACATACCTAAACACTACACACACACACACATACATAAACACAACACACACACACACACACACACGCGCGCGCGCGCGCACACACACACACACACACACACACACACACACACACACACACATACACACCCGCACGTGTGATTGAATTAGATTCATCATATAATTTTAGTTCAACTTATCGTAGCATATTTCCGTGTCTCAATCAAGGCAACGACACTATTCCCAAGCTTATACTTCATTTCCCCTTGCCTTCCCCGGGGTGTAACTAATAAAATTTCCAATGACCCCTCGATAGAGTCAACTTGTAGTACAAAATCAACCATGATCCATCCAGAAAAAACCCAAATCAGGGAATTCATGACATTGGCGAATCATTTCAGTTATCCATAATCCTTTACCTGCCTATCTTAGGCAATATGGTTTAAAGTGACTGAAATCAGGTCGAAAATCGATTGGTGCTAAAAAGAAGTTTATGTCTCAGTATGATGTTCACAACTTTACTTGAACTATAAATTAGGAAATATTCAATATATTACATATTAAACATAAAATTTACCGTATATTCTACTTAATTTTAAAGTTTTTTCAAAGTTGGAAATACAAGTTTTGTAACATTCTACTTTTTAAATTATTATTCTTCCATTAGTTTGTACTTTAAAAAATCTTCTTGTACACAGAAGAAATAATGTTTTAAAAGAATTATTGTCGTATCACTTGCCTTAGAAGAACAAAAGAAGAATAAGAACAGAAGATGAACATATCCGAAACGAGCCATCTTTTAAACTGATTGTTTTCAGAAGTAATTGGTATGAATTACCATCTAACCTAAAAGTCTTTAATGTTACTAAAACAAATATTATTACTAACAGTCTTTGGTAACAGGTAAAATCCACTAGAGCTCTATCTGTGACAATTATCTGCGGAACAGTGATAATTATTATTTTAGGTGATGGAGTCATACTAGAAACATTTTTATTCGAAATCGTCACACAGTTATATTTAAAAAACGTAATATGTGATTCAAAGTTGAGAAAATATACCTTGTGTAAAATCATTTATTGGATTGAATTGCTGTGAACAAATTTAATGAAAAAGTATTAGTGACAAATTTTTAGATTTTACTGATTTTTTTTCTACTTTTTTCCATGTGTATTGTATTAGATATAAAATTATTGTATTCAGACACAATTCTGAGCTGTCGGTTTTCGTAGTCATGACAACGGAAGCAACAATAACAGATGCACTTCTGACTATATTAGAGCTTTTGTGCAACGAGGGGTCGGAACGTTGTACGTAAAAATACTATACACATCTAATTAGTGGCTTCAAAGGAGTTTAAATATGAACAAAAAAGGAAAAATGTGACTTGAGGATTTAACTTATTTAATTGCTAATTATTTAACACGAAGTTTTCTCATTTGTTTCATAACTCATGTGGGGTTGTCTGGAAGGACGGTGAATCTTAAACATACACATATTTTGTATAAATTTTAGTAGGTGTTAATTTTGCATATAATTTTGAATCTTGCATATGTAAAGCTTTCTAGTAAAATGCGATTAATTTATATATGTGGTCTTTCTTGTGGAATTATAAGGCTTAACATGTTTGCCTTTCCAAGGTAAAGTTTCTAAATACAGTAAACTCCCGATTATCCGTGGAATAGGGTGGCCCGGGAACGCCGGATAACGAATTCCCCGGATAATCCGCTATGAACAAAGAATACGCAAAACAATCGATAATCGATTATTATACCATAAGTTACACAAATAATGACCCCGGTTAATGCAATTCACAAATAATCTTCAGAGGACATAATAAATACAGAAAGTAATTTAAAATGTCGATGTATTTGACGGATTATAACTCGTATATTTATATGTCTAACTATTTACAATACGTACATAAGTACATTTATTAATTTGACAGTAAAACGTAAGTTTTCAGAATATAAAATTGTGCTAGAATTAAGTATATTTTTTAAAGGGCTACGTTAGGAACCAAAGTGTTTCAAAGGTTAAAAATGAATAAAGTATTTAATTTAGAAGTAAGGGCAAAATCATTAAGAAAGAAATAATGTTCACCTATAAATATTTGTTGTGCTTTAGAATTTTTGTTAAATGATAAAATATATTTTTGTGACAGGTTAAATTTTGTAAAAGTGTTTAATCTGTGCTAAAGTATACATTGATATATATAAATAAAAAACAGTGTTTTTTACTAACTTGCAACTTGAGTTGACATTTATTGATAAACAATTTTCGAATACAATCCTAAACCAGGTCATTAAGCTGGGGTGCCTTTAAAGAATAATTCCCCGGGAAACAAAACCTAAAGGGTTAAATCTATGTGAGATTAGGTTTATTAAAATAAAGTCCAATGACTGGCTCTCTGGCAGATTTTGGCAAGCGTTAGCACAGGGTTGACTTCGGTCAAAGACGCTTATCAAATTTAATCGGTGTATGCCTAAGTGAGTGCTGCGGGGATGTACGTGCGTACGCGGTAGGGTGAGGGTGGTGCGTGGCTGTCACAGCGTGCGCGCGCGCTCACACAAACACACACACATATAATTTATTATTATTTTAATAAATAAAAAAGTCAATAATTAATAAAACTCCTAGTGAAAAAAGGTTAGACAATTATTTATTACAATTTAGAAATACAAACAATATGATGCAGGATTGTACTGAGAAAATAAATGTACTAATTTTTAAGAATATTTACAACAAGTTTATCTTTTAATGCTCAAGTTATTGTGTAAAATAAAAGGATCACATTCTGCTGACGACATCAATCACTATAAGAATATTTGAGTTTTAACACTTTTCCTTGAGAATCGTAGAAATCGCGTTATTTGTGTACGACTGAGCACCATAAAAGCAGCCCTTAATTTCTGAGGTCATATCATCGCTCAAAGATCCAGTACGATTGAGGAAAACCGTCATTTCTGTAGCAATCTCGGTGTAATTACCGGAATAAGTTTCCAAAGTGTTGATGACGCAAGTTGCTGCACTGAAAAATGAATAATGCAGACACGTTTTAGTAGACGCTATAATTTGGAGAGTCAATTTCCCAATTTTCTCTCCGAAAAGGAACAAATCATAGCCCAATGTTAGTGAATTTGCTATTGATTTTGTGATATTTATACAATTATCAAATTGGTTTGACGCCGCCAGTTTTACATCTTTTAAAGCTAACTCGGTTCCACGCTCACAATTGCGGTTCTTCAGACTATTCATGGCAGTAAAGATAGAATCGTCGACAAATTTGTTTAGTTCCTTACGAGAACCGTCCACCAGAGTTCGATGAGTGTCTTCTAATCCATCAGCTTGGTTTTGAATCGTAATTTTGGCGTTCTGTAAGTCTGTAACAAAGTTCTGAACAATCTGCTCAACCAGTTTACTGTCTGCATTTGTCTGGAACAAGAAACATTAAATTACAAACTGTCGGCATCAAATTAACATATGAGCTTAGATCTATATAAATATCGGCTATGAAAGTCATCCTTTAACGTACAGTGGTGCTAGATTAGTCATAACAGTTGTATAAGAACTAATCTGGTCAACAGTATAACAGTACTGTAGTTTATAATTCGACTGAAATATCAATATTTCATAAGACATCTTTAAAACTGAATTAAATTATAATTGATAATGTATTAAACCAGTTGCCCGTTAATATTTGATAGTGTAATGTTACCATGTGTGTAACATTTTTCAAAATATTTTTGAATCGCTTATGTTTTCATAACAGGTTAATATTTTTGACATAGATTATTGAAATGAAAAAGTTTTAGCGACGCTTAGAAAAACTTATTGAACGGACATAAACATACAATTTTGAGTCAGTATAGCTTCCCTCAGGGTAATATTTGTGGTTAGATGTTTTTGCGTATTATTTATTATTTAACCACAGTAAGATATTCCAAATAATTACCTATTACACTTTTGCTATTACTTGCGACCAGACATTTTTTTAACTAAAGTTGTTGAATTTTTAACTTACACTTGGAGGAAACGTTTTCGTCTTACCAAACGTTTCCTTCAAGTGTAAGTTAGCAATTTAACAACTTTAGTTAACAAAAAGTCTGGTGCCAAGTAATAGCAAAAGTGTAATAAGTAGTTTACAACCAGCTCGTCATGAACAGCAACAAGATTTCGATAACAAATTATTAGTAAGGATAAATCTAACTAAAATGTTTAGGCAGGAACAAACAAGGTGTATAATGCTGATCATGCTGAAGTATTTAAATATTGCCAGTCTTGAGAACAGAGCGGCATACTTGAAGTGGCCCTACCCTCTCTTAGGGGAATAGATAGATGCTATAGGCATTGGTGTTATAGCATTGGCCAGATTTGCAAACCCATAAGAAGTTCTAAGTTATTTATAAGAGCATTTTTGAAGTGAAAACGCTCATAGCGACGCCTACAGAAACTTACAGAACATAAACATACATTTCGTGTCAGTATAGGCCTAATTTCCGTCAATTAGCTCTGAATCACCTTAAAGTGAATTAAATGATAACATATGATTTCATGTATCAGCTGATTTTTTGTTACAGGTTATGTTGTAAAACAGCTGTTTTAACACATAGGTTATGTTAAATTATTTATTGAACATTGTTAAGAAATAGGACATTATTATATAGTTTTGATATATGTATCAAAAACTAATAAATATATTATATATTTAAATTTTGATAAATCTCAATACAAAAAATTCAATGTAATAAAATGATAAGTTATGTATTTGTAATCCTATTTTAAAAATGAAAACATCCTTAGGCGATTCTGAAATGTTAGTAAATTTCTCTTTACGCACAATACAATTTTGTTATTCAATTCAAAATGTCTGTAGACGTGTCTATAAAAGTTGTCACTTCTATCGGCAAAACTCCGAGTGTCATAACCTAATGTTTATATTACAGAGCATTATTTGTAAAATATAACCGTGCGCTCTAAAATAAATAGTTCTGAAACAGTTGTAAGATTTTATTTGACTTAATTTTATTTACTTAGTTTTACAAACACATACAATTACAAAAAGAAGCTAAATCGGTTAGACTCGGGTACAAACATGTTCTGTATGAACTCCGTTCAATTTGAGGCAACACTCGTACCGTTCTTGAAGGTTTTGCATAATATTGGTGGAGAGGCGTTGTTTCATGGTCGTTATACACGTTTTGTTTCGACGGTGGTTGATGGGTCATCACGGAAATCTTGTCTTTCATCACTTACCAGACGTAGCCGTCAGGCGGTGTAAGATCGGAGGAATGAGCTGGGTAAGGAAAGTTTGTTCTAAGGGAGATGAGGTGGTTGCCAAAAGTTTCTTAAAGAAAAGCATTGTTGTAAAAGGCAGTGTGGCTGGTTGCGCCATCTTGCTGGAATTATTGTGAATGAAAAGGCAGATGCGGGCAAAACGAAACCTCCTGAGGTCTCCTACAAAACGATCATGAATGACCCTATATCGGTTCCAATTTACAGTAAGAAGATTTCCGTTACTGTCCTCAACATAGTATCCCTCCCCCTGACAGATGACCAAATGGTTATAAGCCTACTATGCTGTGCCCTCTGTACACCACTGTCAACGTTCAAAACAAAGAAAACGTGTTGGCTGCTTGATAATGAAACCACTAAGGTGAAAACCATGTAGCACTCAGAAACACAGGTTATCCATGACACATTGCTAACATCGAAGCGCAAAACTGAACTCGGCTGTTTTGTTTATACAGTTCAAAGTTTGCACAGTTTGTATCTTGTAGGTAAAGCTCCTAATGTTTTGGACATTCTTCTCATCGACGTATTCTTCAAATTAATGTTCAAAGCCCATCGGTTTAGGTTTTTTTTTGGAGACTAATTTTTGCTGCAAGACCCTTCCTTATTTTTCATTTGTACAGACAGTAGTTGGTCGACCTGAAAAGACCTTCCACTGTATCAAAACACTGCCTGATCTTCGACATTTTTCAACAACGCTAATAATCTAGGCATTTTTTTTTTTGGGAAATAATTTCTGAAAACGTAATTTAGTGTGCGATAAACGAGGTACTGATTTATCGAATTTCAAATGATTTAAAATAATGCTCTACCATAAAAGGTTTCTTTGCAGTAGTTGGCACCATGTCAGCAAAAACTAGCCCTAAATAAAATACGTCAACACGAATACACGACAACAATCAAAAGTAGTGCCTAGCACAGCTGATCAAGAAGGTAACTACACCCGATTGAGATTCAGTACTGTTTATTTTGGCGCGTACAGTAATTTCTCTTACAGACTTTTCAACAAAACGTCTAGACGATTCAATAGAATTTAACTAAACTGATACCAATTCTACTGAGTTTACTATTGATCGAACCGTTGCGTGGTGAAAAACGCAATTAAATAATTGAAGCCTAATAAAATGAGAAGCAATTTTTCATGTTTTTTAATTATACAAATATTAGTTTCATAAACCTGGAGTAGAGTTACATAAATATTTTCATTATAGCATGGAATTGGATTAAAAAAAAATAGTACATGTTTTTAAAATTCTAATAGTAATATAATAATACATTTAGAAGTTATGAGAGTATATCCTAGCAACATATAAGGGTTGGAAGGGCTAGTTTAAAAAGGCTTGGAAGATCCTTCCTTTATTAGAACGAGCAAGGCAAGATACGAAAATTTGTAGTTCCGAAGGACTTTATTCCAATCAGATGCCCTCCAAAAATCCATGAACTTTTCACAAATGTTATTTTAGAAACATATTTCACCAATACTACCTTCTGAATACAACTGATGTTATAACAGATATACCGTGGCTACCTGGAATTGTAATAATATAACGACATACAGGGGCCCGTAAAGTTGGTGCAATGATTGTGTAATCTAGAAGAAAGTATTTTAAATTTCAACTGTCGGCAACGTAGTGAGTCAATAAATAATTGAAACATTGACGAAATGTGTCCGTGGGATGTGTAAGCTACAAGAAAGCACGTGGCACTGTGCCACACACTTTACGCAGACGTGAACAAGATCACTGTCACAAATTTCCGTGGATGTGATAATACACAACTGCTGTCCATGTTAAGTAAGGGGATAGCTCCACAAAAACATGGCAAATCCTTAATATAAACATAATTCAAAATCCTTTATTTTTAATCAACATCGATGAGCAGATTGCTCATTTGGAAGTTCAGTTTGTAAAATCAATTTCTTTATCAACACAATTTCAAACCGAACGAATATTTTGGTGTCTTTTTCTTGTAAAACTATTCACTATAGTTCTGTGCTACATCCTGTCGACACAGCAGAAAATGTCCAAATGTATAGGTCGCGAGATATAGCAAGTGACTTGGCTAGCCGATACGTAGTGGTCTTTTTGACAGTTAGAGTGGGGGGGGCACTGACATATCGCTAGAATTTCACTGTTTCGGCCCGCCATAACTACTGTATAGGCGGGCCATGTAACCGTGCACTTAGCCTTTAGAGATCGCACGACATGTCTCATGTATTAAAACTTTTGAAAACATGTTATATATTTAGAATGTTCTATATATCAACAGCTTCTGCCACCTACGTGTCTACACATATTTCAAGATTGTTTGTTATTTCATACCGAAGCTAATTTATAATCGAATTTATCTAATATTGATCAACTCATGTAAGTCAGTGTTTTGACAGTCCTTATCGCGTTTGTAGAAAAGTATTTGTACTGACACTCTACCTTCCGTCTCGCCTACTGCGACCTCTCAAGGCTCGGTCTCGTGCTCCGCACTATAACGTAGTCACCACATTGTCTAGTTGTGCGAGAGAGCTGCCTGATCCCTCCCCTAACGCCGAATTCCCCTCCTGCAAGTTTCAAGTCCCTTCATTAATCTAATGAGCTACCCTACGCACTCTGCAAAAACCCGTTTTCAAGAAAGTCCAGCAAGAGTGAGTGTGAACATAGTGTATCCTTCTTGAATAAAATCAGTTTAAATTGAGTTGCTATTTCTTATGCGTTGTTTATGAAAAGAATTTATTAATAAATAACTATTTCTTTTTTTAACGGAGCAGGGATATCGGGATGAAACTTCTTTTTAACCTTGTAATGCTCATTAAAACAAGTGCTTAGCACGCGACACTGTTTATTCTATAACATAATTACATATGACCAGGAAAAAGCATCGGGATAAACATTTCTTAGACCTACCGATTTACATCGACCCAGTCCTATCCTTATTCTTTGAGAGGGATATACATATCTTTATGACCTCTATTGAGTGTAGTTATCTCCAAGGGCCCATAAAGGGTGTAGTATTTTCTATACACCCGTAACGTCACACCCCTTATATCCTGTTCTTTGCGGGGGTGTAGGTCTCACCTTAATACTACATTTCCTTTCTTAGCTTAACTAGGCAATTACTCGTTAATCATATTAAAACTACAAAAAATAATAAAATAAAAATAACTAGAATGAGGCATGGATCAGGATTTAAAATAGTCACAGAGTATCTAATAAAATCCATTGGATGTTATAAATATATCGTTCATTTGGCACATGTATTTCTGACAGGAGGTAAGGAAATACCAGTAGGTACAAAGTTTATGTATTGTGTTAATCGTAAATTTGTTTGATAAGAAAATATTTCTCTTTTATTTTCCAACTGAACGAATTCTACTTTCTGAATAAAAACTTGCTTCATGTTAATATTGGGTCGTACATAGATTCACGAAATAACTTACAAATCTGTTTTAACCATTTATAGCTAACATTAAATTAATCAGTCTTAGGAAGTATCTGCATACGATCACTATTTATTTGGAACAAGCTACAGTTAAATAATAATAAATCATACTAAAACCCTCTAACCATACATATTTGTATTAATAATTTATCTTGATCATTTCGGTTACCAAGCAACCATCCTCAGAGGAATAACAAACAAAACTGATAAACTTTACAACTTCGTAGTTTTGTTATTATAGTTTTCTTATAATCTATCAAACTACTTAACCACACTCCTAATTTAAGTTGAAGTAAAAATAATCGATGTTAGAGAATTTTGAGTGTTATTTATTAGCTGCATATAATGTTTAGAAAACTGTTATATATTTTGTTGATTACGACCAGTTGTAGAGAATTTAAAATGTTAGACAAGTTAATCAGTTTCCAAACATTGGATTACGTTTCGACTTAGAATTGGAGACCTCATCAGGAGAAGTGTTCTCCTAACTTATTGCAAATGCAGAAGGTGAAGAAATTTCTCAATGAATTTATCTTTATTTATCCTATAATTTTAAAACATTTGTTGGACAATATTTCTTTATTTTCCTTTTCGTATTTAATTTTGAGAATGCTAAATCAGTTTTGACTTAGCTGTGGTCTCAAAAATCTTTCCTTGTTTCGTTACTGAAAAATACTGTTATTTTTCTAAAGGTATACAAATATATTTGAAAGTTAGTGTTAAAAAAATCACCTAAATATTATAGAGGGTAACGGAAAACACTTACAGTTGTGTGAACAATTGAGTGGCGATAATGGTGAAAAGAAAATGAATATGAAATCTCATTCCATGCTTTTCTATTTTCTCAGAAAAAAATTGTAACACATCTGAAAAACTTTAAATTATTCCTTTCTTCGTAAACACATATTTAATTTGTATTACGTGTGTTATTTTTTACGTTTAGGTGTTCATTTTCCTTAAATACTATCGTTAAATATCATAATAGCGTTTTTTAGTTTTTAATAAGAAAAACATGTATTCAAAAATATGTTTAAAGTCTTTTAATAAGAGATCTTTTTAACTTTAATCAAGATTTTTGTTAAATTATTATAAAAATTCATTTACACCAGACTACAGATATTACCCTTGAGAAACAAATCCAAGATTTATAATTTGTTTACTAAGAAATAAAAGTAATTAAGAAAAGAAAATATTTTATTTAATGTAATTTACTGAAGAAAATAAATCTAGGCTTAATTCTTCCATATAAAATTGCTGAAAATTCCTCAATCTAGGAAGCATTGGTTTAAAAAGAGATGTTTAATGCACGTTATAAGTTTAATTAAAACATTCCAGAAATTGTTACATGTTAATATACATATTCTGTTTCTGGATGGCAAAATGTTTTTCGTTTAAAGAAAATATCAGATTAAGAGAATAATAAAAATAAAAACACACAAAAACCCACAATAAACTTCTATTTTTAAGTTTTCACTGCTTTTTTACAACCAATACAAATACATAAAAAGATTTATTTAATTATTATTATTTTTACTGTACAAAGTAAAGCACCAACAATAATCGATAACACAAGACATTCTTTTTTAATAAATCGAGACTGAATAAGTTGGTTTTGTGGACACTGATTGAGGATATTCGGTTAATGATTTGCTTGTGCTATTCCATCATCACGTCCTTGGTTTCGGGGTCATACACATAGGATGGACGGGACAATGTGAAGATTTTCAGCACATTGGTAAACTGTATAAAACTAGGCTACTAGTCTCGGTTTATTAAACAAGAGAGACCTGAGATTTTTCTTACGTGGTACAAGTTAGTCTACAATTTAATAAACAGATAAATCTAACAAATGTCAGTAATTGTAAATCTGCGAAGAAGCTAAATGAATGTATACTTTATTCTAGATCCTTCAGTATACACGTGGATCCATTCTGTTTGTGGGTAGAGAGTGTTATTTGTTTCGAACGCTCTATCCTTTAGTTCCTGATAAGTTGTAAGGTTCTTGAACACTTTACTAGAAGAAATTACTCTTTTAGTTAATTTTACCTGATTCCTTGGGATTTACGTTTCTTATAATGGCTACTGTGATCATTCAGGTTTTATTTGGAGGCAATCCAAGGAGCTTATACTGAATCAGCACTAGTCTCTCCCTTTCTAGGGTTCACTGGGTTGAGTTGCGAAGAGTAGTAAGTTTTCACGCATAACTCTTACTGTACACAGATCCTTACCTATTCCAACCATCGAGGCTTTGTTGATATAATCACGGCGCTGTATAAGTTAAACCAAAACAAAAGAAATGCTGTTTTTCTTCAGTGGGGAAAGTAAATGGGTAGTTAAAGTTCAAAATTCCAGTATGCTTAAGTAACTTTAGGCTAATGGAAAATTATGGATAAACCCCCCCATTCAAATATCCAAAAAAGGACCTCCTTAAATACCTTCACGAATGTGAGAATGTTGTGGTGGAAAGTACGTAAATTTTGGTAAGAGAGAAACCGGATTAAA
>JBAIZL010000010.1:76130864-76173364 GCA_036971475.1 Prosapia bicincta | reverse complement strand
TGAACAGAAACAAATCGTAGCCCAAAGTTTGTACGTCAGCTACTGATTTCGTGAGATTTATGCAAGCCTCGAAGTTGATGAAAACGTTATTCAAAAGCTTTACATCTTTCAAAGCTAAATCGGTATCGGGCTCACAATCTCGATTCTTCAGACCGTTTATGGTGTTAAAGATCGATTTGTCGACAAATTCGTTTAATTCTTTATGAGAACTTTCCTTTTGAGTTTGTAGAGTCTCTTTTAACATGTCAGCTTGTTTTTGAATCGTAATTTTGGTGTTCTGTAAATCTGTAACGAAATTCTGAACAATCTGCTCTCCCAGTTTAGTATTTGCGGAAGTCTGGAAAAAAAAAATAATAATAAAATAAATACAAATAAAACATTAAATTACAAAGTGTTTGTTTGAAATGAACATATCATAACATAAACGTCGGCTAAAAAGCAAGTCTGTACGTGTAAGGTTGGGACATCGAAAAGCGATATAACGAAATATCGATTTATATGATTAGGATTGGATATTGTCATACACGATATATCGGAAACACCGATATATCGAGGCGATATGTTTACAGTTGAAATATAAAGAATCTACAAATTGTTTTTGGCTATTCGTTGACGTTTAAACGATTTAAAAATCACGGGCCACAAAGCGGTTTAATTTCGGAAATTTTGATCATTTAAACATCTAGTATCGATAAGTTTAACATGGACTTCTATATGTATAATAAACTTGTTACACTTTTGCTATTACTTGCGACCAGACCTTTTGTTAACTAAAGTTGTTAAATTGTTAACTTACACTTGGAGGAAACGTATTCGTCTTACGACTTCATCAACCTCGTATTTTTGCCGCTAGGATTGCTGCAGTTGTGCTTCTTTAGTACCAATTTTTGAAAGTTGGAAGTGATATGATCAAAGTGTATGTGGGATCTGTGTCGTGTTTGTTCATTTAAGATGTCATTTTTATGTGTGTAGCTATGTCTGTATATTTCATACTGTTCTAGTGTGTGTATTTTATGGCCTATGTTACATGTGTGGAGGATGCTCATGTTATTTTCCATACTTTTGCATGAATGTTTAGTGTCCATGAGGTGATTGTGAAGGTGGATTCAATAGTAGTGTACAGTGCCCTTTTGTGTTCTTTATATCTTTCGGCAAAAGATCTGTCTGTTTGTCCAATATAAAACTTATTGCAGTTGTTGCATTTAAGTTTGTATACTCCTGGGTTATTTAATGTGTATTATATGTGTATGTTTCGTCGAAAGATATAAAGAACACAAAATCGCACTGTACACTACTATTGTATCCACCTTCGCAAATCACCTCATGGACACTAAGCACTTATGCAAAAGTATGTAAAATAACATGAGCATCCTCCACACATGCAATATAGGCCATAAATTACACACACTAGAACAGTATGAAATATACAGACATAGCTACACACATAAAAATGACATCTTAAATGAACAAACACGGTACAGATCACACATACTCTTCGATCACATCCTTTCTAACTTTCAAAATAAGGGTACCGAGGTAGCACAACTGCAGCATTCCTAGCGGCAAAAATACGAGGCTGAAGAAGTCGTAAGACGAAAACGTTTCCTCCAAGTGTAAGTTAACAAATTAACAAATTTTTGTTAACAAAAAGTCTGGTCGCAAGTAATAGCAAAGTGTAATAAGAAATTTACAGCCAGCTCGTCATGAACAGCAACAAGATTTCGAGTATAATAAACTTAAATACAAATGAAGGTGCCAACATAAGTATTAAATAAAGCATAATAGCCTGTTATTAACAGTTGCTATTCTTATAAAATATGTTGAAAATATAATAAATTAAGTAGAGCAAGAAGAAAATTTTGAGTAAAATAATTTTTATTTTGTAAATAAATAAAAAACCTTATATCTGTAATGTAAATTTTAATTTTTAAGTCCCTAACATATATTCTTACACAATTATGAGCATAATAAATCAATTTGTCTTCATTTGGTTACTGATTTTAATTTTTTTACTAACACTAAATTTACCTTTAGAGTAAATGGGAAATTTTGTTCAATATGCTATGGCATATTGCACGGTCAAACGCCTCTTTATCCGTTGGCATAAGGATTTCCTAGCCCCCAGGGTTCCTACATGATATCGTGGGTTTTTTCCTGGCAGGAATTCTATCTTTCCAGGTTTTTTCATCCCGCTCTTACTCTACTGTTTCATTTCACTATCTCCTGATACTCCATGGAAAGAGCCTATGGTCTTGGTACATGCGCAATCTATCCCGATTCCTTCACGCGCGATAGAGATACTAACCGCATCATGTGAGACGGAAGCAGCTCTCTAGAGGATGGCAGTCACGAGGGCCGGATGGGTTCTAGGATCAAAATCCGACATTCTAATGGGCAATAAAACAATTACTCAACTATAATAGTGTGTTACATTAATGGTATGTTGTAGAATTCGGATGAATTTTTTCGCACAAAATGGCCGTATCTACAAAGCTAGAATCGCGTTTTGTTGATGACGTAGGATGGGCAGTTAGTTAAAACATTTCGTTGCTGAGTAAGATGTACAATTAAGGCAGCTTAATCATTACCTGTAGAACAAGAAAAATGACTTGCTTATTTTGAAGAAAGACATGTCTTTGTCTTTCAAAGTCATCATCATGATTTGTACTCAAATTGCCATAAATTGTGAAAAAATACACGTATCTGTTATGAAATCGTAAGAAAGGTGTTTGTGTTTGTCTTATTAATGCCTTATTTAATTTTGTGTTTCTTTTTTAATATTATTTTATATTAATAAACTGAAGGCATACTCAGAAACATACTTTATTTATTTGTCTAATTGATTTAACGGCAGCCATCTCCTTTTTTTACAAATGGCACATTCTACTTTTAGTCACATAAGTAACGTTGTTGTATACTTTTTTTAGATTATGAGTAAATATTTACCTTGGCTCAAAACCTAAGCTCAAACGTTATTCCATAGCTATTTATGTTGTTGTTAACAATGAGAAAATTGTTTATAAATATATACGAGTACTATAGGTATTATCATTTAAATACGTCAATTGTAAATTTTTAACAATATTTTGTAACTATATTTCTTTACATGTCAAGGTATAAGCAACAGAACAGTTGGCATATGAAGATGTTTTCCAACAACAGTCAGATCAGTCAACCTGACAGAAATTTGTCGTCCAGGGTTAAACAAGTAAGGAAAACTTCAATGAGCATGAAAACATTTTACACGTGATCAGAGCTTAGTCTGAAACTCAGAGTCGGAATGGTCGGATGTTAAGTTTTCTATGTCTTGCTCTATGGAGGGAAAGTGTGACGACGGACTCAGAAATGGAAAAAAACAAAAGCCTTTAGAAGCGAGTTTCATGGATATAAATATAACTAAGCACTCGGTAAATGAAATACAGGGTAAGGGGTCAGTGGGAATTCATGGTAGACAGACCTGAAGAGATAGTTTGACCGCTCGTCTACAGCAATCATTTCCGTTACAGTGACCACAAATATAATTGCTATGTGGATCGCCAAGCTTTTGCATAAGACGAAGTGAGAAGAAGATATTTGTGGATTAGGAAATGAGTGTCGGAAACGCTGGGGAAAAGATTCGGCTACTGAAGAAGATGGAGAAATATATCACGGTATCAGACCCAAAAAGAGCCGTGACTGTGATTTTAGAATCTGTGACAGATGAAAGCTTTGATATTTTTTCTACTAAACACATTGAATATGCATTATGAAATGTATCAGAGAAACTTTATAAGATAGTATACAGATCCAGGTCTACCTGAAAGACGCTTTCCTCCAGAACAAACATTTGGACCTATTCATGACTCAGCATTTAGTCATGTTTCTTCTTAAAAGAGGAGAGAAATTCTGTACAGAAGTATGAGAAGACAGCTTTTCTTGACTCTAATACCGTGACATATTTTTCTATTTTCCCGCCTTCTATAGTAACAGAATTCTTTTCCCAGAGTTTCTGAAATTCATTTCCTAATACACACATATCATGTCCTACCTAAGGTAGACGACCCAAATGGCAACTATAACTCTGGGCACTGCAGCACGTATAGCTTGGGAAATAGATCATTACTTACGACGTATAGCACTTAATAACTCGCAATTCCCCGTTTCCATCTCATCGACTGTTCCATTCTGACTAACTAATTTGAACTCATTAAGTAAACACACACACACACACATACACACACATACACACACACACACACACACGCACACACACACACACACATACACAGACACACACACACACATACACACACACATACACACACACATACACACACACACACACACACACAAGCACACACACACACACACACACACACACACACACACACACACACACACACACACACACACACACACACACACACACACACACACACACACACACACACACACACACACACACACACACACACACACACACACACACACACACACACATACACACACACACACACACACACACACACACACACACACACACACACACACACACACATACACACACACACACACACACACACACACACACACATACACACACACACACACACACACACACACACACACACACATACACACACATACACACACACACACACACGCACACACACACACACATACACAGACACACACACACACATACACACACACATACACACACACACACACACAAGCACACACACACACACACACACACACACACACACACACACACACACACACACACACACACACACACACATACACACACACACACACACACACACACACACACACACACACACACACATACACACACACACACACACCCACACAAATATATATATTTATTTATTTGTATTACATCAACAACCTCTATATTTTGGCTAAATCTACTTCTTATTACTTTTAATAAGTCTTAAAAAATACGTAAATAATTTAGTCCATCCCTTATCTTACCTAGCCTTTCCACCGGGAGGGGGGGTTAACAAATAAACCTCCAAATGAACCCAATACAGAAAAGGAATAATACAGACAAGAATACTTCGTACTGGGGTTCTCCTTTTTGGAACCTAAATAAAAGATTTTTAAAATCATATTCAAACCTATTCATTAATAATAACCTTTACCCTGACTTCCTTTAGCAATGACATTTAGCTAAATTTATTGAAATCAAGTCAATCGAATCACATCATAAAATCTGATTTTATTAGAGGCTATACACTTTCTGAAGTAATGGGCCTATTCACCCAAAACACAAAAAGGTAAAAGCTTTCACTTAAAGGGCTACGCATTGTACACTTATATTCTTTTATATATATATATATATATATATATATATATATATATATATATATATCCTTCATATTTAATGAAGTTATACTGAGAGTTTAACAGTACAGGATTTATAATAATGGGTTTCATAAAAACAATTCTCTGCTATCAATTTGATTGTAAATTTAAGTTTCACTTTTACAGAGAAAATATAACATTGTGAGGAAATCAAACTGTATTTTGGAAATATAAGCACTACTTACCTGGGCAGAAAGAAAAAATAAAATCAGAACAAACCCTGTAGGTGTCATCTTTAGAACTGCTGCGTTGTCTTTAGGAAATAACTATTAAGTGTAACAACACTAAACTTGCAATGTGATTGCGTTAAGTGTTTTGTACAGTCTTTATACGACAAAAGCCACTTGAGATTTATCTGTATGAAACACAGATTACTGTTAAATTAGATAAAGACATCATTTAATAAACATATTTTTTTTTGTATCGAAGAAGTATAGCAATGGCGTTAAAAACTGAATTCGTTAACGTTATGAAAAAACACGTCGTTGAATTAAATTAATGCAACAGAATGGGCGGAACGAGTAATAATGGTATTTCGGACTTTCTTTTTTTCAATTATTACGTTTTCCCGTTTCTTATCTTCTTCTGAGAAGTTTATAAGTGCTTTCAAACACAATGATGAAGTACTTATTTCGGTTTTGCGTCTATTTTCGTCGTTATGACAACGGAAGCTGCAACAGCTGATAGATTTCAAACTTTATCGAATTGAATATGACTGAGAGCGGATGTGTATGGAATAGGGATATTTCACAAACATATGCAATCTCAAGGACGTTCAGCTCAGTCCGAAAATAGCGGAAATGTGACGTCAAGATTTAATTAATTTATGGTTTTACAGTTTTCCATTCATTCGCTGTGTAAATTCTTTATCATTAAATAAACGCGTTTTCCTGCTTTAACACGAAATCAGTAGATTTAGTTAAGACACAACCTCCATCTTTGTGAAACCTTGTTAAGAAAGATAAATGAAATTATTTATCATTAGATGAGAATGCAATAAAATGACACAAGTAGTTGTGTAATTATGGATTTTAAAGCCCATTATGTTGTCTGCCAGTATTTTCTTCAATTGAGCGGTCGAACTGGACCCACGGTCAAAACATCCTTAGGCGGATTACCGTCAACCCTCGAAGGGTAGGGGTTGAATTGGGCCTCTGATCAGTCGGGCAACATTTATAATTAGTACTGTGATCGGGCAACATATGAAATTCATTAAAATACTGTACTGTCATCTTTTATTTATTAATTAAACTTACGAATAATCCAACTCAATAACGTAATGTGACCGATGTCTGTTTCAACTCAACATTTTATATCAAAATCCAGCGGCAGGATTTTGCTTCCTAATCACAATCGATTTTTAAATAGTAAGTAAAACAAATCACATTTTAGATGTTTGAATGTACTTAAAGCTAAGGTGGAAGCGAGGATTCCATTTTGTAGGTCATAATTGTAGAGGTATGAGCCCAATTAAACACTACCTTCGAAATGACCATGGGCCCAATTCAACCGTCTCTTTTACGACCCTAACAGACCGTGGGCCCAATTCGACATCACCCTCCTCATATGGTTTTATAACAAAGGTCCTTACACTGAGAGAGAGGGAAGAAAATTAAGGGGCGAGTGAGTGTTCCACAAACAGTGATGTGGTAACTTATTTGGTTAGTGCCGACTTTTATAGCCACGTCAACAGAAATTTTGAGAAATTACCTAAACATTTATAAAAAGCGCTAAAGAACCTTATCATCACAAATATTGGATTAAAAAAACACATAACTTATTTTTATCGTTATATTGAACTATTTGTATTATGATTTATTAAAATTTAAATAAATAAATAAATATAAATATAAATAAATATATATATATATATATATATATATATATATATATACATATATATATATATATATATATATATATATATATATATATATATACATATATATATATATATATATATATATATATATATATATATATAATACGTTTTCTTGTTTAATAATTTAAAACAAATGGAAGAAACAAAAATAGAAGAATATTTATTAATTTATATCCAAAGCTTTTCATTGGTAAACAGTACCAACATCATCAGGAATGAAAATTACAATAATCATTCCTGATGATGTTGGTACTGTTTACCAACGAAAAGCTTTGGATATAAATTAATAAATATGAATTTGAATAACCTATGTTATTTAAAATATATATATATATATATATATATATATATATATATATATATATATATATAAATTTATACACACACACACAAAACTATTTAATAATTAAGAATTTTAAACATATGATGTACTATAATTGGTGTTAAAGGAGTTGTTTTACAACATAACGTATAACATAAAATCAGCTGATGTATGAATTCATGTTTTCATTTAACTTATTGCGAGGTGACAGCCTAACCTAACCTGATTGATAATATACCGAAGCGAATAGAATGTTTACGTCCATCCAATAAATTTCTGTAGGAGTCGCTGTAAAGGTTTTCAATAAAATAATACAAATTTAACAAAGAGGAACACAAACAGAACACCAACTCAACATTTTACAATCACATAAAAGAAACAGGACACAAATACACAGACGTTTACCATAACCTAGAAATCCTACACATCAACAAAAAAGGACCACATCTCAACACACTAGAACAATATGAAATTTACAGACAAACAAAAACAAAAAATACAAACGTATTAAACGTACAAACACAATACAAATCACACACACTCTTTGATACTATCGAAAACCTACCTTTAAAACCGTCATTACTTGACCCAACACCTCGAAGCAGAAGACACTGATGAATATCGGCACATAGTACCGTATTTAGTCTTTAACGTACATTTTTTCTTTTCGAAAGTCGTAAGTATTGTAAGGAATAATTAAAAATAAAGATAAAGCGAGTAAGAAACCAAACCCTGAAAGAATATAAATTACGTAATTCCCTTTGTAGCAAAATTGGACAGCATATGCAGGTTATTATAAGTAGTGATCAAAAACGTTCTGTCTCAGTAAGGTTTAACAAATTTACTAAATTTAAAGTTCAGATAGTCATAAATTATTGTTTAAGTGGTTAAACAAAAGTAAAGGTGTAATGCGGTGTGTCAAGAGGTAGACAGTGACTAAAAACTCTGTTTTATGGTTATCTAAAATAAAAACTACATAATTTATTTTAATTAAATATAAAATTGAAACTAAAGGTTTTATAACATCAAGCAAGAAGATCTTTGTAGAAAGTTCGTACAGGATTTATCGTTTAATTGGTATATTTTTGAGAGGATTTTGAAACACGAAACTTTCTGAACTTGAATCTACAAGGTTGGAATTACATTGCAATGCAAAGTATTACAGGTAACACAACTGTTTGGGAAAGCCATTTTTAAAGTTCGGAATCAAAGTTTACACGTTTTCTAAGAATAAACAACGACCTCGATGATACAAAAAATCCTCCAAAAAATAAATTGAAAAACCTAATACCAGAGTGTTTGGTAACATTGAAAAATTATTCGGGAGACTATTTTTTTTGTTAGTTTATAGATCTTGAAGTATCAGTTGACAAAAGATCCCTTTGATATAAATCTACGTGAACAAATATACATAATGATCATGTTCCAAAACAGGGAATCATCTAAAGTGTAATTATTAAGCAATTAAGTAATTCCACATCATGAAGGTAAAAGATATTTAGTTGCGATATTTTCTTGCTTACCTACAACTTGTTTTGAAAGCAAAAAATATGTTAATACAATATTTAATAACATATTTCTGTGAAGATGGATTATCGTATCCTACATAAAAATAACATTTAATGAAACATTAAACACACTCTCCATTGATATATTAACAAATATGCCTACTTTAAAGTAGTTAATGTGGTAATACTCTAATAGATTTTATATCTAAATTGTAATTAATTATTCATGTAGAAAAAATATATATGTACTACTAGTTGATCTATTGTCAGACATCTTAAGAAGTTAATTCATGTTAAACTTTGGGTTGTCAATAGACGTGATTGTTGGCTAAGAATGAATAATTTTTATTTCGATTTGGCTATGTGAGGTGACATGGATTGGTTTAGATAAGGTTGGTTTACGGTGGGATTTTTTACGTGAGATAAGGTTTGATACATTCTCGAGTCAAGAGCTAGGAGTGAAATATTGCACTCTGGAAAGTGACGAACGTGTTTAATAGGTACAGCTCTGTTATCGATAGTATAATTAGTTTCTTTATGTTATTACGAAAAAGAGAGTTGTAGTGCATTTCTTGGAATATATTTTTAAGATAGAAAATGACGTAAACAATATAAAATTACTGTGTTGTTTATTTTGTGTATTTTGTTGTTTGTAGGCGAAAAGCTAGTACGGTCTTAGCTCTTCATAAATATTTTGCAGTCGATGACAACAAAACAAATGTTGAATTTTTTTCCTTACAAATATTTTACAGTTTATAACAATGACAAGCAAATTTTATCTCACTATACATAAATATTTTGGCGTCGTTTACTACGAAAGCACGTTAATTGTATTCAACTCCATCTTCAACTTGAGTTACTTGTTTACACTTATACAACTTGAAATAAATTAACACGTGATACTTGCTTCCAGTAACACTTACTTTGTGTATAATGTGGACGGTCAACTAAGATCGCAACTCAGTGAGATATCTCCCAAAACGGTCGTACATATTAAACAAAAAGTAAGTGCTACTATAGGAAAGTATAAATATCTGTTTACGTTTTTAATATGGTTGAAGCAAAGCATACCATTTACAAAGTAATTAACGCAGAAAACAAGAACAATAAGAGAGTGGCCCCTGAATTGCAAAATGAAATCAAATACTTTAGAGAAAATTGTTGTGTTTAGAGAATATAATTCTTAAAAAAACGTGTGTAACACAATCTTGCACAGTATTTCATTTTATTGAGAGAGTATAATTTGTTTGAGTTATTTAGCAATAAATTTATGACATAAATTATAAGAGCCAAATAAATAAAAAACAGCATTTGTCTAAAATAGATAGGTAGTGCAAGTTCGTTAGTTACGAAACATCCTCGTGCATATATATATTAATCAATACGACATGAAGCGCTTGCTTCTTGGAATAACTTTGAGTAATTATTCACTTCTTCCACATTAGCCTGGCGGGAAGCGGCCTCATTATGTACTGGTAAGAGTAACAACTTACGTAATTAACATGTAAAGTAGATTGTAACGTATACATAGTACTTACATTGTGTTAACACATTTTAAAATTATTTATTAGAAATATATGTTTATTTTAAGTTTAAGAAAATAATTTACTAACCATTGATAACTTACAAAATTATGAAACAACACAACTTTGTTTCTATCAATTACTTTTTCTATAAAAATTGACGAGATAGACAAAAATTATTTAAAAACTTGGAGAAGGTAAAATGTAAATAAATTGTTCAATGTTAATGTGGAAAGTAAATTGTAAACGTAAAAACGAATTATGTTTTAACAAAAAAGGTTTTATGAAATATTTGTACAATAATTAATTATAAAATTTGTCCTGAAAGTTTGTTTTTATATCCTTCTTCGAACTAACACCGAAATAAGCAACACAATAAAGTCACTTATGTTTGTATTAAACTAAAATAAAGTTTTATTGAGAAGTGTACACAATTATAAGCATCATTTGAACTTAGGAAAGCCAATAATTAAATAATAACGAACACAAATCACAGTCAATAACTGAGGAATCGAGAAGCCAAATGACATAAGGGAAATTGTTACACGTTTAGAGTTTAGTCCAGCTTTAATCAGTTTAAGTAATGGATATTATTTGGCAAAGGGAAGAGACTAAACCCTTATTTTCTGAAAGTAGTAAGAATGTATTTTCTTCTATTTTCATTAAGGCTTCTCAATACTTCACTTTTAAAAATACCGTTTGAGTCAGAGTATACTCACTGACGATAATGGCTATGTATAAGAAAATATTTGCTTGTGAGTTTTGTTGAAGATTATTTAATTTTTAACTTTGAACTGTGATCGTGAGAAATAAATAAATAGTAATAAATGATCAACATTATAATAATTATTAACTTTTCAAAAGTGACAAATTTTTAAATGAAATCTGTGTATACCTATGTGTGTCTGTGTGTTTGTGTTAGTGTGTGTTTGTGGCATATGTATGTGTTTGTTTGTGGGTTGTATGAGTGTATGTGTGTGTTTGTGTGTTTGTGTATGTATGTGTTTGTTTGTATGTGTGTGTGTGTGTGTTTGTTTGTATGTGTATGTGTGTGTGTGTGTGTGTGTGTGTGTGTGTGTGTGTGTGTGTATGTGCGCGCGTTTGTGAGTGTATGGGTGTGGGTATGGGTGTATGTATGTCTGTGTGTATGTGTTTGTGTGTGTGTATGTGTTTGTGTGTGTGTATGTGTGTGTGTGTTTGTGTGTGTGTGTGTGCGTTTGTGTGTGTGTGTGTGTGTTTATGTGTGTGTGTGTGTGTGTGTGTGTTAGTGCGCGCGTGTATGTTTGTTTGTGTGTGTGTATGTGTGTGTGTGTGTGTTAGTGTGTGTGTTAGTGTGTGTGTTTGTGGCATATGCGTGTGTTTGTTTGTGGGTTGTATGAGTGTATGGGTGTGGGTATGAGTGTATGTGTATCTGAGTGTATCTGTTTGTTTGTATGTGTGTGTGATTGTGTGCTTGCGTGTGTGTGTGTATGTGTGTGTGTGTGTGTGTGTGTGTGTGTGTGTGTGTGTGTGTGTATGTGTGTGTGTGTGTGTGTGCGTGTGTGAATGTGTGTGTGTGTGTGTGTGTGTGTGTGTGTGTGTGTGTGTGTATGCGTGTGTTTGTTTGTGGGTTGTAAGAGTGTATGGGTGACGGTATGGGTGTATGTGTGTATGTGTTTGTGTGTGTTAGTGCGCGCGTGTATATTTGTGTGTGTGTGTGTGTGAGTGCTCGCTTGCGCGCGTGTGTGTTGTGTTAGTTATAAAATTTACATATTTTATTTTCAAGAGAAAAGAGTGATGATAAACTACGAGCATACAGTAAAAAACATTTAAAGATGACTTTAAATAGAAACAGCTGCTGCCTTCAGAAGTAACTGACGCAAGCATTTCTTTCTGTTTAAAACGATACTCATGTCGTAAATTTCGTTAGATATGAATTCTGTCAAACACGTTTCTGTCAGAGGCAACATTGTTCTAAATATTTTTTGAGGAAGTTAAATACTCGGCAGTTGTAATCAGGAAGTTGTTTTCGAAACTGAGTGATCTTAAATTTAAACTCAGCGAGAACACTACTTGATTGAAACGTGTTAGAGAGGTTAGAATAGAATATTAAGATAATTCTACTGAATTAAACACATGTTGGGAATCTGGAAAACAAGAACAGAGTAAGGTCTGACAAAATGCGAAATTAGACATCATTTACTGGAAATCTTCAACTATTAACGGTTGTAATTACTTTCACAATAACGTTTTGAGCAAATATAGAAGTTAAACACTTAAACAATAGTTTATGACTATCCGAACTTTGAATTTAGTAAATTTGTTAAAACATAAGTCTCAGTAAGTTTTAACAAATTTACTAAATTCAAAGTTTGGATAGTCATAAACTATTGTTTAAGTGATTAATAAGATTCACCGAACGTAATGAACTATAAAATTTAAGAAATATAGAAGTGATAAAAACTTAATGGTGTGTGAACTTCAAGAGGCTTGATAAAGTGGCCTTAACCCAGTTTCTTACAATAGACTGATTGTTGCATAAAACGGAACCACAATAAATCCAACACCCTAACTTTTAATCCTAATTACGGGGGTTCAAGTGAAGTTTGAAATTTTTTACTGGATTTAGAAAATATTTTAAATTACCTTGTTTTAAATATCATATTTATAAAACTCAACAAAACTGAGCTTTGAAAAAGAGCAGTAGATAGCGTAGAAGGATCAGTCATTTTTACTAGTCATTCAATACTAGATTCAGTCATTGACTCAGTGACTAAGTTTCGTCTTAGTTAAACATTTAAATAACATCAGCGCTCTAATGATTGGATAGTATTTCTTACAAGGAACTGAAAACATTGGAATTCAAACGTGGTGTCAGTATTTAGCTTATCTTCTTTCACTTACAACAAATAATTTATAAAAACTATTGAGGAACAACAGATGGTAACAAGATTATTAAAAAGTCTGAAGAAGGAATGACGGAACCAAAACAGTATTAGAAAAGGAAACTCATTAAGATTCGAAATAGGAAATTAAATTGAAGATAAACGAAAATGACGACTGTACTGTAGGAAGCTCAAAACCGTTAACTATACGAACAATGACATAATGAAAAAGAAAATGGAAGGTTCCTATAGAAGATTAAAATTTACGCTACATCACGAAATATCCACTAAAACAATAGTAATTGTAAAATAAACGAATTAATATAAATTAGTGATATACATATTTTGGAGCAAGTAATATAAAGGTTAATGTTTAAGCATAAGCCTTGATTGTGCAGGAAATGTGGAGGTAGTTTAACAGATCAAAAATGTACCAGAGTACCATAAAGTAATAGCACCATATTAATAAACAAGTTTTTTAAAATAATAACCAAAGAGATAGTTTATTTGGTTACGGCATATCCAAGCTCAAATAGATCGAAACGTAGCGTGTGTAGCAAACTGAGGTGAACGTTCTGACAGGAATATGAAACTGAACTTTAAAGAACAGAATTACAAGGTTAGATGTATGTACTAGGACGACGATGTACTAGACTAATCGACGAGAATGAACAGAACAACCAACGAAAGAAGAAAACATTAAAATTAGAAATTTATATAAAAATAGAAACAGAATTTATAAGGATTCCCAGGCAAAAGAAGTTGATTTTGACGATTGACAAAAATGATAGAGGAACACTTAAAAGAAACAGGAAACAGGAGGTAAAAATATAAAGGGAAAGATGAAAAAAGTTACTGAATTTTCCATTCCTTCTATTCACTCATACTCTTATTACATATATATATCTTCTTCAAATTTTCAACTGTTAGTAAAATATTTTTTATTCATCCACTCAGGTTCAAAACTCAAATACATTTTTTTAAAACTTGTATTGGATGACACAATATTAATAAAGTTTTTTAAAATATCAATTCATTAATTAAATTACATTAATTAATATTAGTTTTATATTGGAGAAAAACATTTCACAAAAGGAGCAGGGTATGCAATATAGGCCTAGTTATTTCATCTCATTTAGCATAAAATAAGTGATAACACATGATTTCATAAAACAGCTGATTTTATGTTATAGGTTATGTGGTAGTATAGCTGGTTTAAATCATTGGTTTTTAATCACTTTTACATGAAGACACTAAATTAAAGAGACTAAATTAAAGTTTCCTTTGTTGACCTAAGTATGAATGGACTTTAATATATTTTTGTATTACTTGTTTAAACATACGATTGTAATTGACTTGTACAATATATGGACCAAACATTATTGCTAAATAAATTAAAAATGTATAAACATATATATATGTATATAAATGTTATATATGTATATAAATGTATATATATATATTTGTTAATCATTTAAACAATAGTTTATGACTATCCGAACTTTGAATTTAGTAAATTTGTTAAAACTTACTGAGACAGAACGTTTTCGATCGCTATGTGCCGATCTTCATCAGTGTCTTCTGCTTAGAGAGGTTGGGTCAAGCGGTGACGGTTTTAAAGGTAAGTTTTCGATAGTATCGAAGAGTATGTGTGATTTGTATTGTGTTTGTTCGTTTAATATATTTGTACTTTGTGTTTTTGTGTATCTGTAAATTTCATATTGTTCTAGTGTTGTTAAGATGTGGTCCTTTTTTCTTGATGTGTAGGATTTCTAGGTTACGGTAAAAGTCCGTGTATTTGTGTCCTGTATCTTTTATGTGGTTGTAAAATGTCGAGTTGGTGTTCTGTTTGTGTTCTTCCACTCTTTGTTTGAAGCTGCGACCTGTTTGTCCAATGTAGAATTTGTTACATTCGTTGCAGTTCAGTTTGTATACGCCTGGTGCTTGTAGTTTATCCTTGTTATTGGTGTTGTGTTGTATTTTGTATTGTAACTTGTTATTAGTTTTGTATGCTATTTTTTATCCTATTTTTTGAAATTTGCAGGCTATTTTGTTTGTTGTTTTGTTTATGAATGGTAATGTGATATATCTATTTTCCTTGTCTACAGTGTTACTTTTAGTGTTTGTTTGTGTTTTGTACCATAGTTTGTCTATTATTGTGGTGTTGTATCCATTTGTGTATGCTAAATATTTAATTGTGTCTAGTTCTTTGTCTATGTTTTCTGTGGTCATTGGAACTTCTTTAAGTCTAGGGAGCATGGATCTGAAGGCAGCGTGTTTAAGTTGGATATTGTGGTTTGAGGTGTTGTGGATAAGTGTGACTGTCGTTATGGGTTTCCTGTAAACGTTGAAACTGTGTTTTTGTATGTGGCTTTTTGTTATGGTTAGGTAGAGGAAGTTTAGGGATCGGTTGGTTTCAATTTCTGAAGTGAAGTGGAGTTTTGGGTGTATTTTATTAGTGTAGGTGAGGAGTTTTTCGCATTGACGGGAGTTGCTTCTGTATAGTGTTATTATATCATCGATGTATCTGTGCTAGTAAAGAATTTTGTGTGCGTGTGTATTGTTTGTGAGTATTTTGGTGTTTTCTATGTGTTGTAGAAAGATTTCCCTTAGGGCACTACTGATAGAACTTCCTATATATTTGTCATATTAAAGTTGAACGTTCACTTTTAATACGAAATATGTTTTCCAATTTTCACCTTATATATTCCGGAATTATTATTGAATAGAAGTTTCAAGTAAGGGTTGTTTCAGTCGGAAAAGCAGACCTGTACACTTGGTTAGAAACGTTTTAGAAACAGGGAGGCCTGGCTGAGGCTGTAGGTAGAGTAGCATAGGAACTATACCTTGTTATTAAAGAAATCTATTCTCCGGATAAAAAATATTATCAGAACAGTATAGTTAGTGAAATAGTTCAATAAAAAACTAGTTTAACAGTGTGATTGTCGTCTACAACATTGTGTTGTATCACAAAGCCTTCCTAAAAATGGTGCCACGAAAAATGCATACATCGAAATACGCTTAACCAACATGAGGAAACAATAGCAATTGCCGAGGGTAAGTGGTAAATTTGATAAACGAAAATAGCGTACAAACCAGACTCCACTCAGATCAACTACCCATATACTGTTTGCTAACAGCATTTAAGGTTACCTATTTTTCCTGTTAAAATGGGTCAAACAACGTTTTGCACTTTGCCTTCAACCGTGGTTGTGGTAAGTTCGATTTAATCTTCTCTTCAGTGTTTTGTGTTAAGTGAATGTGGAGGGGACTTGTACTACTAAGGGGAAACCGATGGTGCATTATGTCAGCTATGCTTATCGAAAGCAGAGGGAAAACGTAAAGGGCGTAGTGTCGTGGTTATGTCAGAAGCAAAAACCAAATAGATGTATAGGTCGATTAAAAAGAAGTGATGGTACTGTTTTGGAAGTGATGGATCATCAGTGTGGAGTTTTTGTATCAGAAACAAATTTGCAAGGCAAAGAAAAGAGCAAGAGAAGGGTCTACGCCTATATCCCAGTTTACACAGAGGAAATATAACAGAGAATGTGAGTGTCACAGATATTCCATAAATTTCGTCAATTAAAGAAACACTGCAAATCAATATACTAGAAAATAACATTGAAAATCAGGTTTAATAGATAAAGTATTAAAGGACCTGCAGCCCCGGGAAACTCAATGACATTCATATTTAGCTCAGCGGTAAACTTGTTTATCTAGCTCAATGATTTTAAAAGAGCCGTGTACTCCTTTAAAAGAAAGTTGAACGCTTTTCTGTCTGTCACAATATTCTGACGCCATAACTTACCCGGCACCATTTGTCAAAACTTGGTCATGTAAGCATCCATCGCATAGTTCCAGGTGTACACATATTTCGTGTATTCCTAAAAATGATCCGTGGTTCCAATTAAGCTGTGGCACACATTTTGAGGCGCACTGGTTTACAGTTTGTCAGTAAATCTTTCAAGTTAAAAGGAAATGGGAATACAATTTGGTTCCATCTTTTACTTCAACTATTAGTTTATAGTTATAAATTTGAACATATACACATAATTGGACAACATACACGTAATATGGTCATAAGTGGTACTGTAGGTATTTGTTAAATATTACTATATATCCAAGTGTATATGTACAGGCAAGAAATATAAACAAAAAATGTTTTAAAGTTAATTCCTACTTAAGTCGACAGAGAAAAAAAAATTTTAGTTACTTTTTATTAAATAATTACAATTAACATAAATAAAATAACATAACCTATGCGTCAAAACAGTTGTTCTACCACATAACCTACAACATAAAATCAGTTGTTTTATGAAATCATATGTTATTACTTATTTTAAGCTAAATGGGACGAAATAACTATAATGCATAACTTGCTAATTTTGTGAAATTTTTTCTCTCATATAAAACTCAAATTAATTTATTAAATATATTTATTGCATTGATATTTGAAAACACTGTATTAACATCAATTATCATCCACTACCCACTACAAGTTTATAAAAGTGTATTTCAACTTGAGTGGATGTGTAAAAAGTATTTTATAAAAGATTGAAAATTTGAACCAGATATATATATATATATATATATATATATATATATATATATATATATATATATAAAAGGAGAGTGAGAACTGATAGACAGAATTGAAAATTTTCTTAAGAAAATCAATGGGAGAATACAGCCTATTCTAATATTTTGGGTCCGGGTGTGACACTCTGAGACTGTACCAGTTGTAAATACAACAAAGCGTCACATTTGTTTCATTTCAAGTTCAAGCCTGTTTCTGCTCCATTGAAGCAAGCTATGACGACTGTAATAAACTAAGTGAAGTACACAACTTCTAAAATACATAAAGTTCGACGTTTTTACACTTAATTATGGCAAACTGTTTAACTAAAAACCAATCTGGCTGTCCTTGAAATCCTTCTAAATCAATAGCGGTTGTCATTTAGTGAAAACAGGCAAGTTTCTGTCCTGGTGGAATATCCATAAATATAAGAGCAAACGTTCGCGTGCTTGAATGTTATTAGCAGCAAAGTAAACAACTATCAACTTGAAACATAATTTCAGAGTTAATGCTAACGTTTATATTGGTACAGTTACTTTTTACAACGAGCAAAACAAATAAATAATAAACGCTGAAACCCTGAAATTAGGTCTTGAGTTTGGATGACGTAAAGTTTTGTCATGTAATTTATTTTACTCTGAAAGCGTAGTTTTTGAATTATTAAAAGTTTAATATTAAAATAACAATCATAATAATGGTGAAAAATTTATTGTTTTCTATTTAAGCTTTAATTATTATGTTTGTTATTAATTTTAATACAAATATTTTATTTTATAAACAAGAAAAATATTTCACAAAAACACAGAGTACAAACATATTAATAACAAACCCAATACAAATCTTACGTACTCTTTGATACTATTCAAAACCTCCCTTTAAAACTGCCACCACTTAACCTAACAACATCAAGCAGAAGACACCAATGAAGATCGCCACATAGCGATTGAAAATGTTCTGCCTCTGTAAGTTTTAACAAATTTACAAAATTTAAAGTTCGGATAGTCATAAACTATTGTTAAAATGATTAATTCATTTTGTTTAAATATGTTATTCAGAAACACATTCTAAAGAACAAAAACGTGAATTTAAAAACAACAAACAATAAACATAGAACATAGATTAAATATCGCAATAGAAAAATAACCTCAGTGTAAAATGAAACCTTTTTATTATATAATACTTCAGGAATTATTGTACTATGTTACACTATAATACTTACGTATATGTTTATTGATATAAAGATTTATACACAGTATAAAAATGAGTTTTATTGACGTGAAATATATCTATCTATCTATCTATCTAGCAGTCTGCCTGTCTATATATATATATATATATATATATATATATATATATATATATATATATATATATATATATATATATAACACAATAGGTTATTCAAATACAAGAATATTCACCAATTAATATATATATATATATATATATATATATATATATATATATACACACATTATTGACGTTAACACACCTCATTTGAATAAAATATATATTGTAATATCAGTTGCACTTTAGACTCTTACTTGGTATGTTGTGAGTCGACTTTCGAGAGGTATATTATAGTACTCTCGTGATGTATTACATTGTTCTCTAATGCTCAAAATATATCAAGTAAGATTCTTGCTTAAGTACAAATGTTCAAGCGTAAGTGATAAGTAAATACAGGAAAATGTGTTCCTATAGTGAAAATATGAAATATAAATGTAGGCCTATTAAAATAAAAAATACATAGTGGCCGATTATGAAATGGCTGTAAATTAATTGAATGTAATATAAAATAGTGTAGGCTATATGTAAAAGTCCAAATTCAAATTTAAAATAAATTGTAACCACTATTAAAGCTTGCTTCATACAAAATTACTATCTTTTAAAGTTTTAAATAAGAATAATAGAAACGAATTGAAGATGGTCTAATTTTTGTCGAGAACTACAACCTATTAAAACTACAAATTATTGATTAACTTATATACGTTTATGTAATTAACTTGTGTTTTCATTTTATAAGTCGCTCATTTATTGACTGGCGATAGTCATCCCATTTAAAGATTTAGAAAGAATATTTATTGTGTGTGTGAGAATTTTTATAAGTCAAGGTTAAGCTTGTTTTTTAAAATTCACGTTAAAAATTCAAATATTTTCGAGATAAAAAATTAACCTTTAAAAAAGGTTAACGTTATAGTATGTATTGGTTAATGTAGAGAAGAAAAATTGTTTTTCGTCTTGCAATGGTTTCTGGTCCGAAATACTCATCAAGATTCAGTTTCCATAGCTTTTTCGCATTGTAGGTCTGGTTTCTATAGTGAGGCTGCAAATTTATTATTACCTAAATTTTTGTTAACTTTTTTTACACAAAATTTTAAGTGAACAATTTGCCAAACATCGAGTATGGATTACGAAGAGAAAGCGCCAAACATATTCCCTTCAGTCTATCAAAAGGATTTCGTTTGGCATAAAGATGTCAAACGTCTCGCTCCGTACGTATAATGTTTGTCTGAAACGTACAGCATGGCGATTACGTTCGCTTCTTTAGAGCATTATTAGAATATTTGAAATATATTAATATGACGGATTGTTCTGGTCCGTCATAAAGTTTCCTTGTAATGTACATTAGAGTTTTAATGCTTAAGGAATAACCCTAGCTACAAATATTTAAACAATCTTGATATAGGTTTCGCTAACAGAGTTAGCATCATCAGAGGGTTCACTGTGTTAGCGAAATGTACATCAAGTTTGTTTAAATAAATTGCAGCAAGAGTTATTGTTGTTTATTAATTAAAATTAAGCTACTGTGATTTTGTAAACATTTTTGTAAAGGAATATTTTTGATATTGATAATATGTTACCAATATATATCATTCCAGTTATTTTAAAATCAATAATTCTCTGTTAAAAATATGTTTTTTTATAAATATCAAAAGTAATATCTTACAAGTGTACAATAAAGATGTCTTAGCACTTTATTTTTTACATTTTATCTAGTCATTTGAGACCCAAGATGACGATGTGTCGACATGATTTCGTCACTTTTATTTAATATTTGAATTTATTATTATGTTTTTGGTTTTGGAAAGTAATAAGAACCAAACATTTAGGTTATTTTACCAGTGATGAGGTATGCGTGTAAATCTGAGGTAAAGATTTAACATCATCTTTGCAAATGACTGGTGACTCACTCTGAACTTCAGTTTGTTTTCGATTCTGTGCCAGGTTTTAATCTAGCTATTGGAATTCACTGCTTGATTTTTTTATATATTTTTTGTTTTTCTATAGTGTCTTATTTATAAAGGTGTTATAAACAAAAACTACAAATAACAATTTCTCAATGTCAATTCCTACATATCTCAGCAAAGGAATTTTTATTTGAGTTACTTTTTATTAAACAATTACAATTAATATAAACAAATTACCATACAATCAGCTGTTCTGGCATATATTTAATAGCATAAAATCAGGTGTTCTATGAAACAATAAGTTATTACTTAATTTAAGCCTAAGTAATCTAATATAATTTAAGCCTAAGCCATCGTTTTCACTATGTTGCATACTTTGCCTCTTTTGTGGAAAGTTTCTGTCCCATATAAAACTAATATTAATTAATTGAATTTAATTAATGAATTATTATTTGAAAAAAATGTGTTAGCATCAACTGTCATCTATTATATGTTTGAAAAAATGTATTTCAACTTGAGTGGATGAATAAAAAGTATTTTATTAATGACTGAAAAGTTTTACAAGATATATAAGGAGAGCGTAAACTAATAGAAGGAATTGAAAAAAAGAGATCCAGAACAGTTGTGTTAGGTGTAGAAAGTTTCAAAAACTTACTTAAAGAATAAAATATAGCCTAATTTTAAATATTAAAATTGCAAAAAATTAAGTTGTGAACAATGTATATCACTTATTACGCTTTTGCTATTACTTGCGACCATAACTTTTGTTAATTAAAGGTTGTTAAATTGTTAAACTTACACTTGGAGGAAACGTTTTCGTCTTACGACTTCTTCGGCCTCGATTTTTTTCTGCAGAAGTCGTAAGACGAAAACGTTTTCTCCAACTGTAAGTTAATAATTTAACAACCTTTAGTTAACAAAAAGTCTGGTCGCAAGTAATAGCAAAAGTGTAATAAGTGATTAACAACTAGCTCGTCATGAACAGTAACAAGATTTCGATACAATGTATATATTTCATTAAAGAAATTTCAATTTTAGACCATGAGAAAACTAAAAATGACAGCTTAGTGATGCAAAATGTCTGCATCGGTACAAACATTGTAGTTTTAGTGTTTCGTCCAGTTTTACGTTTATTAACGTTTCAAAGATTTTAAAAATGTTTAATTTTTAATTTTCGTGAAATTAGCTAAAACGTTGGCATATAAAAGTAAATAAATTTATGAGATTTTCTATAGGTAAAATTGTTTAATTTTTAAAAACAAAACAAAAACAGTTTTTATTGTATTAAAATTTTAGGGGTTGAAAGACAAATTTATTTAGAAAATTGTGAATTATTATCCAAAATATTATCTTTTATGCAAGTGAAATAGGTGAATTTACAATACAAATACCAACATTTTTTTTACCAAAGTGTAAATACTCGGCATTTTCGATGATCCCATTAAGAAAAAGGTGTAGTCTACATTTTAGCCCCATGATAATTTTACTCTTCACGTAATAAATGTTTATTGTATATCGTAAGTACCGACAGAATAAACCTATAGATTGTAGGTTATAACCTTATAACATACATTATAGTTAGGCTACTTTGTTTTTTATTTTACCATAATTTTATGATTTTAAAATTTATTAAATAGGCTCGAGCAACTTAATACCGTTTATAAAAATCTGTTACTAATATATATTTCAAGTCAAAATAATTCATGATTTTATTGAAACCTGCATTGAAAAACGAATTAAAAATAACTTATAAATGAAGAGGAAAACAACTGTTATATGAGAATATATGTGGTATAGGTAAAAATACTTTAGTAACTAATTCAGTTTAGAGAAGTTTATACAATTTCATTTCGCATGATGGATCGCTCAATTATATTCAACAACGGACAGTGCTTGGTGCGCCTATAGACGTTTATAGGTTATTAATAGAATGTTTTACATTATCTTTTCATAACGATTATTTTCAGTGCATTATTATTCAGCTCCTTGATTGCTTAGGCTAAATGGAGTGCTGTGTGAAGGAGTACATGTTCATTTCAGTTAGTGTTCTGCTCTGAACACTGAGATTTTTCAAGTATTTTTCTATTTCTTATTACAAACAATGATTTTCTCGGACAGTGTAAAGTTGTTCCATACAGGAATAGACTAGATGGTTAAAGTTTATTCTACGTATATCGTTAGTTGTACAATAGATTTTTTTAAAAAACAATATTTTCTCCCTAACCTCCACGAACTGCAAACGTAAGAAAAGGGGTTTCTCCCGGTTTTGTAATGAAAGAAGCAATAAGATAGTAGCTAAAACACTTGAACATATATTACTATGTTACACTTGCCTATAGTAGCACTTACATCTCTTGATTATTTAGGACGACTGTTCCGGAAATCGTGTCCCATTCTTAACTCTTGAGTTACGGTCTCTCTTGAGTACTAACATATGTTCAAGTGTTCTTGGGGAAAAAGTAATAACTCAGGTGAAGATAATCAAATAATAATAAGATTGCCATCAAGTGGTGAATTCTGTCAGCAAGTGTACATGTGGAAATATAACCCACGGGATATAGTAAGAGACGTGGGATGCCCATGAGGGGAGTTCGCTGAATAGAGAACTTTGAAAGCCAAACAACGTGTTTGCACCTGGGTAACTTATAGGAAGGAACAAGACTCATTAGTTGTAGCGGACCGGTGCGTATTTACAGCAGCTAGGTTCGACGAACAGTGAGTCAGTGGCTCCCCCACCACTCTAAATAACAAGTAGACCACTGCGCATAGACTGTCTGTATCTTGCTCTATCTCGCTACTTATATATTAGTGCTGACACAGGCGCAACGAGAGTGGTTTCGGGTAAATATTCCCAAAAGGTTTATGAAGATTATTTGTAATCTCTTAGAGGCTAAATGAAATATTTCAAATCAGCGAGTTTTGTAACACATCTTATATTTATTTAAAATTCTCATGAGAAAAATAAATATAATTTGAAAATACTTTTTAAATAAAAATAGTTGATAGATGACTAAGAGCTGTTAATAGGTTGCGTGTACAACTATGTTAAAACGTCAATCTTCTTAATTAGCTTCTGTTATTTGAGAAAGACAATTTATGAGGAGTGCCCAAAATCGATTAGCTACGGCTTAATGAGTACAAGCTCTTTAAGAAACTTTCAAAGAAGTGTCATAAACGCAATATTTCTTTGTGGAACTTTGGTTTATAAAATAGTAAGATATAAAGAGCCTCGATATTTTTTGCAAGGCTTTAAACTGATTTCTTAAATAAATTCCTCACCGTCCTTTGTAAGTAGGAATTAATTTTCTTTTTCCAGCTTGTGTCTAATTTAATACGTTAGAATAATATAGAACTTAATTTTTAGAATGTTTAGAATGTTTTCTTGGATTATGAATTAGTTCCTAGATCTCCTGTTTTGTCAACTCCTCTTCTACAAAAAAAAAAAAGAAATTTTTGGCTTCGATACTAAATGCTCTCTTTTGCATGGAGTGCTATATTTTGCTGTCTACAGGCATCGAATTTTCTAAAATAACATAAATTTTATGTACGTAAAATTATGTATTAATTATAAGTCAATAATAAATAAAACTTAGTTATATTTATGTTGGTATGGATGAGCCAGACAGTGTAAGATTTAGTTTATTTTACTAACACTGTTAATAGTCTTTAGTATTGTGTGTGCGCGTGCGTGAGTGCGCGCGCCCATTTTTTTACGACTCGGCTGGTATTTTGTCCCCCACCCTAAACTTGTTTATCATCTTGGGCACCAAATGTAGCATCCTTTACCACAACCAAAGTCGTAAAGTTCTAAAAAAAGTATGAAAGCAACAAGCTAGCCTAGGCCAATATTTTTTTACAGATTCGATTCAAATTTCGTGTAATTGTTCAAAAAAGATTTCAAAGTGCCTTATTTGAAGACAGAAAGCAACTGGGTAAACAATTTCTGGAAAAAAGGTTTTTGAAATTGATATACGAATAATTAACTAACTTTACTTACAGAATTATTATAGAAAAAGAATTTTTTAAAGTCAATCCCTATGCAGGACGACAAATAAAAATTTTATTTTAGTTACGATTTTTGTAATTACATATTAAGTGGAAAATATAAAGCTAATTTCTTAGTAATTTTCCATTTTCTTTTTATACAATATATGGTATTAGACTATGATTTTTGATTGTTACTATTTATTTGCTATATTTTTTCCTTCCTAATTTAAGATGCTGATATTGGTCTATATCTTCTCATTCTATCCACGTCTTGTAATGCTTTACTATTGCATAGAACCCTTTTCTTATAATTTACTACACAGAAGTCCATCTTTCAATAAATTTTAGCTCTGGGAAAGTTAGCTCAGTGCTAAAAGTGCTGGGTTTCAAACAAGTAGATCGACAGTTCAAATCCGACCGGGACATCAAATTTTTAATTTAAATTAATGAATAAATATTTGAAAAACTGTATTAATATCAATTGTCATCCACGATGGGTTAAAAAAATGTATTTTAACTTGATTGTATCGATAAAAACAAATTTTGTTAACGATTGAAAATTTGTACAAGATATATATATATATATATATATATATATATATATATATATATATATATATATATATATATATATATATATACATATATAAGGAGAGTGTGAGTTAATAGCAGGAATTTAAAAAAATACATTTTTTTGGCATTACTAAATGAACATATGCCATAACAAGGCAGGATTATTATTCTGGTTTAAAGCTGATCAGCCAATATGAGTATTGAGGACTATGAAGGAAAAAAAGGATGGTGAATAAGGGATGAATTTTGTATGTAGAGGACGTAAGAAAAAAGATCATTCGGAGTTACGTGCTTGGAGCTATGTAAATATGTCCACCTATACATTACCGGGGTGTATAGCGTTGTACCTACTTTTAAGAAAGTAAAAGTTGGATTTTCGAAAAGTTAAATATTTCTGAGGTAATTATTGGATTAAAGATGTGTTTTAAGATAAGAAAATAAACATCAAATAAAATGTATTGAAAATTTGATTTTATTAATAAATAATTTTATAACAAAGACTCTGGATAGTAAATTTATCAAATGTAAACAGCCTTTGTCCCGTATGGAGTGCAATAAGTTAAAATGTAAATAAATGAAGATTTATTGAAGAGTTGCCCAACTTAGAAAGATGGGCGGGGGAAACTAAATCTTTGGACAAAACCGCGAGCCACAACTATGTGTAGCTCAGTAACCGAGAAATCTATTTATCAAGGAAATGGAATTAAAATTACTGCCCGGAGAATGGTCTTTTTTAAAATTAGATGCAAAATGGTGCATTTGAGACAGTTAGATGACTTCAACTGACCGATACACTAATCCAATTTTGTATAACTTATTAAATAAATATTTATTTTTAAGTTTGAAAAACTATTGGCGTGTCGCGCAATGTATACCGGCGGGTCGAACAGTTGGGCCACCATGGTTTAGAGGTTTGTTTCTGAATAACTTATTATTTTCTAAATTTGAAACGCTGATTAGGCCTAAATAATACCGAACACCAACCCAGAATTATTAATTTACTTATCAATGACAAAGGCTTTATTTCCTGTGAGAATCGATAATATAACATCTAACCAGTTTTCAAAATAGTAATTTTTAGGTTTAAAAATTATAGTATAAATGTTGTACTAGCTTTTCTCAGTTATGATGATGTCTTTATAATTGAAACACGGTTTAGAAAGAAATTATTGGTTGAGGGTTAGTGTTTGTTATTATGTAATTATATATATATATATATATATATATATATATATATATATATATATAATTAATAAATTAAAAATATTTCAAAAACAAGAATACTTTTAATGAATATATTTATTCAAAGCTTTTCGCCGATAAAATAGTACCAGCATCTTTTATTATCTAATAAAATATTTTCCTGAAGATGCTGGTACTATTTTATCGGCGAAAAGCTTTGAACAAATATATTCATTAAAGGTATTCTGGTTTTTGAAATATTTTTAATTTATTAACTATATTACAAGAAAAAATATCACCATATTTAATATTATATATATATATATATATATATATATATATATATATATATATAATATTTAATATTATATATATATATATATATATATATATATATATATATATATATATATATATTAAATGCATGATTAATGTAGATTTTAATACACATGCAGATTATACTTGAGGTACTAAGCAGCCAAGGGAAGGAAATAGTAGTTTTACTATTTTGAGAAATTGAAGGTTCAGTTTAAAGAGTATTTTTTTACAATAAATGAATAAAAAGCTAGTCTTGTAAAAGTTTCCTTATAAGATAATTATCTTTACAATCCAAATGTACATCAGGACATAAATAAAAGGGTTTTTTTGGTTTAAGATGATTTATTTATATATAACAACAAGTAATGTAAACAAAACAATTTTAAAGTCAATTCCTATCCAGGTCAACACTGAAAAGTTTTATTTTAGTCACTTTTTATTAAATAATTACAATTGACTTAAATAAATTAACATAACCCATGCGTTAAAAACAGATGTTCTGCCACATAACCTGTAACATAAAATCAGCTGTAGTATGAGATCATGTGTTATCACTTATTTCAAGCCAAATGGGATGAAATAACTATATCACAAATACTACCTTGCCCCTTTTATGAAAAGTGTTTCTCCCATATTAAACTAAAATTAATTTATTAAATTTAATTAACGAATAAACAATTTATTATTTTATTAAGTAATTATAATATAATTTTAAAATACTGTATTAACATCAAGTGTCATCCATTTACAAGTTTAAAAAATGTATGTAAACTTGATTGTATGAATAAAAAATATTTTATTAAGATTACAAATTTGAACGAGATGTATTATATAGGGGAGTGTGAACTAATAGTAGGAATTGACAAAGTTACAACACAGCTGTTCCAAGTTTTTGTACACAAAGTCTATGATAAATCACAGGTTAATTATAAACATATTTATCGCTAGATTTCGCCACCAGTTAAAGATTAAGTTACCTCCATTTACCACACTGTGCTCCTATACTTTAACTGTTTGAAACTGTACTAACTCCAAAACTGCGAACATATCACTTATCTCCGTTGGCTTGTTGTTTCGGTTTTACTAAACTTGTAGAAAATCTTCTCTTGTTTACACATACCTCCACATGACTGAGAAGAAACGAAAATTTTATGTTTTCACCTTCTTAATGTTATTGTATAATTTACAGCAACAGATATTATGAAATTGTTTGGTTGTGGTAAAAAAGATATTTCCGTGAACACTAAATAGGGCGTGGCATACATAGCTTGTTTGTTTTAAGATTCAGAAAACTATGAAATAAAAACCCCCTTGGTCACCAATATGATAAAAAGTTGGCCAATTTTTTCACAACAAAGATACGAACGTGGGCAAATTGAGGATTCCATGTTTTTACTATTTACAAAAATTGATAAAATTTAATAGTTTAGAGAATCTAGAAATTTATGCAATGAAATTAATGTGGATCTATATGCTGCTCTATCCCACAGATAAAATAATGCCACAACGTCATTTCTGTTTGTAAAATCACAATCCCCGTTGGGTTTTACTGCCAGAGTCTTCGGGAAATTTACAGTATGATAATAAGATTATTTACACCGACGATTCACACTGGAAAATGGTGTGGATACACCTTTTATTGTGGGAACTTTCACTTAAGGATTGCCATAAGTTTGTAGTGCTTTTTTCCACTCTTAAATCTTTAACAATGGTCGAATTAACTTTGTGTTTATTAACGCAAAAATTCTTTTCAGGTTATCAGGATGTACCTTAAAAATCCTTCAGTTGGAGACATTTGGTATTAAACAACTTTTTGTATTTTGCTATTTAAAATTTGTAGATTTTCAAAATACCTTTAAATTAAATTATTTATTGACAATCTTTATCATTGTTATACACTAACCTTTGATCACCAAGAGCCATTAATAAGAATCAAATAACACATTATATGATATTATTATATTATAATGCTATTATATAATAACACATTATATATATCACTATATAGCATATGTAATAATTAATATATATAACTGTACAACACTGTTTCTAGTATTCACTTATCACTTACACTATAATGTACTTTTACAAGAATCTTACTTGGTATTTATGCGAGTTAACTTTCGAGGACTAATTACGTGTCTTCATTATCGAGTATCAACTTATATTAAGTAAGATTCTTGTTTAAGTACATTATAGTGTAAGTTAAATATATATATATATATATATTTTTTTTTTTTCAAGATTAAATAATATACACTAATTACAGGAATAATTTATTGAATAATACACTCAAAGGTTTACGTTGGTTGACATTACCAACATCCTCAGGAATTACTAAGATTCTTAGTAATGTAACCAACGAAAACATTTGAGTGTATTATTCAATAAACTATTCCTGTAATTAGTGTATATTATTTAATCTTGAAAATAATTCTAACAGGAAAACCTATTTGATATTCTACATATATATATATATATATATATATATATATATATATATATATATATATATATATTAATATTAAACGTTTTTTTTAATAAAATACATTCATGCACATTAGAAAATATATTTACAACACTGGTAAGCAAATGTATTTATTGTTAAATCTCTATTAACTGTATATAATATTGTTCTGCAGATATTAACAATTTCTAAAGAATTTGACCATGGACCTTATAATTATAGCTGATCTTGTGTTGTTTTACATATTGTACCGATAATTGTAACATCCGAAGAATTGTAACAGCTGAGGGATTGTAACATCGGACGTGTAACATCTGAGGAATTTTAACATTTGGTGTAATATATGAGGAATTGGAACATTTGGTGCAACATCTGAGGAATTATAATGTTTAGTGTAACATCTGAGGAGTTGTAACATTTGTTGTAACATATGAGGAGTTGTAACATTTGGTGCAACATCTGAGGAATTATAATGTTTAGTGTAACATCTGAGGAGTTGTAACATTTGTTGGAACATCTGAGGAATTGTAACATTTAGTGTAACATCTGAGGAATTGTAACATTTGGTGTAACATATGAGGAATTGGAACATTTGATGCAACATCTGAGGAATTATAATGTTTAGTGTAACATCTGAGGAGTTGTAACATTTGTTGTAACATATGAGGAGTTGTAACATTTGGTGCAACATCTGAGGAATTATAATGTTTAGTGTAACATCTGAGGAGTTGTAACATTTGTTGGAACATCTGAGGAATTGTAACATTTAGTGTAACATCTGAGGAATTGTAACATTTGGTGTAACATATGAGGAATTGGAATATTTGGTACAACATCTGAGGAATTATATTGCTTAGTGTAACATCTGAGGAGTTGTAACATTTGTTGTAACATCTGAGGAATTATAATGTTTAGTGTAACATCTGAGGAGTTGTAACATATGAGGAATTATAATGTTTAGTGTAACATCTGAGGAGTTGTAACATTTGGTGCAACATCTGAGGAATTGTAACAACAGTTGCTTCAGATGGAACAATCTCATTGCACTTTTCAGAACACAAGTAATTTACTTTCATAGATTTATTTCTCCACATATATTCATTATAAAGTACCTAGTTTCTTTCATAAAATTATGTGCAAATTTCGTTAAAAATTTTATACAAAAAATTAAACCCGAATATTAATTCCCATATCTCAAAATCGATTTTGATTGTAATATATTTCTCAAAAATAATTAATTTTTGCAACTTCACTTCTTGTAATAACCGACTTCTTACAATGGTTAGACAGACACGTGCTTTAATAGCTACGTTAAAAACAAAAAAAGGATCGAATGAACTCTTGCATAATTTCAAACGAAATGATAAATTACAGTTTATTATAATAAGATTTTGTAATTTCTTTGTTTTATTCAATTGAAACGTCAAGTGTTTAACAAAAATAAATTTAGATCAAGGAAAAATCAAGACGTATTTAAGAATTCGTTTATTTCGCTTAAAGATGAAATTTGTGCTTCATAGAAAGCAAATTATTGAGAAGTAGTTATAGGTAATGTTGTAGGAATGGTATTTGTAAACATTGAATAGGGACAATTAGACGTAGCAGTAGTTATTTTGTTGTGCTCATCCAAGGAACTATTTTATAAATATAGCTTAAGAAGAATTTATCGCAGACAGGTTTCGAGTTAGCCAGGGGTGAATCACTGATTCTTAATAGACGTCAGCAGTCGTCTGTCAGCACTGAATGACTCAAATGGTTTTCAAGGAATGTCTGAGGAACAATCTAATTCTCAAAATGCTGCCGTCACCTGTTGCAATCGGATTTAACGGTCAGACGCGCAGCCAGACAGATGATCTATTTATTATCAAAAACATTTATTAATTTAAAATATCTTTATAAAAATATTAATTTAATAGTAATTCAAAACTTTAACAATTTAAATCACAATAAATAAATAACAATAAATATTATAATTAAATGAAATATTTAACAAAATTTAATAAATAATTATTCAAGATTGAATTTAATTTAGAAACATTACCTCCTCAACTTTATTCCCTTGAAAATAGTGGATTGAAACAACGATAAATGCATTGTAAATAATGTTTATCAACATATTGTTAATTAACAATAAACCCATTGTTATCTATCCCATTGTAAAAAAACATTATTAGCCAATACATTGTAAATTAACATTAAACCATTGTTAATTAAGAACAAACCCATTGGCGTTAAACCCATTGTAAGTTAGCAATAACCCATTGTAAGTTAGCAATAACCCATTGCTATATAACCCATTGTGAATAAAAAAACATTGTTAGCCAACCCATTGTAAATTAACAATAAACCATTGTTAACTACCCATTGTTAATTAACAAAAAAAATCGTTGGTATTAAACCCATTTGTAAATTAAAAATAAACATTGTTAACTAACCCATTGTTAATTAACAACAAAACTATTGGTATGCAACCCATTGTAAATTAATAATAAACCATTGTTAACTAACCCATTGTTAATTAACAACAAACCCATTGGCATTAAACCCATTTGTAAGTTAGTAATAAATCCATTGTTATCTGTCCCATTTTAAACAAAAAAAAAAACATTATTAGCCAACTCATTGTAAATTAACAATAAAAAAATTAATATCTAACCCATTCTTAATTAACAACAAAACCATTGGTATTAACCCATTGTAAATTAACAATAAATCATTGTTAACTAACTCATTGTTAATTAACAACAGACCCATTGGCGTTAAACCCATTTGTAAGTTAAGAATAAACTCATTGTTATCCCTCCCATTGTAAATAAAAAAAAACATTATTAGCCAACTCTTTGTAAATTAACAATATACCATTGTTAACTAACCCATTGTTAACTAACCCATTGTTAAATAACAATAAACTTTTGTTACTAAACTTTATACTAAACAGAAGTATTTTTATTACAAATTATCTCTGAGGATGATTGCTATGCAATCGAAATTTACATAAGGTTTTAAATAAAAGAAGAATATTATTTATTGTATAGAGGTAACATTTATTTATGTTAAACATTACGCCATAGTTGTTTTATGCAGTTATAAGGGTACAGTTTAATACAACGTTTTAACATAATTTTTCATTTGATTGTTCTTGTATTGTGGTTTTGGGTTTATTACTAATTTTATAAATTGTAATATTTTCTACGTATTCATTGTACCTTACTTTAAAAGTAAAGGATAAGTGATTATTCATCAGACAGTAAAACGTTTATGGTATCTATGGAAATAAACAACATGTATAATGCCCTACTATTTCATTTGATTTTATTTGTTAAAAACATTAGGCGTTTATAATAGTATCGCAAGTCCTACAACGAATTCGCGAATAATTAAGAATAAAATTAAATAAACCTAATATTATTATTCTACAAGTATTCTACTGTACTACTATTTATATCTAGTTTATGTCGTTAAATCACATAAAATAAACTTAAACAATGCTGTAAAGTCTCCAAGGAAGGCCTAAACTATAAGGAGAAAGACAACAATCGGAAGAATGGATGTAAAAAAATTTAAATAAAAAGAAATATTAAAAAATAGTAATATTTCAAGATAAATTAATACAAAACATTAATGTTACAGAATTTCTTGTAAACGTTTAATTAGGGTTTTAATAATCCGTTTAGATTTCGTCTCATGATTTTAAATTTGATTCACCATCTTAGACAAGGTTTTATTAGGTCAATCAATATCACACACAATGCTTTTAGTAGAATGGTCTTGTGTTTCCAAACGTGTGTTTTTCTCAAATTACAATTTTAGCTTTTTAAAATCGAATGAAATTATATTGAAATTTAACGAAATGGAATAATTGTGAAGTTTTATCTTAAACAAACTAAAATGTTAAAAAAATATTCAGAGCCCTTGTGTCGCAACTAAGATTACCTTCAATGTTCTACTTGGAAAAAGTGAATGTTTCAGTTTCAACATTATATCAATGCAAGAAGAGTTAAAACTTTTAAAGTTAATGAAAATAAAAAATAATGCTTTTAGTATATTCGCCTTGCTTAAGACTTTATAGATCTCAGTTTCTCAAATTACAAGGTTAGGTTTTAAAATAAAATGAGAAAATCTCAATTGTTTTAACAAAAAAAAAACAGCTGTGATTTTAAACAGAATAAAATTTCTTAAATTTCTAAAAAAACTTTGTTCACGACTAACGTCAGCTTGTATGTTTCAGCTGCAAGAATGACCTTTCAACAATGCAAGACCAAGACCAGTTGAGATTTCTAAATCCTGATGACATCAAAGTAAGTAAATTGTTGCCGAAATCACATTAAAGTTGAAGAGTTGTTTTTAGTAGCAAAATATAAACTTCAGTACAAAATGTAGGAAATAATTCAATCGATTCCTTTAAACGATTTAGTAATGGAATAAAGTTTTGTTCTCGTAAAAGCTAATAAATTAGACTACATACTATATGACTTATATGTAGTAATAATTTGTTTCAGAAAATCTCTCGAGAAGAGCAGCTGGAGATCATAAAGAAGTTGTACGCTTTGAGGATGAGGAGCACGTATCAAGACGGATATTGCAAAGGTAGTTCCGGTTATTCACTATTAACTCTTAGTGACAGATTTAGAAAATATCACGCTCTACGTATAAATCCGAGATAGCACAGTTCTTGATAACATTTCTATTAAAATTATAAAGAAAACGAAAAACGTAACATACTTTGCCGTGATAAATATAACGACTAACAAAATATTCAACACATTTTTTTTATATCCAAATGATATTTAAGGAAAAACTCATGTCACAGTAGAAAATTATTCTTACGTTTTACATTTTTATGAATAATAGGCGGTTAAAAAATCATTAATGAAACATAATTTGATAACAGTTTCAACTATAGGGCATAGTAGTGTTTTTAGTTAAATACAATCTGTGATTACAATTTATAGTTTGCCATTTAGTTTGATATTGAATAGGTTATCCACCTCTTTTTTTTAAAGAAATGTAATACTGGCTTGTCTGAAATCAGGCGTCTACCAGGTAAAACTTGATTTCATCAAAGGTCACCTGTATTGTCTCCTGCATCTCATAATCTCCTTAGAGAAAATCTGTGGGGGAAGCTTCAGAAACATTGAACCTATCGAAAAAGGGCGATACCTAGAGCTGCGGAAAGTTTTTCAAGAATATATATATATATATATATATATATATATATATATATATATATGTGTGTGTGTGTAATTACTACCCAATTCGAAGCTTTTTAATGGAAGAGCAGCACCACCTCAATAGAAATGAGCTTTTTAATCCATCTTCACTTCCATTTTTAGCCTTGTTAATTTAAAAATGTCTACCTTAGACAGATCTTGACCTTCTAAAATCTTTGGTACTACAACTTCAGGTGTAATTGCCCTATCAGTAGCACCAAAAACATTCTTTACTATGATTCTTTGCAATTAATAAATGCGTTAAATTAATAGAGGAAGATCTAATTAGACTCCATCATAATGAAGTTTCTTTAACACTATCCATTAAGCTACGGAAATAATTAGAAGAAATACACAAAACAGAATTTAAAAGTTAAATAAGATAACAAATGCTTTAATAGGTAAAATAGAATCGTGCATAAATAAAACAGTAATATTTCATTCAAAAGTCAGACAATGAGTAAAAAATCTGAAAGTAACAACAGACGAATTGAAGCGAAGAGAAGAAGAGTACAGAAAAATACAAAAAGACGAAGAGAAACATAAGAATAATAGAAAGTGGGTAATTTAGTTAAAAGGTAGGAGAAGTAAATGTAAATAGAATGAAAAAAACGAATGCAAAACTCGTCCGAAAACAAACCATCAATAATGACTCTAATTTAGCAATGGTAGAAAAAAAAGAGTACAAGATAATAAGTTACGTATACTTTAATTCAACGGCAACGGTATAAAGAAGAGAATGACGATGACAACGATGACAATAACAATATTATCAAGCAAAAGAAAAATCTATTACATTAAAATTTAACATAAGTACGGTTCTATTACAGCATTTAAAAAATATTTACCGTAATATAAATATAGACTAGTCATAGATTACAGCAATATTTGAACTAATCATTGATTTGAAGTTATAACTTTGATTTTTTTGTTTTTTCGTGAACATTATATTTTTTGTTAATTATGTGATTAGAGTACAATGATTCTGAGGTATTTAAGATGAGCATAATCTTAAGAAAGTCACAAATTATAAAAATCACTGAATGTAGAATTTAGCAACAGTTTACATTAAAGGGTGAAAACAATAGATTTATATGTTTTAGAAGACGATTTTCATTCGATTAAAGAGCCGAATGAAGATGTTCTTATCTCAACGGCCGTGAAGTTGTTCTCGGAACGTTCCCAGAAAGTGCTGGCGCCGCCGAACACCTCAAGAAGAGGTTGGTTAGCAATTACTGTTTAATTATATAGAATTAATAAGGTTTTTATTATTTTTAGCTAAATTCTGGTGACTTCGCAGACAGATGGCGACACTGATTGTACTTAGATTGTTATCGTAACAGTACAACTTGCGTTTTTCTGAAAACAACAAACCCACTCCATAATTTATAGCAATTTATAATTTCAAAGAACTTTCATCTTTCATAAGACGTAAAAATTTATCTCTGTTACATTCAAATATTTCTTTAACTCAAAATGTATATTTAATTATCTTTATTTTGAATTCGTTAGGATTTTCATAATATGAATTAATATTTAGAGTTAAAGTGAGTCACTTTAACTATTTTCCGATTCTTTCTATTAGTTCACACTCTCCTTATACATATCTTGTTCGAAATTTCAAACGTTAATAAACTACTTTTTATTAATTCACTGAAATTTAAATACATTTTTTAAAAATTGTAGTGGATCATACATGTTGTTAATTAATACAGTTTTTCCAAATATTAATTCAATATTTAAATTAAGTAAATTAATATTTAGTTTTATATGGCAGAAAAACGTTTCAGAAAAGGTGAAAGATATGCAATATAGTTAATTCGTCCCATTTGGCTTAAAATAAGTGATAACATATTATTTCATAAAACAGCTGATTTTATGTTATACGTTATGTGGTAGAACAGATGTTTTAACGCATAGGTTATGTTACTTTATTTATTTTAATTGTAATTATTTACCAAAAGTAAATCAAGTAAAATTTTTCAAGTAGAAATTGACTATTATAAATTTTGTTTGTATTTCTTGTTTTACTACAAACAAATTTACAACACTAGCTTCTGATAAACAAAATATACTTAGCTTTAACTAAACGTTTTCTTTTAAAATATTGATGAGACGAAAATGTTGAACTACCACTTTATAGACACACAAACTCACACAAAGTACATTTGGGTGCTCTAATGCATCATATTTACCACTATAATAAGTGATATCTAGATGTTACAAAAGTGTTAGCTATTCATAGTAAATATTGAAAGTGTAATTTATGGGTTTGTTACAGTGTATGGATACTGCCGTCCAGCAAATTATTATACTGGCCTCACTGAGTACCAGGGAAAATACTCCTTCTTCGCATATAGAAAACTCTTAGAACAAGGCGCTGCAAGATTGGCTCCTAAAGTAAAAAATTGTCCAAAAACATGAATTGTTGTTTCCTATTATAAATTTATGGTTTTAAATGTTAGGAAACATTTATTGCTTATTTTAAAAATTAAATTACATTTAATAATTAATTATTTCTATATTTATTAGTTGTGTTACAATTTAGAAATATTTCAATGTGATTTTTGTAAAACGCTGCAAAACGTAAATGAAAAAAACATAATTTATTTTCACTATGTTTTTGAGCTTCCGAAACTGCCCCTCAAACACTCTATTAAAGCATCACCGTCTAACATTTTACAAAACCAATTTCTTCAAACGCCCTCAAGAAGGCTCGGCAAACACGCTTACATAGTGAGCCTCGACATTAGTCCAGTGAAGAAGGAAGGTGTCGAGGAGTAACTATCTCACGGCTTAACCTCTGTCAAAGAATAAATACAAAGAGAGTTTAACGGAGTGGATCTCTAGTCCAGCATTTTAAAAGCATTGCTCCCACGAATCCAACCACAAACTCCGATTTGATTACAATATCTTACATCTTACAGATAACTTACATTTATAGGCGTCTCAGATGGAGTTGAGGGAAGTCAGGTAACTGGGGGATTAAGACCGGCCTCGGCCTATGAATAGGCTGGGACAGCCCGCCGAGAACATCCCATTAGTGATGCATCGCCGATTATTCCATTTAAAAACTTTAATCTAATAAATACGCCTTATATGGGAAAAACGTTGATACAGTTGTTTAAATTACTATTAAACAAACAATTGCATGTTTGTCTCAAGTTAATCGGCCGATTTTAAGTTTGATCACCGGTTACGCTTCGTATAGCGTAACTTCCCTTCGGTATAGGTAATCACACTTAAAGGCGGCCGATTAACATAAGACATTGTTTGCTTAATAGTAATTAAGAAAACCGTATCAACATTTTCCCCATATAATGCGTATTTATTAGCTTAAGGGTTTTAAGTGTTTTACGCGTCACTACTGGGATGCTCTCGCCGGGCTGTTCCAGCCTATTCATTGGCCGAGGCCGGTCCTAATCCTCCAGCTACCTTGCTCAACTTAACCTGAGACGCCTTATAACAGTGAGTTACAACTTAATGTAATCTATACTTACTGCACTGGCATCTGTCAGAAATTAATAGCACTAAATTTATATAGTATCACTTTTACAAAGAATTAATAAAATTATTTAATTTCGAAAACGAACAAAACATTTTTTTAACACAAGTGCAGCATATTTAATGTAAATGTTAAATACTTACATTTGGTTGAGCAGATATATTTTCATTTATATTTCATCACACGATGTAATTCCAAACAAAATTTGTATATTTTGTGTGGCTAAAGCGACTAAAATGCCAATAAATTAAAATAAGAGCTTTGATCTTCAGATAAACCAGGCAAAATACCCACAATAAATGGTTTGTTCAGTTTTAACTGCTTCCAAGAAAGCGATGCAAATACGATATAATCGCGAGCCTGTAAATCAATCTAAACCCTACCATGACACGAGCTCTGCTACAAATAATATTTCTCGGAATATTGTTGCCACTGATTTAAAGATTCGTCAGAAAACAAAACACCTGTCGTACATTATGTTCCTAGAGTTTATTTTAACGCGTGGCTCATGATGGAAAACCCTTAAAACCCAATTTTTTGCTTTGCAGTTTTGTTCTACGTATTTTCGCTAAGTAAATTTCTTAAATAATATATATAACATTGTTATAGGGTTCTACATATTGTTCCTAGGATATAACAACACAACTAGACGTAATTATGTAGCTATTTAATAAATATTTAATGTAATTAAATAAATATAAAAATTTGATTTATAAAAATGAGTGTTGACTTTCCTTTTATCTGTGGAAGTGATATGATTACGTTGTGTTTGGACTCTATTTCCAGGAAATAATATTTAAAATCCAAAAATGTTAGTAAAAATTACTTAAATGTTAAACTGAAAAAAATTGTTTTGTAGAACAAATCCTAGTAGGTGACTCATCTGTGGTTGGGACAGCGAGAGTGAGGTGTAAAGGTCCCCTAATCTTTTTAGGGGCTTACAAATCTGGATGGAATTCTGAGTGTTTTAAAGTGAAACACAGATAGAAATTATGTATATTAGCCTACTTTAAATGCTCGACCCTGCAGTCAAGGTGGCATGTTATTCCTCCTATATACTATACCAGGACTGTTTGAAGTACCTACTTTAATTTTATGTACACTCACAGTCATTTGTATGGGATAGTAATAATGTCTTATGACTTTAAGACTACAAACACAAATATGATTATAATATTACTATTATAAATAAATAATATGAGTTATTTATCAGTTTACTTGGCAAACAACCCCTACTTATTGATATTTCACAGCTGACACGTTTCGCACTTGGTCAGTACATTGTTCACGGATAGCTGTCAAGCTGAGACGGAGGGACAAGACTGTCGTACGGAGTCCTGTACGTTACACGCAGGATTGAACAATGCACTGACCAAGTGCGAAACGCATCAGGTGTAAAATATCAGTAAGTAGTGGTATTTCGCCAATTAAAATAATAAATTAGTGTTTATATAAAAACTTTAAGATTTACAACCCAACAATTTCAGGTTTTATAAGAACATTGGTCACTTATCTTCCTGGTTTTATGAAAGAATGAGATTGGGATTGTTATAATATGTTTGATATTACTTTGAAAAGGCTCAAACTTTCGTATTTAAATATAAATTCGATTAACTTTTAGAGTAAGAAAATAAAATTATACAAAAATTTAATTGCTTGTTTTTCCCCAAAGTATTTATTTAAGCGCGCGTACACAAAAAAAACACACACACACACATACCCACATACATATATGAATACATTTATTATAACTGAATTTGTTATCTTGAAAGCGAGTTAAAAAAATCTTTTTGAGAGCAATAAATATTGAAAAATATAATCATTCTGAAAGAATATATAGATATCAAAAAAATTGCGTATAGGCCTACTAACTTTCGAAAATCATATTTAATTAAATATTTTTTGCAGTAATAGTTACTTATAATTTTTTATATGAGAAAAGCTTTATTATTTAATCGACATTAGTTTAATATCCCAGAAAATGTTTGCATCATATACATATTTATTAATTAAAACTTTGAAAATTAATTTATTAGAAATTAGTAAAGTTTTGGAGTAAAAGACTTCTACGTGAATAAAAGTTAATGTTCAGTGAGAAAGTTTACATTTGTTGTGATTGGATTAAACTAAAGCTGTCTATTTCTTGAGCCAGTCTACTGTAAAAATACCCAACACACACAAATAGACCATAACTCTAAGATATATTGAACAGTGTTTAGTTTATTGTGACACTGAGTATACACATGGAGGCAATGACGTCATACAGTGCGATACCGGCCAAAACTGCTTTTAGACGTAATCGTTTCCTCGAATAAGACCGTCTGAGCAGGCCTCAGCGCATAGGTTAGCTTAGACCTCTTCCTAATCTCACTGTGTAACATTAAATTTGCTGTTCGTGCGGAAAATGTAGGTTGCGTCACGGAAATAGCAGACAATGAATGTCTGGTAACGCAGCGCTTTATGAAAAATCCTCTGAAAATCCGCCAACATTCCCTTCATGCTTCGAGTACACGAAGTAAAACGGGGAGCGCGATGGAACGGGTTTTGAAGTTTATTACTCTTAATATTTTGAGAGCATTTCAGTTCATTCTGTGTAAATCAGTTAACTAAAAATATTTCAAACATTGCCAAGTAGACGTATAAATTTAAAAGTAGGACGCGTTTTATGGTAAAGACTGGCTTTACACTTATGAATAATGTTGAAACTGATCGTGATACATCTGACGCGAACCTCATCGGTTTCCATATTATCCCTCAGCTTCTGAGCTTTCAGTATTAGCAAAGCTTATTATTACGTAAATTATTATTGTTGTTTTCGTGAAGGAAATATCTTGAGCGAAAATCTAGGTGTGGATTTAAGAAATAAATTTTAAAAAAACAAGGTCTGGATATTTGTATTTTTCACCCTTTATAAATGACCTTCAAAGTGACGAGAAGAAGATCTAGTTTTTGAATGAGTGAAAACTTTAAAAGAAGTCGTTTTACTTTATAAAAGGGTTTAAAATATGACGATATTTGAAATTGTAGTGGACTGCGAAAATCAACTTCTAAAAGGTTGAATACAATTAATTGTTATTGAGACAGATTCAGCTGGTGTGCAAGCGGGAACTAAGTCTGGGAGTGAATAACTGGTGAGGGAATAAGCCTAGTCTTGATGAGGCAGATTCACCTGGCGTGAAGGCAGGAACTGAGCCAGGGCCTGTTTGATTGGTGAGGGACTAGGCTTAATATTGGTGAGGCAGACTAACCTGGCGTGAAGGCCGGAACTGAGCCAGGACTTGTTTGATTGGTGAAGGGCTAGGCTTAATATTGGCGAGGCAGACTAACCTGGCGTGAAGGCAGGAACTGAGCCAGGGCTTGTTTGATTGGTGAAGGACTAGGCTTAATATTGATGATGCAGATCCACCTTGTGTTAAAGAGGGAACTGAGCCAGGGCTTGTTTGATTGGCGAGGAACTAGGATTAATATTGGTGAGGTAGATTCACCTGTGTGAGGGAGGGAACTGAGTCAAAGCGTGTTTGATTGGTGAGGGACTAGGCTTAATATTGGTGATGCAGACTAACCTGGCGTGAAGGCCGGAACTGAGCCAGGACTTGTTTGATTGGTGAAGGACTAGGCTTAATATTGATGATGCAGGTCCACCTTGTGTTAAAGAGGGAACTGAGCCAGGGCTTGTTTGATTGGCGAGGAACTAGGATTAATATTGGTGATGCAGACTAACCTGGCGTGAAGGCCGGAACTGAGCCAGGACTTGTTTGATTGGTGAAGGGCTAGGCTTAATATTGGTGAGGCACACTAACCTGGCGTGAAGGCCGGAACTGAGCCAGGGCTTGTTTGATTGGCGAGGAACTAGGATTAATATTGGTGAGGTAGATTCACCTGTGTGAGGGAGGGAACTGAGTCAAAGCGTGTTTGATTGGTGAGGGACTAGGCTTAATATTGATGATGCAGGTCCACCTTGTGTTAAAGAGGGTACTGATCGAGGGCTTGTTTGATTGGCGAGGAACTAGGATTAATAT
>JBAIZL010000010.1:76123364-76125864 GCA_036971475.1 Prosapia bicincta | reverse complement strand
GTAGGTAAATAGAGAGGTAGGTAAATAGATAGGTAGGTAAATACATAGGTAGGTAAATAGATAGGTAGGTAAATAGATAGGTAGGTAAATAGATTGATAGGTAAATAGATAGGTAGGTAAATAGATAGGTAGGTAAATAGATAGGTAGGTAAATAGATAGGTAGGTAAATAGATAGGTAGGTAAATAGATAGGTAGGTAAATAGGCAGATAGATAGAAGAATAGATAGATAAATACATATATGTAGGTAGATAGAAAGATTTGGGGTAAAAAGAGGAGGAAAAAGGGACATAATATTAAATTAAAAAATTAATTTTTGAAGTATTATTTCAGATATGAAATTCTTTAGTAAATATTTAGTCAATGTATTTGCTATATAATTTAGAGATTTATTTTTTTATCAGATATGAGTACATTGTTTTTTAATATGTTGTAGTTTTTGTAAAAAATTACTATTACACATTTTTGAGAAAAAGTTAAGAATCCAAAAACATTAATATGTCATACTTCAAACAATGTCTTACACTGTAATCTCAGTCCTACATAAAACAAAATTTTCTCATCATTTAAAATCTATCCTAAAAGTCTATTACCATAAAGTATATTCCCTTCACATGCGTAATAAGGGATTTTTTTTACTAACGAAATAGCAAGAGTGGTAACGAATTTTATCGCAAGTGACCACTTATCAGTTTGATTGTAACGGCGTAGCCCAGTGTGTCATGTTTTATTTTGCAGTTAAAATTCTTTGCCTGCTATTAAGACCATGTTGTATATTTATCAAGGTTAATGGTGTCAACACACGACATTGGGGCCAAGTAGAATATTGACTCTATTTTACTTATAGATTTTATTTACGAATATTTTTGGTCAAGGGAAGTAATTTATTATATAGACGGACTAAAATGCACAAAAACTGTATAAAAAATAAAAAAAATTATACAAATACAAAAGTTCGAAAAAGTCTAAATTAAGAGATTTAATATTTTTTTACGTTCATGGTGACTAGTCAGGATAGACTGCTACCATGGTAGGATAGCAACGGAAGTGATTACTCAGTCACTAGACATGACCTATGAATAGAAAGTTACTATCAATTGTAGATAGGGTTTAAGTAGAGATATAAACCATTGAGTCTAGGATATCAGAGAGGATCATGACATAGCCTCATGATCATGACATGCGTGGCCACTAATTGCAGGAATCTTTCTCTATCGGAGTCAAAAATACGCGTGCACCCTGATACACTCCCATATTGAAAAAGGGATAAGAAAGCATATAGTTCCTATGATGTAACCTGTCTAAGAGACAGTGTCTTATCACTTGCATAATCCCGCAGCTGTTTCCTTATTACTAGCATCCTAAGTAAGTTAAGTTTATTATCGGAATTTTAATTTCCAAATTTTTATCGAACATTTGAAAAGTACATAAAAATAAAATAAGAAACACAAACACAATATAGTTTGTTAAAATACTAACAACAAACCATATCGTAGCCGGTTCATGTATGGTAACAATCAAATGTCTTCTGTTGGGTATCGTTCTACTTATATTTTTTACGTACTTTTCAAAACGTCCATTGAAATTTGGATATTTTAATAGGGTAAGAAAGTTAATTTATTTAGTGTGGCTGCTAGCAGGTGATTCAAATAGGCTGCAAGTGATAAGGCACGTCTTGGCTAGCCTGGGACTACAAGACAAGTTATATCATACAGATTAATAGATTATATTATTTAAAGAAAACGTCACAACACTCCTTTACTGGTACTATTACGACCTGGGAATTACGATCAATTGGAGCAATAACGCTCAAATGTTTTCAAAGCAGACTTCTTTATAAAATGATACAAAGAAGATTTATTACTAAAAATTAAGCTAGTATGGATAAAAAATTATGATACATTAGTGGCACTGGAACTATGGGAAGATTAAAACTATTATGGTCAAGATTGCTTACCATTAGTGTATTTGGGGTAGGAAAACTGGTAATTCGAAGATGTAAAATGTTTGTAAGAAACATAAAGTTATTCAGAAATCAGATTATAGAAAGTAACCGTTCCTGAGCGCTATATCAGAGCATTTAAACAAAATGAAAAAACTTTTTAATTTAAATTCCTTCTATTAGGTCACACTCTCCTATCTTATAATCTAAATATCATTCTAATTATGTATAATTTTCAATTGTTAATAAAATACGTTTTTATTCATATTTACGTATTTTAATACATATTTTATGATAAAATTATCCAGAGTATACTCGTGTGTTAGATCTGTAAAATTATTGTCGTATAATAATTTAATGTATCCTTGGATTATTTAAGGATACACTACAAAGCTATAATAATCCCAGCAAGTTTATTTGACATCTGCTTCCTGTTGAAATACATTCAAGAATATTTAAAACTCTAATACGGTTTTAAGTATATGCAACTTCGAATTTATTTCAAAATATCAAGGCTATGATCAAAACAGCGAATTAGGTGACTAAAGAGGTTTGAATC
>JBAIZL010000010.1:76095864-76118364 GCA_036971475.1 Prosapia bicincta | reverse complement strand
TGTGAATATTACTCTGATACACTGATCTACTGTGTATATTACTCTGATACACTCACCTACTGTGGATATTACTCTGATACACTGATCTACTGTGTATATTACTCTGTTACACTGATCTACTGTGTATATTACTCTGATACACTGATCTACTGTGAATATTACTCTGATACACTGATCTACTGTGTATATTACTCTGATACACTAATATACTGTGTATATTACTGTGATACACTGATCTACTATGTATATTACTCTGATACACTGATATACTGTGTATATTACTCTGACACACTGATCTACTGTGTATATTACTCTGATACACTGATATACTGTGTATATTACTCTTATACACTGATATACTGTGTATATTACTGTGATACACTGATCTACTGTGTATATTACTCTGATACACTGATATACTGTGTATATTACTCTGACACACTGATCTACTGTGTATATTACTCTGATACACTGATATACTGTGTATATTACTCTTATACACTGATATACTGTGTATATTACTCTGATACACTGATCTACTGTGTATATTACTCTGATACACTGATCTACTGTGTATATTACTCTGATACACTGATCTACTGTGAATATTACTCTGATACACTGATCTACTGTGTATATTACTCTGATACACTGATCTACTGTGTATATTACTCTGATACACTGATCTACTGTGAATATTACTCTGATACACTGATCTACTGTGTATATTACTCTGATACACTGATCTACTGTGAATATTACTCTGATACACTGATCTACTGTGTATATTACTCTGATACACTGATCTACTGTGAATATTACTCTGATACACTTATCTACTGTGAATATTACTCTGATACACTGATCTACTGTGTATATTACTCTGATACACTTATCTACTGTGTATATTACTCTGATACACTTATCTACTGTGTATATTACTCTGATACACTGATCTACTGTGTATATTACTCTGATACACTGATCTACTGTGAATATTACTCTGATACACTTATCTACTGTGAATATTACTCTGATACACTGATCTACTGTGTATATTACTCTGATACACTGATCTACTGTGTATATTACTCTGATACACTGATCTACTGTGTATATTACTCTGATACACTGATCTACTGTGAATATTACTCTGATACACTTATCTACTGTGAATATTACTCTGATACACTGATCTACTGTGTATATTACTCTGATACACTTATCTACTGTGTATATTACTCTGATACACTGATCTACTGTGTATATTACTCTGATACACTGATCTACTGTGAATATTACTCTGACACACTTATCTACTGTGAATATTACTCTGATACACTGATCTACTGTGTATATTACTCTGATACACTGATCTACTGTGAATATTACTCTGATACACTGATCTACTGTGTATATTACTCTGATACACTGATCTACTGTGAATATTACTCTGATACACTTGTCTACTGTGTATATTACTCTGATACACTGATCTACTGTGTATATTACTCTGATACACTGATCTACTGTGAATATTACTCTGATACACTTATCTACTGTGAATATTACTCTGATACACTGATCTACTGTGAATATTACTCTGACACACAGATCTACCGTGTATATTACTCTGACACACAGATCTACTGTGTATATTACTCTGATACACTGATCTACTGTGTATATTACTCTGATACACTGATCTACTGTGAATATTACTCTGATACACTGATCTACTGTGGATATTACTCTGATACACTGATCTACTGTGTATATTACTCTGTTACACTGATCTACTGTGCATATTAATTTGATACACTGATCTACTGTGCATATTATTCTGATACACTGATATACTGTGTATATTACTCTGATACACTGATATACTGTGTATATTACTCTGTTACACTGATCTACTATGCATATTAATTTGATACACTGATCTACTGTGCATATTATTCTGATACACTGATATACTGTGTATATTACTCTGATACACTGATATACTTTGTATATTACTGTGATACACTGATCTACTGTGTATATTACTCTGACACACTGATCTACTGTGTATATTACTCTGATACACTGATATACTGTGTATATTACTCTTATACACTGATATACTGTGTATATTACTGTGATACACTGATCTACTGTGTATATTACTCTGATACACTGATCTACTGTGTATATTACTCTGATACACTGATCTACTGTGTATATTACTCTGATACACTGATCTACTGTGAATATTGCTCTGATACACTGATCTACTGTGTATATTACTCTGATACACTGATCTACTGTGTATATTACTCTGATACACTGATCTACTGTGAATATTACTCTGATACACTTATCTACTGTGAATATTACTCTAATACACTGATCTACTGTGAATATTACTCTGACACACAGATCTACCGTGTATATTACTCTAACACACAGATCTACTGTGTATATTACTCTGATACACTGATCTACTGTGTATATTACTCTGATACACTGATCTACTGTGAATATTACTCTGATACACTGATCTACTGTGTATATTACTCTGATACACTGATCTACTGTGGATATTACTCTGATACACTGATCTACTGTGTATATTACTCTGTTACATTGATCTACTGTGCATATTAATTTGATACACTGATCTACTGTGCATATTATTCTGATAGACTGATATAGTGTGTATATTACTCTGATACACTGATATACTTTGTATATTACTGTGATACACTGTCTACTGTGTATATTACTCTGACACACTGATCTACTGTGTATATTACTCTGACACACAGATCTACTGTGTATATTACTCTGATACACTGATATACTGTGTATATTACTGTGATACACTGATCTACTGTGTATATTACTCTGATACACTTATCTACTGTGTATATTACTGTGATACACTGATCTACTGTGTATATTATTCTGATACACTGATATACTGTGTATATTACTGTGATACACTGATCTACTGTGTATATTACTCTGATACACTAATATACTGTGTATATTACTGTGATACACTGATCTACTGTGTATATTACTCTGATACACTGATATACTGTGTATATTACTCTGACACACAGATCTACTGTGTATATTACTCTGATACACTGATATACTGTGTATATTACTGTGATACACTGATCTACTGTGTATATTACTCTGATACACTTATCTACTGTGTATATTACTGTGATACGCTGATCTACTGTGTATATTACTCTGATACACTGATATACTGTGTATATTACTGTGATACACTGATCTACTATGTATATTACTCTGATACACTGATATACTGTGTATATTACTGTGATACACTAATCTACTGTGTATATTACTCTGATTCACTGATCTACTGTGTATATTACTGTGATACACTGATCTACTGTGTATATTACATAGAATATTAGTCACTGATGACGAAAGCTTGTTTGCCAAAAACTTGTTATGATTAAAGACCTGTACAATAATTGTGGGAAATTGTGTACCAGTGTATACACCTGGTAAAGCTCACCTCGCAAGTTGAGCTCCAACTTATAAACTTATAAAAGTAATAAATTCGAGATACAAAATAAAAATGCTTTTCTTAGCTTATCCAGTCCTCTAATAATGACGTATGTGCCAAAGTAAATAGTATTGAAACAGTTGTAAGATTTTATATTATTTACAAATATATACAAGTAAAAAGAAGCTAAATCGGTTAGACTCGGGTGTAAATAAATTCTATATTACCTTCTTTAAATTTGAGGCAACACTCGTTCCGTTCTTGAAGGTTTTGGATCATTTCGGTGAAAAGGGGTTGTTTCGAGCTCGTTATACGCATGTTTTTGTTTTCCTCTAGTTGGACAATGGTGATTGGTGGGTCATCATGGAAAACCTCCTCCTCCATCATTTCCCAGAAGTAGTCGTCCAGTGGTGTAAGATCAAGGGAGTTGGCTGGTTAAGGAAAGTTTGTTCTAAGGGAGATGAGGCGGTTGTAAAAAGTTTCTTGAAGGAAAACAATGTTGTCTAAGGCAGTGTGGATGGTTGCGCCATCTTCGTTAAACCATTGTGAAAGTAAAGACATGTTTCGGGCACAAGAAAATCTCCTGATGAATCCTATAAAACGACCAAGATTGACCCTATATCGGTCATCCTGCTACAGCTGATTAAGTTTCAGTACTGTTTATTTTGGCGCACATGGCAATTCGGCTTTCCGAGTTAGATGAAAAGTCGAAGCAGAAAAGGTTCAAAATGAAATGAAAGCAGTGTACTGTTTGTAGACTTTTTTACATTCTGGAGCTTACCCAAAAAATACTTTAAACGATCCAGAGAATTTGTGAAAGAACCCCAACCCTCAAAGTGAACGAATCCAAGGAAGTAATTAATTGGGGGATATTTTGAAGTGATCCATAAGGGAAAAATATCTATTTCACTTTACCAATCACATATTACTTACTTAATCCCAGTATTACCACGATTTCGTCACTATTGAATCATTCTTAGGTCACTAACTCTTTTATAAAACAAATTTAATCATACCAGGTTTTTGTATCGTGCTTGTAAGAATATGTCCTAGAAATGATTAGTTCTATGATGTTCCTCTAATAAAAGCTAAATCTGATATTTTAATAATCCTTTGGAATTATGTTCTCAAGTTGAAGATAAAGTTGATTATTTTATTGCAAAAACTATAACATAAATTTTACATTTCACTTAACTGGAATAGATAAAGAATTATACGTTTTAAATCTTAAGTTAGCATGCATTATTCGGGTCAAAAAATCTGTCCTTAAATTTGCAAATAATGGTATACAAAATGGTCTACTTTCGTAAAATAGGAGTGTACAACGTAAACTCTTTTGTGTAAACTGTGTGTTGTGTGGCTCGAATAAACACTGTAAGCGAATACAGTTCTGTCAGCGTTCCATCCTAGCTCGGCACCACACCATGACGTAGAATGGCGGGTAGAGCAAATTCCAACTTACTGTAATAGAATTATTACAACAACTAGACAATAGTTGTTATCTTTCAAAATAACATACAGAACTGTGAAACTTTAAAACATCGACACATTTAGTGGCTGGAAAGATATTCGCATTGGGAAATTTGGAAAAAACGGGCGATTCTTTTGAAACACGTCATACATAAAACAGCATTTCTATATCATTATTACTTTGATTATTATTATTTAATAGAACAGAATTTAAAAGTTTTAAGTAATATTCTACTAAGGTTAATGAAAAATTGTTTATTTTAGTTACACTAGAGCACTATTTTTGTGGGGTAACCATGGCAACAGTTTAAGGTTGAAGGTTTCGGCGACAACCAGATGGGGGGAAAAATTCATATACATCTTTTACAAAAATATTTCTAGGTAAAGGGAAATTGGCGCAGTGCCAAGGCGCGCTAGGTTTCGAACATAGAGGTTCTCAGTTAGAATCCGGCTGGACCCAAAATTTTATAAATTAATTATTGAGAAAATGTTTAAAAAACCTGCATTAACATCAATTGTCATCCACTATAGGGCAAAAGAAATGTATTCGAATTTGACTGGAAGAATAAAAACTTATTTTGTTAACGAATGAAAATTTGTACAAGGTACATAGCTATAGGGAGAGTGTGAGCTAATAGAAGGAATTATAAAAAAATAAATCATATATTTTTCTGGTAGTTTTATTGACAATAATAGTGAGATATCTAGCTTTTGTAGAAAGGAACAAGAAGTTAACGGTAAGGCATTTTTTACTGGACAAGGCAATACAAGTTCACACTTTATATATCCGACATGTTTCAACAAGAAAGTCTAAAAATAACATTGAAAAAAGTAATAAAATTAACAGAAAGCAGTTGTCAGTAAGCTTCACTCAGTAAGCACTTGTCAGTAAGATCATAACATTTTACAGTAAGTTTTTTTACTAAACATTTATCAGTAAGCCCCTCTCAATAAGCATTAGTCAGTATTCACCTATCCTTTAACACTTGCCAATAAGAACTAATTTCGCTCAGTATCTACATTTATCAGCAACCAAAAGGAGACACACATACACACACACCACATACACACACACACACACACACACACACACACACACACACACACAAACACACACACACACACACACACACACACACACACACACACACACACACACACACACACACACACACACACACACACACACACACACACACACACACACACACACACACACACACAAACACACACACACACACACACAACACACACACACAAACACACACACACACACACACACACAAACACACACACACACACACACACACACACACACACACACACACACACACACACACACACACACAAACACACACACACACACACACACAAACACACTCACACACACACACACACACACAAACACACACACACACAAACACACACACACACACACACACACACACAAACACACACACACACACACACACACACACACACACAAACACACACACACACACACACACACACACACACACAAACACACACACACACACACACACACACACACACACACACACACAAACACACACACACACACACACACACAACACACACACACAAACACACACACACACACACACACAAACACACACACACACACACACACACACACACACACACACACACACACACACACACACACAAACACACACACACACACACACACACACACACACACACACACACACACACACACACACACACATACACACACACACACACACACACACACACACACACACACACACACACACATACACACACACACACACACACACACACACACATACACACACACACACACACACACACACGCACAATATATACGAGGTGTGGCTAGAAAAAAACCGAACTGATGCTATAAAAAAATTTTATTTTCCATTATTTACAATTTGATGTTATGTCCTTCAATGTACTCTCTTCTTTGGTCTATACACCGCTCCATACGAATTTTCCACTGTTCATAGCAATGCTGCAGATCATTTTTGGTAAGTCCATACATTACTTCCGTCGCTTTTTCTTATACTGCTTCAACACTCTCAAATCTAGTTCCTTTCAAAGCTGACTTGACTTTAGGGAAAAGAAAAAAATCACAGGGGGCTAAATCAGGTGAGTAGGGTGGATGGTCTAAGATGGGAATGTTGTGGTTGGCTAAAAACGTCTTCACTGACAACGCATTGTGAGCTGGGGCATTGTCTTGGTGCAGGATCCATGTCTTTTGTCTCTACAAATCGTTCCGTTTTCTCCGTACTCGCTCACGTAGGGTAGTCAGGACACTAATGTAGTAATGCTGATTCACTGTTTGTCCCTCTGGTACCCAATCAATGTGTACAATCCCAATGACATAAAAAAAAAAAAACAATCATCATTGCCTTGAATTTCGTATATAAATATAAATATATATATATATATATATATATATATATATATATATATATATATATATATATATATATGATGAATAGTTATTATCTGGAGTACATCCGTTAATTCTAAAGTGCATAAAACCGCAGTTCCAACGTTTCGCTAGAACCTTATCTAGCATTGACGAGGTGAACCCAACAGCAGTAGAAGAGCGAGAAGAGCGATATATATATATATATATATATATCAAACACAAACTAAGGTTATTTATATACAAGAATTATTTATAATTATTATGATTTAATAATTATAATTATTTATATTTGTTGATTCCATCTTCACGTGAGCTACTATTTTTCACTAAACAATTATAAATATTTATAAACTTGCCTATAGTAGCCTAATAAGTGCTACTATAGGCAAATTTATAAATATTTTTATATAAAGTTAGAAAGAGAGAGAGGGGGGGGGGGAGAAGAAGGGAGAAAGATAGGGAATGGAATGAGAGAGGAAGAGAGAGAGAGAAAGAGAGAGTAATACTGTATTTGTCTAAAAACTAATGTGTGTAAGTAGATAATACGCCGTGTTCGATTTTAAATGTCAGTGTAACGTGTTTGTGTCGTGTAATGAAGCGACACCATTCTGAACAATAATCCTTTCATTTTGAAAATATATTATAAAAGTTATATAAGTGTATTTTACAAATTGTTTTGGTGTTATCTTATGTCAGAAAACTTAAACATAGTACACATTTTAAAGAAATACTGGTAAATTGTTTCTCAAAATTTTGCTTGCCACGTGTAGGAACAACCACTTTCCGTGCATTCAAATAAATCCTTCCAAACGTTGAAAATAGCCGCCTGATTCAATTCGGAACCGCTGACCGAGGTTATGTTCCGAACCCATCGTCACGCTTACACTGTGTTATTATTAAATCTGACTCCCCTTTCTCTAAATATGAGATATTATTAGATAAAGGTATTTTTATCATTGAAATTACGAGACTACAAATATATACCTATCGCTCAACCGGTACCGCCTGGTGGTGAAACAAGGAACCAAATTTATAAGGGTATCATTATTCAAGTATTGCAAGCTTGGTGTACATGGGGAATGTGTTTACTAACTAGGCCTATAGATGCCTTTACTGCAAGTAAAGTCTATTACGTCACAGTGATTTGTGAGGCCTTAGTATTTTAAGTATAGTCTGAAAAAAAGATATGGAATACCATTAATAAAAATACTATACAATCCCTCTAGAAATATTTACGAACCAATTTTGCTTTTGATTCGGAGAGAAAAAAATCACATAACCTTTTGCTGAGTGTTATGAAAGGTTTATCCTTTACTCGACCTATCTTTCCGGCATTTAGGATTGTAAGGAGAATGACTAGCTTTGGGAAATGGTAAGCAACCAACCGTATCTATGCAAGCCATGATTCTCAGCCAGTAATGTAGCGATAAGGCGGCTGGACGACCTCCATCGGTAAGGAGTGTATCTCGTACAGCAATGGTTACAGGTAACAGCACAATGGATTTCGGTTATGCAGTAATACTCAAAAGTTATATATACATATATATATATATATATATATATATATATATATATATATATATATATATTTCGCAATATGTATTCTTATATATTAATAAAGAACATAAGTCAATATACAAATACAAGAATTATAATTGAATTGTAAATTCAATTATAATTCTTGTATTTGTATATTGACTTATGTTCTTTATATATATAATTAAAAAAGAATTAAAAAAATTTTTTACAAGTCAAATACAACTTAGGTAAACAAAAGTTTTATTTCAGTTACTTTTATTTTATATTTATTGCAATTAATATAGATATGAATAAAAGCCTACATGTGACAGAATCACAATATTAAGTGGCCAAATAGAAAGCGAATTTCCTTGCAATTATCCGTTTCCCTCTCTATACGTGGCGCTCTGTACGTGGTGTTAAAATATTATTTTTGTTTTTTACTATTTATTAGCTTTTATTAGTTTCTAATTTATGAACCTGATGGTGGTCTATAATCTCTCATTATATCCATCTCTTGTAAAACTTCATTATTAGAAGGGAGCTTTATCTAATAATTTCATATATATATATATATATATATATATATATATATATATATATATATATATAATTAAAAAAGAATTAAAAAAATTTTTTACAAGTCAAATACAACTGAGGTAAACAAGAGTTTTATTTCAGTTACTTTTATTTTATATTTATTGCAATTAATATAGATATGAATAAAAGCCTACATGTGACAGAATCACAATATTAAGTGGCCAAATAGAAAGCGAATTTCCTTGCAATTATCCATTTCCCTCTCTATACGTGGCGCTCTGTACATGGTGTTAAAATATTATTTTTGTTTTTTACTATTTATTAGCTTTTATTAGTTTCTAATTTATGAAGCTGATGGTGCTCTATAATCTCTCATTATATCCATCTCTTGTAAAACTTCATTATTAGAAGGGAGCTTCATCTTATAATTTCATATATATTGTAATTCCTGAGGATGTTGGTAATGTCAAACAACGAAAAGCTTTGAATATATTATTCAATGGATTATTCCTGTAATTGTGTATATTATTTAATCTTAAAAATAATTCTAACAGGAAAACATATTTGATATTCTACATATATATATGTATATAATATATACAGACACATACACACACACAAACACACACACACACACACATACACATACACACACACACACACACACAAACACGCATATATTTATATATATATATATATATATATATATATATATATATATAAATATATATATATATATATATATATATATATATATATATATATATATATATATATATATATATATATTTAAGTAATTGAGTTTTTACAAGAAGGGAATTTGTTTCAGTGCCAAAGTGCTGGATTTGAAATATGTAGTCATTCAGATCGAGTCCGACCGAAACTTCAACTTTTTAAAATTTATTCAATGAATAAATATTTGAAACAACTGTATTACCATCAATTGTCATCCACTATAAGTAAGTATGAGGAGATGAATAAAAACGTATTTTATTAACGAATAAAAATTTGTATATATGTATATATATATATATATATATATATATATTAAATTTCTTTACCGAAAAATAATAAAAGGAAACAAGAAAACAAATTAGACAAAAATGTTTTTTTAAATAACACATTTAATTTTTATATAATTTATATAAAAGTATTTAAGCATTAAATTTCGTGTATAATTTTGTAAGTGTTTCTTCGAGGCTAAAAGCTAACATTAGCAGTTCTTGGATTAATGGGTATTTCTACCGGCCGCAAAGTTAACACTTTTGTTTGCCATGAAATCATTCCAAAAGTGTTTAACGTTCACGATCTCACGATTAATTTAGAACGTTCAGTCTTCTGCCAACCGCAATTTGTACCTTTCTAAACTGTTTCTATAGAATTTTATAAATAATGTCTTCTTGTACAGTAGAGCAGATAAAATTTTGTCAAATGGATTTCAGACGAGGCAGAATATATTTATTAAAAGAGTTTAAAATTGTATACTGAACCAATGCACAAAATTTACTAAATGCACTGTTTTGCTTTAGATAAAATTAAAAATAAATAATTCAAATTTTCACAAATGAAATTTCAACTTTTCCTTAGAAAAAATAGTGATTATTGAATAAAAGAAATTTTTCTCAGAAATAAATCGACAAACGTAACGAATATCGACTATATGACGTTATAATAATCTAAAATTATACACAAAGTTTATAACAAAAGGGTGTACAATAAATATTGCTTGGTTTGAGAGAACCTTTTCTCAAAATTTGTTAACTAGCCCTTGTTGTCGTAAACTATGTCATTGTAAAGTTGAAATAATTTAAATACTTTTAATAAGTAATAAGCTATTATTAAATCAAAAAGTATACAATCTTTTTCCTTAAGGTCAATTCCTACTTGAATCAACATAGAAACAATTTATTTTAGTTTCTTTTTGTTTTATAATTACAATTAATATAAATATGTATATACGTATGTCAGAATAACAATATAAAGTGACAAATAGAAAGCGAATTTCCTTTCAATTTGCCATTTTCCTTATTATGGTGTTAGGACAATTACTTTTGGTTATTACTGTTTATACGCTCTGTTTTCTTTGTCGCTTGCATTGTGTTGTCGTTTCTTTTCGCTTTTCTTTCGTTTTGTCAGTTTGTGTGCTTTCGATACAGTTAATCAAGTTTGTTTGGTTAATTATTCATTTTTAATTCTACAGCATTATTTATGATATTATATGATAGCCATGGCAACAATTTACAAGAATCAATTTACGTGGCATCTTTAAGAAGTGCGTTTCTAGCAATGGGAAAGTTGGCTCAGTACCAAAATGAAAGACTTTAAACATATAGATACTCAGTTCATCTTAAGTCCTCCAAGTTTTCATTATTTAGTTTTTGAAAGGAATTTGAAAAATCTGTATTAACATCTATTGTCATCCACTATGGGTTAAATGAATTGTATTTGAATTTGACTGGATGAATAAAACCTTTTTTTTTAAAGATTGAAAATTTGTGCAAGACATATATATATATATATATATATATATATATATATATATATATATATATATATATATATATATATATCAGGAGAGTGAGAGCTAATAGAAGGAATTGAAGAAATCTTTTTAAAAATATAAAATCGACAAACGTAACATATCGATCATGTGACGTTATAATCATGTAAAATTATACACAAGGTTTATAAAAATGGCAGTGTAATAGATATTGATTTTTTTGAGAAAATCTTTAAAACGTTTTCATGAAATCTGTATATATATATATATATATATATATATATATATATATATATATATATATCGAAATATGTATTCTTGTGTATTAATAAAAAACTAAGTCAAAATACAAATACAAGAGTTATAATTGAATTTACAATTCATCATGAATATTCCTGATGATGTTGGTACTGTTAGCCAACGAAAAGCTTTGAATTGTAAATTTAATTATAATCCTTGTATTTGTATTTTGACTTAGTTTAATATATATATATATATATATATATATATTTTTTTTTTTTTTTTTTTTTTTTTTTTTTTTTTTGTGTAAAACAAGAGTGTGAACTTTCTTTTAGAACCTCATTACGTTTTTACTATTTTAACTTAAAAATAGGCATAATTACATATAAATGAATATCAAGTACTTTTATTGTTCTTGTACGTCAATACTTGAAAGGAATACTCAGTGATGTTGGAAGTCTTCAGAAACCTCGGAAATATATAATAATTGACGAAGAGGCTCCAAAATGTACAAAGTTATTATACAAAGTATATTATATGAGAAAATAAGAAAACAATAAACGAAACATTTTGTGTATTACTGGACGCACTATTGGTTTTACTGTGCATTTGGTCTGAATATTTATGTAAATAAATAAAAAAGCAATACTTCAGAGTAGGTAAGTACATTGTACAATATACTGTGATTATTTTTGAAGTGAAAACTACGGGCGCTGACAATTTTTGGCATGGAGAAAATCCTTCAGTTCGCGTCATCACAGTTTTGAGTGGGTCAGATTTAGCCTAAATTAAACGATAACATATGATTTCATACAACAGCTGTTTTCATGTTATATAACACATTCGTTATGTTACTTTGTTTAATGAACATTATTAGTTAAAATATTATTTTACAATACTTTTTTCAGTTAGAAAATATAATAATGTATATTTCAATTAATATTACTATAATGTGTTCAATATAATGTTAATGAATTATTTATTATTATTCCAATTAAAAAAGAAAACTTTCGTAGGTGAGCTGCGAAACCTTTAAGAAGAAACTTGCTGCACTGTGTGTGAAATAACAATGGTTTTGCTACACAGTATGTGAAATAATCATGATTTTGCTTCTCTGTGTGTGTAATATACGTATACATGATTTTGTTACACTGTATGTAAAATAATCATGATTTTGCTACACTGTGTATGAAATGTACTTGATTTTGCTACACTCTATGTGAAATAATCATGGGTTTGCTACACTGTGTGTGAAATAATCATGATTTTGCTACACTCTATGTGAAAAATCATGGTTTTGCTACACTGTGTGTGTGAAATAATCATGATTTTGCTATACTGTGTGAAATATAACAACTTTGCTACACTGTATGTGAAATAATCATCATTATGCTACACTGTGTATGAAATAATCGTGATTTTGCTACAATGTATGTGAAATAATTATGATTTAGCTACACTGTGTATGAAATGTACATGATTTTTTATACTGTATGTTATTAAATTATGAGTCAACAAATTCAATGTAATTCAATTTGTCAAATTTGTATTTTGTAATTTTGTTAGCATCTGTAAAGCCTAGAATGTATTCTATTAACTACATAATTTTAATAATTCAATACCTTCTGTTAGTTACGCGCTCTAGTTGTATATATATATATATATATATATATATATATATATATATATATCTTGTTCAAATGTTCATTCACTAATAATATACTATTTATTCAGTCATTCAAATTCAAAAAAATGTATTAAAATTTGTAGTCGATGACACTTGATTTTATTTCAAGGTTTTTTCAAGTAGTAATTCAATAATTAAATTTATTAATTAAATAATTTTAGTTTTATATGTAAGTTTATATGGGAGATAAACTTTTCGCAAAAGGGGCAAAGAATGCAATATAGTTATTTCGTCCCATTTGGCTTAAAATAAGTGATAACATAATATTTCATGAATAAGCTGATTTTATGTTATAGTATATGTGGTAGAACAACTGTTTTAACGCAGAGGTTATGTTTCTTTATTTATATTAACTGTAGTTATTTACTAAAAAGCAACTAAATTAACTTTTTTGTTGCCCTATTTAATGATTTATCTTTATATTACTTGTTGTTAACTACATTTACTGCATTTTGTGAAAAAATCTGTTAAGTCGTCATGATAGTTTTTACGGTTCTATAATTGCTAGATTTTTGTTTGATCGGTTGAAATTATATTAAAACTGAGTTTAAGTTCACGTTAAAAGGTTTCTATTTTGAAAGCTTAGCTTAAAAAAATAGATTTCAACCATACCTAGTTTTACAAATCATAAGAAATACATTGTTTATAATATTTTTAGAGGTTGTCTGCAAGTGAATATTTAATTTTGTTGAGGTAGGCTATGTGGTAAGGTCCGAACAAGGCTACTTTCCAAAATTTAACATACCCAAACCATTGAGCTTATCGTTATTTCTGTTTATTCGTATACATGCAAAGTGTAAGGATTAGATAACAGAAGAATGTGCAAATCGATGACACCTGATACGACTTAAATAGTTTGTGATATTTTATCTTGTGCCAGGAATGTTTATTTTCTTGAGAAATTTTAAGGTGAGTTCACGTGACCATGGCAGTGAGGTTAAAAGCTATTAATATTTTCTACTAAGGGTTTTTAATGTTATAATCTTTTATATTTCCTATTTACAATTATTGTAACATATTTAAATGTTGTTTATTATATATATATATATATATATATATATATATATATATATATATATATATATATATATATATATATATATATATATGCTTGTGTGTGTTTGTGCGTGTGTGTGTGTGTGCTTGTGTGTGTGTGTGTGTGTGCGTGTATGTTTGTGTGTGTGTTTGTGCGTGTGTGTGTGTGTGTGTGTGTGCTTGTGTGTGTGTGTGTTTGTGTGTGTGTGTATGTGTGTCTGTGTGGGTATATGTGGGTGTGTGTTTGTGTGTGCCTAAACATTTTTCAATTTTACTTTCTACTTACGTCCAGATGTACATTTCGATTGCAAATCATCTTCAGAGAGGATTACTACAATACTAACTAATACTACTATAAGAATTAGTCCTGTAGTAATTTTCTGAAAATGACATCATCGACATAATCGAAATGTACATCTGGACATAATTAAGATGTGGTTTTTGTGATTTAAGAGGGATTTATTTACTTATAATTAAAATAAAGACACAGTTGCTCCGGGTTACTATGACCCTTAAGATTAGTTAGGTAGCTTTTACATGATTAAGTAAATGCAACGAATGCATACTGTCTTGATTCTTTCATTAGATCCTTTTAGTGGCAATGTAAATCCGCCTTGTAGAGTTACACAGTACTAAACTCTTGTGTCACGTGAAATAAAAAAAATAAATACTCGGAGTTCAGTCGAGTTCATCAAGAGATTGTTAAATTCTTTATATGTAATGCATATAGCTAAGTTGTGACAAAAACAAAACACATAAATAAGGGAAAGTCTCAAACCTATCAATAAAAAATGTAAACAAAATTCAGTGGAAAGCACCAATCATATCTGGTTCGTAGTATCACGTACAAGATAACACTCAAAAGTCCTATGTCTCGAGAGTTTAATTATTTGCCATTATTACGGTTTCAACTCGTGTTGTATTAAGGTTTATCTAGTTTTAATTGCTAGTATTGAGTACCATATGTGATTTCTTTTTATATTTTAGATAAAGAGTTTTCTTCGTTCCTTTTAAAGGAATCAGAGATTTGTGCTTTATTTTACAGAGGTTGACAAATTCATATCTTAAGCAAAACATAATCCTTACTTAAAACTAGACAAAGTAAATAAACTAAGATCAAACAATAAATGTATTACAGTTATTCCAAGAATAAGAATATTCAAAATAATGTTTGTTATTAATAATTTGGATTACCTGTGGTCTAATGTTTTATTATAAATAAATTAAACCCCTTAAACTACAAAACAAATTTTATTTGTGTTTTAATATGTGCATTTCGATTCCAAAGCAACCATTTTCAGAGGAAATTATTACAAGTAATTCTGCTAATAATGACCTCTGAAGATGATTGTTATGTAATGATAAAATATATCAGGATTTAAATAATAAATTTATGTGGTTCAAAAGTTTTATTTATTTAATCCCTTCCATTAGTTCAGAATCTCCATAGACATATCTTGTTCAAATTTTCTATCCTTAATAAAATACTTTCTATTCGTCAATTCAAGTAAAAATTCATTTTTTTAAACTTGCAGTGGATGATATTAGATGTTAATAGGGATTTTTCAAATAATAATTCATTAATTAAATAATGGATAATTTTATTAATGAATTAATAATGAAGTAATTTTAGTTTTATATGGGGGAAAACGTTTTACAAAAGGGACAAGGCATCGAATATAGTTATTTCGACCAATTTGGCTTGAAACAGCCATATGATTTCATAAAACAGCTGATCTTATGTTATAAATTATGTGGTAGAACACCAGTTTTACACGCTTAGGTTATGCTACTTATTTATATTAATAGTAATTATTTAATTTTTTACTAAAATAAAATTTTTTTTGCCTTAAGTTGGAATTAATTTTAAACAATTTTTTGTTGATATTACTTGTTTATAATACCATTTTATGACTTGAACAATTAAACTACAAAATTAAAATAAATATGATCCCACCAGCATCTGAGAACTACTTGAAACTATGTTACTCTTGAAAGCACAAAACTTTTAAAAGAAAATATTAAAAAAGTTAACGTTAGCATTCATACTTGAGTTATAATCTCTGGCTCGACTGCAGAAAAGTTATGTAAAATGAATAAAATGATAAAACTGGGAGTATTTGGTACAAATTTGTCTAACGTCAAAAATGTTCTTAATGGGACTTAGATTCCTGTTAATTCGTTTAGTTTTCTAGTGGAGAGGTAAACATACTTGCTAAAGAGCAGATATTTTTATTAACAGGCTGTACATAAATTTAAAATCAAAAGGGAAATTCAAAAATAGGTTTATTATAAGAAAAGTTATATTAAAGTTTCTTAACATCATTAAAACAGATTTGTAAAAAGAATTATATTTTTAATTTTATTGTATAAATTTATTTCACTTACTTCGAAAACTGTAAAGAAATTAAACCTTAGAACTCATTAACATTATTTAAAATACAAATATAAGCAATTTACCTCTTCTTATTGAACATACATTTGAATAATTGGGACAGCAGAGTGTGTACATATAAACCTATATTATTGTGTAGAAAACTATTTTTGTGTAGGAAATAAAACAAAATCATATTTATAATAATGTTTTAATATTTTAAATCTTCTGGAATAAAATTAATAGCAAGACAGTGTCTGAATTAGCTACTTAATTTACTTTTAATCCGTAGAGTTCCGTAAAGTTCACTAATTTAGTCTCCTCATTGTCTTTTTGAAGACTAAAACATATTGATATAACAAAAAATAAATATAAAACTTTTATCCAGCCAATCTGATGCATCTTTTACTGTGAAAAAACAGGTTTTAAATATTTTTAAATCTACCTTTAATGCGGTAATAACTTGAAACAACTGTAGTGTGATTTTTTATTATAAATAAGTGAAACCCCTCAACCACATAAACTGTTTATTTAAGTACTGATGTACATTTCATCTGTAGCAATCATCAAACGAGGAAATTACTACAAGCATCTTGTCTTGTACAAAGAAGTCTTTAGTAATTTCCTTTGAAGATGATTGCCTCGCAATCGAAACGTACATCAGGACTTAAATAAAAAATGTTTATAGCTTAATTGGTTTTATATATTAATAATGCCTTCAATGTGTCTAGAAATAATATTTAAAGATTTACAATTTATGAAAACCGGCTTTCTATGGTTTAAGTAATTATTTTTCAGGAATTACTACTTCACAGAATATTATTTCCAAACATGTACTTTAGTTTTCAACAATACAATATTTTAACATTGTTGTAATATCAGTCCATTTGGAATGTAACAAGATACGTCATAAGCTGTTATTATGCTTTGCAGTTGGTTATAATTTAAAAAAATAGTTATCTTGATGGTCCTATAAATAGAAAATAAACTTATACCAATAAAATATATCTAGTGTCAATAAATATATTTAAAATTAACTAGACAGAACTCATTATGTGTACAAAAACTTGATCCAAAAATTAATACTAATTTTATGTCTAGTCCAACTTGGAAATACACTTATTGGATTCATTTATACGTTCTCTGAATGTCTAAATGTCTTTATTAAGCCTTTTTTAGCCTATGACTCAGTGGAAATTCTTAATCAGTTGTTGAAGAATCGAATTTGTAATCTATTTAATAGTACAAAAGCACGAGTGGTTGCATCATGAGATAGATAGTCACAGCTTGTATGATCATATATATTCAACTTCAACAGCGATATTGATGATTTTGACGGCCATGCAACGACGAGATTAACTATTTAGCTTTTACTGGTAGGAAAAAGAAAAACATAGAATAGCGTCTTTAGATACGTGTACCGTTCTAATGTGTTTAGAAAGATGGGTTTATGGGTTTATTTGTGTGTAACGAGCTCAGAGGATGGTTACACATAGTAAAAGCCTGCAATATATATATATATATATATATATATATATATATATATATATATCGCGATATTTAACGTTGCCCATTATTTTTCCGTTGCACTGACCTTATAAAGTTATTATTGTTAATTGTAAACAATTGTTGCACCACTAAGTGCAATTAATTTTCGCTCGACCATCATTGAGTGATTCGAAAGCTGCCTCATTCCACAAGATAAAATTAATTGCACTTAGTGGTGGAACAACTGTTTACAATTAACAATAAGTACTTTATATATATATATATATATATATATATATATATATATATATATATATAAATATAAATATATATATATTGTATATATTGTTATATATATATATATATATATATATATATATATATATATATATATATATATATATATATATATATATATATATTTGACAATGGTCAAGTGACCGAAAGGTGCCTCATCACACAAGGTAAAATCATTGCACTTAATGGTGGATAAAATTACTTACAATAGTAATATATTAACTTCATAAAGTCAGTGCAACGGAAAAACAATGAATAACGTAAAATATCAAGAATATATATATATATATATATATATATATATATATATATATATATATATTCGACAATGGTCAAGTGACCGAAAGGGGCCTCATCACTCAAGGTAAAATCATTGCACTTAATGGCGGATAAAATTACTTACAATAGTAATATATTAACTTCATAAAGTCAGTGCAACGGAAAAACAATGAATAACGTAAAATATCAAGAATATATATATATATATATATATATATATATATATATATATATATATATTCTTGTGTATTAATAAAGAACTAAGTCAAAATACAAATACAAGAATTTTAATGAATTTTAATTAATTGAATGTAAATTTAATTATAATTCTTGTATATGTGTTTTGACTTAGTTCTTTATATATATAAATATATATATATATATATATATATATATATATATATATATAACAGACTTAAAATATAATTACCAAATAGATCTATTATAATAATTTTATATTCTTTGATCATTCCAGCTGACGAAAGCTTTAGAATCTGAGTATAAAATATTCTTGTTAGTAAAGTGTTTACATTACAATGCAATATTAAAAACAATGTAACAACAAAACAATTTTACTAATATAACTTGTTTGTGCTCTCTTTATGTTATTCAGTTGACTCATTTTGAATAGGTTATGTTGAAACTAATTGTTCGTATTTAAATTTTTTAAAAGAGCATAACGTAACAACTTTGCACAAACTCTAAGCAACTTAGAGTCATTTTACTAATTTGCCACATTATTAAAGATATTTCTTCAGCTATAGAAATGTGTTTCTTGTTTCTGTCACAAATTCAAACAACAAACGCGGCGGTTTCTGTTAAGGGCACATCTAACCACTGTGCAATGATGTAATATGTATAATTAAGTGTACAGGGTCCAAGCTTCAGCGACATCGCTGTAGGACTGTAACACGCATGATAGTTGGGTTTATTTCGGTCTTAGTTACATATGAAACCGACTAGCTTAGTTTATTCGTCGAGCTTTCATTGTCTTTTACTAACAGACCAAATCTGTGCCTAGCCATTAATGTTTACGTGTTTGTGTTTGTGTTACGCAGTTACGTCTTCAAGCACTAAGTAAGTCGTTTAGTTTTATGTGCACATATTGTTACGTTTTTAAAAATATATTAGGGTTATTCTAAAGTACAGGTTGAAAATATATTATTTTCATTGTTGATATAGTTAATGTTGATTTTCGCACTTTAAAAAAGTATTTTTTCTATTGTTAAAATTATTTTAGCAAAAGACTACCACGTACTTTTTTCTATTGTTGAGATTAATATTTTAACACAAATGTAAGGCTTGTTTTAGTTGTTTACCATTGAAAGTTTTGTAAATTTCAAATTTATTATTATTTTCATTTTCATTGCGTAAAACAGCTTCACATGAGCAAATAGGCACATAAGTTAATACAGCGTCCCTCTTAATAAAAAAGTCATTTTGATTATAGTACATGTTTATTATTGGTCAAATATCTTTGCATCCTTTACACTACACGTCACACTGGTCATACTTAAGTTTGTTTTAAGATATTAACTAAATAAAGTTAGACTTTGTAAGTTATTAAAAGATAAGAAAAATGTCTTCTAGAAAAAATAATCTGATTTCTTTGTGAGTTTAATTTCTAAGATGATTACTCTATAAACAATTTTTAAATAATTAAATAAACTAAACAAAAGAAATTCGAAGTTGAATTAAAAAGTGTGATTTGACTTATTTTACTAATTATTTATAATATAAGGTTTGAACATATATTATAAAAATTTAATTTAATAAAATTATAAAGTATTTTAAAACAATTTTTTTCGAGAGTTTATTATTATTTTTCTCGGGAAACACATAACTCAGATAGCATATTAATGAATTATTAACAATAAATTAACATAGTTAAGATTGTATAAACATATTTTTATAAGGAAAGACAATTAGTTTTTGAAAATTGCTACTTAACAAAATATATATAGAAATGTTGCTACACAACTATTTTTACTAAAAATTAGGTTAAAAAAGTAAATTAAAAGTAAGAATAAATCATAATACAATATGAATCATTTGTGTACCAATCTAATTCTAATGAAACATACTTGAAATTCAAACATATACTATATTAACGTATTGATATTATATATATATAATATTGAAAGAAATATTATTGTAATACTTTACAAATAAGGATGCACCTACTAAATGCATTAGGTTTATCGCTACCTGACATTATTAGCATTATTAAATACTATAAAACCAATAAAACATCTTGTTGTTTATTACATCTTCTTTGTTAATACACTTTCGCGGGAAAGTTTATAATAAAAGTAATACCGCTCTGAAATAATCAGAAAGAATGAATTAATAGTTAAAATATTACAAAAGTAAGGGTTCACAAACCTTGCTATTAGTAATGGGTGATTATCATGAAAACCCATCAATGATGATGGTGGCATTATCGTTAAAACTAGTCTTTGAGTAAGTTGATAGTTCGTGACAATTGATCCGTATTTGGATCAAGTGTTTCCATAAGCTCTAATAATAGTTGAATGTTTTAATTTAAATGTCTTATGGAATATTCTCGATCTAACAAAATAAATAATAAAATGTTCTTGGTTTCCTGTAATTATTTCTTTGGCGAATTATTTCGGGGGAAATTACTTTGTAGAGTGTAAAAGCCCAAAAATATGTATTTTAGTAAATAATGTAATTAATTCTCTAATGACCTGTGAATACAAAAAGGAACTATTGGTGAAAATGATTGCTAAAGAAACGGTCAAAATGATTGCTACATACATAAATAATTATATATATATATATATATATGTATGTATGTGTGTGTGTGTGTGTGTTAAACGTACATATAGACTACTTTTAACAACAGCAACACTGTTTACTTATTTTCACTTACAATTTAATGTACTTAAACAAGAATCTTATTTGGTATATTTGCGAGTCAACTTTCGAGAGCTGCAATATAGCGCTTTCATTTTCGAGCATTAGAACATATGCGAATATACCAAGAGAGATTCTTGGTTAAGTACATTAAAGTGTAAGTGATATATAAAATGTAAGTATATATAATAAGTTAGTAGTCATCGTAGTA
>JBAIZL010000010.1:76005864-76090864 GCA_036971475.1 Prosapia bicincta | reverse complement strand
AGTTCACTTGTAAACGCCCTTACTGAACAGGAATTTAATTTTTGGTTTTGCGAACAGCCTCCATTTATAATGAGTTAAATATGGAAAGGTACTTTAACAAAATAGAGGAAACGTACGTCTATAGTAAACACGATAGAAATTATCGTGTAAAAAAAATTAAAGTTTTAAGAAATCACGTAGAGTAACGTTTAATCGTTTATCTGTAGCCATTTTCACGATTGTGAAAGAGTTTTTGTGTAAACATTACATATACGTACATTACTTGTCTTACAGTAGTCTATTGTTACACAGTGTTACGTAATACTCTCTTAATGAAGAATAAAGTCTTATAATTGTTTTATTTCCAATTATATACAACCACAAATACTATATCAAGTCGTACATAAATATTAGATTGTGTATGTGAGCACGTGCAACATTTAGCAGCCTTATCTGTATTACATTTACTAAGGATTTCTTTGCGTTTACACGCTACAAGTTCTACACAGAAACTGCCATTCACGGGAAATAAATTCGTATTCCATTGAAACTTGTACTGGCACTTGCACAGTTCTTGCTACGTTTCGTTCTAAACATTCGGAGCAAACGCTTTATTACCACTGTTGTGCATGTAGACGTCAAACGGAAACAAGGAATTAGTTTAATGTAAAATTTTATAGCTTTAAAATGTCAAGAAATAAAATTTATTAAAAGAAGTAGAAACGGTTGTAATCAAACTTCAGCTTGGTAAAAGATTTTACATTTTTGTTACGTTGTTTTATTTCTTACTGTTTTATATAGCCCTAGTTTGTAATTTTCGTCAAAGTGGCAACAGTTTTCAATAAATATTTTCTTCCTTTTTAAAATTATTCAAACAAATTTTTATCAATCCAGTTACCTATAACCTATTATCAGACTACAATAAAGGTACGTAAAGGTATTTCTGTTTACTATTTTGAAGTGAAATAAACCAAATCTTATAAACAATCAAGACGAATCGTTTCTCGTATTGGTTAGATACAAAGATCAGTAACCCTTTTAATCTTTTTGTTTCCCTCGTGTTCTAATTACCAAAGTGTTTTTACAGTAGGTCTATAATGAGTACTTATATAAATATATTTCTGTTATTAAACGTAAAATATTACGTACAAACGTTATGAATATATTACACTCATTTTTTAAAATTTCAAAGAAATTGAGGAAATCCAGGGTTTAAAGAAGAGAAAGTGAATTAACGAATGTTAAATTTAGGTGTAGCAAATTTTTCTTCGGAACTCGAAAAATATTCTCTTCAAAATTTTAAAAATGTATTACTTCTACTATTAAATCTACCTACATAGAGGTATAATTACATAAAGATATACTTACATGAAAGTCTACTTACATAAAGGTATAATTATATAAAGGGGGGTGCGGACTAGCCGCACCTACGAGGGATTTGGCGTCCCTCGCGGTACCCTAGCCTAACACTACTCCACTCACAAAGCGAACACAAACACACACACACACACACACACACACATAAACTAACATCTTCACTTAGGGAATTTGACTGGTCAGAACCGTTGCGCGTTGGGAGTGCTGAAAATTCCAGAGCTTGACAAACTCTGGTCTGGGACGATGATGTGAGCTTGCTCTGCCGAAGACGATGCGCGGTTTCTGGTCTACCAGCCGCTTCGGTCCTTGGTCAGGGAGTGTCCGCAGTGCACAGGTGCCGGAACTTGTGCACAACATTACGAGTTCTCGACTGATACCCATCCAGTCGAGCTAAGGAGAATACTATAGGCTCCACAGTGTTGGATATTGAAAATGATCGCAAGTGATCCAAGGATGTACCCGTTCCTATAGTCTCGCCCGTAACGCCAGACACGATGGTTGGCTAAAAGGATTCTATGGATCCTAAAACTAAGTCAAATTGTTTGAGTTTAAAGAGGACTCGTCAGGATTCACCTGATGAGCCTAAAGTCGATGATGTGAGAAAGAAGTTGATGGTGGCAACGTCACAAGCATTGCCATCGCCCAAATATTGAATAATTTCTAGTGCCGAAGATGGAAAGGATTTGTCTAGGGTTTCTCCGTTTCTTATAAATAAGGCAATTACTGCCTGTGCTGGAAGTCCTGTCTCATCTATCAAAAAATTAAGAAATGGGACACTGCTTGTTGCTACTAGTAGTGAAAAACAGACCCGATCTCTTTTAAAAACGACTTCCTTCTTTGACCAAGTCAAGGTGTCTGTGGCTCCTCATAGATCGTTGAATTTCTCTAAGGGGGTCATTACATGTAGGGACTTGATGCACGTCCCAATAAATGAAATCAAGGCCGAACTCTCGTCACAGTCTGTTACGGATGTTGCTGTTATTATGAAATCTGAAGAAAGTTGCAACAGCCTCTTTCATACTTACTTTTGGGAAACCAGAGATTCCTGAATATATTAATGCAGGTTATCAAAGGCTGTCAGTGAGGCCTTACGTAGCTAACCCTCGGCGATGCTTCAAGTGTCAGCGTTTTGGGCACATTAGTTCTGCGTGTTCTAAACAGGGTGTATGCGGCAAGTGTAGCATGGAGGGTCATGATGAGAAAGATTGCGGCAACCCCCCGAAGTGCGCTAACTGTGGGGGCGATCATCCGGCGCGATCTTACAACTGTCCTCACTTTAAGGATGAGAAAGCAATCCTTGGCATTATGGCTAACCAGAGGATATCATTTGCTGAAGCCAAGAAGATCTTTAAAGCTTCCCAACCAAATGTCAATAAAACTTATGCTGCTTCCGCGAGCGCTACGAAGTCGTCCTGTGCAAACTGCTCAGACCTGACTGGAAAAATTGAAGCCCTTACTGAGCAGGTTGCACGCCTTCTGTCTTTAGTGACAAATGGACCTTCAGTAAGTGTAGTACAACCAGCGACTACGCTGAGTAATCTGCTAGTACGTAGCAAATCAGCCGATACAGGCATTCCTGCACAGGTATCTCTCCATAAAGGAAAGACTCTTAGCATAATTAATAAGTCTGAAAGCGTTAAGTCCGTACCATTAGAGGGTAGGAAGAATAAATTAAATTTTGATATTTTAAAAAATAATGCACCAATTAAAGTCAGGGAAAAAAGAAAAAGAAGCAAAGGCCAAAGGAGGAGCCCATTCCATTTCACCTCCTGAGCAAACAAATTCCTCGAGTTCCACCACTGCAATAGCGGTGATGGAATCCGATGATACATTGCCTGAAGCGTCTCCTGACGTTCCAGGTAAATTAACATTTAATGCCAACAATGAGAGCCAGGTCACTAATCCTTTTCACTAAGTAACAATGTCCACACCTAAACAATCCGTGATTCAGTGGAACATTAACGGAGTTAGAAGTCACATTGAGGATCTCAAATTAATTGTGAGGGATGTGTCCCCTATGTACATTTGTATTCAGGAGACATATCTCCATGAATCGCACAATTTCCATCTAAGGGAGTATTCAGTTTACAGATCGGACTTCGTTACAGAAAATCGAGCTAGAGGTGGCGTAGCCATTCTAGCCCGTGACTGTGTCGACGCCGTTTCTCTGAACTTAATAACTCCCTTACAAACAGTAGCAATTCAAACAGCTGTTCCGTACAAACTCACTCTCTGTTGTGTCTACCTTCCACCATGTGACCACCTGCAACAGAGAGACTTGATAGACCTGATAAACCAGTTACCTTCTCCATTTTTATTAGTGGGCGATTTTAATGCCCACCATGTTTCATGGGGTTCACCAGGATGCAACTCACGAGGGCATCTGGTTGATAGTGTCAGATCAGAACTGGATTTATACCTGCTAAATGACGGTTCTCCAACACATTTAGCAGCGTCTACAGGCGGATGGACAGCTGTTGACTTATCATTGTGCAGTCCTGCTCTAGCTACAAGGCTAACATGGTCAGCATTGCCTAATCTTTATAGTAGCCATCATACTCCCATTGAGATCTCTTTGTATGACTCCTCACCCTGTTGTGAATCGACATCCCCGTTGGATCTTGAAAAAAGCCAACTGGGAACAATTCTCACAAGATCTAGAATCACTGGAAGTGGAAGACCTGGCTCAAATTAATGACATCGTAAATTCAATTACCAAAACTGTATTGAATGCCGCCGAAAAGGCAATACCGAAAACCTCATCAAAACCACGGCGGTCACCGTTCCGTGGTGGAATGTTAATTGCTCTGTAATCCTTCGTTTACGACGAAAAGCTTTGAAGCAGTTCAAAAGAAATCCAACGAATGAGAACCTGGAAAAATATAAAATCTTCTAGAATATTTAGGCAATGTAAACGAGAATCATGGTCTCAGTACATTGGCACTATTACAAGAACTACAGCTCCATCTACAGTATGGAAGAAATTACGATCCGTCTGTGGCATTTCCGTTCCGTTGCCATTAATTTCATTAAGGCATCCGGATGGAGTTATGACCACGGACAGTGAGGAAATTGCCAATGTGCTAGCGTTATCGTTCTCAAAATATTCTTCATCTTCTGCATACAAGGACGCTTTCCAGGTGTACAAACGTAAACAGGAAGCCTTACCTTTCACCGTTGGATTGTCTGGAGACTCGTGTTTGAATATTCATTTCTCTATCGATGAACTATAGTCGGCTCTCTCGTCGACGAAGGATTCAGCTCCAGGCCCGGATGATATTGTATACTCCATGATTAAAAATCTACCACCGTCGGAAAAACTAGTTCTCTTTCGGATATACAATCGTATATTTGAGGATCACGGTTTTCCCAAAGCATGGTTAGAAGCGACAATAATTACTCTTCTAAAACAAGGAAAGGACAAAACCTAAGTAGTTACAGACACGTCTCTCTGACCACCTGCTTATCCAAACTACTGGAGAAGATGGTCAACAGTCGTCTTGTCTGGTATCTAGAAACAAACAAACTTCTTACTAACGTCCAGTGTGGTTCCAGACAAGGACGTTCATCAGTTGACCAATTGGTTTTGTTGGAGTCAGCTATACAGAATGCCTTCATCTTACGACAAACACTGATAGCTGTTTTCTTTGACCTTGAGAAGGCATATGACATGGTATGGAGAAGAGGAATTTTGAACGTATTGAAATCATGGGGTATACAAGGTAACATTCTTGCTTTTATTCAAAATTATTTGAATAACAGGACTTTCCGTGTACGTTTAGGGGGCATATATTCTGATGGTTACGAACTAGAGAATGGTGTACCACAGGGAGGCGTGTTGAGTGTGACGCTGTTTGCAGTTGCCATTAACAGCGTCACTTCAAACGTACAGTCACCGGTTCACTGTTCCCTGTTTGTAGACGATTTTTGCATATATGTGGCTGCTAGAAGTATGGCAACACAGCGGAAAGATCCTTACAATTAGTCATTAATAAATTGCAAGAATGGACCAAATCTACGGGCTTCAAATTTTCGGCTTCGAAGACCCAGTGTATAGCATTTAGCAGGCAACACCAGGAACCTATCCTTTATCTTGATGGTACGCGGCTTCAGACCGCGATAATGTGAGATTTTTGAGTCTTTTATTGGATAAAAGACTTTCATGGAGTCCGCATGTGCGTGATTTGAAGACCCGGTGCAGCAATATATTGGATATGTTGAGAGTTCTAAGTGGTACAAATTGGGGAGCAGACAGAACCTGTATGCTCCGCTTCTATCGCGCCGTTGTAAGATCGCGCATAGATTATGGCTGTATAGCCTATTCATCTGCTCGACCTACGGTTCTGACACTCCTGGATTCAATACATCACGCTGGCCTTAGACTTTCTACTCGTGCTTTTAGAACAAGCCCAATCTCCAGCCTTCTAGTTGAAGCTGGAGAACCATCTCTCTCAGTGCGACGTCAAAAGCTACAGATTTCATATTACACTGGTCTTCGAAGCAAACCTAAACATCCGGCATTCAAAGCAGTTTTTGATAACCACCTCGAGGATCGCTACAATGAGCGTCAACGTTCAACTGCTCCCTTCGGAATAAGAACGTTGCACATTTTTAGCAATCTAAATTTAGAACTTCCACCTATATTCGAACGAGCATCATGCTACATCCCTCCATGGGTAATGCGCATGCCAAGGTTTGACTTCTCATTGTCCAGGTACCCAAAACACAATACTCCTGACGTTATTTATCGTCAGGAGTTTTTGCAGATCCAACTAACTCACCAACATACTGTGACTATATTCACAGACGGTTCAAAACTGGACAATGGGATAGGTTGTGCATTTTATATTTAAGGACAAACCTTCACTTATGGATTACCCTCAACCTGTAGCGTCTTTACTGCAGAACTTTATGCAATTTTCCAAGCTTTAAGATCAATTCCGTCTGCAACATCTAAATATCTTGTGTGTTCCGATTCCAAAAGTGCTCTCCAGGCTATTCAGGAAATGTACGCTAAGCACTCATTAGTTGGAGACATCTTGTGCTCAATACACAGGCTCCAATTACGGGGTGTCGAGGTGTCATTTCTCTGGGTGCCTGGTCACTGCGGAATATTTGGAAACACTAAAGCAGATGAAGGTGCAAAATTAGCTACAAGTATGGTACCATCGACACAACGTGTGATGGCATCAGATTTTGTATGCAAAATTAAAACTATACTATTCTCTGTGTGGAATGAAGAATGGCAAAATGTAAATAGAAACAAGCTGAAGGACATCAAAAATACCGTCCTACCATGGAGGACATCTGTTCGTTCGAATCGTAGGGAGGAAGTGGTGGTTACTCGACTTCGCATCGGCCACTCTTTGTTAACGCATGGATGGTTGCTGCGACATGAGGATCCACCACTATGTCCGTTTTGTAGAAGTAATATTAAAATCAAGCATATACTGCTTGATTGTGATGAGTTGAGCGATTTGTATATACGTTACGATCTTCGAGGTAGTTTAAAAGTGGTTTTAAGGGACGATGTCACGGCTATCGACCGTGTCATCGCTTTCTTACGCCATCTGAATCTATTTAATAATATTTAAATTATGTATAATTTTAGTTTCTTTAGTTTTAGTCACAATTAGTATTAAACATTTATTTTATTTTATTTTGTTTAGTTTGGTTAGTTTTATTTTGTAACAATTATTTAAAATAATACTTTAGTTAGGCGATGATAAGCTTGATAGGTTTTTCGCCTGGAAAAAAAATATATAAAGGTATAATTACATACATGTATACTTACATAAAAGTATAATTACAGAAAGATATATTTACAAAGATATACTTACATAAAATTATACTTACAGAAAGGTATATTTACAAAGATATACTTACATAAATGTATACTTACATTAATGTATACTTACATAAAAGTATACTTACAGAAAGGTATATCTACAAAGATATACTTACATAAATGTATACTTACATAAAAATATACTTACAGAAAGGTATATTTACAAAGATATACTTACATATATGTATACTTACATAAAATTATACTTACAGAAAGGTATACTTGCATAAAGGTATACTTACATAAATGTATACTTACATAAAATTGTACTTACATAAAGATATACTTACATAAAGGTATACTTACATAAAGGTATACTTACATAAAATTGTACTTACATAAAGATATACTTACATAAAGGTATACTTACATAAAGGTATACTTACATAAAGGTATACTTACATAAAAATATACTTACATAAAGGTATACGTACATAGAGGTATACTTACATAAAGGTATACTTACATAAAGGTATACTTACATAAAGGTATACTTACACAAAGGTATACTTACATAAAGGTATACTTACATAAAGGTATACTTACATAAAGGTAAACGTACATAGAGGTATACTTACATAAAGGTATACTTACATAAAGGTATACTTACATAAAGGTATACTTACATAAAGGTATACGTACATAGAGGTATACTTACATAAAGGTATACTTACATAAAGGTATACGTACATAGAGGTATACTTACATAAAGTTGTACTTACATAAAGGTATACGTACATAGAGTATACTTACATAAAGTTGTACTTACATAAAGGTATACGTACATAGAGGTATACTTACATAAAGTTGTACTTACATAAAGATATACGTACATAGAGGTATACTTACATAAAGTTGTACTTACACAAAGGTATACGTACATAGAGGTATACTTACATAAAGTTGTACTTACATAAAGATATACGTACATAGAGGTATACTTACATAAAATTATACTTACATAAAGGTATACGTACATAGAGGTATACTTACATAAAGGTATACGTACACAGAGGTATACTTACATAAAGTTGTACTTACATAAAGGTATACGTACATAGAGGTATACTTACATAAATGTATGCTTTCAATAAGGTATACTTACATAAAGGTATACTTACATAAAGGTATACGTACATAGAGGTATACTTACATAAAGTTGTACTTACATAAAGGTATACGTACATAGAGGTATACTTACATAAATGTATACTTTCAATAAGGTATACTTACATAAAGGTATACTTACATAAAGTTGTACTTACATAAAGGTATACGTACATAGAGGTATACTTACACAAAGTTGTACTTACATAAAGGTATACGTACATAGAGGTATACTTACATAAAGTTGTACTTACATAAAGGTATACGTACATAGAGGTATACTTACATAAATGTATACTTTCAATAAGATATACTTACATAAAGTTGTACTTACATAAAAGTATACGTACATAGAGGTATACTTACATAAATGTATACTTTCAATAGGGTATACTTACATAAAGGTATACTTACATAAAGTTGTACTTACACAAAGGTATACGTACATAGAGGTATACTTACATAAATGTATACTTTCAATAAGGTATACTTACATAAAGGTATACTTACATAAAGTTGTACTTACATAAAGGTATACGTACATAGAGGTATACTTACATAAAGTTGTACTTACATAAAGGTATACGTACATAGAGGTATACTTACATAAAGTTGTACTTACATAAAGGTATACGTACATAGAGGTATACTTACATAAAGTTGTACTTACATAAAGGTATACGTACATAGAGGTATACTTACATAAAGGTATACTTACATAAAGTTGTACTTACATAAAGGTATACGTACATAGAGGTATACTTACATAAATGTATACTTTCAATAAGGTATACTTACATAAAGGTATACTTACATAAAGTTGTACTTACATAAAGGTATACGTACACAGAGGTATACTTACATAAAGTTGTACTTACATAAAGGTATACGTACATAGAGGTATACTTACATAAAGTTGTACTTACATAAAGGTATACGTACATAGAGGTATACTTACATAAAGTTGTACTTACATAAAGGTATACGTACATAGAGGTATACTTACATAAAGTTGTACTTACATAAAGGTATACGTACATAGAGGTATACTTACATAAAGTTGTACTTACATAAAGGTATACGTACATAGAGGTATACTTACATAAAGTTGTACTTACATAAAGGTATACGTACATAGAGGTATACTTACATAAAGTTGTACTTACATAAAGGTATACGTACATAGAGGTATACTTACATAAAGTTGTACTTACATAAAGGTATACGTACATAGAGGTATACTTACATAAAGTTGTACTTACATAAAGGTATACGTACATAGAGGTATACTTACATAAAGTTGTACTTACATAAAGGTATACTACATAGAGGTATACTTACATAAAGGTATACTTTTATGCATTTACAAGGTAAATTTAGATACGACCAGTTTACGTAAAGATGTATAAATGTAAAAATATATTTACATAAAGATGTATCTGCCTATATCAGTGAATGTTCTGAAGTTTACAGAAATTTATTAACATTCATTCTAACGACATTTATTTTAAGAAAAAATCATTTCCCCTTCCTAATTTTTAGGACACTTCTCTCAATGCATAAAGTGGTGTCTGAGGAAACAAAATTACCCAGTGCTTCTATGATTGGAACCCCTAATCTATCAGTAAAGGGTTAAACGCCAATACAATGTTTGCGCGCGTCTGTGAAGGAGAACTGCCCACACTACGAAATGATGGAGACGCTTCGTGCGGTAAAAATAACCCTACAAGAGATAAATGTCCAAATAAATTGCCATCTCCCAAAATATCCGATTTTCTTATTGAAACATAAATTACACGTTTATTCGTTTAGATTATTTATTTCCAATGCAGTTTGAAAGGACATTACTATCATAATATACTAATAATTCAATGATACTTTCTTAAAGTCAGTAAATTCTACTTTTATAGGAAAAATAAATTTATGTTTCAGACGCATTTTTATTCACTTCTTCCGAATACGTATTTTGTTTTTAAATTTATTAAAATATTATTAATATATTCAAATTCATTTCTGATAGGAATATTTCTATATATTTGAGAACAGTTTTATTCCTTTCCTTATGTTTCAATATTCTTCTCTGTTGCCGCCTTTCGGAGTGACTCCATTTTCAAAACGTAAATCGTAATAAAAAAGATAATGGAGTTACTCCGAAACGCGTTAATACAGGAGAATATTGTAACGTTAGAAAGGTAGAAAACTGTACTCAAATATATTATTAAAATATCTTACTGTAAACGTTAGCTAAAAGGGAAAAAAATTAATGAGACTCTTCACATATTTAGGAATACCTCCTAGTTTTGAAGAATCATTTGTTCACGTAATGTGTATTGTAGTGTAGGCTATATACCGTACAGTCTTCTGCTTTCTTGGACCCATTTTTTGACCCGTCATAACCTTAGCTTCTGCATTTTCCTCTAAATCTCTGATTGTCATGTTTTCTAGTACCCCACAGACCGATCATTAACTACCTTTAAAAAGAGAAACTTTTCAATAATTATTAACCACAGACTTACCCTACGAATATTTGTGTAGAGTCAAACAGCTGACGTCTGTAGAGAACTGAAGTATTTTCTATTTGGCGACAATAGAAGCAAGGTTGGTGTTGTCAATAAACAATCAATTGAACAGGAACTCTGTTTAAAAACTATAAATTTAAATACCATACAAAATACACAATTAATGTGAAAAAGTGAAAAAATATTTTCTAAATCCGGCCTTATTATTAGCAAACCATATTATGTAACACAAAGCTTTCTGACTACGCCCTCTCCATGTGTAGGAGTGTAAGTTATGCTACTTATGAGAAAGAAATTGTAAATACAAGACAGTTTAAGGCAGGTATATATACTCCTAGTTTAGGACGTATAACTTGGGATAGTTAGGGCATATTCTGTCGTTGCTCACGTATATAGATAGAAGTTTATGAAAGTGTACCTGCTGTTTATTGGAGAGATCTGGAGATTTCTACCCATTGCACTCCCTTAAGTAAGGGTAAAACTAAGGGTGTATTCTTTATTAAGAGTGAAAAAGTATTTTTAATCTAACCTGACGTAACCATCCTCAGAAGCATAACACGTAATACTGGCTAACTCTACATAGTTTCCTTACTTACAAAATACCAAACTACTAACAACCCCCCCTCCCTCTGAACGCCTCTGTCACGTTTCACACGCCTCTAATCATATTTCGCATTTTAGCCCTAAAAAATCAGTTATATGAATTTGGCGAATTTCTTCAGAAAATAGAATTCTCATTTAAACAGCCTAAATAACACAGAGTGTATCAGATTCTTGTGGTATTCATAGGTTCTTATATTGTTCGTACTTGAAGAGCTAACCGTGTTTAAAGTTTAGATGTAATGGTTTTAAGTAGTGCAACAAAACCGTGTATATTTTCCAAACCGTTCAAAGTTAGTAGCTCAGTATATTATATCATGTTTCCCTCTACATCCTAAATGTAATAGTGTATAGAGAGCACATATTAAACATTCTTCGCATTTTTCCAGTAAAAAAGGGATTTTGGCAAATTTTTTCAAAAATAGAATTCTTATTTAAGTAGCTCAAGTAATACAGAATGTAATATAGATTTATGTGGTGCTCACAGATTGTTATTATTGTTTGTACTTGGAGTTATCCATGTTTAAAATTAAAACTGTAATTGTTTTAAATATTGCTAAAAACTTAGTACATTTCCCAAACCGTGCAAGGAATGTACCTCAGTATGTTATATCATGTTTCCGTTTACATCCTGAATGTGATAGTATATATATAAGAGCACGATTTATTGCACGTCAGGTTAGAATAGAAATATTTGTAGCTAGAGGGTTTTTATGTATTATTTGTACTTATTTAACCACAGTGAATTATTCCAAATAATTAAGGGTAAATCTACCTAAAGTGTTTAGGCAGGAACAAATAAGGTGTATAATGCTGATCTTGCTGAAGTATGTAAACATTGTCAGCGTTGAGAACAGGGCGGCTTACCTGAAGTGGTCCTACCCTCTCTCGCCGGCATAGATAGATGCAATAGCCATTGGGTTTATAGCATTGGCCAGACTTGCAAACCCATAAAAAGCTTTAAGTTATCAAATCCTTTATGAAAACCTGTTTAAAGTGAAAAGGTTTATAGCGAATCATACAAAAACGTATTGGATGGACATAAAGATACATTTTCCCGTCTGTATAATTTCCGTCAGGTTACGCTATGAGTCACCTAAAATTGAATTAATGATAACATATGATTTCATATATCAGCTGATTTTATGTTATACGTTATCTTGTAAAACAATTATTTTAACATATAGGTTATGTTACATTTTTATTGATCATTGTTAAGGAAAAACGTTATTACTAAATAGTTTTAATTACTAGTATATTAATTTATTTAAATTGTGATAAATCTCAATACGAATAGAAGTTATGTAAATTTAATCCGATTTTTTAAATGAAAACATTCTTATGCGCGTCTGATAACAAATGTTTAGGTAATTTCTCTTTACGCAAAATTAAATGTGCTTCTCAGTTCAAAATGTCAGTAGCCATAAACGTTTTCACTCCTGTCAGTACTCGCCCGAGTGCTACAACAAAGTTTTAATTCACTAATTACTACTCAAGTATATCTGAAAACTATACAGTCCATTAAACGTTTAGTCTGTTTAGTTTGGTGGAATTATTGTTGAAGTTTAACTCAGTAAGCGAAACTTGTATTTTTTAAAGTTTGCTTACACGATACAGCTATATCAGTTGAATATTTCGGGCGAAATATCTGTCAAATATATAAGCTAAATAGCGAATCCAATATATAAATACACGCTGATCACAGGCGTGAATAACAGCTGCAAACCACTCTTCGGCTGCAACGTTCCATTAAGGCAACCTTCGTCTAAACAAACCCGTTTTATAGACGAACTGTAATACAGGGCCAGACATGAGTAAAAGCTATTTATAGATTTAATACTTTGGTTTGGCAGACGTGTGCGTCATTATCTTCTATTAATTTATAACTGTTAACTTCATTTTACTGGCAATTAACGATAACACTTTCCTGTTTTATCCGGGATCTAATATAACTTGAACAGTGCATTTAGACGTAAGCGTAGGCCTTCAAGTGTTGAAACTAGCCGTGCGTGCAAAGAAGGCTTAAAAATATCGTGGCCTATCTTATTGTAGCTACTATTATGTTAGATAAGGAAGTGTTGTTTTCTTCTTAACATAAATGTAAGTAGGCCTATACCAATTATAAGTAGTTTGTACTCACAAAATAATTTAAAAAAAATTGTCCGAACAAATACTAAGAGGACGGAAAAAACAAACATATATCACCATAGTAAGAAGTACCTTGACGTGGGTAATGTTAGTAGAAATGGTCGCTCCTAGGAGATCGTGTCAAATCTCTAGAAGAGAATATAGGACGAATGAAAGTATTAAAGACATTATAGAGAAGAAGGAGACAGTCGTAGAGAAGATTCAGCGAAGACAGCTGGATGTCGGAGGGAAGATTACCGAGAGTTGCTATGGAATGGACGCCACCGGAGGGAAGAAAAAAGGGAAGACCCAGTCTAACATAGGGAGAAGCAACTAGATCCATAAGTGAAAGGAACTTGCCGGTGGAACACTGCTACAATAGGAAAGCGGGGAGGCAGAGTATAGCAACACACACACACACACACGCACACAGTCACACACACATACACACACACTCACACACACACACACACACACACACACACACACACACACACACACATACACACACACACACACACACACACACACACACACACACACACACACACACATACACACACACACACACACACACACACACACACACACACACACACACACACACACACACACACACACACACACACACACACACACACACACACACACACACACACACACACACATACACTCACACACACACACACACACACACATACACACACACACACACACACCAACACATATATATATATATATATATATATATATATATATATATATACATAAATGTACACAGTTTTATAAACCTTTTTATTATCTTTCGCTCCCCATCACTATTATTACATTGATCCAGTTGTCCAGTATTTTCCCATCAATGATGTTAATATTCTACACAGTATCTGATCTAACATTGTCCACGATGTTTTCCCAGAGAACCTTTCTTCCAGTGAAATTTGCGTCTCGTAGGCCATAAAGTGCCATTAAAATGCATTTATACTTCAAAATAAATTATATTCTATCACTCTTTGTACTGGATTATTGATAATAATAAATTTTAGACATTTTTTCGTATTAAAATCAGATTATAAGCATTGTTACTATTTTATGTTTGGACTTTCTATATTTTTTTTTTTTTAACAATGTTTATGAGTTACTATTAATCGACAAATTATGTTTTAGGCCACTCAATTCAAGCTTTTAAAAGCCTGATATTGATTTCAAAATATGTGAAATTGGATTTACCACAACTTAATACTTAAACTGGAGAGATTTACACATATTTATGTTTGTGCGTGATTTTCATTGGGAGTGATTTTCTCATATTCTTTGTAAAAGAGCCATGTTAAGATACATAAAGTTATTTCTCCTATAATCTTATACAAAAGAGATAGGCCAATGATACTGTGTTACAAACCTATAAATTTTGCACGGGGTAAAATTGTGTCTGTTTTATTTCTTGTACTTACCATAAACTCGTAAAAAATGTAATTATTGCTAGAAAATATATAAGTTACCAAAATTAATTATGTTTCAGGATGTTGCAAGATGGCCATTAAAGTGAATTTATTTCTCCAGAATATGAAAAAACGTGCTACGATGTGATCTTTTTTCGTTCGAAAAAAACAAAGTGTTTTTTAAGTGTTTAGCATTGTTACAATGCTGGTGTAATTTGAATTAAGTGGTATTTATATGGGAGTGTTCCGGGAAAACGAGGGTAGTGCTGCAGCAAAGGATAATAGTAAAGGTGAGTGTGTAAATTGAAATACACTAGGTAATCTTTAATTCTAAAAATATATAAAGGTGTAAATGATGTATTATGTAAATAAAAATGTAAATCTTTTAAGTATATATATATATATATATATATATATATATATATATATATATATATATATATGAAATAGAGAGAGAGAGAGAGAGAGAGAGAGAGAGAGAGAGAGAGAGTAGAGGGAGAGAGAGAGAGAGAGAGTAAGGGAGTGAGAGTGAGAGGGGGATAGACAGACGGACAGACAGAGAGAGAGAGAGCCAATTGTTTTGAGAAGTGAAAGATGACAACCGTCTTGTGTGAGCTAATGCAATAACATACACTAAGACCACTTCACTTGTCAATCGGTTAGCTTAAGCTACGATATTTTATTATTATTATTTTTTAATTATATCCGTCCTTACTGGGAACTTTGCAATAAGTTTTATAATGTTGTTAAGCTTAGGGCTCTGTTTTACAAACAAACCTTGAGCCTATAAGGTTTTCTGTGTGTAGTAAAATAATGTTATTTCTGCCTTTTTCAAAATTTTTATTCTTCTAACAATTTTTTTTCTGTGTCAATGAGGACTTTCTACGTCCCCAGGTAAATTGTATGGTCGATATAAATAATTGAAATAAAATTTTTTTATTAAATACCTTCTTGTGCTAGAGCGTCTTTGTCAGATTTAGGTTTTACCTTATTTCAGGGGAGGTTTCACTCCCAGTTTAAAAATTACCCACATATACCTGATCTCTATTGGAATTCTCTTAACTTCCAATCTATTCCTAATATCCTTTTCCTTTTATAAGTGCACCCCTGCACAATATCTGTACCTTTCTTTGGTCGTGACTTTACCGATGTTAAATTGTTTTCTAATTATTTTATTAGTTATATTAGGATTTAGTTTAAGTTAAGTTTCCAATTAACTTGAAGTAAATTGTTTATAGTTTTAGGATAAATTGTTAAAATTTTATACCTCTTTGTATTCAAGTTTAATCGTATTTAACAAGTCTTAAGTCGCTTTAATAAGTTAGTCAGTCATTTACAAGTGTTAAGTCGCTTTAATAAGTTAGTCAGTCATTTACTCTCCCTAATTAAGTTTTAAGTCAGCAAGAATGTCTGAAATTTACAAAATAAAGAAGTCAGCCAGCCACTGCCTCCATGCAGTTGTTTTCGTGTCCATGGATGATTAGATCATATCGAAAGTTCGGACGATAGCTCGTCAGCTCCAGCGCCTTTTGATTGAAGAGAACAGCCCTTAAATGGGCTTCAAATGGCACTATTTCCAATATCAAAATACCGTGAGTACTGGTTACTCGAAAATGTGTCTCGGCTTAAAACTTACATCCGGACAATTCCTACAGGAAACGTATGCCCTGGTTTTGTCCGGGAAAATCTTCATCCCTCTGAAATGATTGCTTCTTAGTCTGACAATGACCGATGCAAAATTTCTGGAGCAGTTGAAGTCGATGATAAGTGGCCTCCTAAAGGTACGAAGTAAGATTGTGTTTTGGGCTACTGAGTTTGCATCTCCAAGTGTAATGGTGTAACCAGGTTGATTGTTTTCACGGGCTTTTTCTGCCAATGAATCAGCACACTCATTGCCTTCAATGTTTACGTGTGCGGGATCCAATGTAGATCACATGTATCCCCTTACAGTGCAGACTCTCAAGCAGTACATTTATCCTAGAGGGGATATTTGTGTCTCTGTTTGTTATTGCTTCTGAGGCCGTTTTACAGTCAAAGGAAATAATTAGCCCATGTGTTAAGCCTAAAACAATGGAGTCATTTAGATAGAAAGTGTCAGCTTCCTTCATGACCAAACGCTTGCCGGTAAAGTTTGAGGAAATTAGGCTTGTATTATTTTGTATTGGAGTTTACATCCATCGGGAAGATGAATGAGGATGCCGATGTTTCAAATGTAAACAGTCCTCCAGTACCTCATTTTCGTCCTAACCATCGCACTTCCGCATTGGGATACCGCCCTTTTATAATTCCATTTCGAAAAACAAAAGCCATAAGAGAGATCATCATGTCTCTCCTTTTGTGTTTGACATTTTAAATGTTCTATGACCAAAAACCAAAATTAAGCAGGTATAGGTTTGCATTAGAGAAAAAGATAATATGAAAACAAACATAACACTAAAAGACCAATAAACAATAGGCTTATAATCTGCCAAGATGGGATCGGTAACTGTTTGACCTTATTTAAATCCGTGCATTATCGCATTGTGCCCGTAATGGCATTATGTATGTAGTTAGTTACAATGTTGGAAAGGTTCCATTAACACTTGGCGCTCTCCATTCGAGGGACACGAGGTTTATATTGAATGCGATTGTAAATAGAACCAAATACTTTAAATACACGCTCTGTGCTTTGGTGCCAATGGAATTACACAAATGTAACAGTCATGTATTGTAGTGATGGTTGTAAAACAGATGCTTGGGTAAAGGTAAAATCTAAAGGTCGACCACTACAATAACAACGACAGAGAGCTTCTAGCTTAAACAAAACAAGGTATACAGATGTAAATAATTAAAAGCAATCATAATTAAAAAAGAAAACAAATATAAAGTCAATTCCTGCTTAATTCAACAAAGAAAGTTTTTATTTGAGTTACTTTTTAATAAATAATAACTATTAATATAAATAAAGTAACATAAGCTATGCGTTAAAACAGCTGTTCTACCTCACAACCTATAACATAATATCAGCTGTTTTATGAAATCATATGTTATCATTTACTGTAATACTAATGAAAAGAAATAACTATATTGCATATCTTGCCCCCTTTGTGAAACATTGTTCTCCCATTAAAAGATAAAATTACCTAATTAAATTTAATTATTGATATAATATCTGAAAAACTGTAATAACATCAAGTGTTATGCACTACAAGCTTTAAAAAATGTATTTGAACTTGAGTGGATGAATAAATAGTATTTTAGTAACGATTGAAAATACGCTTGAGGGTGTGAAGGAATAGAAGGAATTGAAAAAATAACTATGAAAAAATTGACAAACTGTAGGAAAGAGCATTCCGGCCTGCCCCTCGAAATCCAACCAGACAATATGGTTTTAATCGCTTTTCCGGAAGAACTCGGGACCAGTATAACCTTCCAAACGTCCAGGTTTTCCGTATCTATTATAACCCGACTGATTAATTCGGTCCAGGTAGTGCAATCGGACTTTTATCAGTTCTATGTGAGCTGGGTCCTCGAGACTTGGTCCTAGATGGACGTAAACCCATTCCTTGAGACCAGACACACACACGCGCGCGCGCACACACAACACACACACACACACACACACACACACACACGCACACACACACACACACACAAACACACACACATAACACACTAATACACACACCAACAAACACACACACGCGCGCGCTCGCACGCACACACACACACACACACACACACACACATAACACACTAATACACACACCAACAAACACACATTACCTTTATTGTAACAAGAATTTAAAATAAACTACTTTATAAAAAAAGAAAGCATCAGGAAGAAATAGTGCTCATAGGTTTTTGCCGGGCAGCGAAAGCATTTTCAAGAACAATTAGAGTTAGTTAGTAGTCAGATCTAAATATTCTTGAAAATACTGACACTGTGATCAGCATTATTGGTCGTTACACGCATCTTAGTTTCTGGAAGTAGTTTTCTATTAACTGTTTAAACATGCATAAGACAGTAAATATTTAAAGCAAATATTTCATTTCAAGTGCCATAAAGATATCCTTTTTGCTTTGGCACAATCATAACTTCCTCAAACAGTAAAGCGGTTGCGTCTGCCAAGTGACATCGTATCTTTCTGCTTCTGTAATCCGTCACATTCTCGAACGTTTTACAAGTTTGATTTTTCATTTATTATTCTTAAAATAGAAAGAGGATAGTGTTTCATTCGAGAGTTAAAAACATTGACACATATATATTTTTTGTTAATTAATTATCATTCTTCAAGTTAAAAACTATCGTTGAATGTTGTTCATTAATTTTGAAAGAATTAAATCGAAACGATTTTTCATTATTAATATTTTCAGACTTTTAGTTGGTTTATCTTCTAAGAAGCGATGACACATAGTCTGGACATCCAAGATTCCTTAAACCATGTGCGTAGTTCCAACTGTGGTCTTTCTGTCACGACGCGTATTTTTACTGTCCCAGGTTCCACGTCGTCACAGTCCAAGGATTTACATTTCACGGTTGTGACTGTTTTATCATTCCATGCATTACAACAATAACTAATTTCTGACATCTAAAATGTTGTCTTTTTGTCTCTATAGAGACTAAGTTATTCAATATTTTAATATTTACAAGTTAAGCTCTGGTGGCAAATCATCAAAGTTCTATTGACTACATAATTATATAATTTTAGAATTATTTATTTAATCTAATATACAATATAAAGGGCACAGTGGTAGAATATATTACAATAAAAATATTAGTAAAACCCCAATATAAAAAAAAATATTGAAAAATAACTAAAAATACAAGTTACTCAAGATTAAATAAACCCTTATGTACATTTCGCTTACCATGTCATTATCATCAGAGGGTCTTATTACAAAAACAAAATCTAAAATACAATAAATTACAATAAAATTAGGTCAGTCTAGGTTGTAATTTGTGCCTTATGTCAGTTGATGATGACATGGTTATCGAAATGTGCATAAGGGTTATTTCTTAGGTATCTTGTATTATTAGTTGTTTTTTATTACTTTTGTGGAATTGGGTTTTTTCCAATATTTTTATTGTAATTTTTTATACTAAGTTATTTATTTACTAATATTATTTGCATATTTAGAAATACATTACATACAACAGGCCTACGTGCTGGATGCGCAGAGTGAAGAAGAAGCTCTTACATAAAAGTCAATGTTTTATTAAATGCCAAAACCTATTAAGTAAAACAAGTATTATAAACAAAACGTTTTAAAACTCAATTCCTACTTAGGCCAACAAGAAAAACTTTATTTTAGTTGCTTTTGATTGAATAGTTATAATTAATATAAATAAAGTAACATAACCTATGCTTTAAAACAGCTGTTCTATCACATAACCTATAACCTAAAATCAGCTGTTCTATGAAATCATACGTTATCACTTATTTTAAGCAAAATGGATCGAAATAACCATATTGCATAGCTTGCCTCTTTTGCGAAAATTTTTTATTCTTTATAAAACTAAAATTAATTATTAAAAAAGTATTTGAAAAAAAACTGCGTTAACATCAAATGTCATCGACTACAAATTAAAAAAAAATTACTTGAACTTCAGTTGATGAATAAAATGTATTTTATTAACAATTGAAAATGTGTACAATGTATGTTGGTCTCTCTCTCTCTCTCTCTCTCTCTCTCTCTCTCTATATATATATATATATATATATATATATATATATATATATATTCAAGGCGAGTGAGAAATAATAGAAGGAATTGAATGAAAAAAATCAATTAAATAATATAATTATGTAAGAAAGCAGTTTAAATTATCGATGAGAAAAAGGTTGTAAGAGAGAATCTAAGAGGATTATAAGTTTAACTTTTATAGTAACTGAATCATTTTATAACTGAAAAAACAAATAAATCTTGAAAGTCCAAATTCGTTTATAACTTTGTAATAGGAAACGTATTTGTTAATTGGTATTTAGGCTTTTATAGTTAAATGTTATGACTTAATGCATTGTTATTGCATTGTTTTGTTACATATTTGTACAGATATACACGTTACATATTAAGGATCTGTTCAGATATAAAACTTATTTCAGTTAGATGAAGTGGTTATGTTTTCAAAGTAAAGAAGAAAGTAAGTGAGAAAATTTAGATGCGAGGTAAAAGAAGCATATTTAGCTGAGGCTCTCAAGTTTTGTAATGACGCCTTCCTTAGCTTGTGCGTGACTCTTGCAAACTTTTATTACAGGGCGCATCACTTTTGCACCCGTCTTGTCCCCCTTCCACCCTCTATAGTTACGAATATGCATCACGTAAACATAGTATGAAGCATAGACATTAAGAGAAAACATGTTTAATATTATATAAATATACAAATTTCTTACTGTACACTATATACTTAAGTAAGAATTTTTTCTGGTTTTAAATACCTTTCTTTATACAGAATTTTGTTTTCTTAAAAGCAAAGCCATTGTGTGCTTCTAAACGTAGCTTTAAAGCAAAGAAAGGGAATTTTATATTTAAGAGGGAATTTTTAAGCAAAGGGAATATTTTTTATTTAAAAGTAATAAAGCTATACAGATGATACCTAACGTCGGCCGAAATGTTTTCAGAGCCCACACTGTGTTCTAAGGTCAGACTAGTTTTTTTTATGAGCTGCACTGCCTTTGTGAGGGTCTTTAAGCGTGGAGCATGAAAATACTCAGTTCGAATCCAACCCAAACTCTCAAACTTTTATAAATTTAATTATTAAATAAATATTTGTAAATACTGTAATAACATCAATTGTCATCCTCTACGTGTTGATAAAAATGTATTTGAGCTTGATTGCATGATTAAAAACGTATTTTAATAACGATTGAAAATTTGTGCAAGATATAAATGTAAATATATATATATATATATATATATATATATATTCTCAATATATATATATATATCAAGAGAATGTGATCTAGTAGAAAGAGTTAGGCCAACGCTGACGAGCAGGAGGAAGGACCTATTAAATAGAATTATAAATGACGTTACAACTTTCAATGTATGCGCAGAATATGCTGATAAGAAATAAACGGTTTGGAAGAGACTAATAAACCAACGTCTTCCACAGATTTATATAATTTTTTAAAGATTTGTTTAACAAATCAAACAAACAGCTTTCCTAAGCTATCATGCCGAATTCGTTTTAAGACTGAAATAATCTGTCCTACTTTGTAAAGATGTTGTTGCGATAGATTTGAAACTTTTTACTACGAGTCTCTAAAGTTTAATTTCTAAAAGAAATGAAGTACTCCCTAAAGTAATGAAATAATAACTTGTTGAAATTTACAAGTTTTCGCGTCGACACTTTTGGTCCCGCGACAGCTCGGATTCATCGGCAAGAGAAGAGGAAAGTGTTGAGACCGAGCGAAGCCTCGAGTAACGTGTGAATGCTACTAATTAAATTACTCCAGAAATAAACTCTAAGACTAGTGCGCGATGCGAGACGGCTACTGACCACACCGCGCGAATAAACACTTCATACGCTCGTCACAAAAACTACAGTTTTAACAAACTATTAATTTTCTTGATGTAATCATCTTGAGTTCACTAATTAAACTAATTTTAAAAATATTTAAAACTATTTATTTCCCGTACAAAGACAAATATCTTTAAAAATATCATTAACTATTAAAAGAGAAAAAATATCTTTGTTTCGTTATTATAAAATCATTATTATTTGTATTTTGTACGCATAATATATTATATTTTGTATATTTTTATTATATGACACTTGGTTTTATTTATTACTTGCAAACTCAGTGTTTCAAAATTTATTTTTAAACAGTCTCCTCTTATCATGATATTATCAAACGCATAGAAGAGATAGTATGGGATATGTCACCCTATCGAACATATGTTTGTATTTAATGTTTCGCTAAAAATTATTTTAGTTGAAAAACTATGTAACAAATTTGATTTCAAACTATGAAAGGAAATTGTAACAGTAAAAGAAATTCTGTAGGTTTGTGGGTCACAAAATCTTTCCATAAATATTTCGATTCTGTTTAGTGTTATGAAAGTAGTAGTGTTGTTATGGCAACATGAATATCACTTGTGAAGTTACAGAAACCTAAAATGTGTTTGCTCATAGTAACTTAAACAGACTCTTCAAGCTGAAGGAAAAAGCATTTACCCCGCTGATAGTTTTTTATTCTCATTTGAAATAGAAGCCGTTCAATTCCTTCTATTAGTTAACACTCTCCATATATATATATATATATATATATATATATATATATATATATATATATATAGTTCAGATTTCCAATCATTAATAAAATATTTTTTATTTATCTACTCAAGTTCAAATACATTTCTTAAAACTTTTATTGGATGACCCTCGATGTTAATACAGTTTCTTCAAATATAATTTATTAATTAAACTAAATGAATTAATTTTAATTTTAAATGGGAGAAAAACTTTCACAAAAGAGACAAGGGGTCCTATTGCATACAGTTATTTTGTTCCATTTGGCTTAAAATAAGTAATAACATATGATTTCATAAAAAAGCTGATTTTATGCTATAGGTTATGTGGTAGAACAGCTGTTTTAACGCATAGTTAATGTTACTTTGATTATATTAATTGTAATTAATAAAAGTAACTAAAATAAAACTTTTCTTTTTTGATCTTAGTAGGAATTGACTTTATTTACATTACTTGTTTTAAGACAAGTTTTCTTTCGTAAGGTGTTGGATGTCATCTAACCAGGGACCTTAATTATATTTGTGTTACTTTCATTCAGTGATAAAAAAATAGTACATGATATTTAGGTCTGACTGTATTTTGAAACTATAAAAGAGATTTTATTTAATGCTTCTCTCACTTTGTCTTGCTAATCCAAAAATTAGCAGGACCAAAAGCGGCTAAAATCTAGAGATTGAAAATTGGTTTTAAAAATTTAGGCCTAAAGAAGAAAGTTCACGAGTCGCACTATAACTAGTCTATATATTCTAATTATAACTGAATTCAAATTGTTATTACTAGTTGTTAATTCGGCTCTGCTTTCCAGCTCCAATTCGCTAACAAATGTATATAGATATTTTTCAGATCGATAATTTCACACACTTAGAATAGAGTGGGGTAAAGAATTGGCACTTAAGACCTGAAGCGTCAAAAATAAATGATAATTGGACTTATAATGATCAAATCTATATTGTATAAGTTAGATTATTACTATACTGTATTATAAGAACCACATATTTCTAGTATTTTGTTTTCATCAAAATATAAAATGACTCTTTTATAAATAGTGTGTAATTAGAAATTTTGCCCCTCTCCACATTCAAAAGTTTGAACAATATGGTTCGAAATTAGGTTTTAATTAATCAAATACAAATTTAATTTCGAATATCAAATTTCAATTGATTGAAACCGTATTCAATAGAATAAAAATTAACCAAAATTACTAAAAGATTTGCTTGACCTACATAGTTTGCGTATCTTATCGTCATTTTTGCAAAAAAAGAATCGAATCAGTTATTTTCTGGCTATCCTCATGTTCTCCTCACAGGCCGGGCAAAACAATTTAGCTGAAGAAGTCTTCGGTTGGTCAGATATGAGCTAAGAAGGTGTTTGAGGCCATCTGGAAGCCATAGTGTCGTAGTTTGTATACGAACCCGCATTACTAGTGCCGGTCAATGTTCTTTTCTATGTCTAGGAAGACCCCAGTCGAGAAGTAATTGTTGAACTGATGGTTGCGTGGTCCGCCACTCTCATCAGCTGATGCGTGACCGAGTGTTTTGTCATAAAGCTAAATTGCTCTGGTCTCAGTATGTTGTGTGTGTGGATATGCTTGTTGATACGTTTGAGTAAGTTTTTTTTTCAAATAGCTTGTCCAACGTATTTAACAAGCCTATCGGTTTGTATGAGATATTTTTTTTTTGTTTTTACCCAAGTCTAGGCCCCCAGAGCCTGCCCAGTCGTCGTGGATCCAACCTCTAACGATCTACCTCCATCTCATATGCGCATGTGGTTAGTATCCCTACCTTTTTTTTTTTACCTGGGCCTGAGCCCCCAAAACCCGCCCAGCCCTCGTTACAGCCAACCTCTAGCGAGCTACCTCCGTCTCACATGCGCATGCGGTTAGTATCCCTACCGCGAGTGGAGGAAACGGGATTGATTGCCCATGTACCAAGCTCATAAGCTCTTTCCATGGATAATCAGGAGATAGTGAAATGAAACAGTACGGTAAGTGTCACGCTAAGAGCGGGATGAAAAAACCTGGCAAGACCGCGAGTGAAGTCATTAGTGCTGCAATCTGTGAGCAAACATATCAACAATACTGTATGATTATGGTACAAACTTAAAGTTGATTTCAGTAAGATACAGTTTTTTCTTCAAATTGATAACAATTTAAACTTATCGCAAATATAATAGAGTGATACTGATTGAAACTTCGTACAGAGTGCAAGTTCTCTACAAAAAAACATTCAGTGAAACCAACATATTCTATTGTAAAAATAAATTCCAATGATGGGAACTCCTATCGCAAAGTTTTCAGACTGGAAGGCGACAAATCCTTTTCACCCCGATCGAGAATAGGTGCCTAATCCTTGAGCCTAGGACCATTGCCCTCCTTATTTACTCTTAAACAGACTTATCCAATTACATTTCTTTCCAGATATGGGTAACAAGTCCCAGCTTCCCATGTCCTGTTATCCAGTATTTCAGGCTAGCAATATCCAAAATTAAATTCGTCCTTCGTCCTATATAATAGCCCAGGAGGTTTTAGTTACAATACTATAATATTTGCAACCTAATATTTAATTTTTTCTATGGTTGTAAGATTCTTACATCCTTAATATTTCATAATTTTAAAGTACAAATTTCAATAAATCTGAAGGAGGTAAATTAAATGATATTCTTTAAAATGAGTTTATATTATTTTACTTAAAAAATTGTAGTTTATTATTCATTCCACTTTAAACATTTATTAATGGGACAATATATATTCTACCGTCGGTCATTCTCTAGCGAACTGCCTTTATATTTCACATGCGCAAGCGGCTACGTATAACTAACTCGTCCTGCCATCTACTAGAGAAACAAGAAACTAAATAGAGAAAGCCCTGCTGTGTTGAAGCGCTCTAAGCGAGATTTTAATTATAAACACAGAACAATAAACATTATTTAAACTCTTAATTTTGTAGTCCATTACTTTCGGTGAAACTTAAATAAAAACTTGACATTAGTTTATGACTATAAGAACTTTAATTATTTAAAGTAGAAAAAAACTTATACGTTAAAAACAAACGTTATGAATTCTTAATAAGAAAAAAATTAAAAAATAGTCCTTGAACTGTGTGCAAATTTTACTAATGTTTAGTTGTCGCAAGATTAAAGTAAAGATTTTGTGTGTGTTAGAGTCTTCATTAACATTTTGATTGTTACATTAAGAGTTGTGAGGGGAAATTTTACAATTTATGTCTACAGTTATCATTATTTACTTTAATATTTTATTTATACAGTATTGTAATGTAAAAAAGAGATGTCATGATGCCGACTTCGTATATGTCTTTTCTTTCTTTTCCTTAGGACCTCTCGGGGCCACCGGTCTTCTGTCATCCTCTTTAAATATCCAAAACATGCTAATTATCTTCTCTCTATCTCCTCCCTTATATTTTTATCCATTTTCATTTCGTTATGTGTTCATTTCTGACCCTTTCAAGTTTCAATTTACCGCAGCTTCGATGTAAATAGTCTATTTCCACTATCCTTATATTTCTACATATTAGCTTTGGTAACATCCCATAACTCAGAACTGTAGAGTGTAACACTCTGAAAAATACTTTTATAAATGTGTTTCATTGTTTTACTCATGATTCGCTTTTGCCAGAGAAGAGAGTTTAAGGCTCGATTCACTGCTCTGCCTCTGTTTATTCTTTCACTGATTTCATCCTCACTATCACCTTTCTTAATAAAGATTGCCCCTAGATATTTGCACATTTGTACCCCTTAAACATTGCAGTTCTCCAAGCTAAGGTCGTAAAACTCGTCTTTCCCTACTATTACAGATTCTGATTTTGGCTGACAATTTTAACTGTTAAGCGTTCTGCCTCAAATTTCTCCTACAGTTTCCTTATAATATAATTAGGATCATGCTTGTCTTCCATTAACACGATCTAACAGCTCATCTTCTTCCACCCTTATTTCCTTATGTCAGCATTTTCTACTCCATTACCCTAGGGATCTGTCTAGATAGATCCTAAATAAGGTTGGTGACAAACACCAGTCTTGTCTTAGGCCCATAGTCGTTTTGAATGATCTGGTCACTTTGTTAACTATTTTGATTTTGGCATAGTTTTCCTCATAATACTTTGTGGACTGGATTTATACTCAAGTTTTGCATTTCCTACCATAGCTGTGAAATCGGTGTTGTCTACGCTTTTTCCAATCTAGTAGGTCTTCGTTGGTTTCTCTATTTTTTGTACTCTTTTATCTATGGTGATCTTTAAGATGAAAATGTTGTCTGTCTTACATAGCATAAATATAGCTAAAAAAAAACAAAAATTAATATTTAGCCAAATGGTGAATTGGAAGCATCCTGATACATGAAGCAGACAATTGTGGCCTAAAAAAGTGGAACCAAAGTAGGTCAAATGGATTTGGACTTTTCAAGTGCAGTAAAAATATAACACAAAGTAAAACCAAGTGGTAAAAAGGTTAATAGAAGCAAAAGTGTTTATACTTTATTTCTCTCGCTCTTTAAACCTATAGTGGTTAACTTAGTAGGAGTATGCCACATAAACCAAGTCTAGACAATGGATAGAAAACTTAACAGAATAGCTATCAACAAGAAAGCATAAACAAGGAATACCCAGAATAACTTGGAATCGCAAGGTTGATGAAGCCATAAGGTCAACAAGGTTATGAGGAAGAAAATATAAGAATGACGAGATTATGATGATCAGAAGATTGAAACACAATAAATCTTGGATTAATAAGGTTGATGAGGCAACAGTAAACAGAGAATAGAAGGGCAAAAATGGGAATAAATATCACAATGGAAGCAGTAAGTGTAAGAATACACTAAATGCTCAAATTGTTCATTTTGTAACAAATTTATCTAAAAAGCTTTTAATGTAGGCTTTATTATAGAAACTAATGTAAACTAAAAGATATAGTCTTTTGCATTAGTTGCGTATTTCGTCTCTATTTAAAAAATAAAATACAATAGTACTTCTTTATGAAAAAAATAAACTTCTTTATTAATATAACAATAACAGTGAATAAGTTGTTCATATTCTCTTTGCATAAGTATTTAAAAACGATAGTTTGAAACATAACACATACAATTTACTAGTACACACTCAACAGGTCCCACTAGGACTAGACCCTTTCTATTTTTGTCCAAGAGGCTCCGTCCTCTCCAATTTTTCTAAAAAAAAGAAACAAATACTTGGAATAAATATATTTGATTATTTAATTTATTTAAATATGTAAACATATTTTGCAAATGAATCTAGAAGTGTCATCCTAACACTGAAGGGACTATGCCAGCATTTTATGACCTATTAAACGCAAGACATAACTTAGTATTTAGATCATTGTTTATTAAAACAATTATGAAAACTATGAGGTGTTTTTGTTAAATGTTTTCATAATAACAAAGTAAACCCTCATAAAAAAAATTAAAAGATACTGCAATAAACAATACAATTTCAAAGAGCTACTGTATATATTTAGGTTGCTATTCTAAATTTTTAGTACCATTAATAAATAAAATATGTTATTAATCACTTAAACAATAGTTTATGACTATCCGAACTTTGAATTTAGTAAATTTGTTTAAACTTACTGAGACAGAACGTTTTCGATCGCTATGTGCCGATCTTCAGCAGTGTCTTCTGCTTGGAGATGTTGGGTCAAGCGGTGACGGTTTTAAAGGTAAATTTTCGATAGTATCAAAGAGTATGTGTGATTTGTATTGTGTTTGTTCGTTTAATATGTTTGTACTTTATATTTTTGTGTGTCTGTAAATTTCATATTGTTCTAGTATATGTGGTCCTTTTTTGTTGATGTGTAGGATTTCTAGGTTTTGGTAAATGTCTGTGTATATGTGTCCTGTATCTTTTATGTGGTTGTAAAATGTTGAGCTGGTGTTCTGTTTGTGTTCTTCGACTCTTTGTTTAAAGCTGCAACCTGTTTGTCCAATGTAGAACTTGTTACATTCGTCGCAGTTCAGTTTGTATACGCCTGGTGCTTGTAGTTTATCCTTGTTGTTGGTGTTATGTTGTATTTTGTATTGTAGCTTGTTATTAGTTTTGTATGCTATTTTGTATCCTGTCTTTTGAAATTTACAGGCTATTTTGTTTGTTGTTTTGTTTATGAATGGTAATATGATCTATTTGTTTTCCCTGTCTGTAGTGTTAATTTTAGTTTTTTTTGTATTTTGTGCCATAGTTTGTCTATTATTGTGGTGTTGTATCCATTTGTGTATGCTAAATATTTAATTGTGTCTAGTTCTTTGTTTATGTTTTCTGTGGTCATTGGAACTTCTTTAAGTCTATGGAGCATGGATCTGAAGGCTGCGTGTTTGTATTGGATAGGGTGATTTGAGGTGTTGTGGATAAGTGTGTTTGTCATAATGGGTTTCCTGTAAATGTTGAAGCTGTGTTTTTGTGTGTGGTTGTTTGTTATGATTAGGTCGAGGAAGTTTAGGGATCGGTTGGTTTCAATTTCTGAAGTGAAGTGGAGTTTTTGGTGTATTTTATTAGTGAAGGTGAAGAGTTGTTCGCATTGACGGGAGTTGCCTCTAAAAAAAATAGGATACAAAATAGCATACAAAACTAATAACAAGTTACAATACAAAATACAACACAACACCAACAACAAGGATAACTATAAGCATCAGGCGTATACAAACTGAACTGCAACGAATGTAACAAATTCTACATTGGACAAACAGGTCGCAGCTTTAAACAAAGAGTGGGAGAACACAAACAGAACACCAACTCAACATTTTACAACCACATAAAAGATACAGGACACAAATACACAGACTTTTACAATAACCTAGAAATCCTACACATCAACAAAAAAGGACCACATCTTAACAACACTAGAACAGTATGAAATTTACAGACACACAAAAACACAAAGTACAAACATATTAAACGAACAAACACAATACAAATCACACATACTCTTTGATACTATCGAAAACCTACCTTTAAAACCGTCACCGCTTGACCCAACATCTCCAAGCAGAAAACACTGATGAAGATCGGCATATAGCAATCGAAAACATTTTGTCTCAGTAAGTCTTAACAAATTTACTAAATTTGAAGTTCGGATCGTTGTAAACTATTGTTTAAGTGATTAATAAGATTCAACCGAACGTAATGGACTATAAAATTCAAGAAAATACTGTTACTTCCTATTAACGTTAATATAAAGGAACATCTTTCTGTTATTAAACTTCTCTCATTAAGTCAATCATTTTTTTTTTAAATACCAAAAACAACATTAGGTATGATAATTATTTATGTTTAAGAGATATAATGCTGAATATATTGTCAAAGCGTCATAGAATGAATCCAAAAGTAGCTTATTTAATATTTTTTAATGGGGATAGTAAGAAAAACATAATATATTTATTATAATAATAATAACGCGAAAATAGTTTAATATAATAAACATTTTACCCTTGTAACTCAAGCAAATATGGTTTTATACTCTATCAAATAGTGTTAATATATTTACATTCTATATATTACTGTAATAAAACAGTGGATTTAAGGTTTACGATTTACAAAATTTTTCAGCCTCCAACCTTTTCAAAAGTTGGCATTTGTAATACAATTAATGCTGGACGTATTACAAAATCTGTACAAATCCCCAAAAAAAACCTTTCTTAAATTTATCGATATGGCAGATTTAATTATCAGACTGAACAATTTGCTGCATGCAGCGCTACCTGTTACAATGTATTCAAACTAATAACGACTAAAGGAAACAAACCGAACTAATGTTGTCTGCAGCTATAAATACATTGATCTCTGAAAATAGTTGTTGTAAGACCTATTAGTGTATTCTATAAACCGCTGTAGGCCCATTTATATCTGTAGGAAGTCTATTTTACCTCTACCCTTACTTTTAATAGAATTACTTGGCACTGAAATCGTATCAAAATTTCAACACATTGTTTTGCTCCTTCAGGTTACTAAATAAAATGGCAATTGTGTAATAAAGGTAAAATGACAATTGTAATGCAAATAATTCTATATCTCTTGTGCTCTTGTGACAACTATAGATTTGATAAATAAAATACTTTGTAAAATGTAAAACCTAGATGTGTAACAACTAATACTAACAAATATTATGTTCATGCAATGTCTTCTTTAGATTATATTTAAAGTGTACATTTTTTAATTTATATTTTAAATGGGTGCTTTGTTCAGTCTGATTTTCAAAACATAGAATTATTGAGGGTTATTATATTACATAGATTGTTTATTATAAGAAGTTACTTATGAGAAAGGTTCTGTCGATACTTTGGTATTGCACCGACCACACACCTATAGAGGATGTAGGACAATACAGAATGAAAATATACATAAATAAACCTTTACATTAAACTTTTACATATCTTACAACTAAATCTATCCTAACTGGATACTTCATAGGTTTATTTTAATATAGGTATATAGTAATATATAAAATAGTGCAATAATGTCCTCCACTTTCTATAGGTGTGAGGTCAGTATACCAACGTGCCGTTTTGTCTTTAATGAATAATCATTATTAAACTTATTTGAAAAATTTTCTGTTTATTGTGTAAAACAATAAAAAACGGGCAAATTATTAATAGGAAGAAATTAATTTCAATTGGGATGTAGAAATCGATTCTAGTAATGTTAAGAATAAACTGATGGGGAAACATTTTTTATAATTAAATTTTTTTATCTTCACGTAGGCTACTATTTTTTTAAAAACTAAAAACACTTGTAAATATGTTAAACTTGCCTATAGCAGTACTTATATTTATAATTGTTGAGGACGGCCTTTTTGGAAGATGTCTCCCATTGTAACTGAGATGTACGGTCTGAATTGACAATGGATTTCCTCAACACTGGTCTCCCGAAATGGACTTCCTCAACAGTTATAAAAATAAGTGCTACTACAGGCAAGTTTAACATATTTACAAGTGTTTTTAGTTCAAATTTTATCTCGTAGAATGTAATTGTCTAAATTACAACTTGTAGTGGTAATGAAAAATTGTAAAATAAATCAAATGCACTAAACAGTATGATCTATGAGCAAATCTATTTAGCAACATTCTTTTAATGGTTTGTTTGTGAACAAATTTAACAAATTAAAATATTACATGTATGCAAACTCTGTAAATTGTTTTAACTACAACTAAATAAAGTAAACAGCAGTTTGACAAATTTTCGAGTTTCTTTTCTGAATTCCAAGGTTTTTTCTGTACATACAGTTTAGACACCTGTTTTTATTATTTGGCAGTGTCTCACTATCATACATCATTACAGACAATAGAAGGATAGCAGCCCGAAAATACTTTCCCAAAAGCCTTGACTTAGAAAATATCTACCAAGAAATAGAGATAGCTTAAATATACTATGATTAAAATGAATAGGTATAGATAGGTAAAACCTACTAACAAAAAAAAATGTGTCTCTAGTTGTGTAAATCTTGAACTAATAACCCAACAGTGAAGGGTCTGTTCCTCAAATATTCTAGAATCCTCAAAACATGAAATGAAAGCGTAATCTTGAACAAACGTTCAAAGCCTTTTGCTAACAGCTATTGTCCATTTTACCAAGAACAATTCATGGCTAGCTATAGAACAAGACAGACATGAAACTAGATAATGGTTCTTGATAAGTCGATACCTGTCCTTGATAATGTTGACAATGCTTATACAGCTTATGTTTGTAAAATATTCTTGCTTATTAAAACAAAAAAATATCTATCTGAAATTTATTTATAGTTTCAAGTTAGTGAAAGTGGTCGAATGGCCTATACAGTTTTTTATAATATTTTTTAAATAAAAAATATAAATCACAAAAAATATCTAAATGCCTTAAGAATTGGGAACATAAAAAAATAAACTCTATAGGAGTTTTAGAGCTAAAACCCCTATAAGAAAAGTTGAATTATTAAAGTATAGGTATATAAGTATTAATAACAAAAAGAGACGTACACAAACTCACAAATTAATAATTTATTCATTCAGACGCATTTCAAAGTCATCGTCATCGGTGAGTATTGATACTACAAATTCCAAGAAACAACTAAGTTGAAACTTACAACGACTTCGCCATTGACACGCGTCTGAGCGAATAAATTATTAATTTGTGAGTTTTGTACGTCTTTTATTTATTATAAACATAGCCTGACAAGCTAAGCTCAAAGTATAGTTGGTATATGTAATTATTAGTTTATAAAAGCTAAATTAATAAAACATGGCCTACAGTAGCTATTTAACTTTATGTTGGGGGAATGGAAATATATTTGTTTATAAATATACCCCAAGTACAGTCAGTTTATCTAATAAAAACAAAGAAACAGCGTGATATCTCTGACCACTGGACGGGAATCACAGATAACAAAGATTCACACAAGGACACTACCCTATAACCTCTATTGAGGATCTGGTTGCATTGCATCATACAGCTTAAATCAGTGAAACGGGTCTTGAGCCCATTGAATGCACCTATTCCATAAAGTTTGAAAGGTTAAATTTAAATCTTTCAATTTCAAATTTATATACACTTAGTGGTTCTGAAAAATTAAACTAAATGTTCAATTCTGTCTCATATTTCCCATTAAAATTACGTCATTATTTCAATGAGAAACAAACAGAACTTTAGGATCCAATTTTTTTAGGTCGTTAAAGTTAAATTCTTGTAGAAATATAGAGATGAGGGAAGCCTACATTAAACTCGCACTAAAAGAGACAGAACCAGAACAGTTTCAATTTAAAAATAGAATAATGTGTAGGAAACTAACAACAAACTGCAACACGACATAAAGTAGAACAAAATTAAAATATCCGGCACCAATTTTAAGCTACATTCTATATACTGTAACAATTTCTAGATGAGTGAAAGGTCTATCAACAAAGATATAAAGGGCACAATACGTTATCGAATATGGCAGTGACTTCGCTTTTACTAATCATATAATAGAAAAAGGTCACACTTACACCCAACAACCATAAGAAATTTAAAAACATACTAGAACATAAAACAAGAACGTAATAAATAAACAAAACCAGTTCAGAATACACACAGAAAACCTAGATGACTACATTACCGAAAATTTACCTGTAAAACCGTTGCCGCCTAGTCAAGCAACGCTTCCAAGTAGCTAAACTAGACACTAACGAACATTGACTGCTACGTATAACTTCTGCAAGTCGTTTATTAGTTTAATATTAATAAAGTTATAGTTTCAAAGGTATCATTAATAATAATAAAATTCACGACAATAGAAAATGTTTACGGATAATCGGGAGTTGTCTGGCGTGGTATTCTTGTTAGTAAATATTATTTTAACAAACAAGAATTTGTAATACTATTGATTGTACTAGCTCAAGTTTTTGTTTTCACAAATGTTATCCAATTATAATCATTAAAATTGCAATAAATGTTATCCAATTATAATAAATATTACATTTTAAACGATTGATTTCACGTGTTGCAAAACATTTACTGCAGTTAAAATTTACAAAAAAATAATATAACCTCAAACAAACGCAGATGAAACTTTGTAAACTAAATTGTTCTCTATAAAACCGACCATATATATTTTATATTATACTAAACTATTATATAATTATTTCACAATATGATAACAGATTATCCGGATTCGATAATTAAGTTTTTTAAAAAATAATGAATTTATTAGAGCCAAAGTTAAATGCAGTAACCTGTTATTTTACGTTAAATTGTTTTTGCTTATAACTAACCTATCTTAACAGAACGCTTTCTTGTAGTTTGTAACATATTAGGTAACAACTACAATACAGAAAAGGAAATAAATAAGGCTTAAAGGATTATATTTTTAAGTTTTTAAAAATGCAAAAACTTAATATACTTTAAAAATGTATTTTAGTAGTGAATTTTAATCACCGCTATAAGTTAGACATGACAACGTAATACTGGATTATGTCCTACGTCGCCATAACCCAATGATATTTGCTCACAAATGATCTCTAACCCCTTAACTTTAGCAATCCTGTAGTTTACATTTGGAAAATTAATAACTATTTTTTAATAATCAAATCTATTGTAAGAAGATATTTTTTTAGCAACATTTTAATACAGCTGTAATGTGTTATAATAGAGTGCTATAATTCTCGAAAAACTACTCATAAAGGGTTGTGTTCGTAAAGTGAAGTTAGGGTGACTCTTAACGTAAGACGCCACCATTAAGGTTTGCAACTCTTAAAATCACTTGTCTAGAACCTAATTTTTTGAATTCCTTCTATTAAAGCTCACTCTCTTTATATATATATATATATATATATATATATATATATATATATATATATATATATATATGAAATTAAAAATATTTCAAAAACAAGAATACTTTTAATGAATATATTTATTCAAAGCTTTTCGCCGATAAAATAGTACCAGCAACTTCAGGAAAATAATTATCTAATGAAATCATTAGGTTATCATTAGATAATTATTTTCCTGAAGATGCTGGTACTATTTTATCGGCGAAAAGCTTTGAATAAATATATTCATTAAAAGTATTCTTGTTTTTGAAATATTTTTAATTTCATAACTATATTACAAGAAAACATATCACCATATTTAATATATATATATATATATATATATATATATATATATATATATATATATATATTGTAAAATTTTCACAAACAACGTTTTTCAAATATATATTCATTACTTTAAATTTTTAAAAGTTGATGTCCCGATGGGCCGAACTGAGCAACTACAGGTTTGAAATCCAGCAATTTGGCACTGAGCTAACTTTCCCATACTATAAATAAGTTACTTAAAAATATATATGAGAAATTATAAGGGAAAGGTTCCTTGCAATAGTGAAGCATTGCAGGAGATGGATAGAATGACAAGTTATAGGCCACCATCAGATTCATAAATTAAACACGAAAAATAATAGTCCAACAGCATATACTTTATAGAGAGGGAAATGGAAAATTGCAAGGAAATTCGCCTTCCATTTTGCCACATTGTATTGTCATTTTGTCTTATGTAGGCCAATACTCATATTTATATTAATTGTAATTATAAAATAAAAAGTAACTAATATAAACATTTTCTTTGTCCACCTGAATAGAAATTGACTTTAAAACTTTTTTCTATATTAATTGTTAAACAACATAAGTAGAAACGAAAAGTTATATGTAGTACAAACTTTGTTAGGTATTACCTAAGAAATAATTTTCTCGTTAAATATTTCATGAAATCGAACAAAACTGACGTAAAAATAATCTGGAAAAAAATTCTGCTAAAATAAGAAGGTGATAAAGGAAAGTAAAAAAAAAATCATTCAAGTTGCAAAATCTCATTTGGAACATCTCTCGCATTGTTTGGGTTTTCGTATGGTGACTTGGAAAAGCTGTAAATGTTGTAAAAACGCGGATCCGGAAGTAGTGTTGAATACCATGATCTGTGAGTTATAGGGCCTAATAAGGTCACAGATTCTAAATTAGTTACATCTTGTTTGCAATATACAACATTTGCTTTGTCTTCATGAAGACGCAAATATAACAAGACAGGCTCGTATTAATAACACTTCCTCTACACAAATGACACAATAATTCAGTGTTTAACTTGAGTGTATATCTGTGGCTGTGTTTAAGGTCACAGTTATATCAATAATAATAAACGTGAGTTTACTTGTGAGTTTATATTTTACTTGTGAGACAAAGTAATAAATAGATAATGATGAACACTAACTCACAATAAATAATGTATTTCATAAATGATTTATTTACGCGTTTCATTAGCAGTCATCATCAGTGAGTATAACTACACGCATATATAAAAAAAAATTACTTATAGTTTAGAATTTGTATGATTACACTTGATGAAATTCTTAATAGACTCAACTTCACTTCAGTTAGGAATATTTGTATACATTCTAGTACATTTTTCTGCCTTACCTAGATGATATTCTTAATAGACTCAACTTCACTTCAGTTAGGAATATTTGTATACATTCTAGTACATTTTTCTGCCTTACCTAGATGATATTCTTAATAGACTCAACTTCACTTCAGGTAGGAATATTTGTATACATTCTAGTACATTTTTCTGCCTTACCTAGATGATATTCTTAATAGACTCAACTTCACTTCAGGTAGGAATATTTGTATACATTCTAGTACATTTTTCTGCCTTACCTAGATGATATTCTTAATAGATTCAACTTCACTTCAGGTAGGAATATTTGTATACATTCTAGTACATTTTTCTGGCTTACCTAGATGATATTCTTAATAGTCTCAACTTCACTTCAGTTAGGAATATTTGTATACATTCTAGTACATTTTTCCGCCTTACCTAGATGATATTCCTAATAGACTCAACTTCACTTCAGTTAGGAATATTTGTATACATTCTAGTAAATTTTTCTGCCTTATGTAGATGATATTCTTAATAGACTCAACTTCACTTCAGGTAGGAATATTTGTATACATTCTAGTATATTTTTCTGCCTTACCTAGATGATATTCTTAATAGACTCAACTTCACTTCAGTTAGGAATATTTGTATACATTCTAGTAAATTTTTCTGCCTTACCTAGATGATATTCTTAATAGACTCAACTTCATTTCAGGTAGGAATATTTGTATACATTCTAGTATATTTTTCTGCCTTACCTAGATGATATTCTTAATAGACTCAACTTCACTTCAGTTGGAATATTTGTATACATTCTAGTACATTTTTCTGCCTTACGTAGATGATATTCTTAATAGACTCAACTTCACTTCAGGTAGGAATATTTGTATTCATTCTAGTACATTTTTCTGCCTTACGTAGATGATATTCTTAAGAGACTCAACTTCACTTCAGGTAGGAATATTTGTATACATTCTAGTACATTTTTCTGCCTTACCTAGATGATATTCTTAATAGACTCAACTTCACTTCAGGTAGGAATATTTGTATACATTCTAGTACATTTTTCTGCCTTACCTAGATGATATTCTTAATAGACTCAACTTCACTTCAGTTAGGAATATTTGTATACATTCTAGTACATTTTTCTGGCTTACCTAGATGATATTCTTAATAGACTCAACTTCACTTCAGTTAGGAATATTTGTATACATTCTAGTACATTTTTCTGCCTTACCTAGATGATATTCTTAATAGACTCAACTTCACTTCAGTTAGGAATATTTGTATACATTCTAGTACATTTTTCTGCCTTACCTAGATGATATTCTTAATAGACTCAACTTCACTTCAGTTAGGAATATTTGTATACATTCTAGTACATTTTTCTGCCTTACCTAACATTGCAGTATTTCCCTTTGTTGACACGTTTGGGAATGATTGTAATTTTAAAACTTTAATATTACTCAATAGTACTAAGAATTCAACTAAGAAGTACAATTTAAATTATGAAAATGGAGTCATTTCGAAACGCGTCAAAGTGTTTCCTAGTATCTCCCCTCCACATTCCAGCCGGTTGAAAGACCTTAACTTGGTCAGTCGGGCTACAGCCTTCGTTAGTGTCACAACGTGTTTTCTCGCTCGTCGGAAAAATGGTATGTGTGTTGTTTGAGCAACTTTGCAACTTGAAATTCTTAGTGAAACTTGGCAAATCCGATCCAGAGTCCCATTCTCTCTTACAACATTGTATGAGGAAGAGTGTATGTCACCTACATGGGTTTATGAGTGGTATAAACGTTTTAAAAAGGGACGAGAAGACGTTGAAGATGATCCACGCTCAGGACGTTAAAAAATGGATGAAACAAATGAGAAAATTGGAAATCTTATCCGTCCGAATTGCAGGTTAAGTATTAGTGCATTGGGAGAAACTGTAAATGTCGATAGTGAGTCAGTTCGACAAATTTTACATGAAAATGTTAACATGAGAAACTTATGTGCCAAAATGATGCCCAAAATTCTAACAAATGAATAAAACGTCTCACTATTAGAAATTTCCTCGGACATTTTGAAAAACATCAAGAAGGATCCTAAACTGTTGGAGAGAGTCATTACATGTGATGAATCATGGGTTTTTACCTATGTCTAAGAAACTAAAGGCCAATCAGTGCATTGGAAGAGCCCAAATTCACCACAACCGAAGAAAGCTCGAGTGTCAAAATAAAAATTCAAGGTAATGATGATTGTATTTTTCGACATCCATGGAGTCGTATACATAAATTGGGTTCCTGAGGGGCAGACAGTGAATAAAGGGTTTAATCTTGAGCTTTTGGTTACCATCCGTGAGCGGATAAGAAGAAAGCGACCAGAGTTGTGGAAAGCAAAACAAAGCTGCAGCATACAGCGCCATGGTTGTGACGTCATTTTTGGTCAAGCATGGTATTCATGTGTTGCAGCATTTACCCTAATCTCCTGACCTTGGGACTGTGTGACTTTTGTAGGTTCCCAAAAGTGAAGGAGGCTTTGAAAGGAACCAGGTTTGATGCAATGGACGTAGGGAAGGAAAAAGCGACGACGCTCTTGAATAACCTTTCGGATAATGACTTGAAACACTGTTTCGAACAATGAAAAAACCGAATGGAGAGGTGTAGAGATATGGCAGGGAAGTATATTGAAAGGGGATAGAGTGAAACTTGTTTAAAAATTGAGGGAGTTACAACAAAAGCCTCGTTACTTTATAGCCACACGTAAGTTATACACTCTTGATGATGATAACATTGTAGTTAAAACGAGTCAAAGAAAATTAATTATTGTTTATTTATCTAAAATAAATTATATTGCTTTTAGATATTTGTGTTGGAAGAACGTATAGCAAAATATCATGGAGATACTAGTACAGCTGCTTAACTGGTGAATTGATAGAGTTCTTACTCAATTTTAATCATTAATTACTCATAACGTTGCAAACAAAAATGCAAAAGTTATGGGTTTCAAACATTTTTAATAATAGTAGTTTTTATATACAGTAACTGTAAAATTAATACACAAAAAGCGCACCTTTACGATCAGTGAACGACCCACTTAAATGTTATTGACACAAATAATATTTTTGTGTTTTTATATTAATAATGGAAGATAGTAATAATATTAAGTTTTACCCGATAAAAAGTTTGTTTTTATTTGAAACTTTGTCAATAAATCAAAAGTACTTTCAAACACTCATTTACTCAGCCTAAAGTTTGAGAATATATTTACATTTAATCGAATTTTAATTTGTGATAATTAGTAACTTCAATGTCGTTTTACCGAATTTCAAACAGCTGATCGCTTGATTACAGGGTTGAATAAAGAAAAAAACAGAAATGCAAATTATCTAATAGAATATCACACAAAATTTATAAAAATCGTTAACATTATAGATCTCGAAATCCCTTCTTAGTGTTATAGAAAATGATATACTTACTTTTAAAAGTTTCTAGCTTTAATAATTTCTGTTCTACATCGATTCTTAGTCAGGAAAATCTCTCTTATTAGAGAATTTAATATGCTATATTAATATAAAGAGAGATTATATTTCTTGATAAAACTAGTGGTTATTTGATACCAGCAACTAATAAATGTCAGTTAGTCATTTTTAGTAATGACTTTATAATAAATATGAGAAAACCATAAAATAAAGAAAGCACCGTATTGATATTAAAAAAATATTGATAACATAAAAATGCTATGCACTTTAACATATTATTATGTAAACTCACACTTATTGTAACATTTTTGTTACAATGAATTGGGGCGGAGCGGCGATTTTGAAGATGTATTCCATCATTACTTATGCTATAAGCAATAAGAAACCTTTACTTAATAATAGGGTCTATATATTATAAGGATCTATGTGTTTAACACTTATGGCAGGGTCTATAGGGCAGGTATAGTCTGCCATTATAGTTCAAGTACGAGATTGAATAAATGATATTCAATTTTTACGATTTAACGTAAGTAAAATTCTATTTCGTAAATAGCTAATTATCATCATTCAATTGGAAATTAAAGTAACCTGGATTTCAAGAATATGGTGGTATATAGCAGGAGGCATATTAAAGAATTGAATAATATATCATAATAACACACACACACACACACACGCACACACACACACACACACACACACACACACACACACACACACACAACGAACTCACACACACAATAAACTCACACACACAACAAACACACACACACACACACACACACACACACACACACACACACACACACACACACACATACACATACACACACACACACACACACACACACACACACCACACACACACACACATACACACACACACACACACACACACACACACTCATATACACACACACACACACACAAAACAAACACACACACACACACACACACACAAAACAAACACACACACACACAAACACATACACACACACACACACAAACACATACACACACACACACACACACACACACACACACATACACACTTTAAGTTTATGAAGAAGATACAATACATATACCTTAGCATGTGTAGGCCAGCGAGATCCATTTAGGATAAGATATGCCCGACGAGAATTGAGTTGCATGTCTCTGACTAAGACGTAAATGTAACGAGACAACAATTTATGCAAGGTTTAAGCTGGTGATAGTGTGTATGTAGATCTAGTCATGTGTCTCTAGTGGAACAGTAAATTCCATGTTAGTTAATTAAATTGTGTAATACGTCCGTTAATGGGGTACTATATCTATTCCTCACCGCTCTTCCACCAGAGTTTTGTTATAAATTAAATTGAGTTAGCAAACGTTACAAGTAAAATTATGCAATACGTCTTACTAAATTTAATTTATTTTGAAAAATAACAGAAAATATGTTGAAAATATAAAGTTGTATTTAGTATTTCTCGAGAAATGTATAAATGTTCCTTTTATTCGGATATTATGAAATAGAAAGCTTTTTTTCCTGGAATTTTACATAACACAAATATTCAAACTTTATTAGACTATATGTTATTGTAATGAATAATACACTGTATTTGCTCAACAATAGAATTTTTTTAGTGGCTCATAAGCAGTAAATCCTTATTTTTAAGATATTAACAAAGATGCATTAGCTGATACATACTTTTTATTTCTGCAAATTCCATAAAATCTACGCCGGCAATATAAAATATAAATGTAACATTTAACAAGTTACTTTAGGTTATAATAGAAATCGGTTAAATATATTATAGCTTAAAGTATTTTTCTTTTTAAATTTATTTTTTGTATTTACATAGATTATCTAAACCTTGAAAATAATAATATAATTAGAAATATAATTTGATTTTTATATGCATATAAATTTTGTATAACGATTATTTCTATGTCTTTTACAATTCCTTCTATTAGGTCACACTTTCTTTATATATTTATCTTGTTCAAATTTTCGATCGTTATTAAAATACCTTTCATTCATCCATTCAAGTTCAAATGCTTGTCATCCACTTGATGTTAAAACGGTTTTTTCAAATAAAAATTGAATAATTAAATTTAGTAAATTATTTAAAGTTTTATAAGGGAGAAATCTTTTCACAAAAGGGGTAAGGTATGCAATTTAGTTATTTCGTTCCATTGGCTTAAAATAAGAGATAACATATGATTTCATAAAACTGGTTATTTGAAGTTATAGGTTATGTAGTAGAACAGCTGTTTTAACGCATAGGTTATGTTACTTTATCTATGTTAGTTGTAATTATTTAATAAAAAGTAAGTGAAATAAAATTATTGTTTTGACCTAAGTAGGAACTGAGATTAAATAACTTTTATTTATATTGCATGTTTCAAATTTTGTATATTTTATAATAAAAGTTTTTTTTTTGATAAATATTAGTAATTGTCTTTAACGTAAAAATTCATTATTATATATTAAGGTGATTTTATTAACGAAAAATATATAAACAAGTTTACAATATTTTCAAAATATTATTTAAAACCTATTCCCAATTATATAACAAATTGTGCGCTAATAACGACATTGCTAAAGTATTGAAATGAGATAAACTAGCTATTATAAATAATTTGTAAAATAAATCCTTTCTTCGAGCCTGTTTAACTTAAATAACATTGTCTACAAAAGGCATTGTGGAAAGAAACCACTTAGGACATATAAAGGCGAACCTGCATAGGTTGTTTTACATATAGGAGTTTGTGATTAAAGTGAGGTTATGTTTGAGTGATGATATTTATCTAACACAGTTTAGCTCAAATTCAAACATAGTGGTTGAAATTACAAAAAAGTATATACAATGGACGTTTTGTGCTTGAAATATATTTTACTATGAATTTTTTGTGGCCAGTATTTATGTTTTAATAACAACCACGACTCTCAATTAAGAATTAATTGTATTTAGTTTAATTAAACATAACAATTTTTGAAGCTAAAATGTAATTATTGTTTCATCTAGCAAGCCCACAAAAATTATATTAAATGTTTTAAGATAACATTATTATTTTTAACAGTCTTAAATTAATGTATTTTTTATTTTCAGTATATCTGGTCAAGTGAACAGATTTTAGCAGTCAATGTTTACACATCAAAGTAATTCAAATAGCTTATGAGAAATGTAGAATGTAAATGGAAAATGTGAATATAAATGTAGAAATATAAAAATAGTAGAAAAAACCACAATATACGTATAGACCATAAATTGTACATGTGTGTTTCTATTAATATAGTTGTGTGGTACATAAAGTGATTTTGAGCAATCTTACTTAGAACGAATATAAAAGGTATTTCAATGTTTGTTTTGTTAATAATGTTTTTATCATGAGGTTCACCAGTGGTAAGTAGTCTTCTCAATGTTGGCAATACATTTATTTACCTTTGTATATATTGTTACTTTGTGCACATAAAAAAAAGAATTATATGAACTTTCAATTGTGTGATTCAGTTAAAAACTATAAACTAGTAAATATATTCTCAGACAGTTGTTAAAACTTACATTTTAACGTCAAAGTTTTATTTATATTTAAATTATAAAGAAGTAATATAAACTACAATTTCCCAAAGTCAATTCCTACTTATGTCGGAAAAGAAAATAATTATTTTTATTAAATAATTACAATTAATGTAAGTTAAGAACATAACCTATGCGTTAAAACAGTTGTTCTACCACATAACCTATAATATATAATCACCTGTTCTACCACATAACCTATAACATATAATCAGCTGTTCTACTACATAACCTATAATATATAATCACCTGTTCTACCACATAACCTATAACATATAATCAGCTGTTCTACTACATAACCTATAACATATAATCAGCTGTCATATGAAATCATAGGTTAACACTTATTTTAAGCCAAATGAGACCAAATAATTACTTGTATACCTTGCTCATTTTGTAGTTTTCCCTAATATTAAACTAAAATTAATTTATTAAATTTATTATTTAAATAATATTTGAAAAAAACTGTATTAACATTGAGTATCGTCCATTAAAAACTTTAACAATGTGTTTGAACTTGTGTGGATGAATACAAATTATTATGCTAACGATTAAAAACATTTTTTTAAAAAAGATTTATCAATAAATAGGAGTTATACATCTGATAAAGCTGTTTAAATAATAATATTCAACAATCGCTAATCGTAAATGGAACTGTTTTAATATTTTAAAAAAAATATTGACTTTGACAGCTTTTGTTTCAATGAAATGGAAAACTTATAAATATTTTTTCTTAAACTTGACGAACATCTAAAAATACTTTCAGAAAAATACGCCGAGCTAAATATAAAGAACGAAGACACTAACCGCAAAGCCCGAAAACCAGGTCAAGGTGAAACAAATACCGCATTTTAAAATAATTCATCCACAACAATATTAGTAGCAAATTGTTTTTAAAATTAAAATTAATAAGCGTTAAATTCACTTCTGATGACGTCATCTTCCATTTTAGCACAGTTAGAACATGGGGAAGCGTTTGTTGTTATACTCACACGCTAGGCATTTAATGTGACCATGATGTTCACAAGAGATATAAAATTTTTAAAGACCATAAATAAAAAGGAATATTTTTTTGAAATCGTTAGGTTTAAAAAAATTATTCGTTTATTGTAAAACTCTGTTTAACTAGATTTTTCACAAGTTTTTCTTAATCTCATTAAAGCCTAAGCACTATAATACTCCAACTTCTCTTAGTCTTATTATCGCTATGTATTCAATATTAGGAGATACCTAAAAGCGAAAGTGTTGCATGTTGACGGTTAGTAATATAATAACATTATTTTATTTGTAAAATATGATTTTGTTTACTTTTTAATAATTATAACAAAAAGAAATTTAAAATAAAATAGTATATATTTGAAATAAAATTTAAAGATTTTCACAATGTAAATACTGAACTAATATCACGGCTTACTGATATTTTCAGCAGACCAATCAGAAGGTTGTAGTAAATTTTGAAAAAAAATCAATTTGCTTTAATTAGTAACACAGGACGGAACACGTGAATACAGCGTTACTAAACTGAGAAATAACAAGTATTGGTTTGAACCAAGCATTTAAATTATAAAATTGTTAAACACAAAATTTATGCAAAAAAGATATACCCCATGTGGTTTTATAATATAATTAAAAAATATTTCTGTTGATAAATTCTCATGGATAATAAATTACACAACTATCACTGTTTTGATTATTCACGAATTTATTAGGAACTTTTTTGTGTGCCCTTTGAATCGTATTTACATTGTTCTTAGTCGTTCTAACATTTTGAAATAATTGTACGAATAATATACTTTCGTATTAAGTATAATACAAAATACTTAATACTTGTACTTGTATGCGTAAATACAAAATGTGTGTGCTCAAAAACTCTTTAAACATTATGGTTTATTCATGCAGACTAGTTTTTGCTAAGATGGGATGATGGTGAGTGTCTATCGTTGATGATGGGAAAATCGCCGAAACACGTCTGTATGAATAAACAAGTTACTATGAGTACACACTTGTAGCATTTACCTATGGTGATTATTTGTTCACTAACTAAGCTCTTATTACCAATATATAACACTTGATTAACTTAAAATCACTTCACGTAACGTCTCCACTCACCTAGAAGTATAAATTAGAGTTGACCTTGACTTTAGAGTCGAAATAGTTACTTAATAATAACATTAAATAAAACCAAGTGGCGTCATATAACTAACTGACTACAAGAATGTGTGAAATATAAGTGTAACTGAAATTATATGTAATATTTTGTAAAGTGTAGTTGCTGAGGATCAGAAGTTTGTCATCGAAACGCGTTTAACTAAATAAATGTATTTATTACAACTTTGAGAAACTTTCGTCAGAAGAAATTAACTCATATCTATTGCTATAAACTTTAAGTTATAGAGACCTTTTTCAAAATCGAACAATAATGTGTTTATTGATCGAAGAATTGCAGAATGGTATTTTTCATTTTCAGTTATTTGTCAAATTTACATAAATTGATTTTATTGTATTGATTGATAATTAATGATTTTATTATGTATCATTATGTATTTTTTAACTGGATTTTTTTTTTAAGAAAGGGTATTCCTCTTTCTCAATAATGTATATTTATTTCTTAGGAACATTTTGAATAAAAAATATTGCAATTGCAAGCGTTCGGTAGCCCACATTTATTGCAAATTATTGTTATTAATAGTCGTGCCTTGCCAAAATATTTTGGCGGAGCGCAGAAATAACAATATGCGACAACTTCTCGCATTCATTTTGCAGGTCGCCTCTTATTTAAACATTTCTGTGACTTTAAAATCTGCTAGTGAAATCACAGTTTAACGTTACCCAACTGTCTTCAGCAGGGACGATTCTGTTTAAAACACGGATTAGTTGCTCAAACATATATAAATCTAGTTATATATATATATATATATATATATATATATATACATACACTGTATATAATTAAAAAGAATTTGTGTGTGTGTGTGTTTGTGTGTGTGTGTGTGTGTGTGTGTGTGTGTGTGTGTGTGTGTGTGTGGTGTGGTGTGTGTGTGTGTGTGTGTGTGCGTCTTTGTCTGTGTGTATGTTTGTTTACATGTGGTGTGTATGTGTATGTGTGTGTGTGTGTATGTGTGTGTGTGTGTGTGTGTGTGTGTTTGTGTTTGTATATATATATATATATGAGTGTGTGTATAGATGTGTGTGTGTGTGTGTGTGTGTGTATGTGTGTGTGTGTGTGTGTGTGTGTGTGTGTGTGTGTGTGTGTGTGTGTGTGTGTGTGTGTGTGGTGTGGTGTGTGTGTGTGTGTGCGTCTTTGTCTGTGTGTATGTTTGTTTACATGTGGTGTGTATGTGTATGTGTGTGTGTGTATGTGTGTGTGTGTGTGTGTGTGTGTGTGTGTGTGTGTGTTTGTGTTTGTATATATATATATATATATATATATATATATATATATATATATGAGTGTGTGTATAGATGTGTGTGTGTGTGTGTGTGTGTGTGTGTGTATGTGTGTGTGTGTGTGTGTGTGTGTGTGTGTGTGTGTGTGTGTGTGTGTGTGTGTGTGTGTGTGTGTGTGTGTGTGTGTGGGTGGGTGTGTGTGTATGTGTATGTATGTGTGCATATGTGTGTGTGTGTGTGAAATAGTGGATTTTACCAAGGGATCTCAATGATCATACGTATATATTACTAGAAAAGTCTCAAGATGTAAAACCTAAAAACTACAAGTGATACCTCCACAAATTATCTCCATTAAAGTATTCAACAAAGTGAATTTAGCGTTTTGAATTGTTATAAAGTTACTGTTTCATGTAAAATTATTCTTAAATAAAATTGAAATAATAAATTAAATACCTAAAGTTTATTTAGGGTTGGCAAATCATGTTGTTAAAGTGCCCCATAAATAAAGTCTTAGCCTATATTCATTTATTGGTCCTTAGTGGTTTTTTGTCAAATGATACAAGAATACACTGTTAAACATTAAAACTACAAATATAATTAAAATTGTTGCGTCGAGGTTTAACACTATGGATGCGCACTTTATACATTCAGTATACATCAGAGAAGGTAATATTGGAATACCTAATACTTGGTTGACATGCCTAGAATACACGAGAGAATCGCGGAATGACTTTACTTGAGCTCTTGCCAAGAGATTTCTCAACGACAAAATGGCTGGTCACTTTTTTCGTTAAAGCTACAATTACGTTTTCATTGATTTAATTTATCCAACAGTCCACATTGTTGCTGTTAAATAAAAGATTTTCAATTCAAAGTATAAAAACGCCATTATTTATGAATTAACTATAGCCACTACAACTTTTGGGACAGTGAAATCATGATTTAAATGTTGATAAAATTCTATATTCAACTTCCTATGTTAAAACTATTATTGTACTTTAATAAAAAAATGTTGTTAGCACAATTACTTTCCTCTACGATGCTCCCAACTTTTACAAACCTATCTTGACAATAACTTTGCCAAAATGTTTTGTATAAAACTAACATTCAAGTTATTTACAACCTGTGTCCTATATTTAGTTACACAGCTTAAACGTTGGGCGACATTATGTGTACTTGATTGCTCTAAAGTTAGGTAAACCTTGAGTGAATGGAAAATAATAAACTTTTAACAAGTGAGTAATTAAAAGTATTTTATAAAGTTATAAAGTTTAATTCCTTTTTTCAATCCTACTACTATTTCACACTTTATATATATATATATAATTAGTTTTCTTGTTTATTATTCTAAAACAACATAAATTGTTCAAATACAAGAATATTTATTAATTTATATTTAAAGCTTTTCGTTGATAAACAGTACCAACATCATCAGGAATGAATAATACAATAATGCAAGATATATTATTGTATGGTTCATTCCTCATGATGTTGGTACTGTTTATCAAGGAAAAGCTAAAAAATATAAATTAATAAAAATATTCTTGTATTTGAATAACCTATGTTGTTTTACATATATATATATATATATATATATATATATATATATATATATATATAAACCAGAAAACGTGTTTTAAATTAATAAACCAGAAAACGTATTTTATATATATATACACACACACACACACACACACACACACACACACACATATATATATATATATATATATATATATATATATATATATATATATATATATATATATATATATATATTCTTCCACTAAAGTTCAAATACATTTTTTTTAAACTTGTAGTGGATAACACTTGTTAATACAGTTTGTTTACAATATTAATTCATTAAATAAATTTAATTAATTGATTGTAAGCAATAATTTCGCTTTCTAATTTGACCCAATAATGGGATTTTGTCATATGAATATAAATATTTATATTCATTTTAATTATTTAAAATAAGTAGCTAAAAACATTTTTCTTTGTTCACCTTAGTAGGAACAACTTAATCTTTTAAATGTAATACCTTCTATTAGTGCACACTCTCCTTACATATATCTTGTCCAAATTTTCGATCGTAATAAAATACGTTTTTATTCGACAATTGTTGTTATAACAGTTTTTTTCGAATACGTATTCAAATTTAAAAAGTTTTATATCCTTAGGTTGGATTCGAACTCAATGACTATATGTTTGAAATCTAGCCGATTTTATGTTATAAGTTATACGATAGAACAGCTGTTTTAACTCGTAGGTTATGTTACTTTAATTATATAATTGTAATGATATATAATATGTTTTTAAAATAATTTTTTTCTTTTTTAGCCTAAATAGGAATTGACCTATTTTTTAATTATATTATTCGTTTGGATCTAATTTGATTCTATACCATATTAGCCCACTAAACATTTCCTATTCACTTTATTTGATTATTAATAAATGATTTTATGTCGGAAATAAAAATATTATTCGCGTTCTACACTGGGACAGTTCAAATGTTTTTATATGCAGGGCCAATAATTATGAAGAAAAACTGCTTGTGGATAGAGTTCATATTAGTATATTATATATTTTTTTGTATATGGTATATTTTGATATTTTTATTATTTTAAATCTTTTCTTTGCGAAAAACTAAATAAGGTTTTATTACCATTATCACCTACAATGATAACCAGACGTTTCTCGGAGCTGAATTCCAGAAACAATAATTATTGTTGTTATTGTAAATGTCGTAAGTTAAAACAAAACAAAACTAGTGAGTGATTGTTGCTATCTACCCGCTGCCTATACGATCAATATTACTAAATACTCAACTAAAAAATAACTAAAAACATCTGATAATATTGACCTCATTTTGCCTAAAACATTAAAATATGTTTTGGTCGGGGCGGATGTAGCCCTCGTGCCGTAGTTTGGCCGGTACTGTTTTATACTAACATTTGCAATTGCAAAATTCAACGAGTGCAGAGAATAAGAAATGCTTCCCCTAAAACCCCATCCTTATGTTTAAGCAATAAATCCGAATTGACTTTCTAACTGAGAACACTTTGTTTCCTTTACAGTGGCAATGCGACTTCCGCTTCCAGGACCGCGAAACACGAACTCTCCCAAGACTGGACAAAATATTCGTGCTTTTTCAGTGCCTTTCCGGACCACTTTTGACAAGCCATGTTTATCTTCAAAGATTCGAAAGGTAGTTTATTGATTATTAAAATATTGTGCCGGTGTTCGTATTAACTAAACCTATAATCATTTGAAATTCATTAAATTAAAATTTTATTTTACACAAAATAAATAAAAATTAATAAAATTCATTCTGAGAGTAAGTACAGTTTTCAATAATTATTAGGTAATGTATCACATTATATCTTTTCCATACTCGGAAGCGCCTCAGAGTACTAAGCGGCCCTTGTACTTCGACGCGCGCTGACCCTTCTACCTGCCGTATATAGTTTTCTATGGGACTCCTTCTAGGTCTCGGTCTACTAAAGGTAGGTCTCGACCTACCTTCTAGGTCTCGGTCTTTAAAAAGTAAAATTTTTAAACTGCTACATTTAGGTAATATTTATCGAATTTTTATTCTACATTTTAATATTCCAAAATAGAGGTCAAAAACGTTAAGTTATGTCGATATTTATTGAGTATTCAATGGTATTTAATAAATATCTAAAATCAATATTTAATTATTCTTGTCTCATCTGTTATCTTTAGAAGTTTTATAACTACTACTTTTAACCACATGTTAGGCTTTTCTGTTGGTATTACTATCGAGTAATATGTAGAATCAAAAAATATCATTAAAAATTACCTCAGGGTTACAAGTTTTAAAATTTTTGTTTTGTAGACCATGGTCTAGTATGTGATTCATCTGTGGCAGATAGACCGTCAAGCGAGTGAGGTATGAGGGTTACCTAATTCTCTGGGGCACTTTTGAGTTTGGATTAGATATAAGTATATTGCTCACATAATCCTTTTATAAAACTTACCAAGTTTTATTTCCAAATTTCCATCTAGTTAGTTCCTTTTTTTACGAAGGAAAGAAATTTAATTATGAAAACTAATACTAGTTATAAAATTTCTTATACATTTGTTTAAATATCCCCCCCCCCAAACAGTAAAAACAAATTTTACAAACAATTATTATTTTATTATGTTGATTATTTTTATTGCTGTAATATTAACAATAAACTAAGCCAGTAGTTATTTATTTACATTGGTTTTTCCTGATTTATAATATAAGGTTGACACAAGAACTTCAATTAAAAACTTTGTTGAGTTAATATAAATATGGCAATGATAAGGATATTGGGTTATACTGGCCTTCACTTGCACAAAAAATCAACTTTCAACTTTCCATTCGTTATGTGGTCCGAATGAAGAAAGCAGGGACGACCATGGAACGACAAGTGTAGCATACAACAATAAAGATAGAAGATGAAATGAACTGATATGAAGAGTGAACAGGGCTGAAGACTTCAAATAAGGGGATATTCAAATGGAGGTTTATATGATTCAGCAGCAGACAAAAAGATAACATTGAGGAAGATAGAGATCATACAAAGATCTTATGAATAATCTATAAGTACAAAAAACCGGAAGACCATAGATAAGGTTATAAAACAATGCGACAAAGAATGGAAAGACTGGATCGTTGTTGGGTTTTGGAACATGGACTCCTTTATTAGATAAAACTTTTCCTCGTGTTGTTTACTGATTATTATCTGTTCATATTCTTCTTTGTTGCGATCACTCTCTTTATTCTCGATAATTGTCAAAATAATTACTTTGAATCGGTCAAAAATTAGATGGATTATACGTCACCTTTAAGACACGTAGAATATCCCTCAGAAATATCGTTGTCTCTTGAAAACGCCTGCATCCATTTTGACAACTAATATGCATTTGAATAAATCTTTAACACAAATTACATTTCTTGAAAACATAAATTACAAACTCCATAAGTGTAAAAAGACCGTTGGTTGTCCTAATACACTTGCTCCTCTTATTTCCCCAGCGTGGCGTACTCCTGAGCTCTCCTCTTGCCCAATCCTTTGGTCTTCGTAACCTTGGATGAATCATTCGTCGGCTCTTTGTGAACACGCTGCGTCATGAACAACTCAGGAAGATCGTTGGTTGTCCTAATACACTTGCTCCTCTTATTTCCCCAGCGTGGCGTACTCCTGAGCTCTCCTCTTGCCCAGTCCTTTGGTCTTCGTAACCTTGAATGAATCATTCGTCGGCTTTTTGTGAACACGCTGCGTCATGAACAACTCAGGAAGATCGATGGTTGTCCTAATACACGTGCTCCTCTTATTTCCCCAGCGTGGCGTACTCCTGAGCTCTCCTCTTGCCCAATCCTTTGGTCTTCGTAACCCTGGATGAATCAGTTGTCGGCTTTTTGTGAACATGCTGCGTCATGAACAACTCAGGAAGATCGTTGGTTGTCCTAATACACTTGATCCTCTTATTTCCCCAGCGTGGCGTACTCCTGAGCTCTCCTCTTGCCCAATCCTTTGGTCTTCGTAACCTTGGATGAATCATTCGTCGGCTTTTTGTGAACACGCTGCGTCATGAACAACTCAGGAAGATCGTTGGTTGTCCTAATACACTTGCTCCTCTTATTTCCCCAGCGTGGCGTACTCCTGAGCTCTCCTCTTGCCCAATCCTTTGGTCTTCGTAACCCTGGATGAATCATTCGTCGGCTTTTTGTGAATATGCTGCGTCATGAACAACTCAGGAAGATCGATGGTTGTCCTAATACACTTGCTCCTCTTATTTCCCCAGCGTGGCGTACTCCTGAGCTCTCCTCTTGTCCAATCCTTTGGTCTTCGTAACCCTGGATGAATCAGTTGTCGGCTTTTTGTGAACACGCTGCGTCATGAACAACTCAGGAAGATCGTTGGTTCTCCTAATACACTTGCTCCTCTTATTTCCCCAGCGTGGCGTACTCCTGAGCTCTCCTCTTGCCCAATCCTTTGGTCTTCGTAACCCTGGATGAATCATTCGTCGGCTTTTTGAGAACATGCTGCGTCATGAACAACTCAGGAAGATCGTTGGTTGTCCTAATACACTTGCTCTTCTTATTTCCCCAGCGTGGCGTACTCCTGAGCTCTCCTCTTGCCCAATCCTTTGGTCTTCGTAACCCTGGATAAATCATTCGTCGGCTTTTTGAGAACATGCTGCGTCATGAACAACTCAGGAAGATCGATGGTTGTCCTAATACACGTGCTCCTCTTATTTCCCCAGCGTGGCGTACTCCTGAGCTCTCCTCTTGCCCAATCCTTTGGTCTTCGTAGCCCTGGATGAATCAGTTGTCGGCTTTTTGTGAACACGCTGCGTCATGAACAACTCAGGAAGATCGATGGTTCTCCTAATACACTTGCTCCTCTTATTTCCCCAGCGTGGCGTCTCTTGAGCTCTCCTCTTGCCCAATCCTTTGGTCTTCGTAACCCTGGATGAATCAGTAGTCGGCTTTTTGTGAACACGCTGCGTCATGAACAACTCAGGAAGATCGTTGGTTCTCCTAATACACTTGCTCCTCTTATTTCCCCAGCGTGGCGTACTCCTGAGCTCTCCTCTTGCCCAATCCTTTGGTCTTCGTAACCCTGGATGAATCAGTCGTCGGCTTTTTGTGAACACGCTGCGTCATGAACAACTCAGGAAGATCGATGGTTGTCCTAATACACTTGCTCCTCTTATTTCCCCAGCGTGGCGTACTCCTGAGCTCTCCTCTTGCTCAATCCTTTGGTCTTCGTAACCCTGGATGAATCAGTCGTCGGCTTTTTGTGAACACGCTGCGTTATGAACAACTCAGGAAGATCGTTGGTTGTCCTAATACACTTGCTCCTCTTATTTCCCCAGCGTGGCGTACTCCTGAGCTCTCCTCTTGCCCAATCCTTTGGTCTTCGTAACCCTGGATGAATCCGTCTTCGGCTTTTTGTGAACACGCTGCGTCATGAACAACTCAGGAAGATCGATGGTTGTCCTAATACACTTGCTCCTCTTATTTCCCCAGCGTGGCGTACTCCTGAGCTCTCCTCTTGCCCAATCCTTTGGTCTTCGTAACCCTGGATGAATCATTCGTCGGCTTTTTGTGAACACGCTGCGTCATGAACAACTCAGGAAGATCGTTGGTTGTCCTAATACACTTGCTCCTCTTATTTTCCCAGCGTGGCGTACTCCTGAGCTCTCCTCTTGCCCAATCCTTTGGTTTTCGTAACCCTGGATGAATCAATCGTCAGCTTTTTGTGAACACGCTGCGTCATGAACAACTCAGGAGATCGTTGGTTGTCCTAATACACTTGCTCCTCTTATTTCCCCAGCGTGGCGTACTCCTGAGCTCTCCTCTTGCCAATCCTTTGGTCTTCGTAACCCTGGATGAATCAGTCTTCGGCTTTTTATGAACACGCTGCGTCATGAACAACTCAGGAAGATCGTTGGTTCTCCTAATACACTTGCTCCTCTTATTTCCCCAGCGTGGCGTCTCTTGAGCTCTTCTCTTGCCCAATCCTTTGGTCTTTGTAACCCTGGATGAATCAGTCTTCGGCTTTTTATGAACACGCTGCGTCATGAACAACTCAGGAAGATCGTTGGTTCTCCTAATACACTTGCTCCTCTTATTTCCCCAGCGTGGCGTCTCTTGAGCTCTCCTCTTGCCCAATCCTTTGGTCTTCGTAACCCTGGATGAATCAGTCGTCGGCTTTTTGAGAATACGCTGCGTCATGAACAACTCAGGAAGATCGATGGTTCTCCTAATACACTTGCTCCTCTTATTTCCCCAGCGTGGCGTCTCTTGAGCTCTCCTCTTGCCCAATCCTTTGGTCTTCGTAACCCTGGATGAATCAGACGTCGGCTTTTTGAGAACATACTGCGTCATGAACAACTCAGGAAGATCGTTGGTTTTCCTAATACACTTGCTCCTCTTATTTCTCCAGCGTGGCGTCTCTTGAGCTCTCCTCTTGCCCAATCCTTTGGTCTTCGTAACCCTGGATGAATCAGTCGTCGGCTTTTTGAGAACATGCTGCGTCATGAACAACTCAGGAAGATCGTTGGTTCTCCTAATACACTTGCTCCTCTTATTTCCCCAGCGTGGCGTCTCTTGAGCTGTCCTCTTGCCCAATCCTTTGGTCTTCGTAACCCTGGATGAATCAGTCTTCGGCTTTTTATGAACACGCTGCGTCATGAACAACTCAGGAAGATCGTTGGTTCTCCTAATACACTTGCTCCTCTTATTTCCCCAGCGTGGCGTCTCTTGAGCTCTCCTCTTGCCCAATCCTTTGGTCTTCGTAACCCTGGATGAATCAGTCGTCGGCTTTTTGAGAACATGCTGCGTCATGAACAACTCAGGAAGATCGTTGGTTGTCCTAATACACTTGCTCCTCTTATTTCCCCAGCGTGGCTTACTCCTGAGCTCTCCTCTTGCCCAATCCTTTGGTTTTCGTAACCCTGGATGAATCAGTCGTCGGCTTTTTGAGAACACGCTGCGTCATGAACAACTCAGGAAGATCGTTGGTTCTCCTAATACACTTGCTCCTCTTATTTCCCCAGCGTCGCGTCTCTTGAGCTCTCCTCTTGCCCAATCCTTTGGTCTTCGTAACCCTGGATGAATCAGTCTTCGGCTTTTTATGAACACGCTGCGTCATGAACAACTCAGGAAGATCGTTGGTTCTCCTAATACACTTGCTTCTCTTATTTCCCCAGCGTGGCGTCTCTTGAGCTCTGCTCTTGCCCAATCCTTTGGTCTTCGTAACCCTGGATGAATCAGTCGTCGGCTTTTTGAGAACACGCTGCGTCATGAACAACTCAGGAAGATAGTTGGTTGTCCTAATACACTTGCTCCTCTTATTTCCCCAGCGTAGCGTACTCCTGAGCTCTCCTCTTGCCCAATCCTTTGGTCTTCGTAACCCTGGATGAATCAGTCGTCGGCTTTTTGAGAACACGCTGCGTCATGAACAACTCAGGAAGATCGTTGGTTCTCCTAATACACTTGCTCCTCTTATTTCCCCAGCGTGGCGTCTCTTGAGCTCTCCTCTTGCCCAATCCTTTGGTCTTCGTAACCCTGGATGAATCAGTCGTCGGCTTTTTGAGAACACGCTGCGTCATGAACAACTCAGGAAGATCGTTGGTTGTCCTAATACACTTGCTCCTCTTATTTCCCCAGCGTGGCGTACTCCTGAGCTCTCCTCTTGCCCAATCCTTTGGTCTTCGTAACCCTGGATGAATCATTCGTCGGCTTTTTGAGAACACGCTGCGTCATGAACAACTCAGGAAGATCCAGATTGCAAAGTGTCTGCCATACTAAAGAAGTCCCAGTAGTGCCTAGTTTCCCAAAGTCGGAATGAAGTACTGTAGAACTTCTTAATATTTAAAATAATAAAATAAAACCCTATCTAACCAATAAAACATTTCTATTTTAAAATTACACCCATAAGATATATTCAAAATCGTTTATTAATTTGTTTTAAAATATCACATTCTCCATATGCAGTGAGTATGTTAGATGTGTTTACATTGACGTGTTTAACAATATGTAAACAATTGATTATACACATAAGGGCAACAGTTTGGGGAGATGCGTTCTGAGCTTGTGCGAGTTTACAAAATGACATAATTTAGTGTCATTTCTTAATATACTCATCTTCACTTCTTTAAGGAATATTTGTAATATAGCCTACATTTGAATATATTTTTCTGTCATTCTTAACAATAATATATTTGTCTTTATTGACGCGTTTCCAAATAACTCTATTCTCATATAACAAATTCTACCCTTTGAGAATGGAGTTATACCAAAACGAGTAGATTAAGAGAAATATATAAATTTTAAGAATGGCAGAAAAATGTATTCAAATGTATAACTAAGTTTCGCTCACATATGAATGGTGCCGGTTTCCCATTGGTCACTTTTAATGACTACCCTCGGTATGATTTTGTAAAATAAAACTGAAATATTTTCAAATAAGAACTTTCCCCTAATTGTAAACCTTTTCTACCGACTTAATGCTAAAATTTCAGTTGGTTAAAGTCTGAAAAATATAACTGAATATTCAAGTAAGAATTTATAGTATGTAAACTAAATTAGGTCTATACTTGTTTTAAAAAAAGTTAGTACAAATAAAATACAAAAGTGGTTGGTTTCTAAGTTTATAGTTAGGAAATTTCGGTACGATCAATAGTCCGATTTCCTTTAGGCATTTCCTCTTGTTACCATCGCTGTGTTTGTAGTGTATAGTTGGTAAAATAAAGGGGTCAAAACCTATTAAAATTGAAAAAAAAACATTAGACAATCATTGACACTAAGCTGTACTATATTGATTACTTTATTTTATAATTTTGATTTAAACTGTACTAGCAGGGTACCTGTCCTTCTTACGGGGTTGACGTATATTTGCATTGATTTAATTTGTATTTGTATTTAGGGTGAATTTACTTAAATTAAAACCTAATAAATATATCAAACTATAAACCTACCAATTATTGTCTTGAAAAAACAATAGTGACAATGTAATAACAATAAAACAATGTAACATGACATTTGTAAAGTATAAATAACCTTGAAAGATGAATAACAACAAACATTTACTATGACCTGTTTAAATGTATTTAAAGGTGACTTTTACAGGTGATTACAATCACATTTACTATCAGATGATTAAGCCAAGTACATAATGGAATGTAGATAATTGAGTGTTAAGGGAGCTTTCAAGGTCAGTAGAGTGAAGCCCTGATGGAATTTCTAAAAAAAACTAGGCCTATGTATTAACCAGGTACCCTAACAATGTCCATGTAACTTGTCAGCTCAATGGGGCCAGTCATTTTTACGTGATTGAGTAACACACACACTCACAAGCACACACACTCACAAACACACACACAAACAAACAAACATGGACACCATTAGATTTGTATATAATAGTATAGATTAAATATATTACAATTGTAATTGTTAATCTGAATATCGATTATTGTCATTTCAATGCCACACCTGTACGCGAGCAGAGTCCACGTTATTTTAATAATCTGTCTATAAATTGTTTAGCTGAGTTTACCGTCACCAAACATTGTTTTTTAGGTAGCCTCAGTAATTAGTAATATTTTTAATTCGATGTCTGGTTTCTTATCTTTCGGAATTATTATCAAAGGTAACTTGTGCTATCAGTTAGTTAATTATATAAAAATATTTCTGATACTTCGCTATGTGTATATTAATTCACTTATATGTAGCTGTTTAGCAGTAAAATTTTCAAATCGTGAAGAGTGAAAAGCATTTCATTATTTAAAAAGAGGTTGAGGCTTTATAATGGCCGTAACTCAAAATATCATGGGCCAACGTTTGGAGGAATGTTGTTAAGTAACGGCCTCTTTCGGAATCTTCAGTATGACGAAAACTCCAGATGTTTCTTTTCGTTTAAGGAAAACGGTACTGTTTGAATTGAGACCTGCCACAAATGCTGTTAAACCCTCAAACTGTGAAATAACGTTTTTTTATTGCTATTGAAATTACCGCCATTTTGTTGTTGGCATAAATACTCCTACTGAAATATATAGACCGGCAACGGGTACATCTACTCCTTTAAAGAACCCTACCCAAGTGATGTTATACGTTTCCCTTATTTAATTAGATCTACCTTATTTTTTTCATGCAAGGTGTTGAAAGAGCTTCTTTTTATGGGTCCGTTAGAGAGTAGGTTTGCTCCAGGTATCCAATGATTCCATATTCTCTATCAGGGGATACTATTTATATAAGTAATATTTTCCCAAAATTCGCATGTAATAATGAATAAACACGATGATCGTATTAATACTTTTATACATGTAATATAAACAAAAGTGTTTTAAACCGTCTAAGAAAAATTTAATTTTAGTTATTTTTTATTAAATAATTACAATTAATATTAATAAAGTAACACAACCTATACGTTAAAACAGCTGTTCTACCACATAACCTATAACATAAAATCAGCTGTTTTTGAAATCATGTGTTATCACTTATTTTAAGCAAAATGGGACGAAATAACTATACTGCATACCTTGCCCCTTTCTTGAGCGGTTTTTCTGTTATATAAAATTAAAATTTAATAATTAGTAAATTTAATTACTGAAATAATAATTGAAAAAAACTGTAATAACAACAAATGTCATCCACTTCAAGTATTAAAAAAATGCAATTGAACTAGAGTGTTCGAATAAAAAGTATTTTATTAACGATTGAAAATTTAAAGAGGATTTATATAAGGAGATTATGACTATTAAAAGTAATTGAAAAATTGAATTTCTAGAGAGTGGAAAAAGTTTGTTAATTTTTTTGTTTTCTTCAAACGAGACGATTGAAAATTGGTGATAGAGGAAAAGTTGTCCAGAAGTAATAACAGATGACTTGATCACCGAAGTTAAAACACATTATGAAACTAAATTTAAACTACTTAACTAAGTGAATACGTAATTGCTTACTTGCTGACGCGTTTCAAAACGATCGTTCCTTTTACAAAGTTAAACCTCTACTCACTTAGCTTAGTGAGTGGAGTGTTAGCTTCGTAAAGGGAACGATCGTTTTAAAACGCGTCAGCAAGTAAGCAATTACGTATTCACTTAGTTAAGTAGTTTAAATTTAGTTTAATCAATGAATTAAAGATGATTACATCAAGAAACTACATTATGATACTCAGGGATTTGTTGTTTAACTATTAATTTAGGTAATATTTGCCAAATATTTTGTTAATCTTATGATATTTACAACAAAGAAATAGAATTCTACAGATATCTAATCGTTAAATTGGTTCCGAAAAAAGTAAACCAGTGCTATGAGGAAAAATAAAACGATGTTTGGGATTTTTGTTGAAGTAAAAATACTCAACGTACTGGAAATGGTCAATTGAAAAATTGTATGGTCAGGCAACCTTTTTTTGTGCGAACATTTTTTAATTTTTATAGTACATTGCTTTACTACCAGAACTCCTTTACATTTAGTAGGTTATTCTTGAAAATAAATTGTGATTTATAACCCGTCAAATTATTTTAATATTATTTGACAAACTAATATTTAATGGTATATGTCTTAAATTATAGCCTAACAATTATGATGTTTTAAAGCCATACCAATAGACCGCATAAAGACAGTGCAGTAAATTTTGCCTTCCTTGTTAAACCACAGTCAGTGATCCATTACAAAATGGAAATAAAGAAGTCAAACACATTATAATATGCCTTGACATAATAAAATTGCTTTGAAGCTAATTTTGTCCACGGGGGAAAATAAAGGAGACATATATATCGCTTATATGTCTACAATAAAGAAGGAATGTATTCTATAACTCACACTCACTATTAATGGCATTTTTAATTTTAAAACTTGACTTCATTAAATAAATTTGGTAAATATATATGTTATATACGCTTTATTTATTCCCATTAGTAACTGCTAGGCTTCGGTTGAAAAACAAAGTCAAGTTTTATAAGAGAATGTTGATTTGTCTTGTCGCTCGTAAATCCAGAATTCTCTTTTGAATTCGGTCGTGGTAAATGTGCTACGCACTATTTGAAGAAACGAAAACCGCCCGTTCATCATTTATTGCACAATGTGTGCTTAGCGTGAAAAAAGATAAATTATTTGATCGCGTATAGAAGGCATCAAGTGGTCTTGGCCTTTTTAATCCTGGTGTTACCTAGACTGTCAAAACAGTAATAACTCGCGAGCTTAGAGCTAGGCAGAATGATGTAATGTGCACCAGCTTCTGACACAAACGCTGAGTGATGTAATGTGCACCCACTTCTGACACGAAACGTAATCCAGGATTAGCAGGCTATAAATTCAGTGTACGCTTTAACTTTGAAACAGAAAAAAATAATTATTAGCATGATTAAATGAAATTCTCAACAAATATATGTTTCCTGACTGTTGAATACTTCCACACATTGTTAAATTACTTTAACATAATTAATTTAGAAAGTTACAATTTTATTATTCGTTCTGAAAACATCATGTTCTATCTTAAAATTCCTTTTATTAGCGCACACTCTCCTTATATAAATCTTGTACAAATTTTCAATCGTTAATAAAATACATTTATTCATCCAATCAAGTTCAAATACAATTTTTTAAACCTGAATTGGATGATAATTGATGTTAATACAGCTTTTAAAATATTTATTCTATCTATAATATTTGTAATTATAAAGTAAAAAGTATCAAAAAAAGTGTCGTCGTTGCCCTCAGTGGGAATTGACTTTTTTTTAAAATTTTATATACTACTTATAACTGTATGAAGCAACTGTGGCGTAATGTTTATTTTTAAATAAATAAAACCTCTAAACCACAAATAACATTTATTCAAACCTTATGTACATTTCGATTGCTCAGCAATCATCTTCAGAGGTATTTAAAAAATACAAGTTGTATTTCTTAAATACCTCTGAAGATGATTGCTGAGCAATCGAAATGTACATAAGGTTTGAATAAATGTTATTTGTGGTTTAGAGGTTTTATTTATTTAAAAAAAAAAAAAAAAAAAAAAAAAAAATATTATATACTACTTGTTGCAAATAAACAGCGAACAAAAAACTTAGGAACAAGACAACAAGCAATTTTGATTTGTTAGTTTAATAAACTAATATCCCTGTCTAACATGCAGTTCGCTGAATTAGATCTGCTTATATTACACTCGCTTGGTAAATATTGTAGAAATAAAACGACTAGTTTACGAGTCAAGTAATATCATTTATTTATTTAGCGGTGACGTTTCGGTAACGGATTCGTTACCTTCTTCAGGGGTCTGGTACTACTATCTGCCTTAATTATAAATTATTTTGACGTTTTCTTATAAAAAGTTTGAAAAATGAAGTCAGTTTTGTCTCCAAGCTATTGTTTCAGGTTTTCGTTCTTGCGGCCTCACCCGCAACTGCTAAATGCATCTACAACGATTTCTTTGGCATTCAACTTAGAAACTTTAGAAGTTGAAAAAATGAAGTAGTTAAAGGTTTATAAACCATTGATCAAGGATTTACTAAATTCAAACGATTAATTTAACGACGTCAATTGAACTGAATACGAACATTTTTAGACATTTTTAAACAAACTTCTACTTACAATGAAAATATTGGAAAGAACCCCAATACCACAAAAATAATCAAAACTAACAAATAAAACAAGTTACTTAAGATTAAACCCTTATGTACATTTCTATGACCATGTCATCATCATCGAAGGGTCTTATTACAATCTAGCAAACAATAAGTTACAAACTAGAGTGATCTAGAGTTGGTCACTCTAGTTTGTAAGATCTTGTTTGCTAGATTGTAATTTTGTAATAAGACCCTCTGATGATGATGACATGGTCATCGAAATGTACATAAGGGTTTAATCTTAAGTAACTTGTTTTATTTGTTATTTTTGATTATTTTTGTGGTATTGGGGCTCTCTCCAATATTTTCATTGTAATATATTGTACCATCGTGCTCTTGATATTGTGTAAACTTCTACTTGAAAAATTAGAACATACTTACATCATTAGACTGAATTTATCTGAATATTATTTGTTAACGTCCATATAAATAGATTTGTTAACTGACCTAACTGACTTAAAATTCACCCTGATAATCACAATCGAGTAATCAACATAACCCAGGAGTAAAGACAATATTTGTCGTATGATATATCGCTTAATTATTGCGCATTAGATTTAAATCTTCATAGAGCAAATTGTTTTCCGAAAATGACTTGAACTGGGAGTTCCTTATCCATCTCAAAAGAAAGAGGCTTTCACTTTGAAGTTCCTCAGCAACAAAATCCCCATTACACTTTACATGAAACCCTGTGTTAAATGAAATAAGACCTTGCATTAAATAATTTCTTACCAAGAAATCATCAGCTGACAAGTTTGTATTTATTCAAGGTGACGTTTTGCCAACAACCTATGCCTCAGAACCTGACCTTCCGTCCCAGTCGGCAAAAAGAAAAAGCTACGGACAGGAATTAAAGATGTTTTTCTCGACTTTATGTACGTACGTATATATGTTGTGACACTGATGTAGCAGCTAGAAATTAATTACAATGGAATGACAAATGTTTATATGTTACATTTTACAAAGTGAATCCAATGATTTCAATGACTAAAATACGTATACATTAAAATGTATAATCATTTATTGTACTACATATCTGTAAAATCATATTTCTATTGCAAAAAGATTTTGGAACAAATTGAAAACTACAAGGAGCTCCAACCTTTCTTTTTCAAGGGGAGTTTTTTTTAAATTTTCAGTTAAAATTTCGCAATATTTTTTTTTTAATTTATAATAACAGATTTTCCTAAAAGAAACCCATATTATAGGTAAAATACTTAAGCTATTTGGTGACTTGCTTTCATATAAAATATACCGAGTTAAACTTTGTTCCTTATCGATTATGATGCTCTAGAAAGCAGTTTATTCGATTCCTTCTATTAAGTCACACTCTCCTGATATACTCTACATCTTGTGCAAATTTCTTTAAAATTATAGGGGTTAATCACCTTCAATATGTTTACATTCTTAATCCATAAGTACGTATTAAGAAATACATTTAAATTATATTTAAATTAACAGAAAATCGTAATAAGTCACTTCTAATAGTCTATATGTTATTAAATGGCAAATAAAATATGTATTTAAAAGTCAGATTTAAAAAAATATTTTTAAACAACACACATTTCATAAAAAAAAACTATTCTAACGAAAATATTACGCACAGGTCAAAAGAATTCTTCAAATGTGATCTCTCTTTTATCCGCTCATAATCTGTGTTGAATAATGACATGAACTAGGGTCCTTGTAAGTTTACCTAAGCCGAAGAATATTCCAACCGGTCGATTGAAAACCAATGTCAGTTTAATGTCAACACAGCAAACAAAAAGCATAAACAAGTATAAAATAACACCAAGGCTAGCAAACACGCTGTTTTTCATCTTGAATTTTGTGTAGGAGTGACGTAGTGTAGTAGAAAACAAACTGATGGCGCTGGATGTTGATGTTTTCTTGTTCAAATCAATTGATTATACTCGCGTGCATTAAACTATCGTCTTTATTGCGCATGCAGATAAATTATTAAACAAAATAACAATTAGTAATCATATCATGAGATTTTGTTGAAAATATTTCAATCAAAAATCTAATAAAAGTTAATTGACTTTCAAATATTCGTTTTTTTAACAGGTTGTGAACAAACCGGAACCATACAGTGCCCTTTTGAGGTTTTAATATAAACAATTAATAAAGTCATTGTCATGTCAACTTTATATGATAGACATAGAATTATGTTATTTATTATGATTTAAAATTTATTCATATTTTTGAATCATAATTTTAATATTAAATTAATAAATATCATATTTTTTAATATTTAAATATTTTTATACATTAAAAGTAATCAGTAAGTAACTGAGTGAATACTTTTGAACTTACTTACTTGCTGAAGCTTTTCCAAACAATGGAAAAGGCGAGTTTTCCATTTACTCAAAGTCGCATTTGCATCTACTATACTTGTGTATCCATCAGACACGTAGCGAGGAGATCTCTAGGAACTTCAGCACCTACCGATAGTTTAAGTAATATAATAAAAATTTTGTGTATGAGAGAGGTTTCTTGTTCCGGGTGAAGAGATTTCAGCTGCCTCACAATCACCTCCAGCTCACGAAACGTATTGTAAACTCCAGACTTCAAAAACAAGTTTTTTACGCAAAGAAATCTATTTTGAGGCGTTTGTTTTCAATACATCGAAACGTTTGTCATGGGAGGTAATTTTTTCTCTCATAGATCTAGCAAACTCCAAAAATTCATCTCTGCCTAGTCCTGGAAAGTCTCATCTTACATCCTCTTTTAACGTTAGTTTGGTGACCAGAAAAACACTTGAGCAATTTTTATTCTACTGCTTATATTTCACCGAATGGGATGCGACCGATGGCCTTAATGGCTTAGTAACCTATTGTCTACAGGTCACTCCTTATGTCTTATCACGAATATTTCAACACCAACCCAACACTTCTTAATAATTTTTTTCTCAGTTTTTTTAGCTCTTTTTAGTTCTTTATTGCTTTTAAGAAATCTTTTTATATATGTATAAATATATAAAATATGTTTTCTTCTTTAGTAATCTAAAATAACGTAGGCTATTCAAATACAAGAATATTTATTAATTTATGTTCAAAGCTTTTCTTTGGTAAACAGTACCAACATCATCAGGAACGAATAATACAATAATGCAAGATATATTATTGTATTGTTCACTCCTGATGATGTTGGTACTGTTTATCAAGGAAAAGCTTTGAATATAAATATTCTTGTATTTAAATAACCTATGTTGTTTTAGTATATATATATATATATATATATATATATATATATATATATATATAAAGAACAAAAGTCAAAATACATATATAAATTCAAATTTAATTGTAAATTAATTATAAATTATTGTAAATTCAAATATAATTCTTGTATTTGTATTTTGACTTTTGTTCTTTATTAATACACAAGAAAACATATTGCGATATTTATATATATATATATATATATATATATATATTAAATATTAAACATTTTTATTTTCAACATTAGAGAATACTATTTAAGTTTTGAAAATGAAATCATTCCGAAACGCGTTAATAAAGGAAATTATTGTAATGTTAGGAAAAACAAAAAAATATACTGGAATAAGTACCAATATTCCTATCAGAAGTGAAGATTAATAAATTGAGAATTTTAATCCTTATCTAAATACATAACCGAGAAAAGCTCAGTATTCACACGTTTACTTAGCTCGTTGACTGCGTTTTTCCATCAGTAAACTGAACTTTTACAATATTATTTGTAGTCGTCTCAGTTACAAGTGGATTAATGGCATATTTTCTCCAATTTTGTTCTGCTGTAGAATAATCACAAATCAGTTTTTTAAGCTAATAACATTACACGTTTGTTGTGAACGTATCTACGGTACACATACGCTAAACTTTGCCTTTCTTAAGTGATAAAATTACTATAATGAACTACGATGTATAAATAATCTTATATAGCAGAACAAGCGTAAAACAACTTAAAATATTCGCAGGAAATCAAGTGATTGTTATGTTGATATTTTCAAGCATATAAGCCAATATTTATTAAAAGAAATTATGATAGATATGTTTCATAAACTACTTGTTTCTTCGAAATGGGATTTATATAATAGCAGCTTTCAATCATCAAATCATCAGTTTTGATGATGATACAAACAAACAGTCAGTTTTATAAGCAAACTGATGAATATGCTGGTTAATAATCGGAATATGTCTTGAGAGAGATATAAGCACCTCCGCATTTCCATGTTAAAGTACAGGTTGATTTTGTTATCTTGACGAGACCAATCTGTTTCCAATTATCTGGCGCATTGGATTAGTTCAACGAACAGAATTCATGTTTTTTAATTTGGGATATTTAGAATAAATAGTCTATTTGTATTGTTCTGTTAAAAAAGGTTGAAAATTCAATTTTTTTTTTTAATAATAAAACTTTAAATATATCACTTTTAAATGAGATAATATTTGTGAATCTACTTACACTTGTGTTGTCACTATTTTTTAAATTTAATTTCCCAAGTTTCCTAGATCTTGCTTATCTTGACCAATCTTAGTTTTAGTAAGTTTTTGTTTATCGCAGATATATTTGGCTATTTATTTTAATCTCTTCTGTCCAAATTCGGTTTTTGTAATCATCTTAAATCCACTAATTAAATTACGTTAGTGAGTCAATACTTTTGAACTTACATTCTGACCCGTTTCGAAACAGTCGTTTCATTTACGAAGCCGACTCGCTACTGTCTAATGTTTACTTTTATTACTTGTAAAATGTTTATATTTATTACTCATAAAATGACTACTTTTATTACTCAATAATGTTTACTTTTATTAATCATAAATTTTACTTTAATTACTCATACAAAGTACACTTTTATTACTCTTAAAGCGTTTACTTTGATTACTAGTAAAATATTTATATTTATTACTCATAAAATGACTGCTTTTATTACTCAATAATGCTTACTTTTATTAATCATAAATTTTACTTTAATTGCTCATACAAAGTACACTTTTATTACTCTTAAAGCGTTTATTTTTATTACACGTAAAATATTTACTTTTATTACTCGTAAAATGTTTATCTTTATTACTCAAAAATGTCTACTTATATTACTCATAAAACGTCTACTTTCATACTCATAAAATGTTTACTTTTATTATACATAAATGTTTACTTTAATTACTCATACAAAGTACACTTCTATTACTCTTAAATCGTTTACTTGTATTACACGTAAAATGTTCACTTTTATTACTCATAAAATGTTTATTTTTATTACTAGTAAAATGTTTATCATAAAATGTCTACTTATATTAGTTAATAATGTTTACTTTTATTATACATAAATTTTACTTTAATTACACATACAAAGAACACTTTTATTACTCGTAAAATGTTTATTTTTATTACTCGTAAAATGTTTATCATAAAATGTCTACTTATATTATTTAATAATGTTTACTTTTATTATACATAAATTTTACTTTGATTACACATACAAAGTACACTTCTATTACTCTTAAAGCGTTTACTTTTATTACACGTAAAACGTTCACTTTTATTACTCGTAAAATGTTTATTTTTATTACTCGTAAAATGTTTATCATAAAGTGTCTACTTATATTACTTAATAATGTTTACTTTTATTATACATAAATTTTACTTTGATTACACATACAAAGAACACTTTTATTACTCGTAAAATGTTTATCATAAAATGTCTACTTATATTATTTAATAATGTTTACTTTTATTATACATAAATTTTACTTTAATTACACATACAAAGAACACTTTTATTACTCGTAAAATGTTTATCATAAAATGTCTACTTATATTACTTAATAATGTTTACTTTTATTATACATAAATTTTACTTTGATTACTCATACAAAGTACACTTCTATTACTCTTAAAGCGTTTACTTTTATTACACGTAAAACGTTCACTTTTATTACTCGTAAAATGTTTATTTTTATTGCTCGTAAAATGTTTATCATAAAATGTCTACTTGTATTACTTATAAAATGTCTACTTTCATACTCATGAAATGTTTACTTTTATTTAAATTGGAATGTATAATACGTGTTAAATTTGTAGAACATACAAATTTCGTAATGATTCTTTATAGAGTGAAACAAAAAAATCAAAGTTGAATAGATACCTCCGCATGGAAACTATTTTCATCTGCTTCGTTAAATAGGAGTTAAAAATAAATATAGATATTTTGTTGGACATAATTTAAGTTGCATTGTGCGACTAAAATAGAACATGTGACAAAAGGACGCTAGACTATTTCTGCGATGGCTGTAGCAGCGGTGAGAATATATCCTGTTCCAATTAGCTTACGCCGCGTGAGCTTCTGGTATGGATTGTTGAGCATATGCTAGAAATTTGAGCTTTTTATAGACAATGGTGGAATAGAGAGAGACAAACACTAAGATGTATAACACTAATCACTTTTATTTATTCTTTAATCGTGATTTTTACTTTATTTTAGTCAATAAATATTAAATCAGCGAGAGACTAATTTCAATATATAGTGCTTACCTAATACAAATATTTAGTGAAAACAGTGTGGTCACTACTAAAAGTGTCTATTTATTTGTAATTAAGACCAGATTATAATTTCATAAAAAACTGAACCGTGAAATCTTAGTGGTAAAACTTAATACCCTGTGTTTTTGTTTTTGTAATTAGAGTATAATTTAATAATAGCATGAAATTGTTTAGAGGTATGAAATGAAAATTTAACAAATTATGTGTAAATTTACAGAAAGGTATATAAAAAGCACATACGAGAAAAATATCGCCTGTAATGAATATTTATAATACAAAAGTTATTATTGGTTGACTGACAAACCTCCCTATAAACTACCTGACATTTACAAAGAACACTCGACTGACTGACATTTTCTTTTATAGCCTACATGAATAACTGATACAATTTCTCTATGAACTACATTGTTGATATATTATCTTGTAAACTAAATTGCTGACATATTATTATATAGGTTAAATGTTCAACTGATACATTCACCTACATTCATATTCTTCTACAGGTTATATTGCTGGTTGAGATATTCTATTACAGGCTATGTGGCTTACACATTCTCCTAAATACTACACTATCCTGTAGGCTGCTTGGTTGACACATTCTTCTCTAAGCGTCTCATTATAAATAAAAATTATTTTTGAGTATTGTAAACTGGGTTTGAGGTTATAAAAAGCAATTTTGTAGTTAGGTCTAAGAAAATATATATAGTTACATAAATAAATAAATAAATAAATATATATATATATATATATATGTGTGTGTGTATGTGTGTGTGTGTGTGTGTGTGTGTGTGTGTGTGTGTGTGTGTGTGTGTGTGTGTGTGTGTGTGTGTGTGTGTGTGTGTGAGTGAGTGTGCGTGTGTGTGTGTGTGTGTGTGTGTGTGTGTGTGTGTGTGTGTGTGTGTGTGTGTGTGTGAATGAGTGTGTGTGTGTGTGTGTTTGTATTTTATGCGTGCGTGTATATATACATTATTTTTAAAAATAACTTTAAAATAATTTGAGAACTAAATAAACTCAGATAAAAATAAACTTGAAGAAATAGTAACTGGATATGACACTTGTGTGAGCAAATTAAAGTTTAGAGATAGTTAAGAATATAAGAAAAGATTTATTAAAAACTTACAATAATAAGTAAAGAAATACACACTTTTTACATTCAGATATAAAGATACTGTGACACAAACTGTATTTGTAACTGAGAAAGTATTTATATATGTTTCTTTTATTCGTAAGTTATTAATTATAAAACATATTTTATTTGATTGAATACATAATAAGTTGTTTTATTAGATTAAGGATTGTATTTACCACTATCTAAATAATTTTTATACAGTGGATTCTATTTTGATTTAATTTACAATAAAAAAGAAGCAGAATATATACTATAATTTCAGAAATATATTTTTAATATTATAGATTCTATTTGTGTTTAGTTTTTGTTAAATGTTTGCATAATTTAATTCAATTATTTTTTAAATTTCATTAATAAACATAAGACAATGAACAAAAGAAAAAAACACTTTCTGGGGCGCAAAGTGAACGAGACATAAACATTACAACGAAGAGGTGAATATAGAAACGGTTCGAATTTTTGGCACAAAACTCATTTCACTGAGCATTCTAACACAGCGTCATCGTCAGTACATTATCGGCGTCCCGACGCCCAGCGTCGTCTGCAACTGGTAATAATTGTACTCATCAAAATTTCGGATCAAATAGCGGTGCAAAATTACTTTGTGTCTTGCAGCTTTTGGTTTAAGTTCGCTTTTTGTATAATATTGTTTTCCGGTAACAAAAACTGGTGAATTTGTGTTGGTGAAGTGTTTTTTTTAACTTATTACAAATTTCAAGAATAATTTATTAAATTTACATATCTTGTGAGTAAAGTGTTCCTAAGCAAAGTGATTATTGGGATGTAATTTATCTTACATGTTCCGTCTTAGTAGTTTTAAGAGTTTCTTTTGTGAGTTTCAGAAAAACAGTGATTTTTTATGGAGATTGTGCTTTTTTTACTAGACTGAAATATTTAATAATATATCCAAACAAATCAGGATCAAACCAAAAACGGTTTCATCTTGGAAAATATGTCTTTTCATATTAGTCAATGTATATCTTACAAATGACTACGCATCAACTCGTTTGAAATTCAATCCGTACAATGGGAGATAGAGCAGGGTTATATAGTGGTAGAACGAAATTCAAAACAAAATATAAAAAGTCACCGATTACTAGAACGAAACTAGAAGAAGAAGAAGAGACGAAAATGGGTAAACAAAAAACAGAACCGATTCCGTCTGGAAGTAAGGATACTACAAAAGAAAGAAAACCGAAAAGTAGCAAACGCGAAAGATGGTTGTTAACGAGAAAGACGTGGCGTTATATGGCTGACGCTGGGAGGAAACTCATACCGGAAGGCGCGCTTAACAGGCCCGAAGATGTCCCGAAAATCGAACAATACTTTCAAGAGATCTGCCGTAAAGAGCCGAGGTTTTTACTATGGAGAAAGCAGTCTTACCCAGGAGCCTTAGGGTTCAGGGCTAAAGGAAGGGGGCGTGGAGGGAGGTTGAAATCAAGCGGAAGTTGTAGAGAGAAAACCAGTTCTGCGGATGAAGCAGAAGACGTTAAAAAAGCAGGTGCTAGCACAAGTGGTCTTGCGGTTGAAATAAAACCACAAGGAAGGTTCGATTTGAAAAAGCTGAGGGAGGAGTTCCTCTTAGGTACTAAATCAGGTACTAATCAACAGAAACTGGGTCGCGAATCGGGGCAGCTAAGACCGCCTGGATGGACAGGAAAACCAAGGCCACCTAGGTCTTCTATAGGAGTAGACACTGTGCCAACTAGTGAAACCGACGATAAGAAACTGTTAATGGAAACTTTAAAAATATATCTAAAAGAGAAAGACGTGAGTCAAACTGACCACAGCGGATCCAAAACCGGAGGAATTGACCACGAAGAATTGTTAGCAAAATTAAGGCAGCATTTGGAGAGTATCGACAAGGTGGCGCGAAATGAACGACTGAGACAACCAATGCCATCGGGTGTTCAATTCGAAGGCGATCATGTACAGAAAATGCTTTTAGAAACACTCAGAAGGCATTTCAGCAAGTCAACCAATCGTGACAGAGTGATCAGCGATTTGCTGACGGATAGAAAACTTTTAGAGAAACTTCACTTCGACCTAAGAAAAGCCAGAGGTTTTACGGGATCAAGACGGGGCGTGGCATCTATGCGAACAGGGTCCGATTACTCTCCGAAATGGAGTCCTCTGACACACGAGAGAGAAACTTACAACGAAGAAGATGAAGATGAGTATCATCTTGAAACGAAACCGAACAGGAACAACATGATTTCGCCGCCGCCCACTATTGAAATAGAAGAAGTCAAAGAACAACCGGTGAACTCTTGTGGCACTCAGACTGCCCCGGTTTCGGATAGTAATATGACAGCCATTGAGGGGGAACTTAAGAGGCAAAACCAACTGAAAGTGGAAGCTGCTGCTCAAGAACAAAAAGAACAACAGAAATCAAGCACTTTTCCTCGAAGAACTAGCGTCACAGATAACGATGACGTATCTCCATCTGTGAGTGATACAATAAGAAGGTACTTAAGAATGGCCAGAAAGAAAAGTATTGACTCAGATAAATCCAGCCGTTTCAATACAGTAAACTACGACAGGAATCTAAGAAATATAAAACCGAAAGGTGAAATCACGCAAATAGGCGATGACGATGGGTTGGATAAGGGATCACAGACGGATGTAAGTTGGATTGTTGCATTCAAGGAGTTAAAACTGGAAGACCCACCATCTTCTGGTGACGCTTCCTATTCTAGAACCACCAGTCCACGTAGTAGCTTAGATACCGGCACGGAAGAGTTCCCTTCTCCTACACTGTCACCTCCCACGAAGTCCCCTTCGGGTATTTTATCGACAGGGCAGAATTTCTTATCAAATTTATTGTATGGTCAAAAATCACGACAAGTGACTGGCTCTTCTGTTCCTACAGCTGTGCAGGCGATGCAGAAGTCTAAGTCCTCTTCCAACGTCGTCCATCATGGCAGTCGGTTGGTCGCCAAGAAGATTTGGAAAGCTAGATCAAAGAGTTCGTCCAGAGCCACTCCGTCGGTGACATCTACTTGGACGCCTCAGGTAAGAAGCTATTGCAATTAATGCTCTACTAACAACATGGTATTACGGTTTAAATTTAATTAGTTTGTCATTGGCTGGATAATCCTTTTATCTCTTTATTTTACTCTTGAACTTAATTCCATTAAATTATGTTTATTTTATGACAAATTATTCTATATTATTTTTTGCTAGTATCAGTTTTTTTGTTCACATTTAAATCGCTTAAATTAACGTATATATAGATATTTAAATGTCTGTAAATAGACATAAAATATTTACCAAATGTAAGGTGTAGGATATGAGTATAATGATATTCTTCTAAAACACAATTCTTTTCAAAGATACAATTTCATTTTAAAACTTTACATTTTATTGTTTTGCTTACTTTTTAATTTAATATATATATATATATATATATATATATATATATATATATATATATATATATATAAATTTGTTTTTATCAGACCTAAGTTAACCTATTTAAAACAGCCGAGGGTTAGTTTCTATCAGTAATTCTTATATCTTGATATAAATTGATAATGTTTTAATAAAACTGACAACTTTTAGCTCAAGGGAATATTTTTACACTAATTGACGAGTATTTTGGTATAATGCAAACCATGTGTAACACTAAAGGACTGTTCTTTCTGTATGGTGATCAAGGATGAATATAAAAAAATCGTATTTAACTCTTAATGTCTTTTACTCTTACAATATTGCATTACAAGTGAATTTTATTGAATTTTAAAACATATTGTTTTACATATTTTATAATACATATAAAAATTAACAATTTATATTTCAGACAAGAGTCGATTTAAAAAGAACATTTTTCTATTGATCACATCTATTGATTATCGGAATTGTTAAGCCGGAAAGGCTTCTCGGAAATAAACTTCCAACCCTCAAGCAAGATGGAAGCTTCTGTCAAGTGAAAATTTTTTTTATTGACACTAAAATTAGAGGAAATGTTCCAAAGAATACTTAGTAAAGAAAATATATTTAAAAAAAAAAAAAATTAATTTTGCCACACATAAATATAAAATGTATAGCCTTTTGCTAAGTTCTAATCTAGAAATTAATTACATCAAAACGCTGGCAAATTGCTATTGCTTTTTTACTGTCAATTATATTACAGAATTGATCGATTTTGTTAAGAAATTTGTTTAAAACTATTTTTGTTAATAAATCGGAATTTGTAAACTAGAGACTAATATTGCAATATCTGCAAAACAAGTCGGTTATTATTTCTTTACATTATAGAAAACTTGTTTTGTTAGTATTTTGAACTGATTAAGCATAATTTAATACCAAATTGGAATATTGGAAGCAATATAATACAGTATATCTGGAAGAACAGTGACGTCATAGTTTTGACAATTGGGAGCATTTTCCCAATGACGTCCCTATTTAGACCAGAAATAACTGTTACTATAGGCGAGTGTTTACGCATTGTATGCTAGAGTGTTTAAGTGTAAACCAGTAACTCAAATTGAATACGTAAATAAATAGTATCCACTGAAAGTAGGCCGATCTTAACAGTAAACGTGCATTTTAAAATATAATTCTAAATATATCTGTGGTCATTTCGCTTTAATAGCAACAATATATTCATTGTTAGATGGTTTTAAATAGCTAAGACGTCATATTTAGTGAATATAGTCACGCTTTATTTAATAAATAAGTAATTAAAAACAAATAATAAGTTATAATTTATGTTTTGTAAAGTGAGGTTATATTAACTCAAAACTATGGATTTGTTGTTAATACACAGCCACAAAAATAAATAATGTCTTTCCAGTTTTTTTTTATTTTACTTTTAGTAAACACTTCGAACGACAAAAATAAATTATATTAGTATAAACGGTAATAGTTAATAAACGATTTCGGGAAATGTATACCATTACCAACAGAGATACGATCTGAGATATGATAAATTTTTTAAGCGGCTTTCCTCATTTGAACCAAATCAAGTGCTACTACATACAAATGTTTACGTGTTAATGTGATAAAACGTATAAATGTAATTTAGCTGTTGAAGTTGGGAAACGATAATATTTACTATTTTATATTGCCTTTTCTATTCATCACGGTTGTAATCATTTACGAGAAAATCTCTTATTGTGTAAAACCAAAATAATTTTAGCATTTAATTTTATGCAAGCGATATTTCATTTTAAAACAACTTTGAGAATAAGATAATGAGGTGATTAGAAGTAAACGAGTACGATTTTAAATGAGTATTACTTTAGTAAATGGAAGGCATCCTTTTATATTAAATGTTATGTCTTGTATAATAGGTTGCAAAAATTTTCTCATATCCTTCGAATTTAAAAACGAATAAAAAAATAAAACCTGGTTTACTCTGATCTTAACTTAATAACTTCAAAAGAGAACAGCAATACAAGCTATGAACAGAGATAATATTTACTAAACAATTTGGCAACTAGTGGCCTAAAAAGCTATAAACATTTTGTCAACAATACTGGATATGATTAAATATAATCTTTATTATCAGATAAAAAAAGCATTGTCGAAACTGATATTTATAACATAGCCACAAAAAATTTTAAAAAAGATTTGTGCTACTAAATGTCAAATAGCAATAGTTCAAATTTTAAATAGGCTTACCAACACTCAGCCAATTGTTATTATTCAAAATGTACACATGAACACATTCATTCGGATTTTCATTCATATAGAAAAACCCCAATAAAAAGTGCATATTATATGCGTTTATACATTTTACGAAATGGTCGAATGTAAATTCAAATTGTTTTGTCTCCGTTTTTGTTTCTAGACAGAGGATCATTTTACGTTTTGAAATTTAGTAGTCAAATTTTACTAAATTAGGTTATAGAGTAATACAAAAATGAATGATAATTTATTTCTTTAGTTACAATGCGTATTTTTGCATATTTGATACTCGATAAAAATGCTTATAAGCTTGATAATTGAAGTGTTTTACATAGAAACCATAAGCAAAATTTACCCCTTTGAACCCAAGTTGGGATAATGTAGCCCTAAATGTAAAACTTTAGGCTCTATGGCCAATATTTTAAAGTTATTACAAATGTTAAAATATTTGAGTAAAATTTATAATCTGTAATTTTCATTCACTAATATATTGATATAGTTGTCAAAATAACTGTTATATTGGGTGTATTTTGTTATCAGTAATTAATGACATTATATTTGTAACTTGTGAATTTATATTAAGAAATTAGTCTGAGATTCTTTTAAATGAACTACTCTTCATTTCATGCAAGCCGGATTTGGCTGTGTTTTTATTTACTTTGTGTAGAAAAAATCTAATTCAAATATTATGCAGAAAATAAATTTTCTTTTCAAGTACGAGCCTTCGAGTGAGTGTAGGCGTTGTGTAGCGTTTTTTGTAACACTTGCGTAATCATTATGTATCAAAATTTAGAAAGAGAATATTAGAACCAAGTATATTACTATAAACACGCATTTTCACCTGTGCAATGCTCTAACCTTCTGCCAGCCATCATTGTCAGCATTATTAAAGGATCGTTATTATATCTAGTGACCAGTAAAATCTTGGTTTGTGTGTAAATATAATGCGTTTTCGCTCGACATGATAATATGCTATTGATAAATCTGAGACTGAAGATAGATGATAAAACTGTTATATATATATAAATAATTAATAAAGATTAGGGTAACAAATTTACTTCCAGAATTATACCAATCATGATAACATATTTCTTGTCTTAAATTTGTTATAGTTGGTAAATTTGTTTTATCAAATTAAAATTCTTGTTTATATCGGCCTTAAAAAAGTGTTAATAATAACGATAATATAAAAATAAAGTATATAAGTATAATGTACATAATATAAAATGCTAAGATTGTAATCAATCATATGTATGACAAAGGAGAAATTAAAAGAAAGGTATAAAGAACATCTAAACCCTTATGTAAAACCGAAAATATGCCATTAAAATTTCGCAACACATTGTGTCAATAAACACAAATTACCTGAAATAGAAAACATCAAGTTAAGTTGAGAAACAAAGGATTATATATATTAAAAGGATGAATACATATGAAACGTTAGAAATTTATAAACATAAAGTTGTAGACAAATTAATTAATGAACAAATTCAAGTGAAATCAAAACAAGTGAAAAATTACATAGACGCATTAATACCGATAAGCAAATGATTGAAGTGTGCATTTGATTTTATTTTTGTAAAAAATTTGTTATATCATTGATTTTCCTGAAGATGCTATATATATATATATATATATATATATATATATATATATATATATATATATATATATATATATATATATATCACTTTCACTTATGTACTTAAACAAGAATCTTACTTGGTATTTATGCTTTAAAGTGAAAGTGATAAGTGTATACAAGAAAACAGTGTTGCATAATATATATATTATATATATATTATATATATATATTATATAATATATATATATATATATAATATTATATATTATATACTATATATATATTATATATTATATATATATATATTGCTTATATATATATACATATATATATATATATATATATAAATATAAAATACGTTTTCTTGTTTAATAATTTAAAACAACACAGGTTATTCAAATACAAGAATATTTATTATTTTATATCCAAAGCTTTTCGTTGGCAAACAGTACCAACATCATCAGGAATACATAAAACACTTTATTCATTTAAAAAATAAGTAAGACATAGTTGATTAATTATTATTTTTCAAACAAATTACACTACTAGCGTATTTTAAGAGTTATAAAAGCAAGAATCGGAATCGGCATTTTAATCAATGGAGATTTGAGTACCGACGATTGCTCCATTCCAATAGAATCGACGATCTATAGAATCGAGAATCGGAATCGACCCATCCCTTCAAATATGAATATTACAAATAAGTTGTTAGATTCTGAAATGGCTGTCAACTTGGCATTAAATGTTAATAACCTGTGTTGTTTTAAAATATATATATATATATATATATATATATATATATATATATATATATATATATATATATATATAAATATAAAATACGTTTTCTTGTTTAATAATTTAAAACAACACAGGTTATTCAAATACAAGAATATTTATTATTTTAAATCCAAAGCTTTTCGTTGGCAAACAGTACCAACATCATCAGGAATGAAAAATTCCTGATCAGAAATTTTCATTCCTGATGATGTTGGTACTGTTTGCCAACGAAAAGCTTTGGATTTAAAATAATAAATATTCTTGTATTTGAATAACCTGTGTTGTTTTAATATATATATATATATATATATATATATATATATATATATATATATATATATATATAAGCATATAGCAGCCGTAAATAGTTTTGGATTCTTTTTTAAGTTTAAATAGTGACGAAAATTCAAACAAGTTTAATTAAATATGTTTTTATATATGAAACTTTGATTACTTATCTGTAATAATTATATTGCAAAATTTCTTACATGTAGTTTTTTTAAAATATTTTTGTTTTCAAATTTCATTATCAAGAAAACGTATCTTGAAGTGTTCAAATGCATATAAATTTAATTCTTATTCGTCATTTTTAATATATTCATTTTAACGTCTATTAGGAAAATTTATTTGTACACTTTTGAGTACATTTTTCTGCATTTACTAACATTTGATTATTTTACTTTGTTGCCGCGTTTCGGAATATTTCTGTTCTCAAAAGTATAATTGTATTCTATACTATTATAATAATATCAGTATCGTTATAGTTTTGAGAAAGGATTTAATCCGAAACGCGTCAACAAAGGACAATATTATAACGTTATGAAAGGCAGAAAAATGTACTCAAATGTATATTAATTCTGTATTGCTTAACGTATTATGAATGTTTAGGGACTACGAAAGTGTTCTAAAAATGTTTCAACCAATCAAACATTTTGTCACAGTAGGCTCTTTCTGACGTCAAAAGAACAGAATAAATTAATTATTAACCCATCTACACGCCGGTTGTCCAATCCAACCCAATTCCGATTGCAACATTTATGACGCATTCAGTGGGTTTTGTAGGCCTTTCTGCCAAGAAGAGATAATTATCGAGAAATTGAATCGAACCACTTTGGAGTCCGTATATATTTATAATTCCGTCCATCCGTGAAGTAAAAAATTACTTATTTCTTAACGTCATCCTTTTTTATACTTAAGGCGCTGAATATCGTCAGGCTTATTACAAAATCCGTGCGTCTTGGGAGAGTCATAACGTATAGTTGTTAATTTTGCTTTATTAAGTATCCAGTAAAATAACTATAATTTACGCAGCCATAACTTTATCATTGAAGGAACTGTAGAAACGCGAAGTGTTCCAAATTATAAGTGCACATTCTAAAAAAAATTGACCTAAATAATTTTTAATTTGATTGATTAGAACTAATTTTAGGAGAAGCAATATAAAATCGTGCTCTGCGTTTCGATTCTAAACACACTCCATCACTGCTGTGTAGGAGTTTACCGCTTCCTAAAACTTTCGATTCTAATTTAGATTTTAAAATTTTCTTTCGATTCTCGATTTTTAAATCGATTTTTGATCTTTTAATTTACATATACCTACATGATGTTGTCTAATAATAATTTAGTTATCATCCTCGTCATATGAAGAAGCCTTTTGAATTTTCCGTTTTAATGAAATAGGCTACACAAAACGTTCGTTTATGATCTAATGATAGGAATTTCGTATGTGGCAAACATATCGGATAGAAGTGACAAACAAATGGACCAGAAATGCATCCGATCGTCTTTGTTGTTACGTTGTAAATAATAATAACATTTTTGTTACCTCAGATGCTTTAATCGTTTAATCCATTCAAAGCCACATAAAACACTTTATTCATTTAAAAAATAAGTAAGACATAGTTGATTAATTATTATTTTTCAAACAAATTACACTACTAGCGTATTTTAAGAGTTATAAAAGCAAGAATCGGAATCGGCATTTTAATCAATGGAGATTTGAGTACCGACGATTGCTCCATTCCAATAGAATCGACGATCTATAGAATCGAGAATCGGAATCGACCCATCCCTTCAAATATGAATATTACAAATAAGTTGTTAGATTCTGAAATGGCTGTCAACTTGGCATTAAAACGTTTCCTTTAATTTGTAGTGGAAACTAATAAAACGTCATACTTGCAAAATTCAGTGAGTTATGGTCTGAGTTGAAAATGGGACACATCTCCCGAAACGTCCGTCCTCCATAATAGCAGTACGTTTTACTATACGTGTAGTATGCTAATATATGTACAAGTATATGTTTGAGTACAGTTTTCTGCTATTCCTAACGATTCAATATTCTAGTCTGTGGTCGCGTTTCGGAGTAACTCCATTTTCAAAACTTAAATCGTAAACTCCATTAAGTTTTTAAAATGGTGTTACTCCGAAACGCGACCACAGACGAGAATATGGAATCGTATAGAAATATTACTAACAGAAATGAAGATGAGTAGGCCTATATAAATAATATCTACAAGTGTTTTAGATAATAGAAGGTCGTTTAAAATTTATTCTGTAATTGGTCGTTTGAGTAGGAGGATGAATTACACACTAGTACAATAGCAATGGATATTTCCCTACCCTTATACAGGAAACTCACTATGGCTATTCTGTAATATTACCATAAAACCACTTTGCCCACATTTACTCAAACTTCTCCAATTGTACTCTTACAGCGCCGTGGGCTGTTTTTGTGTTATAGAATACCCATGGTGGTCCCCAATATTGATAGCTTGCCCCCCCCTGTTTTTTGAACATATTCATTCTGACCTTAAACTGTAAGTTGCAAAGACTTATTTCTCACTGACTTCTCAGAGGCATTTTACATTTCTATATAATTTACAACTAATTATTTCCAATTATGTCCAACACTACATCTCGCATTTTTACTTACAGTGGCTAGATGGCAGTACTTTCGTTAGCAATCATTAAATATAATAATCATAAAATTGTAAAAATCTGTAAGTTTTATTTTATGGCTTGTAAAAATGCCTAGTATTCTAACTATTTCGTTTTTGTTATAAACTTTGTGACTTATTGATTAAGATAATATATTGTTCTTGATTGATTTAAACTTTAATATTTTTTTGAATAAATATATTAACAAGAATTCTCGTTAAACTGATTCCCTAAGTGACTGAGAGATTGCATTTTAACACCGATTTTTATGACTTGAGATAAATTTCCTATTAGGCTGATGAGTTTTGACAATATCTAATATTATAATACATAGGTATTCTATAAAAACCCTACATTTTTCAAAAAAGGAAATTCTTTTAAAGTGAAATTCTTCAAATAAATTCACTCGATTCTCGTGTCTTAAATTTCATCTCACTAATGTCGATCTGAAAACGTGGGGGAGGGGTGGAAACGTAACTGTCGCATTTACCGTTCCATTCATCGTCCAATAGATAAAGTTGATGTCAGCTTCTAGATACGATGATGAGCAGAAAGATGTGGTTATAATAAATATACAGTCAATTAAATATCTTGTAAAATGCAGAAAGCTTATTTATAAAAGGGGAATTAAAACCTTGAGTCTATCGTTGAACATCCACCTCTCACCAAAGATTATTTTTAGTACTGTTTTACACGTATGAGAAAAAAAATATAATTAAAAAATCTACTTGACACATAATGTGTTTAATAGATTCTTTTTATTTATTCTTGATAAATGTGTATGGACTAATCCATATTAGATTTTAGAAATGTAGTGGTTTGTAAAATGGCGTACGGTTCACTTGGGACTGTTTAGACCGTAAGCAATTTAAAATGTTTTCAATGTTTTTCTTAGTGACTTATTCCTTATTGTTTATTATTATTTGTACATAGAGCTACATGCTCTGTAGCTATAATTTTCTGAGCTCTATCCCATGCAGCTATTATTTATCATAATGGTCAATGTAGCTAGCATTCTCAGTACTATGTCTTCTGTAGTTATCATTATCAACGCTACAACCCCAGTGACTATCATTATCAATGCTACATCCCCTGGCAGTATCATTAACAAAGGTGCATGCCTGTTATTTATAATTAGCGGTTTTAAGTCTCTTGTAGGTATCTTCATCCACTGACAATCCCATTAGCTGTCATTATCAATGCTACATCCCCTGGCAGTATCATTAACAAAGGTGCATTCTTGTTATTTATAATTAGCGGTTTTAAGTCTCTTGTAGGTATCTTCATCCACTGACAATCCCATTAGCTGTCATTATCAATGCTACATCCCCTGGCAGTATCATTAACAAAGGTGCATTCTTGTTATTTATAATTAGCGGTTTTAAGTCTCTTGTAGGTATCTTCATCCACTGACAATCCCATTAGCTGTCATTATCAATGCTACATCCCCTGGCAGTATCATTAACAAAGGTGCATTCTTGTTATTTATAATTAGCGGTTTTAAGTCTCTTGTAGGTATCTTCATCCACTGACAATCCCATTATCTGTCATTATCAATGCTACATCCCCTGGCAGTATCATTAACAAAGGTGCATGCCTGTTATTTATAATTAGCGGTTTTAAGTCTCTTGTAGGTATCTTCATCCACTGACAATCCCATTAGCTGTCATTATCAATGCTACATCCCCTGGCAGTATCATTAACAAAGGTGCATGCCTGTTATTTATAATTAGCGGTTTTAAGTCTCTTGTAGGTATCTTCATCCACTGACAATCCCATTAGCTGTCATTATCAATGCTACATCCCCTGGCAGTATCATTAACAAAGGTGCATGCCTGTTATTTATAATTAGCGGTTTTAAGTCTCTTGTAGGTATCTTCATCCACTGACAATCCCATTATCTGTCATTATCAATGCTACATCCCCTGGCAGTATCATTAACAAAGGTGCATGCCTGTTATTTATAATTAACGGTTTTAAGTCTCTTGTAGGTATCTTCATCCACTGACAATCCCATTATCTGTCATTATCAATGCTACATGCCCTGGCAGTATCATTAACAAAGGTGCATGCCTGTTATTTATAATTAGCGGTTTTAAGTCTCTTGTAGGTATCTTCATCCACTGACAATCCCATTATCTGTCATTATCAATGCTACATCCCCTGGCAGTATCATTAACAAAGGTGCATGCCTGTTATTTATAATTAGCGGTTTTAAGTCTCTTGTAGGTATCTTCATCCACTGACAATCCCATTAGCTGTCATTATCAATGCTACATCCCCTGGCAGTATCATTAACAAAGGTGCATGCCTGTTATTTATAATTAGCTGTTTTAAGTCTCTTGTAGGTATCTTCATCCACTGACAATCCCATTAGCTGTCATTATCAATGCTACATCCCCTGGCAGTATCATTAACAAAGGTGCATGCCTGTTATTTATAATTAGCGGTTTTAAGTCTCTTGTAGGTATCTTCATCCACTGACAATCCCATTAGCTGTCATTATCAATGCTACATGCCCTGGTAGTATCATTAACAAAGGTGCATGCCTGTTATTTATAATTAGCGGTTTTAAGTCTCTTGTAGGTATCTTCATCCACTGACAATCCCATTAGCTGTCATTATCAATGCTACATCCCCTGGCAGTATCATTAACAAAGGTGCATGCCTGTTATTTATAATTAGCGGTTTTAAGTCTCTTGTAGGTATCTTCATCCACTGACAATCCCATTAGCTGTCATTATCAATGCTACATGCCCTGGCAGTATCATTAACAAAGGTGCATGCCTGTTATTTATAATTAGCGGTTTTAAGTCTCTTGTAGGTATCTTCATCCACTGACAATCCCATTATCTGTCATTATCAGTGCTACATGCCCTGGTAGTATCATTAACAAAGGTGCATGCCTGTTATTTATAATTAGCGGTTTTAAGTCTCTTGTAGGTATCTTCATCCACTGACAATCCCATTATCTGTCATTATCAGTGCTACATGCCCTGGTAGTATCATTAACAAAGGTGCATGCCTGTTATTTATAATTAGCGGTTTTAAGTCTCTTGTAGGTATCTTCATCCACTGACAATCCCATTATCTGTCATTATCAGTGCTACATGCCCTGGTAGTATCATTAACAAAGGTGCATGCCTGTTATTTATAATTAGCGGTTTTAAGTCTCTTGTAGGTATCTTCATCCACTGACAATCCCATTATCTGTCATTATCAATGCTACATCCCCTGGCAGTATCATTAACAAAGGTGCATGCCTGTTATTTATAATTAGCGGTTTTAAGTCTCTTGTAGGTATCTTCATCCACTGACAATCCCATTAGCTGTCATTATCAATGCTACATCCCCTGGCAGTATCATTAACAAAGGTGCATTCCTGTTATTTATAATTAGCGGTTTTAAGTCTCTTGTAGGTATCTTCATCCACTGATAATCCCATTAGCTGTCATTATCAATGCTACAACACCAGTAGCTACCGTCAACAGAGCTACATCCCTTGTAGCTTCCATTTTCAGTATCCGTCATTATCAGTGCTATATCACCATTATTTTTCGCTATTAGTGCTACATTCACTGCAGCTATCATTATTAATGCAACATCCCCTACTCCTGGTCCCAATTTTTAAAGTTGGTCTGATCAATAAACTCAATAATGAACTATGGAGTAAATTTTGCAGACTAAATTTATTTCAATTAATTTAATACTTTTTTTAAATATTCCAAAAAT
>JBAIZL010000010.1:75968364-76000864 GCA_036971475.1 Prosapia bicincta | reverse complement strand
CGATGATCAATGTGGTAAATAAATAAATTTATGTAAAATAGTTGTTCTAAAACATAAAGAAGGTACATGTATAATTACAAATAAAGTAAGAAGATGGAAGTTGTAAGCAGCTTTTAAAATAGCTAAATTTAGAATAATAAAAATATTATATGTTATGATAATCTATGTTTAATATATATATATATATATATATATATATATATATATATATATATTCTGGTACGTTTTTCAGCATATTGGGTGTTTAACGCAAGTCGAACGCCATTGATTCTTTCTTGTTTTGCCATGAATCTTCTTCCACTGTATAAATATATTTCTACCACTATATATATATATATATATATATATATATATATATATATATATATATACAGTGGAAGAAGATTCATGGCAAAACAAAGAAAGAATCAATGGCGTTCGACTTGCATTAAACACCCAATATGCTGTAAACACGTAGCAGAATATATATATATATATATATATATATAAATATATATATATATATATAAATATATATATATATATATATATATATATATATATATATATATATATATATATATAGTACAAACGGTGAACTAAAAATGGTGGCTATAGGTTACGGGCCTATTTCTTATAATCTTTAACCTGTATTTTGTATTATAAACAAAAATAACACTTTATTTTAGGCATTGCATGGATTTGTAGCAAAAGCTTCTAGTAACTGTTATATTTATCTGCGATGTGAGGTATTAGAAAAATAGCAGGAGTTTTTTTTAATTTGCATTTTCTTACGTAATTGTCATTTTGGTACAGTTAGTTGTCGATCAAATGTGCACTGGCTACAATACTAGATGATAAGATGAATATTTTGTTTTGCCTAAAGAACAAAACAATTCAAGAAAAGATCCTGAAAGAACGAAGAAAAGTCTGAATATAATTATTTTCTACGAAATTGAAAGAAAATAACATGAACAAGTCGTGATTATGTACAGTAACCGAATTGTCGTCAGATTATTGATAGTGATAATGTTTTTACAATTATTATCGACAAATCTTTGCTGAGGTTGTTATAATATCTATTGGTTCCATAAAGTTTTCTAGATATTTCAGAAAGGCGAGGTTGCAAAAGAATATTACAAAACTGATGAAATTCAAAAGTTACAAGAAGTTTTATCGGAAGGACGGTAGTAGATGCACAGAATGAAGTAGACAACATTCGAAATTTCAAAAAAATATATTTCACTCTTTACTTGATTGTAATAAAACTTGAATGTTTTAAAATTTATCACACAATTTTTTTGCTATAACAGAAAAGATAGTAAGTGAAAGGAAAAGATAAAAGGCCTCCAAACAGCTGACAACATAACAAACCATATGATTTGCTGCCAATAAACATATACGCACCAACACCAACAAAGGTTAAGACTTACTGCAGCATTAAAACATACAATCCGCATAACGTTTAGTTTCCCATAGTTTTTCCCATAAACAAACGTCACATCGTAAACTTCAATATGTTACCCATGCTTTCCAATGAAAACATATGATAAATGTGGAAATTACATTTAACATTGCCATTTTGCGGACAAATATATGAGTTGAATTTTCAATTGGCAGTTCAAAATGTACTATCATTAATTTATTAATTATATTTAGTTTATTATTTTAGCTTGAAATAGACGCTTAAAAATTTTTTAAATCATTTTAAATTAAAGGACTAATGCTTATTAGAGTTTCATTAGAATTTTAAAATTTGTGTTTTGGTTTCTACTTTTGTAGTTTACTAGACACATCTCTTTAGTAAAGTCAATCTTGTATACTAAAACAATTAATTAAGAAAACACAACCGCCAAACAAAGTAAACGATATGATTATTAAATAAATTCATTTGCGAGTCAGGTGCAACTATTTATTTACAGAGGCAACGTTTCAAAAACGGGTACATTTACGTCTTCAGGAAAGAATTGTTGATCGTTGTCAAGAAATAAATTGAAAAGTTTTTTAACTACAGACACCACACATTCATAAGCTATTGAACTTGATAAGTTCATTTAAAGACAACATCAAAAGTTTAATGTCTAAAATCTTAGGCGTAGCATATGATTAATAAACGTTGCCTGTATAAATAAATAGTTGTACCTGACTTGCAAGTCAACAGCTTTTTATTTAACAATAATCTCTGTGAGTGTAAACATGATTGCTATGAAAATTAATTTACCAATAGAAATAAAGACGCAATAATTGTATGTAAATTTTTTATTGTAAAATATTTTAGAGAAAATGTTTAACTATAATGTTTGAGAAAATAAATAAATATTCCGTTAGTAATGTTATTTCATTTAACCTCTAAACAACAGGAATAATTAAATATTTCATAATTTCTAAAAATCTAAAATTAGGTGCACCCTGCCACAATTGTCTGTGGCATTTTGTTTTTGCATGGATGAGAAATGAGGGACAAAATAAAACGTACGTTCCATAGAAGTTTAACTTTGCAATATTACAGAGGCTAAATGTTATGTCAATTTTTTTGATCGAACCGTTGCCATAATCAGTCTGAAAAGAAATGTTTCCCCAGTTCCTTCTGGCGCTTAGAAGTTAAGCATGCGATCATAAATGCCGTTATGTTCCCGCTTTAATTTGGGAATGCTTGATTGGATATATTACTGGAAAACTCCGATTTAACTCTGTTCACGGCTCGAATCCACATAGAATAGAGCAGTCGCAGCTCGGGTGGGTGCTGGCATTCCCAAATAACTTCTACTTACGTTTGTAAGGCACAGTTCGATCACATGATTACGCAAAAGTACCTCGATTGAAGTGAATATTTAATTCATATTGTATAGTAATCTGAATGGGATGCAAGTGGGTACGTTTTTGTTAATAAACAATGTAATTGTGAAGAGGTAATGTTTCACATGTGACTGTGGATGTAGTTAGCCGGTATGTGATACCGCGCTTGCGACAGATGGCGCTGTTGCTTGAACGCAGCTGACCGTTTAAAAGCTTATTTCTTGCAGTCGTTGATATTTATGAAAAATACGTAAGAACAAACTTTTTTCCTCTTCAAAATTTGTACGTCGTTTCAAAATTTGACCTTTATCGCTGCAGACAGTTTTGAGTTACGAAGCTTACACAAACCAACATAACATTTTTATATATGGAGAATAATCAAGAAAAACTTGCTAAAGCAATAATCTTTCCTTCCGGGTTGTTTAGTAAATGCATCCCATTAAATATCACACATTCGTGTTTCTGTAATACAATTTAAAACCACCACTCAATGTAAACAAATTAACAACAGAGAGTTGTAAAAATAAATCGGAATTCCATGGGAATTATTCCTGGATTTACGCTCTACCGGCCCGGTATCAAGACATCGTACATATTTTGTTGGCCCGTGAGTATTTGCGTGTAAATGCAACGTTTAGGAATGGGAACAATATTTACACTCGACTTGAAATAAGTTCAAACAGTAAACAACACTTTGACATTATAAACACGGGTTTTCTACACTTAATCCTCTGTAAGTAAACTAATAAAAAAATTCACAATGTCAAAATAGAATTATGTAATGTAGGTTGTTTTTAACTGCAACAATTAACACGGATGGAAGTGGAATGCTTCAGATTCGTGACATTATTATAACACACTGTTTGTGCACACACGTGCCTCAAAAGTAATTATTTAACTTTTCTCAGGCATGTTGGTAATTTAGGTTTCGTAAAGGGCAAAAACAGCGCCAGAGATCGCTTTGATAGTTTATACTATTTAGATTCTTGTGCAATAAGTAGTGCGACTCGAAAATACTTTCTCAGAGTCAACAAATTTAAATGTTATACTGTTACGTAAAAATCTCTTGCTTCTCATAACGATATTTTGTTTCTAAGTATTCGAAACTTTGGAATTAAGAAAATGTGTTTTAAAAATATTAGAATATTTTATTTATAAGGATTTAAACTAATGAAACAGATTATAATTAATCTTATTTGTAGACTTGAGACTGAGCATTACCAAGACATTGGTAGCAGTAAAGTGTAGATACTCTACGTAGCAGTATCTAGATACTTTTCTTAGTTTTATGTAAATACTATGTATATACTCCAAATAGTGTTATGTAGATATCCCACATAGTATTATGTAGATACTCCAAATAGAGTTTTGTAGATACTCTTCATAGTGTTATTTAGGTACTCCAAATATTATAGTGTAGATAATCTAAATTGTAGTTTGTAGATACTCTAAATAGTGTTATTTAGATACTCTGAATAGTGGTATGTACTCCTCTTGGTGTTTTATAGTTACACCCCATCGCGTTAAGCGGATACTCGATATAGTGTTATGTAGATATTACACATAATGTTATCTAGATACGCTAAACCATATTATGTAAATGCATTGTATTAAGTAGATACTCTAAACAGTGAAATGTACATACTATGAATAGTGGTATGTAGATACTCCACATAGTGTTATGAAGCTATTCTAGATAGTTTTATGTAGATAAAGTATGGACCTAAATATGAGAAACTGATTCGAAGCCAACCGTAAGACCTTGAAGTCCATAAGCAGTTTGTGAACTGACCAGAAAAATAAATTTTTTTTACTTTCAGTTTATTTTTTCTTTACCTTATTTTAGCGGTCATGGTTCCACGGTTACCAATGACGTTTGCATCACACTCCGTGTTTTCTCCGTACAGTGTATAGACAAGTGATAATATGTCCCAAAGTTATCAGCATTAATAGTCTAGCTTGTCTTTAAGTACTAGCGTTTACAAAAATGTTTATAAAAAATTGTATAAAATAAATTATAAGTATAATTTTAGTATAGTAATAGTAGAACGAATGTCAATATTGAATTTTAAAGGCAAGCAGGCCTATTTACCTTTCCATGAACTTTATGGAAGGCATTACTGAGAGAGAATTGTAACTCTCTCTTTCTCTATTGGCGGTTGTTTGAAGTATACCTTAAAACCTGATCTACCAAAATCTCCATTATTACATGATTCCAGTCTTCACGTTACATGATTCCGTCCAATTTTCCAATACAAGGTCACCTGATCTTCTGTTTTAATTCTATCTCCAGAAAATGCTGACCGGTCAAATGTTTGTTTTTGTGCTTCGAGATGTCATTTTCAGTATTATCTGAAATAAAGAGAAGGAATCGATTAAGGTTACGGGCTCCATGGTCAAGGATGTAGGGAAGGCTTTTGTCTCTCGGGTAAAAGAGGCATACTTGATGTAGACGTACTCCTTTCTAAGGATGTAGGGAAGGCTTTTGTCTCTCGGGTAAAAGAGGCATACTTGATGTAGACGTACTCCTTTCTAAGGATGTAGGGTGTTATCTATCTGCTACATATGCCACGTTCTAATCAGGTAGTCTAAGCTTTGGCTTAGAGCCAAACACATTTCCTTAAAATAAATATGTGTGTGTGTGTGTGTGTGTGTGTGTGTGTGTGTGTGTGTGTGTGTGTGTGTGTGTGTGTGTGTGTGTGTGTTATATTTCCTGTACACAATAGGTTAGGAATAGGAAATAGGATCTATAAAAGAAGAACTATGCACAGCAGAATTTTCCAGTGTAACCATCTGATATTGGTCACTAATATATGACTTTTGAGCTGCTATGTGTTCTTCTTGTTATGGGGTTGAGTCATGGGGCCTAATAGGGGCTAAGCTCAGAATGTTAGGAGCCTATGAGTCGAACTGAGTGTTCAGGATTACCTAAATAGTTTGTATTACAAATAAAGTGATTGTTCAGGGAATAAATAAACCCGTAAAGTGGTAGATTAGAGTAAACACCCTCCGGTACCTTGGATGTGTCAAACGTAATGGCATCATGTATAAACCGCTGCCGGCAATGTTACAGGGGACGGTATTTGAAAAAGGGACGACAAGAAGGATATGATGGGTGAGAAACTTTAGAAGGTGGCTCTCCCTGCGTACCACCCGATATCACGACAAAGAAAAACATAAATGTGGTTGTCAAAATTCGGAACGGATGTGAACTTACAAGAATATCTGTTCACAATAAGAAAAGTAGATCCATACACAATAAGATGATGCACATATTTTGAATATAAACAAGTAGTATAGACAAACATTTTTTTAAAGTCAATTTATATTTACTTCAACAAATACAAGTTTGATTTTAGTTACTTTTTATTAAAAAGTTATAATAATACAAACAACGTAATATAACCTATGCGTTATATAAATCAGCTGTTTTATGAAATCATATGTTAATACAGTAAACTCCCGATTATACGTGAAATAGGGTGGCTCGGCAACGCCGGATAATGAATTCTCCGGATAATCCGCTATGGACAAAGAATAAGCAAATCGATCGATAATCGATTATTATACCATACGTTACACAAATAATGACCCCGGTTAATGCAATTCACAAATAATCTTCAGAGGATAAAATAATTACAGAAAATAATTTAAAATGTCGATGTATTTGACGGATTATAACATGTTTATTTATATGTCTAACTATTTACAATACGTAAATAAATATATGTCAAAAGTAAGTATGTATCTACATATGTAATTTCCTTTACACATAATACTTTCACTTTTTAACAAAAAAAATCTGTCACTTTCGTCTGTTTTTTTGTGAGCATTGATTTAGCTTTAATGTGCGATCTAAGTTTCTTGAGAACCATTTTGTCGCACAGTGTCACTTGTGTCACAAAGCCATAAAGATCGATAATGTATATGACAGACATGGATAATGTACATGTCACGTCCTAGACTATTTATAGCCGAGATTAGCTGACATTTGTTTACAATCTTATGATACACATTAGGTTTTCGGGTGTCCAAGCATTGTCTCTTAATACAGTAGTCTGCTCTAAAAATCAGTACGTACATATATATTCCCTTCATCTTAACTTCTATTAAGTCTTATATGTATTTACGTCGTAATTCACCGTTTGGAAATTTAAACACATGAATCTGATTGGAATAAAAATTAGATATTTGTAAAACAATGGCAGATCCCGGATAATCCGCAAACCGGTTAATCCGCCCACGGATAATCGGGAGTTTACTGTACTTAATTTAAGCCAAATGGATCGAGTAACAATATTGCATACCTTGCCCATTTTGTGAAAAGTTTTTTTCACATATAAAACTAAAATTAATTCATTAAATTTAATTGATGAATCATTATTTGATAAGAAACTGTATTAACATCAATAATTGTCGTCCACTACAAGTTTAGAAAAATGTATTTGAATTTGAGGGGATGAATAAAAAGTAATTTATTAAAGATTGAAAATTTAAACAATACATTTATAAGGAGAGTGTGAAATAATAGAAGGAATTATAAAATAGAAAGAAATTAATTGTTTCATGGGTAGTAGATAGGTGGTTTGAAAATATTTAAAACCTAACAAAAACCAACAACTAGAATCTAAATTAATGCAACTAGTATGTTACCTGATGCACAGCTATGACAAGCACTATGATTTATTTAGAAACCTCTGACGTAATCCCAAGGCTTGGGGAATGAATTTGTCGCTAATTTTGAGCCGAGGAACTAAATAAAGGACGCACGGAAACACAATGAAGGTTATAAGCTCAAACAAAAACTCTTGATATTGTACCATTAATATTAAGTTCTAGAATTAACGCAGCAAATTTTCTTAAGAAATGGTTTTTGTTTTCAGCAATAATTTTAACCTTGAAGAGATGAGTGAGTTCTAAAAATATCAGCTTTTCAAAACTAAACGTTGTTTCTCTGCTCTTTACCTTCATCCCGTAATGTAATTTCAGAATTTTGTTGATCTTTAAACCGTAATATCTTTGTTTGGATCTACATAAAGTTATGGTTTTTTAATAAACTGTGGCCCTGGAAATTAATACTGAGCAGAACAAGATTTAAACATTGTTGGAAACAAAAAACACTAAAGAATACAAATATTTAGGAGTAACATTGACTAAAGATGGACGCGATAGATATATTGCCGAGAAGGTATATAGAATAACGTGAGGACAAAATATTACATGTTAACTAAATTCATTATTATGGAATAAGGACATAAAGAGAAAAGAATAAAAGGACACCTATTTATAAGCCTGGGGGAAATTACAGTGACTTGACAGCGTTCTGAAGTCTTGACAGCGAAGAAGAACATGCAGAAACGAATAAATGCAATGGAAAACAGTTTTTGTAAAAAATTTTGTAAATATAAATTACATGATCAGATATGAACGGGCTGAATAAAAGAAATAATAAATGTAGAGATATCACTTACAGACGCCATAGAAAGAAACAGCTTTCCTACGGAAAGTCATACGAGAGGAATAACACCTACTCGTATGATAATAGACTACCTTTAAAAACTTGGAAATGGATCGCAAAAAGACGAAGAAAAGAAGGAAGACCACAACGAAATCAGGGTATAATGGGATAAAAATAGCTATGAACAGAAGAGATATAGAATAAGAAGAAGATTCATGGCAAAACAAGAAAGAAACAATGGCGTTCGAATTGCATTAAGCACCCAATATGTTGTAAAAACGTAGCAGTATATATATATATATATATATATATATATATATATATATATATATATATATATATGTATTTATAAAAAATTGCAATTGAGAATGGCTATAAAAATAAAACTGTTGATAAACTTAATTATAATTTTTTAAAGAAACAAAATAATAATCTAATTTACAAAAATAATGATGAAAATGTCATATGGACTTCATTTACATTTTTTGGTAATGAAATAAAAAATATCACAAAATTGTTTAAAGGTACCAACATAAAATTCGCATATAATACTAATAATAAATTAATAAATATAATGAATAATAATATTATTATTAATATGCATGAAGAAAATGGTGTATATAAATTAGAATGTGATTATTGTAATAAAGTTTATATAGGACAAACTAAGAAAAAATCAAAAGATAGATATAAAGAGCATTTTAACGCATATAAAAAGCCAGAAAAAATTATAAATCAAATTTTGCTAGTCATTGTATTAATAATAATCCCATATTTCCCAATATAGATAATATGATACTTGTAAAATAAATTAACAAAGGCCTGAGAATGAATATTTATGAGGCTTTAGAAATACATAAATATAATACTAGTAATGAGTTGATAAATGAACAAATACAATTAAAATCTAAATTTGATAATATATTCAGTGTTTGTAATGTTAGGGCAACAAAATAAAAGTTTAACAACATTGTAATTGATTTGGCATAGCTATTTATTTGATCTAATTTGCACATATGTTAGTTTTAATTGTTTAATATACCAACGAAAAGCTTTGAATTGTAAATTCAATTATAATTCTTGTATTTGTATTTTGACTTAGTTATTTATTAATACACAAGAATACATATTATATGTGTATATATATGTGTGTGTGTGTGTGTGTGTGTGTGTGTGCGTGCGCGTGTGTGTTTAATAAAGTTAAACCCCTAGATTTCAGGGTGCGTTTATTTTCTGAGATTTTGTACTAGACCTAATTAACGGTTTATTTCTGTATTATATAATCCGCTAATCCTGCAAATAAATAATCTCTCAGTTGTTATTGTAACAGGGTCGCTGTGTGTGGACCAATGTGACGGGTAGAAGCGTTACGCTGACAGATACATCATTGCTGCATCTGACGGAGATCGAGAGGAAGGTTCTGCAGAAAGTCGCTCTAGCCAAGCTTCAAGCTCTTAACCTTGGCGTCAGTGTCAGGATACCAAGCGGTAAGCTTGCAACCTCATAGTCTTTGCAATAATAATGTTACACACATTCTTCGTCTTATTATATTATATAGTAAGGAAAGATCCTACACATATAATATGTTAATAACATGGCATATTATAAGGATTATATCAGTAGAGAATTGAAATATAAGTTCAGTGTAACATGAATTAACAATTTACTTACTTATTTTTTCTTTTGAACATAAACTTAATAGCTTGAGTGAGTCCTGATGTAAAAGCACACAATTTACCACATTTAATTGTCCTTTTCAATTAAGATTCTTCTTCTTCGCCACTCTTTTTTGTTATTTTTTCTTTGCAGTTATACTACTACCATGATTTTGTTTAATTTATTTTGTTGTTATAACTAAGAAAATGTTTCATATACGTTTCATTGCCAAACCTATCTTTTACTATAAGCTTTAGCATTTTCTAATATTAACACATTGCTCAATAATTTAAAAGACATTTAAGTATCATTCGTTAATGAGTTAAACGCTCTGATCACATTACTTGTATCAGAATTGTCTTCTTAGTAGCATATATTAAGTATTAATATGTTATCTACAGTTTTAGACTTACTGCTACTTTCAAGTGTTTATCCAAATGTTCAAATTGAATTTATTACTGTCTAGTGCTTTTTATCTTATAAATAGCTTGTTCCACTTCTTCTCTAACAATTCTTTCTTTTCTACTTTATTCTACCCTTTACTTTCTCTACTTCTATTCAAACCCAGTTTCTTTCATTTAAAATATCCACTGTGTTTTTTCTTTTCCTTAATGAAGAACTTGTATTCTATTTCTGTAAGGTTTATCTATTTAAATAACCTCTAAATCCTTTTTAAAACCAACTTTTAATGGCTTCTGAATGTTTAAGAGAACACTTGTGATATTGTGTTAAGCGAATTGGTGTGCTTATTTCAGACAGTGTCAATGCAACTTCTGTCCAAAAACCTAAACGGAGGGCTTACCTTATCAAGCGGAAAGCTCTCACAACTAGCATATTCGACACGAATAGAGGAAAAGATGATAAAGAAAAAGGTAAAATTGTACATTAAAAATACAATCCATTTCTATCAAACCATTCTAATACATTTAGTATAAGTATTTGTATTTCACAAACTATTATAAAAATAACAAGAAACAATGCCCAAATATTTCCTATATTTCACTGGAATAAATTCACATTTATATTAAATCCCTTTATGTTGTAGACATCGTCTCCTTTGGGGTTATAAATTTTTCGCAATGATTTTATTATAACAGACTAATGAATAAAAAAAAGTTACAGATATAAATCTTTTACACGTAATTGAAAGGTATAGCCTACTTAAATGTTAAAGATTGTTTAGAGCAAACAATCACAATTTCATTTTAAATTCCTTCTATTTTGCTTGCAAAATATTACATATATCATAGCTTTGAATGTTTTTGCTACATTTGATATTTGCATTACTTAATTTATAAAAATATCTTAATATTAAATTGTGATATTATAAAGTAAAATTTTTTCGATTTTAAATTGCTCGTAATTATCTTAACGTGTTTTCGCTAAATTCCTAACGATTATCAAAATAAATATTCTGCCGAGAGTTTCACAAAGTAGTTCTGTCTTCAAGATCTTCCCAGACATAGAATTCAGAGTATGCGAATGTCAAGAGTCGACCAGCGTGCCAGTTACCCTGAGCAACAATGTCTGCATCACTGTTCGATGCTTCCAACTAAATAAACTAAGTTACAACTAAAAAAGGTCGAATAATAGAAAGAGATTGGTTATTTAATGCAGAAATATTCATTGTTAAATAATTATTTTTCAATATAAAATATTCACGTTTATGAAAATATTTTTCGGAAAAAGATGTTCACTATCCGCAATAGGATATTTCCAAATGTAAATATTTATTTCTTGAAATTAAATAGACTGTGTTATACTTAACATTATACTTATTTTAGTTTCAATTCATCTTATTTTAAACCAAATTATTATGCTTCATTGCCAGCTTATCAAGACCTACCTTTTGATTCAATATATTTAATGTCAACTTCTATATGCAACAGGGCTTTAAAAGTAACTGTAAAATAATAATAATAAATAAATTGTAATTGTAAAAAAATATTTAAAAAAAATTTTACGTGTAAATTAATATTTAAAAAATAAATTGTAGTTGTAAAATAATACTTAAAAATAAATTGTCCGTGTAAAATAATATCAGCAAATTGTTTTTACAAGTTAAATAATATTAATAAATAAATTGTAATTGTAAAATAATATTAAAAATCAAATTATACGAGTTAAATATTATAAAAAAGAAATTAATTGTAGGTGTAAAATAATATTTAAAAAACAAATAGTAGGTGTAAAATAATATTTAAAAATAAGTTTTACGTGTAAAATAATATGAACAGAAATAAATAGTAGATATAAAATAATAACAAAAAATAAATTGTACTTTTACAAAAATATTAAACATAATATGCATGAGGAAAATAACATTAAAAAATAAATTGTACTTGTGAAATAATATGAAAAAGAATAAAGTGTACGTGAAAAACAATAAATAAAAAATAAATTGTGCGTGTAAAGCAATATTTAAAAAAATAATCAGAGTTTTGATAACAGATGACAATACATAACTCATCATTTAATTTAATTCCATATTTTCGTCGACATATCAGCTATTTTGGTTTCCTCACAGCCTTTTTCAAACATAAAACAACTTATTACAAAAATATCACATTTTACATTAAGACCACAGTGGTACAATATATTACAATAAAAATATTGGAAAAACTCAATACCATAAGATATTCCAATATTCATGGAATATTTTGTAACATAAAATTTGATGATAAAATAGTTACGAATACCTTAATATTCAAAGAACTATAATTTTTACGACGATATATTATGTAATGTATCTGTGACCATCTGTTATAGGCAGTTGGATAAAATTGCAATTACAAAAGCAATGCAGCCTGAAGCAAAGACAATGTAACATTGACTAGCAATGAGTTCATATTCAACTAATTAATTAATTGCACTGAACACTAAAACTAATGGTAACGCAGGCTAGTGACAAAGTAGGCATTTCAACAATAGAAACAGGAATAATTAAGCCTATAAGTGAAGGCCAGTTGTGCCATGTTTTAGTGGAGCGTTGTATGAAAACAGCGTACAAAGGTACAGCAAACATCGTGCCAACTCTAAACATAGCTGGGCACCTGTCTCTCAGGAGCTTACGATCCATACTTGTCCCACTCACGTACAGCCGAATCTTTACTCAGTGCATGCTGTTGCTCATTATTACGGTATTTTTCTTTAACAAGTAATATAAACAATAAATTTTAAAAATCAAATCAACAAAAAAATACTTTTAGTAATTTTTATTAAATAATTACAATTAATACAAATAAATTAAAATAACCTATGCGTTAAATCAGATTGTCCATATAATCAATACAACATATAACCTATAACATAAAATTACCGGTTTCATGAAACCATATATTATTACTTATATTAAACCAAGTGCGACGAAATGGCAGAATTGCACACCTCGCCCGTTTTGTGAAAAGGTTTTCTCCTATATACGCCCAAAACTAAAATTATTTCAACATTAAAATTAATTAATGAATTATTGTTTGAAAAAACCTGTATTAACATCAAGTGTCATTCCCTACAAGTTTAAAAAAATGTATTTGAACTTGAGTGGATGAATAAAAATATTATTTTAACGATTGGAAATTTGAACGATATATATATATATATATATATATATATATATATATATATATATATATATATATTAAAACAACATAGGTTATTCTTAAAACAAGCTATTCAAATACAAGAATATTTATTAATTTATATCCAAAGCTTTTCGTTAGTAAACAGTACCAACATCATCAGTGTATGTGTGTGTGTGTGTGTGTGTGTGTTTGTGTTTGTGTTTGTGTTTGTGTTTGTGTGTGTGTGTGTGTGTGTGTGTGTGTGTGTGTGTGTGTGTGTGTGTGTGGGTGGGTGGGTGTGAGTGTGTGAGTGTGTGTGTGTGTGTGTGTGTTGCAATGTCCCTCCCCTTTTATTGATATCCCTTCTCCCAGAATACCAAAATTTCTTTGTTTAAAAAACTTATTTATAAACAAACCAAACATCTGCCAATCACCCCGCTTGTTAAACCGTGCTAAAATCCCTGAGTTACGTGTATATTTCCCGCTCATAGGGCCAGGCCCAAAACAAGCCTATTCTTGCTGACTACTATTTAAAATAAGTATAAACTCCCCAAAATTGGTTTATCAATTATGTAGGGTCACACATATAGTCACACTTGTCATTTCAATAGTCAGCTGGAAAGAAACACATTTAAAAAAATATACAAAATATTCACAGAGTCTTACCACCTGATGATGATCTGCAGAGACAGCAAGGGAACGTGCAAAATATGATCGTGTTTAAATTACCTATTTTAAAAGGCTCCTGTGTCCTTTTAAACACAATCTGCCAGTAGGTAAATCTCTGGACTTTTATACAAAAAACCAACTAATATTTAGGCTAGCTCAATGAAGTTAGTTGAGAGAAACTCTTTAAAAACATTAGGCTTTAACTATTATCAATTAATGAAATTTAATTAAACTTGTTTACTGATTTAATAATCATTTTCATATTAGTTGGAAAAAGCTAAACAGTTTTTATTGATTATTCGACACAGGATGAAATGCAAATACTGTTTATTTTTATAACATATTTAATTTTATTTATTTAATTAAAAAAGAAAATTTATCCTTTCAAATAAAACACAATTATATTGACAAAACAATTCACTAAATAACTTGTTGTTTTCCATATTTTAAAATCTTATAATTTCCATATATATCAATTACATTTACATAAACATAAAATTATTTCTCAAATTAGACATAATAAAAATTTATCTTCTATATTAAATTGGTAAATTCATATTTATGACACATAATTTTTAAATTTATAATATTCAAAAAATTCTTATTTCCTTGAAAATAAATGGCTCATGGCCAAAAACCCTTTGTAAGTTTAATATTTATCATTTGAAATATTCTGATCACATAAATTCCTTTTACTAAGCATAAAATTTATTTAATTTTTATAAAGAGTGAAGTCATTGTTTAAGCTTGAATATTTGTTTGAATTTAATAAAATTAACTGACTAAATTTGACGTAATTGGTATCGAATAGAGAAAATGACTTGCCAAAGATGTTCCTGCCGGTCCTAGAGTCCCTCGTCTGGATTCCCTGGTCCTTGGACATCGGAAGTCGCCATCCCTGGTTCGTCGGTGGTGGTTTTCCTCTATTCCCGCGTCCTGGAGGCTGAGTCTGGAGCCTTCATCCCTTGGTAGACGTCGGAAGCGTTGAGGTTTGGTCCATCTGGCCTGATGGCGGTCTTACTCGCGGTCCAGCATAGCGTTCCGCAGCACCTCGTATTAAAAATTTATTTCAGACTGTCTCTAAGGTCTTAGAGACCTAGTATATATAGCGGTGAATTTAACCTACCTCACCCCGCCTGCAATACTTGCTATCTTTGGATTTATTCCTTGCAGGCAAGTCGGGCAACGAATCCGTTTTAGCTTGCAGAGTTTGATTATCATTTTTGGAACACTGAAAAATGTCTATTTTATTAAAACTGCTGTAACTTTTTTGTTTTTTAAGTTTTTCAAATTTTGTTTTCACTAATGTTTATTCTGGCTTATTCTGGTTCTTATAAAATGTCGATGAAAGTTCTACGTGGTTTGGTTCTTAAGATAGCTTTTTTAAGCACTTAGAAAATTTTCGCCTCACTCCCGATGGTCAAATTTAGCTAGTTATTACAAATTTATTCTTTAATACTTTTTAATTTAGCTTAATTATTCTATTTATGGTTTTATTTAATTCTTCACTCTTTATTATTTTTATAACTTCAAACTTGATTAATTTAAAAATCAACTTTATTACTTAAAAACAGGAAATTATTTATTTCCTATTTGTCACGGTATGTCAGACCGTTACAGTGTGTGTGTTTGTGTGTGTGGTATGTGTGTCTGTGTGTTTGTGTGTGCTAAGAAGAGTGTGAACTAATACAAGGAATCGAAAAATGTAAAAAATATAACACGGAAAAGTTATAATAATTTGATACCGTTTTTCTAATTATGTTACATTTATTTTGTTCACGTTTCTGTTTCTTGTATTATATTTTTGTTTTCTCATACGAGAGTAGCACCTGTATAAAAAAATCACAATAAGTGTTTTTTAGGTTCTGAAAAATTTACTACAAGGTTTTGAAACATCTATTATACTAATGTACTGATTTTTTTTTTTTTTTAAACAAAAGTGTCAACATTTGTAATTGTTAAAATTAGTTTCATCTTTTAATTTTATCCTAAAATTTCATCTTTTACTAGACTGAACATTTTTTTTAGAGTTATATTTACCCTTAAATGTTATTTAATTTTCTTTTACTTCAATTGCTTTCCCCTCTGTTTAAATGTTATTGCTTTGTGCGTGGAATCACGTTTTCGGAAAATTACCCTCGTCTATATATTATGTTTATGATAGTGGATGTTATACTTAAGCCTATATATTTTAAAATAATTGTATTAGTTAGTGAGTATTTCAAACGCAAATAATCTGCTACTATTGAAAGTGTTGCTATTTACACGCAATAAACCCAAATAAATGGTCTTCAACAAGCTTCTGAACCAGAAATAAACTGTAGACGAATCCCTCGCTTCTTAGAGAGTAAAGAACGGATTCGAACGTGTTACAAGGACGGTTCGTCTAAACTGAATTCCATTTGGGTTTCGCTCAGTGTGTATGAGTTACGTTATTGGCAATGGATCGAAAGCAGCTTAGGTAAATCTAACTTGAGGGAGGCAGTTCCAATCACATGGAACTACGGATTTAGAACCAGGCTATTTCCACAACAATATATAACAAAAGTTCGGATTATTGTTTTAAATCGCATGAAACCACCTGTGCTTTTGCCAACTAAAAATAAGAAATCATCGCAACTCCAGCGCTCTCCAAGGTTATTGGGGTTAACGGAAAGGTTACGTTTATTAGATGCGGGGGCAATGAATTACAACTTTATACATACAATCAATGGATTTTACAGAAAAATGTTTAAGCTTTTCAAAACAAACCTATTTTTTTAAATGTGTCAAAACAAGTAATATAAACAAAAATTTGTTATAACAAAAATAAATAATTTAAGTCAATTCCTATCAAAGCCAAAACAGAAGAATTTTATTTCAGGTAATTTCTAATAAATGATTACAATTAATATAAATAAAGTAAAGTAATCTATGCGTTAAAACAGCTATTCTACAGCATAATTTATAAAAGAATAGCTTTTTTATGAAATCATATGTTGTTACTTATTTTTAGCCAAATGGGACGAAATAACTTTATTGCATACCTTGCCTTTTTTGTCAAAAGTACCAAAATTAATTAAATTAAACGAATGAATTAATAATTTCTAAAATTGTATTAACATCAAGTGTCATCCGTTACAAAAAAATGTATTTGTACCTGAGTAGTTGAATGAAAAGCATTTTATGAACGACTGAAAATCTAAGCAAGATATATATATATATATATATATATATATTTAATAAATTAAAAATATTTCAAAAACAAGAATACTTTTAATGAATATATTTATTCAAAGCTTTTCGCTGATAAAATAGTATCAGCATCTTCCTATTTTGGTAAAACATCTTCCTTTCATTAAAAGTATTCTTGTTTTTGAAATATTTTTAATTTATTAACTATATATACAAGAAAACATATCACCATATTTATTATATATATATATATATATATATATATATATATATACACGGCGAGTGTGAACTAATAGGAGTTGAATAGTAAGCCCAAAGTTACAGCGCTCTACGTCGGAAAAAAAGTGTACTAAATGTGAATGATTGTTTTAATTTTTAGTGTGCTGAACACAGGGAAAATATCGAAGCAAATCCAATACGAAATGTTTATTTTACAAATTGCTATATTTTTAAAAATTATTTTGCCTATTTGTCCTAATCGTAAAGCTAATTAACCCCAGTCTTATATTAAATTTGATCTTATATTAAACTACAAATAAATTTAAGATTAAAACAGTTTGTTTTTTAGTAAAGATAATGTGTTATTTAAAACATTTGCTAGCAATGTTGACAGGGTGAAATACTAGTCTTATCTAAAAACAAATGTATTTTAAGTCATCTCTCATCTGTACTTGTCTTTTAATTTATTTTGAAATTTCATTCTCAAACAGTGGGGTTTGTGGGGAGAATATTTTGTGAGTATTTCACATGATTTTAATTTAATTTCATACTTTTTATGGTAATTAAAATAGACTTGTTGACAATTTTTTTAAAATGTCTTAGGGCAAATTCAATTTTAAATACGTGGAGGAAATAGTGGCCTGACAGTACCTCATTGCGTCGGTATCAGCGTGCGTTCAGTGTTGTATCAGTGATTTTTTTAAAGTTATCATTGAAGTGATGTTATTAAAATGTGTAACATATACTGATTATTTGGTGTTTCTCTTTGCAACTACATTGAAGCGATTTTGAAGGTTTACCTCAGGTACAGTCGTCTGCTCAAAATGTATTTTTACTTTTCGGAAACTACCTTCCCAAATTTATACAAAAAATACTCTTTACAAATCACCTTACCTTGTATACTAAAATCTAACAATCTTTTTGTAACAAAACGCTGTTTTGTACGTTCTATTACTTTCATCTGAAACACCTTAAGCCTTTTCTCTAAGGGTTTGGGTCTTTCTTCTTCCAGTAGGTCATTTGCTTTTTCAGTTGAATTTCCAATTTAAATAAAATACAATATAACGAGCGCTGGTAATATTGCAATAATTAAACCTTGTGTACATTTCGACGACTATTTCATCATCATCAGAGGGTTCTATTTCAATGGAAATAAAATCTATATAGCTTATTCAAATAATAGGCCAGTCTAGTTTGTAATTTTATTGTAATAAGCTTTCTAGATTGTATTTTTATTTGTAAAAAGATTTTCTGATGATGGCATGGTAATCGAAAAGTAGATTAGGGTATAACCTTGATAACTTTTGTTTTAGTTATTATTGATTAATTTGAGTAGTATTTGGATTATTGTCAATAGCTTTATAATAATTTTAAATATTTTCTTCAATAGTTCTTAAATATTCGTAGAAGAAACTCCTTCCAAAGTCGGATATTTATTAATTGTTACAAATTAGCTTCTACGTTTTCTTTCTACGCTCCGTAAAACTAATTCCGTTGTTTTTGTGAAATTTCTTCTTCTTAAAAATATTCTAAACCTTGTTTCTATAACGGGCGTAAAGGATAAACACCTTTATGATCCCTATACAAAGTTGGCCTCCTTCACATTCTGTATCTTACTTAATTTGTCACCTGGGGACCTGGTGGATAGGAAAGTTTAGTCGTGTTCCAAAGAGTTTCTTAATCATATGAGTAGTAGGCTATGTAGGAGCAGAAAGCCTATTTATTTATTCAAAACTTTGTTACCCTTCGTAAACCATAACAGTCACAACGGCCCTTTAATGTGAACCCTTTAAATCACGACAACCTTTTAATGTCTTCACTTATAGTCATAACAACCCTTTAATTACTACCCTTTAAGTCACAACGACCGTTCGCCTTAAAACTTATAAAATGGTTCTGAAAACCTGCCCATTTCGGCTACAGCACATGAACACTACCGAAGGCCGCCACTTGTAAACAACGTCACTGAGAGTGACGGCTGCACGGTCACGCAAAGTCACAGATACTGGCATAACTGAAGTGCGTGACTGGACTGAATCGTCTGGTATCTGTCTGAACAGAAATGGAGAGTATAACTGTGAAATGTTGATTAACGAATATCCACATAACGTTAGGTAGTAAATCCTTACTGGCATGTTGATAACAACTGAGATGAGATAACGAGCGCCGATGACAAGTTCTATATGCAACTATTTGTACAGCGCGGTATTTTTAACTTGCATTTCTTCAGTTGATGGTGTTTATTTTTTTAACTGTTTTGTGAGTACATTTATAAACACTTATATTTTTTTACTAACTAAAACAAAATATAGTTTTAACTAAAGGGTCTTTATTTAAAATTTATTGACAATCTTGTATAAAGTATAAAAAGATAAAATTTTACTTTTAAAATATTTTAAATAAAATGAATTAAATTATAAATATATAAAACTTCTTAAACAACTAAAAATGTTTCATTTATGTCCTGATGTACATTTCGATTCCAAAGTAACCATCTTCAGAGAAAATTGCTGCAAGACTACTTACTTGTAATAATTTCCTCTGAAGATTATTGCTTTGCAATCGAAACGTACATAAGGACATAAATAGAAGGTATTTGTGGCTTAAGAGGTTTAATGCATTTCTAATAAAAAAAACACCAGTTTTCCAGGTTATTATGGATTAAATTGTTTTCTGATTTTATTTCTAGGAGAAGGAACGACTGCGGGGTCAGTGTTTGGGGTCCCTTTGGGGCAGTGCGTTGAGAACGAAAGGTTAGCAAGAATAGAGGGAGAGAGTCGAAGCGGGGACGCGTGCGGAGCGGACGAACATTCCGAGTTGAGACGGAAGTCCCACCACGGAAGCAGAGGAAGCTTCAGTTCGCTCAACGATTTCGCCAACAAGCAAGAAGAGGTAAGGTTTGAAGCATTAGGTACAAACACTTGTGCAACATTCTAATTAGGTACATTATTTGTTAACGCTGACTACGACAGCAATGGCATCTGGAGCTGCGGTTTATACAGTTTTACAGGTCCATCAGTTTATACAGTTTTCGTCAATAAGCAAAACCTGTTTTTCTCAGAATTGCCGTAATGTTCTTGTAAGTCCCTCGTGGGGTTCAATTCGTTCGGTTTGATCTTTGCGTTCTAACAGTGATGTCCATTTCCAAGAACTGTTCCCGCAAGTCGACAAATAGCAAATAAGCAAAACTCAAACGTTATCCCTTTTTGTAACTTTAAACATTTCTCTAAGCATAGTTACTTTCTAAGATTATAGCTAACAGCTATTAGTTTTACACTGAAAATTTGTATTTATAGATTTTAGAAATGGCTTATGCAATTAATATACATGACACGATCGAAACATTTAATAAAGACACTTTCGACCGAGAACCAACTATTAAAACACGTCATTAGTAATCATCCTAGATGCTGACAGCGAACCAACCTGTGCAAAAAGCGAGCACATGATAGTAACAGGCTAAACGTGGTATCATGGACTATGGACAGGTCATCAGCAGTCAAAGACAAGAATGAATTAGAGAGAATCATAAGTTTTGAAAACGATCAAACTTTATTTTATCAACATTAAAACTTACAACAATCATGTTTATTGTCCAGACGCATTTCATTGACAGTCGCCATCTTCGGTGATTTTACCACTGCATTTTACACTATATTATTGAATTTTGTATTTCATTACGTTCGGTGAATCTTATTAATCACTTAAATAATAGTTTATGACTATTCAAACTTTAAATTTTGTGTATTTGTTAAAACTTACCGAGACAGAACGTTTTCGATCGCTATGTGGCGATCTTCATCAGTGTCTTCTGCTTGGAGATGACGGTTCTAGCGGTGACGGTTTTAAAGCCAGGTTTTCGATAGTATCAAAGGGTATGTGTGATTTGTATTGTGTCTGTTCGTTTAATATGTTTGTACTTTGTGTTCTTGTATGCCTGTAAATTTCATATTGTTCTAGTGTGTTGAGATGTGGTCCTTTTTTGTTGATATGTAGGATTTCTAGGTTATGGTAAATGTCTGTGTATTTGTGTCCTGTTTCTTGTATGTGATTGTAAAATGTTGGGTTGGTGTTCTGTTTGTGTTCCTCGACTCTTTGTTTAAAGCTGCGACCTGTTTGTCCAATGTAGAATTTGTTACATTCGTCGCAGTTAAGTTTGTATACTACTCCAAAATAGCACGTCCAAAATAGCCCGAAAATTTCAAAAAATAGGATGCAAAAACAGCATACAAAACTAATAACAAGTTACGATAAAAAATACAACACGACATTAACAACAAAGATAAACTACAAGCCCCAGTCGTAGTAATTTAGCCCCAGTCGTGTTGGATATGTAATAAAGTAGTTTGGGTGTTAATTGCTGTTGATTTAAAGTTTTAAAAATATAGTAATTACTTAATCACGCATGATTCAGACCATGTGAGTTTATAAATGTAATTATTTTCAAAAGTAAAGAGATTAGGTAGAAAAGAATGACTGGAGATTTTTGGAGATGTGGAGCATGAAGGTAGACTTAAAACTTGATTCCACAACGTCGGTAATATTTTAAAAGTAATGATTGATTTGTGATCAAATTATAGTATATCTTTACGAATATCTTGTATACTCTTATATTATTTTGAATATGTACCTTAGAAAGCCTACATTGAGGAAGTGATTTGAAAAGGTTTAAGATCTTTTAAGATTACTCGTTGAATGCACCCCTAAACTGTTGATGTTTAACAAGAGAACATTGGAGTTTTGAGAAATTCGTCGATTTTAAATAGATGGAGGGGTGAGATATAGCCAGGTTGTTTTTAAAAATATATAATTGAAGTGCGCAATCAAGGAGTTTAGTGAAGCAGTTCACTGAAGCCTTCCACCCATTGTTGGAATTTGTAGCTAGACATTTCTATCTCACAAAGTTTGTAACTCCCGGATCTCTTGTTTATAAGTCAATACACGCGGGAGTCCATCTAATGCTTAGGCAATAATGTAGGCTGTGTGACCTATTCCTTTGTATCTGTGTAATTAGTGACGAAATGTTTAGACATTTTCCCCTTAACAAAGAGAATAAAATAGTCTAGTTAGAAATGTCTTATTTAAATAGACTAAGACTATTAAAAAAACGTTTTCAATGTCTGGCCCACTTCAACTCTAGAATGCGCTGGATTCGAGATTTGTAATTTCATGAATTATGCAAATACTTTTCTGAAAATTATAATTCAGTTCATGTAATGAAAAACTTTCTGTCAATTATTTGTTTCCAAGAGCAATGCAATTTTTAAAAGAAGGTTTTAATTTATTGATAAAAACAGTAAGAAAAATAATTAAAGCCATTTAAATATGCGGAACTATTATTCAAATTTGTTGATTCCATCTTCACGTGAGCTACTAGTTTTTACTAAAACATTTGTAAATATATTACAAACTTGCCTATAGTAGCACTTACTTATATTTGTTGAGGACGGCCGTTTCGGGAGATGTGTCCCATTGTCAACTCAGACCGTAACTGATCTCAAGGTTTTTGTAGGTTATGATGCTAAGGCGGGGGGATATTATGGTGGAGGTGTGGGTGTACTTTATGCGTATTAGGAATTATGATGTCAAAAAGTGTGTGTGTGTGTGAGGTAACATGAAGGTTAATTTAATAGGTAGGTTAACTTGATAGGTAGATTTACTTAATAGAAACGTTGACTTGTATGTAAGTTACCTTAATAGGTAGGTTAACTTAATTTGAAGGTTAACTTAATAGGTAAGTTAACTTAATAGGTAGGTTATCTTGATGGGTAGGTTAACTTAATAGAAAGGTTGACTTGATAGGTAGGTTAGCTTAATAGAAAGGTTGACTTGATAGGTAGGTTAACTTGATAGGTAGGTTAACTTAATAGGTAGGTTAACTTGACATGAAGGCTAACCTAATAGGTAGGTTAACATAATAGAAAGGTTGACTTGATGGGTTGGTTACCTTAATAGTTAGGTTAAGTTAATAGGTAGGTTAACTGATCATGAAGGGTAACTTAATAGGTAATTTAATTTGATAGGTAGGTTAACCTAACATGAAGATTAATTAATGAGGTAGGTTAAGTTGTTAGGTAAGTTAAATTAATAGATAGGTTAACTTAGTAGGTAGGTTAACTTAATAGGTAGGTTAACTTAATAGGTAGGTTAACTTAATAGTTAGGTTAACTTGATATTTAGGTTAACTTGATAGATAGGTTAACTTTATAGGTAGGCTAACCTAATCGGTAAGTTAAGTTAATAAGTAGGTTAACCTAATCGATAGGTAAATTTAATCGATATGTTAACTTAATTTTTCTTAGATGTATATTTTTACATACTGCAACTGTATGGTACAGAAAATAATATAACTCATGAGTTATAAAACAGCTGCTTGAATAACAGGTTGTTGTTTAAATAATTATATCTAGGTAACGCCACTGTGCTTGAAGAAGAATTAAGGAAGAACGAAGGATGGTAAAAAGAAGAAGAAGAATGATTGAGGGCATCTACGTAGAAAAAACACAAATACAGGGAGGATTATGTTAGGTATTTTCCAGCGAGTGAAAATACGCCACGTATTTAACCTCATACTCGTGACTCCACGGGGGCTTGGAACCATGACCCAGATAGTACGGAAGAGCCTCGTGAAGGCCTGGGACGAGACAATAATCCAATCAGACACTACTGCAAAGGATAACACCATGTACAGTAAATTAGACTCTAAATACTCCCACTTATACCATAAAACTAAATTGTATCCAGTACACTGACATATTGTACTGCACATACATAGCTCCACACACTACCACAGAGGTCTACACACATGATACTTCATTGGAATCTATACACTACCACATTTGACTCTATATATAAAACCCCATTGGTATCCATAAACTATCACTTTGTACTGCACATACAAATCTTCATTTTACTCCATACACTGACACAATTATCACACATATTAAACACTATTATATTCCATGCCACATGAGACTCCATACACTGCCACTTTGGTCCCTACATATATAAACCTTCTGGACTAAATATACTGCCACATTGAACTGCACATAAACCACACCATTATACTCTATAACACTCCCGCATGAGACTACATATATATATAAAATACGTTTTCTTGTTTAATAATTTAAAAAAAACATAGGTTATTCAAATACAAGAAATATTCTTGTATTTGAATAACCTATATTGTATTAATATATATATATATATATATATATATATATATATATATAACTCTATTTGACTCCATACACTCCCACATTAAACTGCACATAAACCACACCATTATACTCCGTAATACTCCTACATGAGTCGGCATATATATAGCTCTATTTGACTCCATACACCGCCACATTAAACTACACATAAACAGCGCCATTATACTCCGTAATGCTACCACATGAGACGGCATATATATAACTCTATTTGACTCCATACACTGCCACTTTGGTCCGCACATATACAATCCTTCTGGACTCCATACACTGCCACATTAAACAGTGCTATTAGATTCCAGATGCTGTCAATTAAACATCACATACAAGACTCCATTGGTTTCCAAACACTGACAAATCATCACTGCATGTATGAAACTCCATTGTACTCCTTATACGGTTACACTGGACTTCACATATAAAACTCCATAATATGTCAATTAGTTTTTCAGGTGATAAAACATAACTATGAGGAAACGTATTGACTAAACACTATTGCTCTACTTTGTTTAATAAAATGAAAATTAATTACCAGAAAATTCATAACACCGCCTTAAGAGTCTAAACTGTAATCCTGCATCATAACTTAACTATATGCACCGGTGAATGACTCATAACTTAACGGCGCGGTTATGAATTTTGTTGATGTAGTGCAACTATAATTAGGCGGAGAAGATGTCGGCCAAATCACATGTTCTTATTTTTATCAATCGGAATGTGATAGTGGTGTTTATTTTGGCAAAGTTTCGCTTAAAACACTTAGCTTCGAGCAGCCAGTGGAAGACGGGCTATTGGGGAACGAACGTAACTAAATATAGCTTCCCACATACAAATGTCACTCTATGTGATCTATAAATAAGATGGAATATGTGGAAACGTGTAAGGTTAGAACGTCAGGGGCCGTTCTCACGCGACCATACACAATTGTTCTGTATCTAAGCCCACTATGTTTTTATGTATATTTTAATATATCTTCTTATATATATATATATATATATATATATATATATATATATGTGTGTGTGTGTGTGTGTGTGTGTGTGTGTGTGTGTGTGTGTGTGTGTGTGTGTGTGTATGTATCGTGGTCGTTACTATAGTCACAATAGGGCGGAGTTAAGAGGGGTAAGAAGGGGCATTGCCCCCCAACTTTCTGGACTGGTGTATTTTTTTTATAATCAAAAGCAGACAATTAACTTAATAAAATACTGCAAAAATAATAATAGTGCTTAAAAGAATTATACTCTACAGTATTAGTTGTTATTTTGATCGTATATGAGTTATTTTATAAATACGACGGTAAGTTCAAAGAAAAATATGAACTTTATTTTAATCTTACAAGTTCAAAATGAAATTTAAAGAATAGTTACAGACAAAATTTGGTACTCAACGTTATGTTACTCATAGAACAAAACAGGTTTATTTTTTAGTTTGGGCCTATAACTTTAGAAAATTCGACAAAATTTTAATTTGGCAAAGCTATAAGTCTAAAACCCCCCAAAAAAGGGTTTTATAAAAAAAATATCGTTGAATACCACACTCTAACTTACCAATAATAAAGTAGTTTGGAACTTGTACTTTATTATGTAAGTTTTTGGATCATTGTCGACAAGCTTTTAAATGTTTTTTTTAATATTTTGGAGACTATCCCCGGACCCCTTTTGATTTTAAAGGGCAATCTTGTGCCCTCCCCCAGAACAAAACTTGTAACTAAGCCCATACTATTGTGACCTGTTTCCCGAGGAATATGTATACAACGTTTTATATACCGTCACTTCGTAGCCAGTTCAAGTATTTTTATTTATCCCTTAGTTTTATACAACCCATTAGGCCTATCTGTGAGCACAGGTCATATCGTGTATCGTAGTTTGCATTCTGGAGTGTAATTAAAATATTATTCATGATTTAAATGTTAATTAATATTTTACAGCTACAATCAAGTAATCATCTAAAGCTGTTAGGTACAGCGTTACACTAATAGGCGTTACTTTTTGTAACACAGTAAATATAAATGCGTTACAAATAGCAGCCAGTAAAAATAGCGCTACAAACTACGGTGCAAGGCCGGAACCATTCTGAATTCTGTCTGTCGTACAAATAATATAAAAATACCGCCTAGACATACTGTTTATTTTCAAAATTGTCATAGAGACATAAATATTATTTTAATATCAATATATATTGTTTTAAACATTTTAATTTTAATAACAAATGTTGAAATTCTTAATATACTCATCTGCACTTCTGTTAGAGATATTTGTAAATGTTTCTGCCTTTCCTGGCATTACAGTATTTTTCTTTGTTGACGCATTTAGGAATTCGTGTTCAGTTGACCCCAAAAACCCCCGAGTAAGGAGCTTCGATCAATTTCGAGCCGAAATTAGGGAAAATTCCATAAGATGGAGTAGGTATTACCCGCCCTGGGCCCCAGGTACTCCGAGGTTCATCGTCGATATTATATTCGTGTTCAGCGACACCAAAAACACCCGAGTAAGGAACTTCGATCAATTTCGAGCCGAATTTATGCAAAATTCCAGGATATGACGTAGGTATTACCCGCCCTGGTCCCAAGGTACTCCGAGGATCATCGTCGATATTATATTCGTGTTCAGCGACCCCAAAAACCCCCGAGTAAGGAGCTTCGATCAATTTCGAGCCGAATTTATGCAAACTTCCAGTATATGACGTAGGTATTACCCGCCCTGGGCCCCAGGTACTCCGAGGATCATCGTCGATATTATATTCGTGTTCAGAGACCCCAAAAACCCCCGAGCAACGAGTTTCGATTAATTTCGAGCCGAATTTATGCAAAATTCCAGGATATGACGTAGGTATTACCCGCCCTGGGCCCCAGGTACTCTGAGGATCATCGTCGATATTATATTCGTGTTCAGAGACCCCAAAAACCCCCGAGTAACGAGTTTCGATCAATTTCGAGCCGAATTTATGCAAAATTCCAGGATATGACGTAGGTATTACCCGCCCTGATACCCAGGTATTCCGAGGATCATCGTCGATATTATATTCGTGTTCAGAGACCCCAAAAACCCCCGAGTAACGAGTTTCGATCAATTTCGAGCCGAATTTATGCAAAATTCCAGGATATGACGTAGGTATTACCCGCCCTGATACCCAGGTATTCCGAGGATCATCGTCGATATTATATTCGTGTTCAGAGACCCCAAAAACCCCCGAGTAACGAGTTTCGATCAATTTCGAGCCGAATTTATGCAAAATTCCAGGATATGACGTAGGTATTACCCGCCCTGATACCCAGGTATTCCGAGGATCATCGTCGATATTATATTCGTGTTCAGAGACCCCAAAAACCCCCGAGTAACGAGTTTCGATCAATTTCGAGCCGAATTTATGCAAAATTCCAGGATATGACGTAGGTATTACCCGCCCTGATACCCAGGTATTCCGAGGATCATCGTCGATATTATATTCGTGTTCAGCGATCCCAAAAACCCCCGAGTAAGGAGCTTCGATCAATTTTGTATTCTACACCCGCCCTGGGCCCCAGGTACTCGGAGGGTCATTACCGATATTATATTCTTGTTCAGCAACAAAAAAAACCCGAGTACTAAAATTCGGTCCATTTCTGTGATTATTCACCGAGTTATCCTTTTATTTTTTAATCGAGCCAGTGAATGCACTTTTAAAAAATGCATTTTTCTTATGCACCGATGGAATTTTGATTTCTTATAAAGTGGCTATGTTCACAAACTTTCGTTGTGGCTTCCTGAATCGAATTCAGGAAATGCAAAAAACCGCATTTCGATCCGACTTACTGCACCAATTATCGTAGGTTTAGTGCTTTATTTCCTCGCCTATAGGGCTTTATAACCGGTGGTTCTACTTGACTAGCCTCTAAAACTCGATGTTCAGTCAGAGAATGGGGGGGGGGGGTTTGGTGAGCCCCGAGGTTTATGTAGCGTGTGTCTGGCTGAGGGTAGAAATTTGGGATCAGGGCTTTTGGTTAGGGCTGGATCTCAGGAAGAGTTTCTGCATGGGAGGCCGTTTTATTGGGTGGAATGGAATATGGGTTTAATTCTGAGGGACATCGTTTATTTTTAATATTTGGGACTGGCTGATCGGTTTTTTTCGAGTGACAATTTGTGTTTTTTTCACATGCAATAAACATGTGTGTGTAATACGGGTGTAATGACATAATAAGGTAATAATGGGTGGCGATAGTACGTAGCGCTAGAATGGAATTTACAATGCGGTGATGAACTTACTCATAGACTACCTTAATTCGAGCCCTTCTCATATAGTCTATTGTAGCGGTATCTGATGTAAGGATTATGAGTAACTGTTAGCCCGACCATGTTCTTAACACATCCAAAAGCATGGAGTTGTTAAAAAACTACTAGTAGTTGCATTAAAACAAGTAAGACAAACAAAACGTTTTTAAAGTCAATTCCTACTTAGCTCAACAAACAGAAATATTATTTCAGTTACTTTTTATTAAATAACTACAATTAATATAAAGTGGCATAGCCTATGCGTTAAAACATCTCTTTTACCACATAACCTATAATGCAAAATCAACTGTTTTATGAAATCATATGTTATCACTAATTATAAGCCAAATGGGATGAAATAACTATTTTTCATACCTTATACCTTTTGTGAAACGTTTTATCTTTCATTTAAAACTACAATTACTTAATTAGATTTTTAATTATTGAATTATTATTTTAAAAAAAGCTGCATTAACATCAAGTGTTAACCTCTACAAGTTTAAAAATGTATTAACATCAAGTGTTAACCTCTACAAGTTTAAAAATGTATTAACATCAAGTGTTAACCTCTACAAGTTTAAAAATGTATTAACATCAAGTGTTAACCTCTACAAGTTTAAAAATGTATTAACATCAAGTGTTAACCTCTACAAGTTTAAAAATGTATTAACATCAAGTGTTAACCTCTACAAGTTTAAAAATGTATTAACATCAAGTGTTAACCTCTACAAGTTTAAAAATGTATTAACATCAAGTGTTAACCTCTACAAGTTTAAAAATGTATTGGAATTTGATTGGATGAATTAAAAGTATCTTATTATTGAGTAAAAATTTGAACAAGATACATAAATATATATATATATATATATATATATATATATATATATATATATATATTTTCGACCATAAAAATGTTTAAATTAAAAAAAATTTGAATATATATATATATATATATATATATATATATATATATATATATATATAAGGAGAGAGTGAACTAATAGTAAGGATGAAAAATCAGCATAGTAATTGTTGAACAGTAACTTTAGAGTTCAAACTTGTCCTTGATAAATTATTGTTTCCATAAAAAAATTGTTCACTTTAAAATGTTTAAACTGTTTAAAATGTTTAATTAAAGACAAAAAGTGATAATAATAAATTTAGTGTACAATAGGACTATAAAGCTGTATACACATGAAGAATAATTTATATTAAAAAACTCTATAAGATTTCTCAAAATTATTAATTATATTTTTAAAAATAATAAAAGTAGTGGATTCTAAATTGTAAAAGGAATCATACTGGGCTACATTAATGAAGTTTGTGTCGTTAGTCCTCTTTGGGAGTTTGTCGTACCTCAGCCAGATGCTAAAGAATCACCAAATGTTAGTAATGATCACAGAGCCATTTGGAAACAATTAAAGTTATTAACTGTTTCGGCTTTGAACAATTAAATTTATTAACTGTTTCGGCTTTGAACAATTAAAGTCACTAACTGTTTCGGCTTTGAACAATTAAAGTCACTAACTGTTTCGGCTTTGAACAATTAAAGTTACTAACTGTTTCGGCTTTGAACAATTAAAGTTACTAACTGTTTCGGCTTTGAACAATTAAAGTCACTAACTGTTTCGGCTTTGAACAATTAAAGTTACTAACTGTTTCGGCTTTGAACAATTAAAGTCACTAACTGTTTCGGCTTTGAACAATTAAAGTTACTAACTGTTTCGGCTTTGAACAATTAAAGTCACTAACTGTTTCGGCTTTGAACAATTAAAGTTACTAACTGTTTCGGCTTTGAACAATTAAAGTTACTAACTGTTTCGGCTTTGAACAATTAAAGTCACTAACTGTTTCGGCTTTGAACAATTAAAGTTACTAACTGTTTCGGCTTTGAACAATTAAAGTTACTAACTGTTTCGGCTTTGAACAATTAAAGTCACTAACTGTTTCGGCTTTAAACAATTAAAGTTACTAACTGTTTCGGCTTTGAACAATTAAAGTTACTAACTGTTTCGGCTTCGAACAATTTTCACTGGACACAGAAAGCCATGAATATATCAGATACCACGAAAAAGCTGTTTTTTGATCGCTATCAATTTGTTTACAACACAATCTGTAATCGATTTTAAATTAATTTGTAATTTTTAATGTACATATATACTTTTAATATATAAAGTAGACAGTAATATGAAATACAAGGTATATTTGGTATGTACTTTAATTCGTCATTACTTTTCGAGGTACACTGAAATTACTTTTAAAATGCCCGAAAGGTCTTTGATTTATTGTAATGAGTTGTTTTACTGTAAAGAAAAATTAAATAAACGTTTCCTGGAGTGAATTTGTAAGGTTAGCAGTATTCTATGCAAACTACGACGAAAAGGCGGAAGATTGTTTTTGCTGAGAAAAATCATAATCAGTGTCATGTAGACGGGGGTTAAAATAATTCCCCTTTATAGCGTCACGTAAAGGAGGATTGGGCAATCCGCTATTAACAGATATTTTTAACTTATTTCATGTAACGAAAGTTGGACCACTTATAATTAACTATTTCCTTGAAATTTTGGAACACTGCCAAACGAATAGACAAAACGAACTATTTTCTTCCGCTGTAACAATCAAACTAAAATCAAAGGGTAATAAAAATATCACATTTATAACACAAGAGACAGTTGTGTTTTATCACTATTTTACACTTCTTGTGTGGGTGTAAGATTTTAGTTTCGGCATTCATCTGATATGAACTTCATGCATTGTAATTTAACTCTAAATACATTTATTTTGATAGTAGGTTCTATTCAAATAGTAATAGTAATAAATGTGATATTCATAAAAGAAATTGAATATAACGAAATAGAAAGTAAAAGCAAGTAATATAGATAAAAAAATATTTAAAGTCAATCCCTACTTAGATCAACAAAGAAAAATGTTATTTTAGTGGTTTGTTGTTAAATAATTACAGCTAATATAAATAGAGTAATATATCCTCTCTGTTAAAACAGCTGTTTTACCACATATAACCTATAACTTCAAATCAGTTGTTTTATGAAATAATATGTTATCACTTAGGCTATTTTAAGCCAAATGGGTTGAAATAACTATATTGCATGACTTGCCCCTTTGTAAAAAGTTGTTCTCCCAAATTTAATTAATTAGTTTGATTAACCTGTACTAATATAAAGTGCTATCCACTACAAGTTTAAACATATGTATTTGCACTTTAGAGGAGGAGTAAAAGGTACTTTCAGACCTAAATTAATGTCAGATGAAAAAAAAAAATTCAGCTGTGCTACTAATGTCCCATAGACCCTTTATACTTAATTATGTTAATTTTTTTTACTTTGGCCCCCCACTTACATTTTTTTTGGAGTGGACATTAGGCGTTGCTGGCAGCAATAAGAAACATAATAAAAGTTGAATTCAGCAAGCAACATACTTTTAATGAATTTATGATAAAACAATAATGGCATAATTAATTTAAAAAATATTACCCATCAAAGCAAAAATTGTAGATTTCAGGTTTTG